>JARDYH010000003.1:69982108-70584992 GCA_029215795.1 Anniella stebbinsi
ATAACCCACAGCCTTTCCCCCTTACTGACAAACAGTTTGGATCTTTAATTGGCTGTAATCATATACTTACCTGGGAGTAAATCCCATTAAACACAGTGGTACTTACTTCTGACTACACATGTATAAGGTTTTGCTGTTAATAAAGTTTCTTTGATGATCAAACAAAAGATGGAGGCATATGGGTGGAGTAAATGAGAAGCAAGAGGGTGTTTGCCATCTCCTCCGAAAAAGCTGTGTGTCATAGAGATGCTGCAGGAATCTGGGGGGGGGGAGCCCATTGGAATCCCCCCTCCCTGCTCTGCCTCCCTGACCCCATTCGCTGAGCTGCCACACACTTACCAGACCCATTTGCAGAGTGTTGCGCAGTCTGCAAATGCCTGGTGGCCATCTGACCCCCTCAGCAACCCATATTGTGTAAAAATTGTGGCTCAGGGTTTTCCCTAAAAGTAATGTTATGCAAATGGCAGCCATAAAGGGGGTATTTACGGCCGCTGTTTATGCAACATTGCAGTTCTGGAAACCCCTGAGCTGCCATTTTCACACAAAATGGTGGCTTGCTAAGGGGATGGTTCTCGTTGGGCCATCCAACAGCTCGCGTGTTGCAGCCAGCAGGGCAGGCGGCAGTTTGGCAAACACCCAGTAAGCACAGACAGAGATGAGTCCATCCATCCCTCTGTGTGTGTGTGTGTTTATCAAAGCTCAGTTTATCAGAACTCTGTTTTGAAAAAAATATTAGCTATTTTGACATGCTATGTTTATTCTGCTATTCATTGTGCCAAAATCTTTGGATGTGGAGTGGTATACAAATCTTGTAAATAAATAAAGACTGTAAATAAATAAATAAATAAATAATGTTTTGTCTGGGATGGCAAGACCACACTGTGGCGCTACCACACTTTTTGGGTGGCAAGTTGCCAGTTGCCATACAAGAACAGGGCTAGGAGATGAGGGGGAAAGCACAGGAAACTGTAAAGTGGAGTGTTTGGATTGGAGGAGGGGGCAGCAAAGGCCATCACCATTATCACTCTCCCTGCCGAAGGGTGCAGATTTAACAGTAGACGACAGGACAAAAGTCACCTCATGATGGAAAAATACTCATGCGAACAGCCCTTCATCTCCTTATTTCCTGCCTTTTATGCCAATGGCATTTCACTTATTTGGTGCTGTTACTTGTATTCCGCTCTCTAATTCTCTGTGGAAGACCTGTCATCCATACTTGCTAAGTCAGCTGTCACTCATGTGTGGCACTTCAACTTTATATATTTCATACTGGATATGTCACTTCAGCTGCCTGTCCCTGCCACCTCAGATGTCACTGAAATCCAGCACCACATTTGCCCATCACATTTTGATTTGTTAGACCTGTCTCTTACTGTACAAGTCGACTTTTCAAACTAGGAAAAGGTGTTCACAGGCCCATGTTATGTGTTGAGTCCCTTTTCTGTTATACATAATAACTCTCCCTAAATGTATCCGTTTTCCCCTACAAAGTAGAACCTCTCAAACAGTGGGGCATGCCTTCTTTGGGATGCATGATGAGGTTGGCTGTTGGCGTTGGAGCACTTGCAATTTCCCTCAGCTAAATGGTTTAGCAGGGGGCATCCCAGCCTTTCCCACTAATAGGGATGGTGGAGAAATTCATTTTGTGTGCATTTTGATGCGAACCTACCCACCTTTGCACTTTCAAACCACTATGCAAACCTAACCTCTGGTCTTCTGTGAAGAAGGGAGAGACATGGGCAGGATCTACACTTAGGGTGACCATTTGGAAAGGAGGACAGGGCTCTGTATCTTTAACAATTGTAGAGAAAAGAGAAGTTCAGCAGGTGTCATTTGTATGCATGCAGCACCTAGTGAAATTCCCTCTTCAGCACAACACTTAAAGCTGCAGGAGCCCTGTCCTTCTTTCCATATGGTCACCCTATCTGCACTACTGCTTTATAATGGTTTTGACAACTGTTCTGGCCCAGAATACAGTCCATATGCCATTTTCAAAGTGTTATAACCTGCTTGGTTCTGGCCTTGTTCTTTTCTTGCACTAAGCCCATGTGCCTCTCCACCTACGGAATACAAGCACCTCTCCTCGTGGATGTGGCCCAGAAATATGATGGTAGGAAGCATGAAATACTTATGCTTCCTCTGATATCAGTTCTGAGCATTTCTTCCACATTTTTATTTTACCGTTCTCATTCAGTTTGATAGAAAAGAAATTGCTTTTGAATTTCTTTTCAAATGAAAAGAACATGTAGGTTCTTGTCCTTACCTTAGTTATGAGGTGGCCAAGAGTCATGTGTGTCATTGTCCTGTCTTTCATGATACAATCATCTCTCTATTGGTCTGCAGCCTTCACAGGTTCCTATGTTTCAGTTAATATCTAGAGGAAGACACCATGATGTAACTCCTCCCATGGGCCTTTTTCAGAACAGGAAGTGTGAGCAGCTTGGGAAGCTGCAAAGCAATGGATAGATATGAGAAAGGAAGGAAGGAAGGAAGGAAGGAAGAAAGAACGAACAGAGCACTCTTGACCACCTTGCAAGTATAAGGTACACTCAAAAGCATCACTGAAATAAATTCTAAACCTTTAGGATTGTGCCCTTAATCATGCTTAGAGTAGAACCTTTGAAATCAATGGGACTTAAGTAAGTCATGAACAACTTAAGTCCAATTATTTTCTGTGGGTTGGATCCATCATCTGCCTCCTGTGGGTGGAAGGGCTTCACTAACAGAAAGTGCCTTCACCAAATTTTGGGTGATCTCTCCTCCCTCTTCACCATAGCTCACCCCATTCAACAGCCCTTCCAATTCTCTATATGTATTTTCAAGCACCTGGAGGGGCTTCTCTGGGAATGAGGGAGGGACTTCCATTTCTGCCATCCCAGTTGCACATACCTAAATCTGGATCCAACCCAATGTGTCTGTTCTGAGCATGCCTAACATTGGATCCAAACTAACGTTTCAAGATGTGCTCCAACCCCAAAACAGCTATAGCTTTTCACAGGTCCAGTTATTTACAGGAAGGATTTACCACACTATCACAGTTCACTTATTTATACATTGATGACATCAAAATGATTCTACTGATAGTGCTTACTGAGAATAAGGTCACCCACACCCAGGGAGGCAATGAAAATACTATTGAAGCAGATTTTGTTAAAAGCAAATACACATGGTTCCAGTTTGTGTCTGCCTGGGCTTTGCTAAATATATTTAGAGACACAATCTTATGACCTGCTGTGTGAATACAATTGCATCCATGTGTGGAATTGGGCAATGAAATGAAGACAGATGATCTTCTTTATATGGCCTTTCCTCAGCTATTCAGCATCTAATTAGGGGTGTAAACCTAATCACACCCTTGCTGGCCTTTCCTTAAAACGGGTTTGAATTGTCACCCACTTCAAGGGGGTTGGAAATGCCGTGATATGGCCAGAGCTTTCTGTTTGACATGTTCATTGCATTCAGTGACCACCCAATAGTAGCACTTCCTTGAAGCATATTTGTCAACCTTGCTAGCAAAATTTAGTCTGGGCATGGATGTATCCCATATCCATTTTAAGAAATGGTATAATATCCAGGGTCAGGAATATGAAGTATGAAGGCCCATGTTCATAGTTTATTTTTCATGTGTTGTATTAGAGAAGTTCACATGACACTGGAGCACTGTGGATGCTATGGGGAGCAGGGGGAAGACTTGCGTGTTTGTGTATTAAGGCCCTACATGTTTTCCCCTACTGTATTAATAAACTCAATAAATGGACTGGCATTATCACTGAGAGACTCTCCATGCCAGTACCCTATATTCCCAGGATGTCAGTTGATAGTGGTGTGGAATCTTGCCACATATTGGCAATGTTGCTGCTGAAATAATGGATGAAACAGTTTCATGTTGACACTATGGTTTATGGATTAGATCAAGATTTAGGCCTCATCTACACCTAGAGGCCTTCCTGGGTGGGGGGGGGGGCGGGGAATCCCAGGTTTACCTTCTTCTAGTGTCATCCCCTTGCGTCTAAACGCCAGTGCGTCATCCCGGAAGTGAAGAGGGATGTTCCTGGCACACCGTTTTGGGGTGGTTTTTTTGTTTTGTTTTGTTTTGTTTTGTTTGGAGATGTTTGTGCTATTGCAGGGCCCCAATCCAGTGTCTCTGTGAGTTTTTTTTTAAAAAATAAAAAATAAAAAACTCAGTACTGGAAAATGCCAACAGCCATCCCAGGGATGGTAAAAATGTCCCCCCCCCCCCGCACAGCTCCATGCTTGTTTAAAGAGCCCCACTACTGGCAGGGAGGAGGGAGGACCCAGGAGCACTCGCCACACCACCCACGGACCTCATGGTTGTCCCGGGACCACGGGAAAATCGAGAAAACCGCGGTCCCCGTTATCCTGGGACAACTGAGAGGTCATCCTTGGTTGACCCCGGCATCCCCTGTGCATCATTTGGATGCACAGGGATGACCTTGAGCTGACCCCGGGATAACTGGCAGGTGTAGATTAGGCCTTAGTCAAGCATAGTGTAGACCCTTTAAAATTAATGGGACAAGTTAATAACGACGAACATGTCGCATGGGTTTCAAGCATGCCTAAATCTGGGTCCAACCCAATAGTTATATTCATTTCTTCATAGAATTGCCCAAGTTCTAAATATAACACAGTAAAAGGGTTCAAAGACACAGTTTGGTCATTGGGGGTTGGATGATTTTGTGCTGCCCCTACCTTGACAGGGGTTGGATGGGGTGGAAGGAGTTTATAGAAGTCTTTGAATAATGAATTTCCTCTGGAGCAGAAAACTGATAAGACTTATAGTTCAATTGATACATCAAACAAGTATTCAGGGGATGGGGCAGTTAGAAGCAATCACACAGCTCATACCAGATCCACAGCAACCTCAGAGCACTTCCCCCAAATTCAGAATCAAAACTGCTGCTTTTACCAGCTCTTCAGAACAGACAAAAATGGTTTCTCTGGCAGAGATTCAAATTTTCAGATACTCATGTCAGGACAGCAAAGTGCCCATCAATGTGCCCATCAATGACCAGAATTAACTAGAGAGACAGAACAACAGGACTGACAACTATATGGTGCCCAATGGAATGGAGGCTCCAGGGTCCCTAGTGATGGAAGTTTGACCAAGTCCCACCATTTGTTCATCTTGCCCAGTATTGCCTACACCAGGAGTGGGCAATATTTCCCCCCCTGTTGAAGACCACATTCCCTTGGGGGTAATCGGTGTGTGTGTGTGTGTGTGTGTGTGTGTATGCCAGTGGTTTTTGGGGAGAAGCCAGTGATGGGTGGGGCCAGAATAAAATTAGCAACCCCTTCTCCCTCTTTCTCTCTGCCACCCCCATTTATCCCCCTTCTCTTCCTTGGTGTGCAGCCAAAGAAAAAACAGCTCTCTCTCTGCCAGAGGTCTGAACTGAACACTCGTAGAGGGCTGTTAAAATCAGGATCAGAACGGCATGTGGCCCAAGGGTCGTAGATCAGCCTCCCCCAACTTGTTGCCCTCAATATATTTTGGACTACAACTCCCATCATTCCAGACCAGTGGCCATGCTGGCTGTGGCTGATGGAAGTTGAAGTCTGAAATATCTGGAGTTCACCAAGTTGGAGAAGGCTGCCATAGATCACGTAGCCATGATCTAAACTGAATGTTGGCAGGTCTCCAGGATTTCAGACAGGAGTCTTTCCCAGCCTACACAGAGATACTGGGGACTGACGCTGGGTCCCTCTGCATGCTAAACAGGTATTTTACCAATGAGCTATGATCCCTCTCCACATTCTCAACATTCTCACTGTTTCCACCTGCCTGTCACCCTGGGCCCAGCCAACCTCAAACAAATAGGCTCCAGTCCAGGAGATGGAGTCAAATGCAAGCTGCCACTGAGGTATCTCTGTTACACCTTTCAGCCTTATTAGAACATTAGGCATTCATTTTCTTTAATATGAATAGCATCAAATCCCATCATTAGAAAGACAGGTTGACAGGTCGCTACCACAAGATGTAATGATGCCCACCAATTTGGATGGCTTTAAAAGGGGTTAAACAAATGATTGGATGAGAAGGCTATCAATGGTACTAGCCCTGATGGCTATATGCCATCTCCAGTATCAGAGGCAGCATGCCTATGTACACCAGTTGCTGGGGAACATGGGTGGGAGGGTACTCTTGCACTCATGTCCTGCTTGTAGGTTTCCTGTGGGCAGCTGATTCACCACTGTGTGAACAGAATGCCGGACTAGATGGACACTTGGCCTAATCCAGCATGGCTCTTCTTATGTTCTGATATGACTAAACTGAAATGATTGAAGACCAATAGAGGGAAATAATTTGAAAATAGTAACTGTTTGTTTTAGGGCTCTGCAAGCCTTGGGCCTCGGATGTCCAAATCCAAAGCTTGCTGGTAATTTCGTGACGGATCTGCATTTTCTCGCCCATGTCCAGGGCCCTGTACAGTCTACAACTCCCAGCATACAGTGACTGGGAGGGCTGGACTTACCGGGGTCCAGGAGCAGAGGGTAGAGCTGCCTTCACTGCCGCCATTGCCCGCTCCTCAGCAATGTGGAATCTATCTTCCCGACGCCCAGTGCCACTGCATCCTTTCCAGCAAGATCTCTCGCAAGATCACCAGCTTCCCCGCGACAGCCCTGGGAGTGGGCGAGAAAATGGTGGATCCATCATGAAATGGCTGCCGGGCTTTAGATACGGACATCCGAGGCCCAAGGCTTGCACAGTCCTAGTTTGTTTCATTTAAGATGCCCAGTAGAATATAACTCCCCCAAATATATGAAAAATAGCAAAGGTACATACTATGCAAACAATCTGATATTCAGCTTTGTGTTACCCTGATGCATTGTGGAAAGAGTCTACAGGTTTTTATGGTTTTAATTTTTGTAAACCGCCCAGAGAGCTTCGGCTATAGAAATGCTGTAAATAATAAAATAAAATAAAATAAATAAACAAAATCCCACAGACTTTTTGAAGATCGCTGCCACTGTGGCACAAAAATGGATGGTGACACTGTTTAAAGGTATCGTTCTCTTCACTATTAGAGCTTCTAATGGTAGACCAGCCAAGGAGAGGAAAGGAGGAGGAGCTTGTGAAGTTGAGGGTGGTCCAGAGGTGAAGCATGATGACACTAGAGGGTAGAAGGGTCCTGTTGAGTGACAGTGGAGAGGGCTGCACTAACTCCTCCCATGAGCCCCTGCTGCTCTCTGCAAGAGTGTCAACCCTGTTGAGTGACAGCGGATTGCGCATAATAGCTTTCTTATCCTCTCCCAGACATGCTTCTGGCAAATTAATGGGACTGGACTGAGACTGAGCTCAACAGAACAGATAGGAGGCTAGAAGGATAAGATATATGAGATGGGATTGAAGAATCTACATTTATATAGTCTAGACTAAGGAAGATTCATTGAGGACATAGGAAAAGCCTATAAATACTTTCCAAGAAACTGCATAAATGTGGGAAAAGCTATTCACAGCATCAGGACATGGAAAGACATGGTGCAGTGAGTTGGAGATAAGAAAGATAATGTTTAGGCTAGAGATTTGGGCATGCTCATAAGAAAATGGGCAGTAGAGAAATGTTATCAGGGGAAATGGTAGGATTGTCACAATACCCACCAACATTCTGAGGAAAATGTGGAATGGAAAAGGATAATGTTCAGTCAATGATCTTGGGAGTGGGGGGGAAAGCTAGGGAGAGAAAAGCAGACTTACTGATACTCATAGATCAAGTGGCTCATTCTCTGTCTAGAGTAGAGAGGTTACCAAATCTCACAGAATGAGGACTGGCATTAAACACAGGTTTCTTTTTTCAAGCGCAGACTCAGTCAACAATTTGTAAGTCAGTCTGAGGCCTTCTTTTGCTCCTACAGTCCCATGTGATCTCAGGGCATATCCACAAATCACTAACTTTTAAGAAAGGGCTGAGTAGACTCCTGAATAAGGAAAGTCTCTAAAATGTAATCCATCCCCACAATAGCCCTTGAGGGTTGGCATGAAGGCAGCAAGATAGTTAACAGGGTGGAGGGTGGACTGTTTGATATAAATATATTATAGGGGTGGGTGAACTCACCCGCTTCCACCAGTTGGATGCTCGCCCCACTGCCGCCCACTCATTGGCTATATGAGCTTCTTCTGAGCCTCGGCTTGGCAGCTATCCATCCCCTCTGCCGAAATTGCACACTCTCCCACCCCGTGCATCAATGGGGCTTTTATAGCCACCATTAACAAGCAGCAGGAACTGCGCAATTCCTGGAGCCTCTTTTTGTGCACAATGGAAACTCCAGAAATTGTGCATTCCCCACGCAGTATTAATGGCGGCAGTAAGTGCCCCACTGACACAGCAGGGGGAAGTGCACAATTTCGGCAGCGGAGGTGGACAGTTGCTGAGTGCTCACCCAGGTTTCGCGAGGGAGTCTATGAGACTCCCAGACTCAGTCTGGTGCTTGCAACATCCTTAACATGTTATGCTTTGTGATCTCCACTGGCTGCCAGTCCATTTCCAGACTCAATTCAGAGTGCTGGTATTAAGTTTCAAAGCTTTAAATGGCTTGAGGCCAGGTTAACAGAAGGATCATCTCTTTCCATGTCTACCTGCCCAGACCTTAATGTCATCATCAGACATATTTCCCACCAAAAGAAATGAGATGAGTGATTACTAACAAGAGAGCCTTTTCTGTTGTGGCACAGAAATGGGCTTCCCAAAGAGGCTCACCTGGCGCTTACGTTGTGGTCTCATTTTTCAAAGCATTTTAGTTTCTGTTGTTTATAAATTTATTGTATTTTTTACAATCTGTGCACTGTGTGTGTGTGTATGTGTGTGTGTGTGTTTAACTTTGGTTTTATACTGTAGTTCAAAACTTTTTAAACTTTTATCGTGCTTCAGCTATTGGGCAGTATAGAAATGTAATAATAAATAAATTAGGGGTGTGCACGGACCCCCCGGATCGGATCGGGACCCGGATCGGGACCTCCAATTTTGTCCCGGACCGGTTCGGACAAAATCGGAGGCCCCACGGACTGGATCGAGTCCGATCCCGACCCAAAAATCGTAAATTTTTGGATCGGCCGCCATTTTTTTCCCCATAGACTTGCATTGCAATGCAAGTCTATGAGAAAAAAATGGCGGCGGGTGGGTGAGGGGGGGCCTAACTCCCTCCCCCCCGGGGCCGTCCGCTGTGGACGGCCCCGGCAGGTAAGCCCCCTCCCCCGCGCTCCCTACCCCCCCTGGGGCCGCCCGCTTCCATCCGCTGGCGCCCGCGGGCGCCAGCGGATAGAAGCGGACGGCTCCGGGGGGGGGTAAGCCCCCTTCCCCGCCACTGCTTACCTTCTCGGCCCGTCCGCTCCCGTCCGGCGCCGGCGGCTACTACCAGCGGGCTCCGCGGCCTACTCTCGAGTAGCGCGCCGGGTGATGACATCACCCAGCGCGCCACCCTAGAGCAGGCCGCGGAGCCTGCTGGTAGTAGTAGGCGCCGGCGCCGGACGGGAGCCGCCGGGCCGGGAAGGTAAGGGCCCCCCTCCCCCCTCCGCGCGCCCCCTCCTCCCCTCCACGCACCCCCTCCTTACCTTCCCGGCCCGGCGGCTCCCGTCCGGCGCCGGCGCCTACTACTCCCAGCAGGCTCCGCGGCCTGCTCTAGGGTGGCGCGCCGGGTGATGTCATCACCCGGCGCGCTACTCTAGAGCAGACGGGAGCCGCCGGGCCGGGAAGGTAAGGGCCCCCCTCCCCCCTCCGCGCGCCCCCTCCTCCCCTCCACGCACCCCCTCCTTACCTTCCCGGCCCGGCGGCTCCCGTCCGGCGCCGGCGCCTACTACTTCCAGCAGGCTCCGCGGCCTGCTCTAGAGTAGCGCGCCGGGTGATGACATCACCCGGCGCGCCACCCTAGAGCAGGCCGCGGAGCCTGCTGGGAGTAGTAGGCGCCGGCGCCGGACGGGAGCCGCCGGGCCGGGAAGGTAAGGGCCCCCCTCCCCCCTCCGCGCGCCCCCTCCTCCCCTCCACGCACCCCCTCCTTACCTTCACGGCCCGGCGGCTCCCGTCCGGCGCCGGCGCCTACTACTTCCAGCAGGCTCTGCGGCCTGCTCTAGAGTAGCGCGCCGGGTGATGACATCACCCGGCGCGCCACCCTAGAGCAGGCCGCGGAGCCTGCTGGGAGTAGTAGGCGCCGGCGCCGGACGGGAGCCGCCGGGCCGGGAAGGTAAGGGCCCCCCTCCCCCCTCCGCGCGCCCCCTCCTCCCCTCCACGCACCCCCTCCTTACCTTCTCGGCCCGTCCGCTCCCGTCCGGGGCCGGCGGCTACCACCAGCAGGCTCCGCGGCCTGCTCTAGAGTAGCGCGCCGGGTGATGACATCACCCGGCGCGCCACCCTAGAGCAGGCCGCGGAGCCCGCTGGGAGTAGCTGCTAGTGCCGGACGGGAGCGGACGGGCCGAGAAGGTAAGCGCCCCCCTCCTCCCTCCCCCCCGCTCTCCACTTTCATCGGCAGGCGCCCACTGGCGCCCGCCAATGGAAGCGGCGGTGGGCGCCAGTGGGCGCCCGCCGATCCGCCGATCCTCCGAACCGGTTCGGAGCCTTTTCGGACCGGTTCGGATTGGATCGGCCGATCCAGCTGCGGGATCGGAAATTGGATAATTTATCCGATTTCCCACTGGACCGGACTCGGATCGTGGATCGGGTCCGATCCAGTGCACATCCCTAAAATAAATTAGATACTCAGGAGTTCAAGAACCATATCCAGGACTTTGAGTGTTTAGCTCTTAAGAGTCTGGGTTTGAATTCCTATGTATTCAACCATACTAATGCTGAATTAGAGTTGCCACTTCATTTTTCTGATAGACTCCTCATATTTAACAACAGGTATAACATGTTCTTCTCCATGCTGGGAACAGCTGTAGCTCTTGAATTTGGCTGATGCAAATGGCTGAGAGTTTGGTTTCAATTTGTTTTTAATAAGGGTTTACCAAAATTTGAAAAGTCCTTCATATTCAGGAGAAAAAGAAATTTTAAAAGATTTTGAAAATAATTTAAGAAATCCTGAATATAGGTGAAAGCGAAACTGATAGACTTGCTCAACCCTTTCAGTTTTTACCTTAGTTTCCTAGAAGTGTTCTGGTGAAAAAGAAACCTAGAAGAACGGAAGTGAGGGAGAATTCTCAAAAATACTACTCAATAATTCATACATTTAAAAAAACTCTTCTACTTTTGTGGGTGTGTTTCTCTCTCTCTCTCTCTCTCTCTTTTCCCCACCTCCCATGAAAATACCATTATACCATTACATAGGGGCCATACAACCTTAAGTTACCAGTACCATGGATTACTTGAGGCAAAATCTATCAAATGTGCTACAGAACAGAAGAAGCAGCTCCAGTCAGAGAGAAATATTTCATTATGCTTCCCACACTCTGTGGCCAGATTGCGTCTTTTAATTAGAAGAGAATTCTAGCTTCTGCCTCCTTGGCATAGCATGTGTTATAAAATGAAGTTTATTTAATTTTCTAAACAAAGTAAAGCAGAGTAAAGTTAATTAAAAGTTAATTACAGTATAATGAATCACTCAAATTCAGAATGCCATAGGGTAACTCTGGCGAGTATTGATGTTGTGGTCCCCGCATTCTTGTACACTTGCTACTGTGGGTTTTCCCCCTCCATTGAGGTAGGGATTTGTCTTATGTTTCCCCTCTCCCCTCCACCGAAACATTGTGGCCATAGCTTGGGTGGCCACCTATACATGATCAAAAAAAGAAGAAATCCATCACCAAACAAGAGGACAACAGATTTTTATAACAGTTGCATGTGCTGATATTTTAAAAATAAGTATTAAAATTGAAATTGAAATTGAAATACAATGAATCTTACCACTGTGCCCTGGCAACCTGTGGGCCTGCAGTTCACTCTCCATGTGTTATCCATGGGCAACTTCAAGGCTCGCCTCCCTTCCAGCTTCTGATGGTTCTTTATCTTTCAATGTGGAGAGACTGGTGAATCTGATTTTGTTGGGGTGGAGATTCCATTCTGGGCTTCAGTTACAACCAGCCAGAAGTGGGTCCAGTACCTTGGACTTCTGGCTGGTTGTAACTAAAAGCCAGAATGGAATCTCTGCCCCACTGAAATTGATCTACCAGCCTCTCCTGCTTTCAATCAGACTTGGACCAGGCAATCCTTCAAATAGAGGATTGTCCTCTGTTAAGTGGGACGCGTGACCCACTTCAAAATGAAGCTTGCAAATCAATAACAGCAGCAGCAACAGCAATGGTCTTAATTTTTCACCCTTTTAAGTACTTTCCTCAGGCATTTTGGTTCCTGGCTGCCTTATAAAACTTCACAGAATGTACTTATAAAACTTGTTAGCAATTGTTTCATTTCCCAGCACAGCATGTGTACAAGTTAACCTTGGAGAAATGATTAGGCCTGGCCTGCTCCCAACCCAACCTTTATGGGCCTAGCAAAGGTCACCGAACTTCTCTTGTTGAACATGCGTTTTTAAACACAAGGCTCCGTACATATTGGAATTAGAATGCTTTTACTGCTCATTAATTCATCATTAAAAAGATGTTAACTAATCACTCTCTATAAGGCTCTGCTTCGATGCTCTCTCTGGCATGAAGCACCCTGTATTTGGCACCCAGCCACTTGAAACCTGTTAAGAGAAGAGCAATTCATGTTTTCTCTGGGACACAATTTCCCATTAAAGATGAGTTGCTGCTCTTTCAATTCCACATTTGGCTAATGTCAATATGTAACAATGATTGGATTTCTCTGAGGACCCACCTTGCCTTCCCAGTACTAAACACAGCTGGCCCAATCCAGTTAGAAGCAATATGTGTGCAGAAACAGGCATCGGTATTCATACCCCAAGCTGTATGGGGCACTGCATGCGCCAATGGATGGTGCATTCATGGCTCTCCTCCTGATCCAAGAGCTGGGACTACACACATCGAGCCCCTTTAAGGAAGAAAAGAAAATATAAATTCCCACCAATCAGCTGTTTGGGAGTGGAGGTAAACTCAGCTTTGGCTGCCTCTACAAGGGGCATTTAAAGCTCTTTCAAGGCGCATTATAAAATTTACCTCTACAAGAACGGAGCGCAAATCGGGTGTAGAGGCGCATTTTTTCTCCAATTATGCGCATTATCGAATGCGCATGAAATAGCGAGTTTTATTTTGCTCCTGCCGTTAAAGCGCATTTTGACTATGCGAACAAACAATTCTCCACATTAACTACTTGTAAAGCGCATTTGAAACAACCAGCAAGATCACCAGCTGAGTGCTCAATTACCTCCTGCATACAAGCATTTACGATAAAGCGCTTCAGCGATTATGCGCATAATCGGCTAACCAGGCGTAAAGCCGAATTCTTGTAGATGAGGCTCTAGATAGGATTTTAGCTTGCATTAAAAAGGGCTTTACATGTGCAGCCTTGCCTGGGCCATACCTGCTCTGTTGGCTAGGAGTCAATTCTGTTTGGATAACTGAACACAAGCTATGTTTTGCTTGCTTTAATCACGTGAATCTGTGTACGGCTGAGGGATCAGTGGCAGAGTCAATGTTTTGTATGCTGGAGTTCCTTTGTTCAATACCTGGCACCTCAGTAAATGGGATCACGTAGAAGGTGATAGAAAAGTGGACAGCCAGTTTGGTGTAATGCTAGAGCGTAGGACTGGGAGACAGGAGATCCGGGTTCTAGTTCCCTCTCGGCCATGGAAGTTCACTGGGTAACTTTGGGCCAGTCACAGACTCTCAGCCCAACCTACCTCACAGTGCTGTTGTTGTGAGGATAAAATGGAGTAGAGGAGGAGGAGGATTGTGCATGCTGCCTTGGGTTCCTTGGAGGAAAAAAGGCAGGATATAAATGTAATTAATAAATAAATAATCAGAAAAGACTTCTGTTAGGGACCCTAGAGAGGGGGTAGGCAATGTTTTTGGGTCTGTGGGCACATTTGGCAATTTGATAAACTGTTGTGGGCACCACCACAAAATGGCTGCCATGGGAGGAACAGCTAGTCACAAAGCAACTGCCCCAAACACTAAGGACGAGTCAGAGTTGGGTCTGAGTTCCAGCACACTAAACAACTCCTTTAAACCCACACATTTCAGTGCCAATGAAAACCTACTTGTTGTTTTTTTCAAAGAAGGCGGGAAGTGCTGGGCAACTTGGTGGGTGCTAAGAAAGATGTTCAGGGACATATTTGTGCCCACAGGCACTATGTTGCCTACCTCTGCTCTAGAGCATTATTTCCCAACCTGGTGCCCTCCAAATGTTTTGGACCTTAACTCCCATCTAGGGACATTGCTAGGCTGACCATATGAAAAGGAGGACAGGGCTCATGTAACTTTAACAGTTGTAGAGAAAAGGGAATTTCAGCCAGTGTCATTTGTATGCAATTAGTTCCTGGTGAAATTCCCTCTTCATCACAACAGTTAAAGTTGCAGGCACTATACTAGAGTGACCATATACAAAAGAAGGCAGGACCCCTACAACTTTAACTGTTGTGATGAAGAGGGAATTTCAACAGGAACTAATTGCATATAAATGACATTGGCTGAAATTCCCTAATCTCTGGGACTGTTAAAGTTACATGAGCTTTGTCCTCCTTTTCATATGGTCAGCCTAGACATTGCAAGCACCTGACGTTCTCCCCCAGGCCCCACTTGGCCCTCCGCATACTGCCCATGGAGTCATGGGGTGCTTGTGTATGCACTTGCTGGTCCAGGAGTGCCCCAGAGCCGCCTACTCCTTGATGAAGGTCTCCATTTTTATGCAAGTTGGCGGCTCCGTAGTTTTTGTATTTTTAATGTTGTGCAAAATGGCGGCCAGAAAGGGCCATTTGCAGGAGCTTACACAGCATGGTGAGAGGGGCGGGTGGCAGTGATGACCCCATGAGCTCCTTCTAATCATGGGTGAGTCCGTCCATCCCCACTCCCATCAGCTCTGGCCAACATGACCAATGGCCAGGAATGCTGGGTGTTTTAGTTTAAAGCATCTGGAGGGCACCAGATGGGGGAAGTCTGCCCTATAGACCAGCTCCTACTCAGAGTAGATTATATGGGTTAGGATGGACAAAAAATAGCATTCAGAGCAAGTGTACTGCCATGATACAATGACCTGGGACCTATGTAACAAAGGTCCCAGGTTCCACATCCTGCATCTCCTTGTAAGATCCCCTCCCCATCTGAAACCGTGAATAGCTGCTGCCAGTTGGTGTAAGCAACACTGAGCCAACCAGAGCAGTGTCTGACTCAACATAAAGCACTTCTCTACATCCCTGCACTTCGGCTGCTTTGTCTTGAGGTTTTGTTAACAATATAATGCATCTAACACTTACATTGCATGCTTGATATACATTATACCTGTTATCTTCCCATCAGCCTCTGACAGCCAGTCAAAGTTATGTAGATAATTCAGCAATGAAGGCCAGCATGCAAATCAACAAAAGTCAGAATGGTTACTGGTGTCCTCCCGGGGAGACGGTTCACAGTGGGCTGTTCACAGAAACCATCTTGGGGCAAGAGAGAGAAAAGATTATTTAACCCCACCTTCCCAATCAGGATGTGTATTGTGCAGCATTCACTAGGGCTTGGTGCCACTCTAGGCACGAAAAAGGGGATTTCCCCATTCCCTGTGAACAGCTCCCTGTGCCTCTGTCTGCACAGAGAATGGAGCTGTGCCACTGCTTCACTCCCTCCTCCTCACTTTTCCCACTTGGGAAAGGCTCGGGAGGAACACAGTGGGGCAGTCACTTTCATGTGGCACAGTCATCCCCCTCACCCATCTTGGAGAGGGCAGGGTGTGGTGCTCCTGTCTATTTACCCGTGTTAATACTTGTTCTATAAGGCCTTTCCCACAGCAGGCAACACCCTCCACCACACACACAGTAATGCTGCCACCAGGGGCAGAATTACACATAGTCTTCGATGCGCACTCCCTGCGCCCTGAGCCACCCTCGGAGCACTGCACCCCGCCCAGTGTGGACCAAGCCTCGGAGGCTCTGCTCACGTTCTCGCCGCAGCCACCGCCCTTTCATCTCAACCAGTCCCAGGGAGGGAGGGGGGAGAGTTGTAAACAAAAGCCAGCGATTGGGAAATCCCTCTCCAGATCACTGGCTTTTGTTTACAACCTTCCCCCCTCCCTCCCCGGGACCGGCCGGGATGCCACACTGGGCGGGGTGCAGCACTCCGAGGGCGGCTCGGGGCGCAGGGAGGGCACATCGAGGACAACATGTAGATCTGCCCCAGGATTCAGGTCCAGCACCTTCATTTCTCAAGATGTGAGGACACACTGGCTTTTTATTCTGATGTATATTATTCTCTTATTACTAACCCAATTTGGTTTTAGATGGAGTTGCACTCCATCTAAAAGACCAAGTGCGCAGTCTGGGAGTCCTCCTGGACTCTGAGCTAAATGGGGAAGTCCAGGTGGCTACAATTGTCAGGAGTGCATTTTACCAGCATAGGCTGATTCACCAGCTGCTGCACTATCTGGAGAGGATGGAATTTGCCTCAGTTATTCATACACTAGTGATGTCCCAGCTGGACTACTACATTACACTGCATGTGGGGCTGCCTTTGAAGATGGTTCAGAAACTTCAGCTTTTTCAGAATGCGACCACAAGGTATTGGTGGGGGTGAAGTGATTCAATCACATAATGCGTATCCTGCACCAGCTGCACTGGTTATTCATGTGTTTCTGAGCCTGATTTAAAGTGCTGGTTTTGACCTTTAAAGTTTTAAATGGTTTGGGACCAAGTTACTTTAAGGATTGCCTTCACCCATATCAGCTTGCCCACACTTTAAGGTCAGAAAGAGAGGCCCTTCTCATTTGATCACACATGAGAGGGCCTCCTCTGCAGTGGTCTCACACCTTTGGAACCAGCTGCCATTGGTGTTCCACCATGCTCCATCATTGCAGGCTTTGAAGAAGGCCCTGAAAATTTATTATTTTACCTTTTCTCTCTTGATATGACTGCTGTTATTGCCAATGTTGTTACTGGTTTATTGTTGGCTTTTATTGTTGTTTTTATTTGTATTTTACCGTGGTTTATGGTTTTTTTATCACTTTTACTATTTTAGCTGTTAATGTGTTTTATTGCTGTAAGCTGCCTTGGGAGGTCTTCTGCCCTGAAAGGTGGCCAAGAAATATATTAAATTAATTAATTAATTAATTAAATAAACCCTTTGGTAGCCACAAGCCATGTGGAAGATTTTAATAAACAGATAAATATTTATCATTTACAGAATTAAGGTGTTAATCAGTAAATAACAATTTACTGTAGGCTGACCATATGAAAAGGAGGACAGGGCTCATGTAACTTTAACAGTTGTAGAGAAAAGGGGATTTCAGCCAGCATTATTTGTATGCAATTCATACCTGGTGAAATTCCCTCTTCATCACAACAGTTAAAGCTGCAGTGGCCCTGTCCTCTTTTGTATCTGGTCACTCTAGTATAGTGCCTGCAACTTTAATTGTTGTGATGAAGAGAGGATACAAATGATGCTGGCAGAAATTCCCTTTTCTCTGCAACTGTTAAAGTTACGTGAGCCCTGTCCTCCTTTTCATATGGTCAGCCTAATTTACTGTCCTTCTCTACCTAAATAATTGAGTTATAGTAATGTCACTTTAAATCCTTCTGCATATATTCTCTCTCACATACACTCAATCACCATTCCAACCTCACAAACACAGATCCTAGGCACTATCTATCTCCTCACAAGTCTTATCTATCTGTTCCTTATTTGTTCCCTATCTAAACTTCACAGGCACTACTCCCTGTTAATATATCATACATGATTTCACCCCCACCACTCACTCAGCCAATCATCTCACATATGCAAATACACATATCTCCTGTCACTCCTACTCTAGATCTACTCATCAGAAAAATATAGAGTCATAACATCAATGCATATACATAACAATGCAGATCCATAACGTATATACATGTGACATCAAACAGGGCTTTGGAAAAGGTCAGGCCTTTGGGAAGGGATCTAGGCTTCTGCAGGCTGGATGAATTTAGCCCATGAGCTGGAGGTTCTCCATCCCTGGGCTAGAGGCTCCTCTCTGCTTATCCCTAAATGATCAGTGCTGATATGGAGAGGGAGTTTATCAAACAGCTTACTTTATTATTGTTAGTGTTGCTACTGCAAAGAAGTCTGATTAAAAAAAAAGAAAAGAAATCCGTCCCTCTCCATTTTTTTAAAGAGCTTGGAAGCTATGGGATCCTGAAAACAGCTGCTACAGAGAAAGAAAAATTATGCAACTTGGGAGCTATGCATCTCAGAAAAGCCCATTTTCATCTGAGTGAGCCTCTGCAGGGAAATGTCGGTACATTGGCCATTATAATCCAGGCAATGCAGTCCTCCAGTTTTTGAACTGCAAGATTCTGAGATACACAGCCTTCGGAATCCACAGTCTTCAGAGAAACAAAGGGCGTATGCTGACTTTTATTATCAGATACGAACATTTGTGCTACCCAAATCTAAACACCACACAAGCTGTGCTGCCCTGCTCAGTAATTTTGGTCATGAATGATGGCTCTGTTGAAGATCAGCAGGATACATACACCTAGGAGAACACCATGCTTCTGAAAGTTAAGCAGGGAATTGTTGACTCAGGCTCTGCTGCTGATCACCTCATTGCTCCAGGCTCATAGTTCTTTCCATTTGCTTTCTTTTCCGCAACAGAGTTTCATTTCATTTCTAATGTATCCAGAGGGCAGGTTTGTCCTCAAGGCTGACAGCACACATATAATAAATAATACAGTTTCAGTTGCCACCCCCCACACTTTTGAAAGCCATTTAATGCGGCCATTAAACATGCATTCCTGTTAACTTCATCAAGGATTATAACACCAGATGTGTTTCAGAGGGATCTTTAGCATGGCTTAATGTTTACAGTAACTTGTGCTGAATAATTCACCATTGTAAATAACACCAGAGCTTTGCTAAGGGAGTGCCCCGCATCTTGTAAGTAAATAAATAACAGGCATGAGCAGCAAATGAGATGAACTCATCATGAAATAAATTGTAATAAGCCTTCCTGTCCAGTTCACACAGAGCTATTTATCCAAAAGTATTGGTAAAGTGGATCCACCGTGCGTAGATATACTGGGAGCCCAAACCAGGGGGAGAGGGCAGGATTCGAGAGAGATTATCTAGTGATGGTAGAAAAGCCCTGACTTCTGTGAGCAAATATTGTGATATATAAAGCGAGGCCTGGTGTCAAGGGTAGACATGATTGGGCACCTGCCAATGGCCCATAAACAAGCAGGTGCCCACTGACAACCTCCCAGAGTTGTTCCTCCACCTCATTGCAACCTGCTGTTCACCTACCTCTTGATCTGGCCCAGACAACAGTGGTGCTGAGAAGGAGGAGGAGTAGATGCCCTTGCTTGCTTGCTCACTGGCTCTCTGCCTGTCAAGCATGCATGTGGTAGAAATAATGAGGAAGAGGATGGACAGCTGCTGGTTACATTGGTGGTGAGATGTAGACTCACTGGCTGCATTCGGACAACACATTAGTCAATGGTGGGTTGAGTAGCCAACTCACAGTTGGTTATTTTGTGGGTACTCCCCACACAACAAATCCCTACACAACTGTGGGTGGTTTGGGCTGCCGTTGAGTGGACTAATAGTCAACCTGGCATTTGATTGACACAGCCCCCTCCCCTCCCCCCACCCTCCCTCCTCCCTTAGTCCTCCCAGTTCTATCCCAGCAGCCTCTGCAAGTTGCACCAGTTGTAGCAGAGGGGCAGCCACGGCTTTGGTCGCTCTTGCCGCCTGCCTCTATGGGCTTGTATTTTAATCCACTTACCACATGCCATTAACACACTGGCTCAGTTTGGACGACATATTAAGCAACGGAGGGGTAAATAACGTACTGACTGTGTGTTAGGCAGGAGGAGCTCCACAGACAACACTCTGCAGCCGGCACTGCTTGGAACCAGCAAACGCCCCGGCTGCTACGAACTTGCGGCGGCCATTTTTGTTGCAGCCTCTCCTCCATGTGTCCTCCAGCCGTATCCCAGCATGCACCATGAGTTCTGCCGGCTGCATAGAGCGGCTGGGGTTTTTGACTGCTCTAGACAGCAGAACTCTATTCTGAAACAGAATAGTCCATGGAGAGAGGGGGGGCTGAATTTGGACGACACTTTGAACAATGGGGCTTTGGGCTAAACAACGTGTAAGCCCGTTGTTTCACTCCCTTGTTTAAAGTGCCTGATTAATGTACTGTTAGCTGTGTGTGCATTGTGTGTTACCCTCCAGACGACACAATAAGCAACACAACTGACGATTGTTCCCCCCTCCTCCGTTGCCTAATGTGTCGTCCGAACTGAGCCACTCACTCCTCCACACAACACTTTAAACAACTGCCTTCAAGCTAAACAACTTGCAAGCCAGTTGTTTCTCTCAGTTGCTTATTTGGGCGGAATAGCATACCGTCAGAAGTTTGTGAGCGGTGTGTTAGCCTCCGCACAACACAATAAGCAACACAACTGATGATTGTTTTTCCTCCCTCAGTTGCTTAATGTGTTGTCCTAATGCAGCCAGTGAAGGGACCCACTGAAGGTGTGTTGCTCAAGGGCTCTCCAAAACCTAGAGCTAGCCCTGGATGGTGTCTCACAGGGATCTTGAACAGGTGTCGGCAACCCAGCAGGGGATCGTTGGCACTGTCCTGCCCTAGTCCCCTTTTCCTGGGCCAGAACTCCAGAGTGCCAAGCTGACATGTTACAACTGTCACCTTAGATGTAGTATCATTCCAGAACACGGTGAGAAATTTAAGTGTCCCAGACTGCAGTCATCTCAGGGGTGCCCCAGGGCATTGTAGGAAATGCAAATGGCAGCTCCAAGTCACCTTGGTGCTACTGGTGCCTGCCACCCCGTGCCACATAAGGCCTCAGGGAGTCAAAGGTAGGAGGGGAACCAAAGGGCATGGTGCCAAAGGCCTTCTCAAACCTAGACTTGCACATGTGTAAAACAGCTTCCCCACCCCTCCAAACTTCAGTACTAGCCCTGGCCATGTGGTCTTCCTTTTGCTGCTGGGGAAAATCTAGATTAGTACTACACTAGGCAAATAAAGATAGAGGTGCCCCGGGGTGTCCTGGATGAGAAAGCCCTCTCTTTTGTCACCACCTGCATTACATCTGACAGCAGTGGTATGGTAATGGCAGAGAACCAGGACCCTACTTAATAGAATGAGCAGAAGGGCTGGCCTACCACATTTGTGGCAAGTGAAGTAATATACATTATCATCTAAGGGGTAGGGGATAAAAGGGATGTTGTGGGAGTCTGAGAAGGGGAAGGAGTCTGGCAGACTTCCCCACCAGCCTCCCAGACCCCCCTTGCCAAGGTGCTGCACATCCTGGGCCCCTGCTGGCGAAGCATGGCATGATCCATGAGTGCCCAGCAGCTGTGTGCTCCCTCGCTGAGCACCATTTTGCATAGAAATGGCAGCTCATGCTTTTCTGTAACTGTAATGTTGCATAAATGGCAGCCATAAAGGGACCATGGTAAATGTATCTGGGGAGTAACGATGATATATTTTTTAAAGAAACATCCTACTGATGAAAATAAGTTAAGCCTTCCAACCTTCCAAGGCATTTTATTCCCCTCCCTCAAAATGTACCCCCCCCAATCTGGGTCAGAATTTTTCAGCCCAGTTCTGACACAAAAGTGTAAATGAATGACCTTAATAAGTGGACAGGCTCATATGGGAAAAGGCAGTCTTTCTGGTAACCCCATCCCAGTTTAAGGCAGGGGAGCACAACCTGCAGCCCAAAGGTTTGTGTAGCCCTCCAAGGGCTTTACTGTGGCCCCCAAGGGTGCCTTGACCATCAGCAATCCCTATGCCAATTTCCTACACTGCCAGTATTGTCTACTCCTTCCCCAAGAGATCCCCATATAGGTTGCTCTTTCCCTATCACTGCTAGCAGTCAGGAAAGAGCAGTCTGTAGCAGGATCACTGGTGTGAGTATGTGCGTTCGTATGTGTGCAGCCCCTGGCTGTCCCAAGCCAGCATCACATGCAGCCCTTGGGGCCAAAAAGATTGTGTATCCCTGATTTGGGGCTTTAAGGATTACAACCAGGGCCAAATCTACACTAGGGCTAGATCTGCACTGCTGCTTTATAGTGGTATTCATGTGCACTGATAACTGTTCGTGTACACTACACATTCCAGATACTGCTTTTCATTCTATGTTATCCAAAATACCTCAGCAAATGTTCTTGAGTGTCCAACGAGGTATAAATGAGCAAGAGGAATATAGGGTTACTATGATGAGACCATAATGTTTATTCCAAGTATCACATCAGTGACATCATTAAGACACTCATTGCTCCAAGATGTTGGATTTTACTGGATGTCATTGGTAATCCATGAAACAACAGCATTCAAGCAGCGAACAGAGCTACTATCCAAAGCACCTATGTTGAAGTTTCACAATATGAATGAGTCAGTGATTGTGTTAGTAGAAGGCAGTTCTACAGGATTAGGTGCTGACTAGTTTCAGAAAGGCTCAGTTTTTGTGCATGTTTTCAAAGCACTGTGTTACCAGGTGCATGTGGACAGGTACTCATGACTCACCTGAGAGAGGTTGGGGGAGAGAGAGACAGTTAAAAGAGTATAACCAGGCAAGTTGGCATAGAATGATGTACTTAGGGTCTCAGATATCTTCTGGGCAGGTGGTTTGCAAACACTTCCTAGGAAAGAAGAACCAGATGTGTCTGTGACAAAAATAAAGACAATGAGGAATGCTTTGCCTTCACTGGACTCTCTGTGTCAAAGTGCGTCCTGTGGGCCATACGCTGCCCACCAAGCCATTTTGCAAGACCACTCTGCATCCGCTACTACAAAAATTACAACACTACTGGTTGAGGTTATTTCTGAAGGAAAGGATTCTTTAGCAAGAGAAACCACAGGTTTTCCATAGTTGGCGATTAGAGAGAAGGAAGGGATTCCCTTGCTAATGCTAGTGCTAGCTCTATTTATATAAAGCCTGGGGTTTCTGCTGCTAGAGCTAGCACTAACAAGGACATCCCTTCCTTATTTCAGATAATCCTGGGGAGACATAGGAAATGTTTCTATTGCTAGCATTAGCCAGACTTCGTGTGTGTGTGCGTGTGCGTGTGCGTGTGCGTGTGCGTGTGCGAGAGAGACAGAGAGAGAGAACATGCATATGCATGCATACATGACAGCTCCCTTCCCTGGTGCTGCCCAATGCAGCCCCCAGGGCCAGAAAGCTGTGCACTCCTGTTCTGTGTGTTTTGGCAAGCACAGTCCTCTCACAGATGGTTGAACCATGGAACTATCCAGTGATCTTCAAGGAGGGAATACTCCTAGCACCTGCAAATCTTGATCCTGGCTCCACAAACTGCCGCTCTGCGTCCTAGCCCTACAGAAGCCAGATCTACACTAAGCAGGATATGACACTTTGAAAATGGTTTGAAAACTATATATGGAGTGTGTCCTGGGCCCCAACAGTTGTCACTACTGTTATAAACCATTTTAAAGCAGTAGTGTAGATCCTGCCAGAGACAGCTCAGAAGACGTTTGAGCAGTTAATAGGAGAGGGGAGAGGGAAGCCCCACCCCTTCTTGCCTGAGAGCCCACCTTTTCCAGCTGCTCTGGCCTGTGATTGGCTCCCCACTCCATTATGCTACAGGAGGATGAGGTGGCCAGTTGGCTAGCCTATGAAGGTCTAGTAGCAGGACCCTAGTGCTATGCTACACTGCAACTGCCATTCTTGGTTTCATTACACAGAAAATTGTGGTATTGCATAGTGGTTTTAAATATGTTAGTAATTAATAAAGATATGATTGTATTTTAACCCATGTCACGATGAACTTAATGTGTTTTAATCTCCCTTGAAACCACTTAGAGCGAGAGAGAGAGTTAAATACGGTAAGCGGTATATAAATCTATTAAATAAAATAATAAAAGTTAAAGGAAGTGGGGGAAGAAAAGCAAACACAGCCCCAAGGGCCATTCAGCAAATCCAGACTTATACCCGTTAGAAGCTTTACAAGTGCCCCCCTCCCATAAACCTATGAATGATATCTAGTTTTAATGATGGTCAAGGAAAGGGCCTAGATTGAGGGTTTATTAAAGCATTGTAAGGTTCATTATTGTCATTGTGCTGGAGAGGATAATTCTCCCTAAGAGAAATGGTGACATATACACAATAAAGTCCTTGTCCCTGTCATGACAGCTCAGGAGCACGCCATCGTTACCACCTATGTCACACAGCAGGTGTGCCTGCCAGGCGGGTGACAGCCGCTGACTCCTCTGATCAACACATAATTATCTCTGAATAAAAATGCATGTGGAAGTTAGCTGGACATAATGGATTGAGGACCCAGGGCAAAAAGAAAAAAAATAATCTAAAATAAAATAATATAATTTTTGATTTTTTTTAAAAAAAAAGCTTTGGTGTGTCACACAGCACCGCCTGGGGGAAGGAGAGGGTTAAAGGGAGCAGCGGGGAGCTGGAGCAACCTTGAGAAAGCTGCTGTAACTGGGCTGCCGTGAGGTTATCATGTTTATCCTTCCTGTCTTCTTTTGGATAGAAGAGGTCACTTGGTTAATAGTAGGATGCCCCTGACACAAAAAGGTCCCTACTGATCAGTTCTCTTCTCCCCTGATCTTGCCATATCTCTCTCTTACAGCATCTGTATGGCTTCCATTTGCAGAGTTTCGCCCCCCCCTACCACCACACACACAGACACACACAGCCCTCCACTTCCCCCCCAGAAGATAATAAATATCATATCACAAGGATGGCAGTGCTCCTTCATGGAACACTGACTGTTTATTAGAGGCAAAAAAGTTTAAGAGAAATGCTAACAATGTTCATTAATGGGCTGCATCCAGGTTTAATGAGGCATGTCAATATGCGGAGTGGGCAACATCAGTGGCATAATAGTGGTGGTAAATGGGAGTAATTGTATCCAATTGTACGGCGCAGCTTCCAGGAATGAGCCCGAACTGCCAACTGACAATGACAGAGCAATTATGGGAAGGCAAGCGAGCTGTGTCAAATTAGCACTCGGTGAGAACTCATTTTTCAGACATGGGCTTGCTCTACAACACCACAAGTGATGGCTACTTTATTGTGAGTGATAGGAAGACCAGCACTTAGACTGATGTTCTGATTTGTCAATAGCTGTATTTGAAAGCTTAGTGTCACAAATATATAGAGATATTCAAGCGGAGAGGCGCACTGCTCATGAGCCGAAGGATAAGGATGTTGTGGAGAAGGTCATCTGTCAGTGTGAGCTGTCAAAGAGAGATCACACTCTATGAAAGGGGAACATTCGGCCGGCTTAAGTAATTACCTTTGACTGAGATTTGAAGATGTCTTCTTTTGTTGGCCTACACTGACTGCATAATTTATAATTTACCACAATCAGCAAAGAGCCAGCAATGGCAACCAAGAAAGTCCTAGTTTTATTCCTCATCACTACAATTATTATTATTTTTTACTCTTTTACTGCTTTAGAATGGGAAAGTGCCAATATCGAAAATGTAATTTCCCCCCAAAACAAAACAAAATATTTAACTCACCAAACCAATATATCTATTGTACTTCTCTGGTACACATCATGCTGTAAATCACCATATATTATTCACGTGGCTCTGACTTCCTTTGTTGGATAAAGGCATAATTCAATTTTGTCTTTCCATTCTAATGCTATATATATATATATATATATATAGAAAGAGTAATGTGGAGTACCAAGTATTGAAACTGTAATCCACAGTCTATTTTAAGATACAGATCAATTTGATATAATTGTCAGAACTGAAGAAAGATAAGTATTGTAGCAAATATTTTAGAAGTTTGTGGATTAATAGAATTTTTATTACTTGATATCTTTTCCCTGTGTAATCTTACTGGATCAATGTTTGAAAAGTCATTTCTTAGCCTTTAATAATCTTAAAAATAAAAGATAATGGATGACCAATTATGCTCTGGGGTATAACAAGTATTACATTTTTTTGTTTTTTATCTTAATAGGAAAAAATCTACTTATGTAGATACGAGGTTACATTTTATTAACTGAAAATATTACATAAACGGCCACCATGGGCACTTTTACATTTTTATTTTGTCTATTTTTGTTGTTACTGAAAGTCATATTGACATCCTGATTTTATATCTGTTGTTGCGTGGTCATTTGGCTTCAAACCTTTGGCTTCAGACAGGGTGATTGCTTCATTGGGAGTGGCTGAATGATTAATGAATTGTAACAAAAAGAAACCAGGGACTTACATGCCTTCTGGCCAAAACCTACCATTTAATTCCAGGTGTATTGATTAGCTGTAGTGCTATTGACAAAAGGATTAATTTAAGTACTTTAAGTCAATGTTACTTCAGTAGAAAACACCACCTGTAGGCACCAGGAAATAGCAGTACAAAGCTAGTCAATTAATATGATGTCAGTTATTGACATAAAAAGGTCTTATTTAACATGCCACTCAGCTGTTTTATACATCACTGGATGGTTCATCAAGAAGTTATGCTCAAAATGACTAATTGCAGGCTTTCTGTGTTTTCTGATTATGATGGGTTTCCTCTTCATTTTTTTAAAAAAATCTCCTCAAATGTCCTGAGCTTCACAGTTTAAAATTGCAGTGTGTGCTCATTTTTTTCAGAAACTTGGCTTTAAATAATACCTATTTTTTTCAAGTCCCCCCGCCCCAAGTTTTAGCCCATTAAATTCCATGCCTCTTTCCCTTTCCTTCTTCTCTCGTTGCCCTGGGCCTGCTAGAATGGTAGAAAGCTGTTTAATTCACAATACCCCTAGCGGAGCAGGGGCCCCGTCATCTGTTCTATAGTGAATTTGCCACTTAATAATGGAATAGAGCATCAAAGTGCCACTTAGGTCTCCAACTGTATGTATGACTGTCAAAGCGGCGTTTTTAAAAACACACCCACACAAAGAAGGCAAAGGAGGGGGAAAAAACACCCTTGATTTGTCTTTACTACTGGAATGTGAATTTGTCAGCCAGGTTTTGAAATCACAACAGCATTGCTTGCATCCCCAGCGAGATGTCGAAAACTTGACAGGTACATATTTTTTAACTACAAGGACTCTTATAATGAAAACTAAATACACAAATCTTTTTTTCCCCTTTTCCCCCGCCCCCCTTGCTCTTGACACAGAGTTGTTGCCAATGGGATTTAATGTTCTGGTTCAAGTTGTCAAGCGAAATAACCAATAAGCAATCTCAGCAGTCAGGGTACAGATATTCCAACACAAAAATGTCTGGCTCCTTGTGATATAGTGGAAACATTTGAGTGTATAATTAACTAACTGAGGAACTGAGGCCACTTAATCTTCCGCCTAATGGCAAGTTCAGCCCATCTCAGTGTATCTCCAGGGGACAAACTGTGGCTTGGTTTATGCTCACCAAGGCCTTTGGGTTGTCACTGCTTTTCCTTATTCATCATTTTCTTAAGTTCTGGCATGATTCATTCATCATTATTCACTTCAGGAAAGAATTAACAAGGTAAACTCAAGTTTTTAGTGAAGGATTGTTTATCATCTTCAGCATTAAACAAAAAAAAAACACATTGTGTGCTTTTCCATCTTCCAGTTCCACGCCATGAAAGTAGAACAGACATGTACATTGATGTATATAATGGGTTGTATCCAACGTTACTCATGCACTAGGATGTCCCACTGTTGGGGCAATGGGAAACTGGCGGATCCTAAAGCAAATAGAAATGATCCGCAACACTCATTTCCAGAATGGCCTGTCTTTTTCCAGAAACGAGTGCCTCTGCTCATTTCTGGGGTTGCTTTAGGAAACACGAGCTTCCTGTTGCACTAGTCCTGGGTCCTGCTGGTACAACAAAAATAGCAGGAGTGCAGTGGCAGTATGGGATACTGCCCAATGTGTCTAGGTAGCTGTGATATATGGACTGGATCCATAGGTAGTTGTGATATAGGGATTGCTTGGGGGGCTCCACTCATGCAAGATTCCCTTGCCAATTTGAGAGATCTTCCTCCCTTCCTCTCTCCTTCACCACAACCCATTCAGCAGGGTCCCACAGTCCTACTGTAGCATTTTCAGGGGGCCGAAGGGGCTGACATGAGGGAGTCTGCTTCCATCAGCCCTATTCCATGCACCTACATTTGGATCCAACCCAGATTGTACATCAGATCAGAGCAGTGAGCAAAATCGGGTAGTATTCCTGGGGCAAGTAACCTATCATTTAAACAGAATTCAGGGTGTAAGTGTGTTTTGTGGGCCATACAGATGAACAAACTACCCTGGGGCCTCAGGTTACCTTGGTCATTTGTATAATCCTGATGAAGGGCTTCTCTACATTAAAGGAAAAATGCCACACCCTTACAGGGCCTTCTTCTTGCGCAGTCCTTCCGAGATTATGAGGGCCACAATATAGGTGCCTGCCTCTTCCCCCCTTTTTTGGTCATTTCCTTTGTGGGGAAGTTCCATATGTTCCATTTATAAGCCAACAGATGGCACTGCAACATCGCAGCAATATTGCACTATCCTGGAAATGCACCAGTTCTTTGATGGTGGTATATATTTGTTACTGCATTTTTGGCAAGTTAAATCATGGCAGAAGCTAAAAAAAATACTGGAAGAGGCACCAGAAGATGAGGATGTCTTGAAAAGGACCCACAAACTTCATTGAGTAACTGATCTTGATTCACTACATAAGCTCCATGTGAAGGGGCCTGAAGAGTCAGAAGAATTAGATGACACCTAAGATAAGATGTGTGGTAGAATGTGTGGCAAAATGGCACCTCCTAGTACTACCAATGTAGGGAATGACTTTTCATCCTCTCCCTGCCTTGGTATCTAAGCATGCCTGAGACCATTTGAGCTTCCCTGCTTTCTTCCCAGCAGCCCCTGTAAAAGGCAGTAGGGAGAGATGCATGGCAAGCCCTGGCTGACCTTGTACTTGCTTGTTTATTCTGTTGTTTCCCCTGCCTTTGTCAGTCCCATCCCTTCCTGAGTCTGCATTAGCCCTGAAACCTGCCTACTCCATTTGCCCTTTTCCTGCAAGCTTGGCTTTAGTTTGCCTGATCTGACCTAAGCTTACTTCTTTATCTGCCTCTCCCAATTCAGCCAATGTTCAAGACTACCCTGCAATAGGCAATGTGTACTATTCAACAAAAGGCTGGAGATCTTCAGGAGAATGGAATGTTGTCCCAGTCAGTTTGCAAATAGGCCTTTTTGGACTCCCGGTGGGATGTGTTCAGCTTAGTGGATCACAAGTTGTTTTAGGCAGCGACAGTAATATATGTTGGAGTTTCCACTGTTTACAATCACCCCCACATTCTACATAGGATAACCAGGGGGGTCTGCAACTAGTAGTAAATGAAGGAGGCCATTGCCCTCTGCACCAAGTACAGGGGGTGGACCGTTGCAGTCTCTGCTAAGAGAGTGGCTGGTTGAGAGCTGGGATATCTCTGTGGCTAACTTGCTGTGCAGCTCCCAGTGCAACCTCCCTAGCCACACAACTCTGAAGAAAAGACCCAGAGGAAGCAGGCACCGGTCTCCCTTGATCCGTCACAACTCCAGCCACAGCTGTGAGGCCACTATTGTCTCTCCTCAGAGAACAAGTGACAAGGATCCCTTTGAGCCAAAGGCAGTTGACAAGGAAGTGAAGATGGAAAGACTCATGGCGCTGCAGCAGAAAGTTCATTTTTCATCAGGATTTTCCCAGTTCACACCTTGCAGACTGAATACAGACTTGGATGCAATCTGCAGGCAAAGTCTGTATATTTCTGAACTTGCAAAATAAATACTTCTCTGACTCTACGAATCTGACAGATGAAATCCGCTGCGGACCAGCCTCTCCAGTGTCCACAGACTTCCGGATTTTCATTTTTACTTTTCTGAAATTTACACAAATTCATTCGCAGGAAAATATGCACCATACATGTGGGGAAAATATAGGCAGGGGAAAGTCAAATGCAATGGGGAAACAATATGCTAAAAGTTACATACTAACATAAATTATATAAATTGTCATGGACTTTCTTATGGAACTATTTGCATATTTTTCTGCATAGCAGGGAAAAACCAAATCTGTCAGTGAACGGACGCTGGAATGAACGACACTGCACAATCCACAAACCACATGCAGGCTAGATTTCGCAAAAGGCGGGCATCCCTAGTTGTAAGTGGTGACCGCTTATTATGTATCCCATGTCCAAATAATTCCTGCTCTTGTCAGAGAAGAAGAAAATCCCACTACTGGGGCTGTTTTGGGGTGCAAACTCTAACAGAGGTCATTTTGCCCCATGCCAGCTAGAAGCTTCCCAAATGGACACACATTGTAGGGGAGATGCTTTGTGTTGTCATCTGGAAGTCTGGATAGCTCAAGGTTATATGGCTGGGTTAATAGGATGAGATACATGGTTAAACACTCAGTCTTCTAAGACAGAGTCATAAAGCAGGAGGATGAAATACTGCTGCAAGGATGGTCAAACTGTGGCTCAGGAGTCACGTCAGCTTGACTAGTTCAACTGCAGCTTCAAGGTAGTGTAAGAAGAAGATAGTTCAAGACAGAAGCTTGTCCTTGTTTCTCTTCCCCTGCCCCTCAACAGATAGTTTCCAGCCACAACGTCTGTAATCAGCAGTGGCCTGGTGGCTCCAATATCAGTGGGGTGGTAAATTCGCTCCATATTTCAGTCAGAACCAGTCAGAACTCTAAAGGAGCTACCCAAGATGCTTCATAGAGTTCTGATTGGTTCTGACTGAAACCCAGAATGAATTTACTGTCTCACTGACAATGGAACCATCAACCTCCTCTGACTATGACGCAGGTAACACTTGTGGGGAAAGAAATGTCTGGGGGGAGGGGGGCAGCATCAAGTTTGAGAGGACCCTGAGAAAGGGCCTCTCCAACCCTTTGCATGCTTTATATGGCTAGGCAAGTACATGTCATTGCCTAGAGGTTTCTCAGCAGTTTTTGGCCTTTGATACAGTCAACAAGATCTCCTCACCATTCTTGCCACCATTAAAAAATCATCCACGAGGTGTGGAAAGTCATTAGGGCCTATTTCGCACTGTAAACCCTGCAGAGTTTACTTGATATTGTGGTTGTGTGGATTATCTGGCCAAGTGGTAGGAATAATCTTACTACATCCCTGCTTCCCTGGATTTCTGAGTAGATGAAGGAATTTGGTAAGATACTTATCCCTACTTGATAGGAAAATATAGATGAAGGACACTACAGTGCCACCACTTGATAGGACAATACAGAGGCAATGGAAGCATCCCCCCTTTTTTATCCTGCGAAATGGAAAACAAGTAGCTGGATCAAGGTTTAAACTTCTCCTACCCATATGTGGTGGTCTCAGTCCAAATCAGGCTCCTACATACTTAATTGTGAGTAAAAGCAAAAACAAAGAGAGGGCCAGCTGTTAACATATTGTATATTTAGTGTAATGAGTAGTTTGACGTAAGACCTAGTTGTTCATCATTAAAGTGTGTTGTTTAAATCTGTGAGGAGGGTGAACATGCTCCACCCACCCACCTCTTATTGCTCTGATTGTGTTGAATATGTGGAGGGTGACTTTGGGAAGAGCAGAGTGTCCTCTATCTGTGGGGGCTCTCCACATGATCCAGAACACTGGATAATAAGTGGTTGCATAGGTACACACAATACTCATCCATTATCCTTTAATGTTCTAACCATTTTCTGTGGGGAAAAAGGAGCCATGTGGGCCGGTGGCTTTAAGGCTTTAAGTGGAGCAAATCCAAGATTTTATGAAAAATAGGCACTTGCCCAGTTGTTAACCATTTGCATAGACAACCATCAGAATGGGGTCATTGGACTGAATGTCATTGGCATGAAGCTGGAGAGAAGAAAGGCTCTGTTTCTTAGATAATCAAGATGTAGGGTTGGGATCCAGGCTGAGTTATGCTAAGAACAGATTCACTGAAATTAATGGGACTTAATTTAGTCATGACTAACTTGTCCCATTGGTTCAAATGGGTGTCTGGATCCAAGAGACATACTGGGAGACAACTGGGAATGCCTTGTGCCAGCCATAGGAACTATCCATGCCTCCCCAGGAAGCCTCACCTCCAATTGTGAGGCACACTGTTATAATGTTCAGATCATGCAGAATAACTTTTCGTTTTGGGGGATTGTCTTGAATTTTGACATTTATCTCAAATCTATTTTGGAGCGTTATTTCAAATGTGCACTCCTTCCTTTTTACCCAGATACATCCAAATGTTAGTGAATAAAGCTTTAAGATTATTATTTTTAAAAACTTTCAGCTAAATTTAACTTTACCCATCCAATAAAAAAGAAATAAGGGAGCCTTTATTATCTCCCTGGATTTCTGGGTCTGATACCACATCATAGTGAAGTGGTTATTAGAGACAATGGCCTACCAAGGTGAAGTTTGTAATAAAGCCTATTATGTGGTTTCACCATTGACACTAATGGAATGTAACAGTGATTTAGAATGATTTAATGGTTTCCAGGTTGTGCTCTAAACGTGCTCTTTATATTATGATGTATATCACAAAATGTAATGTGGCTGTTGTGATATATTGACAGTATTCATGCTGTTTCTTTTTTCTTTTTCTTTTTTCTTGGGGCTTTTTTTTTTTTGGTGAATTTTAGAAACTGTCAAAAATATAAATTAATATGCTGCAACCACTTTATTTTCAAAAGTCCTTTAAAAAAAACACCCACGTATGTGCATAAATTTCAATTTGGTGTCATGCTTAAGCTAATAAAATCGTTTGCATTTTTATACCAAAGTAATAACAGTGGAGTAGATGGAGGTACATTTGAAAGCCCAATTTGGATTGGGAAACCTTGCAATGCTGCCTTAAAATCTTTTTTTAAAAAAATAAACATCGGATGGTTATGTGAACAAGCAAATATATTTATCTAGGCTATAGAAATGCGTGTTTAATGTTATGCAGAAGACAGGGCTATTGTTAGCTATTTATTTAAAAGTTAAAAAAGGAGAAGAAAACCTTAAGGTTTGCAGGTGTCCCTTAGGTCATCACTTAGATTTCTTAATTCATTTTTAAAATATATATATATATATATATTATTCGAGCAGACACACAGATGTAGCATGAAAGAGCTGCATGCTAAAAGTGCTTGTGGGCATCTCAGCTATGCCTGACCTGTTTGCTTTAAAGCATTTTGTGGTTCCATCATGTAGGTTAAATAACAGCGAGAACTTCCCTGAATTTGTCAAAAGACCTTCTCCTCCCTGTTAATGTAAAGGCTACACTGTCAAGCCAACCATCTCTCAAGAGCACCCCTCTTTTCCCATCCCACCCCTTTTTGTAATAACTACTTCAAGGAAGAAGGTTGGTTGGTTGTCCTCACCGGGGAATAGGTCACAGTGACGACCCCCTGAAGACTGGGGCAACAAGATCAGGGATCCAAATTATCTGGCAAATGTAGAAGCAATGATCGCCAAAATGTGATCAAATGCATCCTTTGGAGGGTTAGGGAGGGGGAGGGAAAACCTTTTTGAAACATTGCCTCCATGTAATTGCCTCCTGTTGAGGATAGGAGGCTAAGAGCACAAGAATTAAATTAATATCTCTTCCCCCCCCCAAGCTTCTTAGTACAGACAGGGAGACATTTATCAGAATGCATTCATTGTGAAGGTTGAAGGTGCCTGTGTGTCAGACAGAGAGAAGGGTGGGGGGAGTTGAAAAGAGTGACTGAGTGAGGAAGAGCAGGAGGCAGGGTGTCACTTCAATCCCTCACAAAGCTCCCTCCTTGCCACTGCTTAATTTGTAAAGTGAGAGGTGCTAGAGCCTCTCTTGAGGTGGTGTGATGGCTTCTGATGTGGAAGCCCTTCCTCTTCAACCTAGGGGCTGGAGGTGTAAGTGGGGAGCTGTAGGGCAGGGCTGTAACCGTTCAGAGATGATGGAGGGACTCTGAAATACACCTCTCTTTGACCACCAATATGCAGGTACATAAGAAAAGCACTCCATGAACCTCTTGGCCAATTTAAATGACCATTGTGATGGAGAACATCGCCTATTCGTATCTCATCAATATCAGTGTAATCAAATTGCCTTTCAAAAGGCTGTGCTTGGGTCCAGCTGGCATATTGCCATTTGATGGTTTGTTTACTTATTTAGCTGGATATATCCTGCCTTTCAGTTCAAGGTTTGGCAAAGTACTTACAAGGGTTGGTCTCAAAAGTTCTCTATCACTGACAAATGGAGATTTCCTCTGATGAAAAAGAGTCCTTTCACAGCAGAATGAGGCCTTGTCTTTGGAAGAAAACCCCTTCCATCTGAAGAAGCCCCTTACGGCAGAACAAGTGTATCTTTCAATAGAACCCAGTATTATTAAAACTAGGGCTGTGCAAGGTGGACTTAAGTGCTTTGGACAGTCTTGGCCTGATCTGGTCCTGATCCGGATTCAGATTGAGGCAGGCTGAATCAGCCCACCTCGGTTCAGATTTGGGGTTCAGGCTCGAAGCAGTGCACAGCCCTAATTAAAACTTTAATACAACATTAAAAAAGAAAAACAAAAAATAAAATAACTGAAATCAAAACAGCAACAAAAATTAATAGATCATCAGCATCATGCACACACACAAAAACATTAGTAAGTAAAATACAGACACCGCTTAAGATAATTAAGAATTCCAAAATGACATTGTTGTGGCAAGGCACCTAAAGGTTAAAAAGGAAGGAACACTACAAACTTTGCTAGGGAAGCATTTGCAAAGCTTTGATGCCACCACTGAAAAAGTCCTGTCCAAGTAGCCACCCTTTAGAATTCTGATGACAGGGGCAGTCCAACCCCAGCCACAGGCAGGGAACCCAGAAAGATAACATGCTTGAGGGTATTGAAAGCCACCGAGACGTCAACACACTCTGCTGTTCATTTCCCAGCATAGTTCATCTACCTGGGTAACCAACAGTGGTGCAGTTAGAAAATGTTATACTTTGGATTTCATGGTGTTCTGTGTGGACTCTGTTTATACAGAAACATGTATTACTTCATTATTTTCAAAATGTGGTGAACCAGTCTTGCTGTATTTGGGGGCACTCCTGCTCATTCTACTGTGTGGGGCCCTGAAAGTCTTCCCCAAATTCCTGCTCCAATGGCACCACAGGCAGACTTTGGCCCTTTCTACACCGGAGGGGTGTAGAGGGCTCAGGGTGGGGGATCCCAGAAGTAGTTACTTCCGGGATCAGCACGCCCAATCCTCATCACCAGTGCGATGACCCAGCTCCTCCCGGGTCATTGCACGTCATGTCCGCCATTTTTTTTCCAGAGAAGTGCGCACGAGCGCTCCTCCAAAAATGGTGAGACTTTTTTTAAAAAAAGAAAATCACGTGTGTGGGCCCCCACCCCCTTTCATGCCCTCCCAGTGGTGGAGAAACTGGTGCCACCCCCTGTCTTGCTGGGCATGGAGCCGTGCAGTGCAGCTCCATGCCTGCTTTGCAGCCATGCTTACTTGCATTCTTCTGCATCCCCGGAAAGTTCCCAGGACTGTGAAGAATCGGGATGTTTCTGGTTTCTCTTAACTCAGAAAAATCTTGTGCCCTCCCGCCCCACCCCCGGAACTCCCTGTGCATCATTTGGACTCACAGGGAGCAGCCGGGGGCCATCCCAGGCATTTTGCTTGGTGTGGAAAGGGCCTTTGTCTCCAAACCAGGTCAGAAACAACACTGAAAATTATCTAAATAACCATGTCTGGAATACCAACAACAAACAAACATTTTTAAGGATTCATTAGCCCCATCAATTTACAAGACAGATGTACTTTCACAAGACAACTTTTACCATGTGAAACCCTCAGAAGAAATCACCTCGTGGATCGGCTTTTAGACACTGTAGCTGAGAAGCTCTGTCAACTTGAAAGATCTCAAAAGAAAGAACAATGTGATTCATCTCCTCAAACTGTCCACAAATTTATAAGTTTTCAAGGGTAAAGGATATTATTGTCTGGGAGGGAAAATGGTTTTATAAATAGATTACTTGAATAATGACTTTGGGGCACTGAACTGCATGAGGACAGGCAGGACTTCTTTTTTTCTTTTTTCCAAAGGTGATTTGTTTTTGACACTGAAGTTATTTCAAAGTTATAAGCAAACTATTTCTCCAGAGATGTTCCTTTATTTTTGTTCCCTGCCTTCCCTGCAGAGAGACTGGGTGTACCATAAAGAACAAAATTAAGCAAGACCGGGGGGTAAGCTCTTATATAACCTGCCTGTTCTCTAGTAAGAATGAGGGCATTACACTCACTCAAGTGCTGTGTGGAACAGTGAAGGGAGACAGAGGCCAGAGGAGGCTGCCTTGTGATATGTGGAGCTTCTTTTATAACAAATAAAGTTATCAAAACTAATAAAGATTTTCTCCCTTCTGATCTCATGTTGGTGTTTCAACTTCAGACAACCTGTAAGAACCAGTATTTTCTTTTCCCTTGCATGAATTACAAACATAACAATAAGAAAAATGAATTCAGATTTCCTTCTGAAGCCATAAGAGCATAAGAAGAGCCATGCTGGATCAAACCAAGAGTCCTTCTAGTCCAGCATTCTGTTCAGACAATGGCCAACCAGCTGTCCACGAGAAACCCCAAGCAGGACATGAGTGCAATGGCACTCATGTCCTGCTCATGTTCTCCAGCAACTGATGTACATAGACTTACTGCTTCTGATATTGGTGGTGGCAGCATATAGCCATCACAACTACTAGTTATTGATAGCCTTATCATCCATGAATTTGTCCAATCTCCTGTTAAAGCCATCCAAATTGGTGGCCATCACTACATTTGGTAGAAGTGAATTCCATTGTTTAACTGTGCACTGTGTGAAGAAGTACTTTCCTTTTTCTGTCCTGAATCTCCCACCAATCAGCATCATCGGATGACCCCAGATTTTAGTATTATGAGTGAGGGAGAAAAATGTCTCCCTATCCAATTTCTGCACACCATGCATCATTTTATACACCTCTATCATGTCCCCCCATTACTGGCTCCCCTCCAGATAAACATTCCCAGCTGTAACCTTTCCTCATAGGGGAGTTGTTCCAGCCCCTTGATGATTTTACTTGCCCTTTTCCCAACTCTACAACATCCTGTTTTAGATGTGGCAACCAGAACTGTACACAAGCACTGTAACATCAATACATTTTTGAAAACGAATAAAGAAATGATGAGATGCTTGACTTAATCATACTTGTTAATAGTTGATCAGTTTTTTAAGGGCACACATTCGTTTCTCCAACCCAGACTTATTGGAATGGTAAATGCCGCAAAAACGTATTGAACTTGGCCAAACAAAATGTGATGGTAAATGCACAGCCACCGCTGAAAATAGAAATTTTATGTCTAGCTCTTCCTCTCCCTTCAAAACGTTTTGTAGAACTATGTCATGAAGTCAAGGAAGTCCACAGTCCTTTTCTCCCACCACTACTGGACAATGATATGCAGTGGGAGGTTGTCATTGTGTCAAGATGCTGTGGCGTGAGATTTCTTGTCGATGCCAGGAAGGGGCTGTGGAGATATACGGCTGCCATTTTCAATGGCAACCAAATTATTTGTATCATGTCTAATTTGTCCCTGACTAATAAATAGATATTTCTTTTTGACTTGACCGTAACCATCATCAAACCTAAGTGCATCTTTTGTTCATCTGACTTCCAGACCTTACATCTTAGATGTTTGCAAGCAATACATTCCTGGGCCAATATTATTTCTTACAAAATATTTTGCTGAGTGGGGAAATAAGAAAAAAAGCAAGAGTCTTCTAATCAGGTTACCAGCCCACTTATTTTAATTTATGTCTTTCCACACCTAGCCTTTAAAGCCACGGTTGTACACTCCCTCCCCTCTCTCTCTAAACTGGAAACAATTAATCAAGTAAGTTACCCCTTTCCTTTCCAATCCTCTTGTATTACTAAAAGGTTGAGGAAAAGACCTCTGGGAAGCAAGGGCAATATTTGACATGGGTCTCAACAGATTAAACTATGCAGGGACAATATAGAATACATTGGAGCAATAACATTATCACATCATAGGCTGATTGAGAGGCATTTCCTTGCATTTCTGTCCTTTTACCATAAGCCAATAGTAGCCACAGGCATTTGACTGGAGAGCCCGGAGGATTGACAGGCCTGGCAGTCATTACACGCTGGATTGAATACTAGATTACTCCAAAGTGGCTCAGGGTCAAGGATCAGTGTGTTCCCTTTTGGCACTAAATGACTTTAATATCCTTACTGTATTAGTCAATTACTTTAAAGCTGCTGCTCTCCGAGCTCCCTCTGCCCCCCCCCCCACAGTTTACTATGGACATTTGAATTGCTCCCATACTTAACCCGCACATCTGCTTTCCCCTGTCAAAATAATAGTGCTATCACTGGTCCTATTGATAGTAGGCAAAGAACAGAGAGACTTCTCCTAGGGGCAAGCACCTCTTCTGAGGCATTGTTTACCTTAAGAGAATACGTTAAAAATGGTATGGGGGGATGTTTCCTGCAATCCAATGAAGGACAAATTCTTCATTCTTTTTATGAGTGACATGGAGTTTTGGATGGGGTGTGACGCAGAGGGAGCAGGAAGCGCAAATGTCATTTCCTTGAATCTCTGAGCCCATACGTATGACCCTCTTACCACAGATTTCACTAAATATTGACAATGGATATCTACTGAAATTCTCTTTACCACTTGTTACTTGATGCTACTGGGATGATGATACCGATGGCCCAAGGATCTAGAGTTAGCTGCTCTCCCACCCTAAGGTAGTTTGGTTTTCTGGATATGCTCTCTGTCCAGATCCACATCAAGCAGGATGTAACACTATGAAAGTGGTTTGAAAATGGGATATGGCATTTGTCATGGGCCCCAACAGTTGTCAGTGCACCTCAAAACCATTATAAAGCAGTAGCGTAGATCCTGCCTCTATCACTTTCAAACTGGCGTTCACGTTCCTGATGTGGAGACAGCCTAGGAATGTTCCAGGCAGGAGGGATATAAAAATTCTACTTCACAGATAACAGAGTTAGAGGGACAGGAAGTACAAGGCATAGAAGCTTCCTGTTCCTTCTGCACATACATCACAAATAGAGCAACTCCGAGGCTCGTGCAATATGTGAAGTGGGAGTTCTGTGACTGAAATGCCAACGCTTTCTATTTTACAAAAAGCAGTTGCATGAGGCCTGATTCTGATCACAGACATGGCATGGTGTCTAGGTCTAAACCAGGGGCAGGGATGTCACAAAATCCACAATGGATCCAAATGAGTTTAGATTTCTATGAACCCAGCCTGTGGATTCTACAGAACAATGGCTTTTTCTGAGTCAAATGGATTCCAAAGACTTGTGGAGAGTTTTAAAAAAATTATTATTATTTTGGGGTGAATTTGCAGAAGTGCTCATCAGCACAAGTGTGGATGAACACTCCTGCACATTAGCATGAATGAACATTTGCAAACAGGAACAGAATTCTTATACCCTAAAAAAGAAATCCAATTCTGTCAATGATCAGGCGACAGAGTGAAAGATGGCTGGCAAGCCATGAAAAACAGATAGAATGGATTTAACAAAATCCATACATCTCTATCCAGGGGTGGAGAACCTCAGGTCTAGGGGCCAAATGTGGCCTCCTGGCTCCCTAAGTGGCTACACCCCATTTCCCAACCACTAACCACTGGGTGATTTCCCAGCCTTTGTGAATTTTCCCCATTCTAAAAGGTTCTAATGCCTCTCCTAAGTGTTAGTGACTTGCAATAAGAACTTTAAGCTAAAAATGCTGGGATTTTTCCAAAATGGAATTGATCCTTGGGATGAAAGATGTTCTGTACCCTGATCCAATCCTTTACACATGCACTGATTTTCTGACTTAAATTGCTCCCCAAAACTGCTCTTAGGATTTTCTGTGTAAGGCTGTCAATTCACTGTATCTACTTTTGGTTTTGTTGCAGAATTGAGATCCAAGCACTACGTAAAGGGCATTTCCTTTCTACTTTTCTGATACATAACTTCTAAGGTGGCACTGTGTTACAGCAGAATAGTGGAAAAGGTGTTTTCTTTTGATTTCCTAAATAACAATGCATTTTCCCTGCTCTAAAAATAACGTGGAAAGTGCTCTTTAAAAACAGAAGCAAAACTGGAGGGTTACGCCCTTGTCTAAAGCACCTGTAAACAACCATGAGTAGGGAATGATGAGTGCACAATAAATGTCTCATGTAGGAAAGTTATTCCCAATGTTGCAAAGTTTAAACTAGGAGAATACCACTTCAAATATTTGCTAGAAAAATTGAATTAGAAGAGTTGCTTCAAAATTTGTTTTATGTTATTAAGGTACATCTTCTCAAAGACACGCACAAAGGCAATATATAGAAGGAATGCTCAGTTATCGTTATAGTCATAAGAACATAAGATCAGGCCAAGAGTCCATCTAGTCCAGTATTCTGTTCACACAGTGGCAAACCAGCTGTCCACAGGAAACTTAAAAGCATGAGTGCAACAGCATCCTCCCCAGCAACTGGTGTACATAGGCATACTGCATCTGATACTGGAGGTAGCATATAACCATCAGGACTAGTAGCCTTATCCTCATAATGTTGTCCAATCATCAATCCTTCAACCCCCTAGTACTCAAAATCAGGCCTACAATGGGTAAGCTATGATTGTTTTTAATGTCCATGCCATGTGATGAGTGAGTTGCTGCCAGATTCTGTATTAGGAGCATCCAAATAGGGACTCCCTAGTTATGTGGATTCGTACTGGGACGCAGGCTCCTTAAAATGCTTCAGATAATGGCCACCCTCAGAGTGGAGGGAAGGACATTCATGTTTTGGAGAATCTATATTCTAATCCTTCCTTAATTTCACGACCGTCACCGTGACTGCAGAGAATTACAGTGCTCTGAATTTATTGGTGCAACCCGGCGAAGAATTTTATATCATGGCTGCTGAACATTAAAAGGTCTGGCTTGGCTTGGTGTTAAACTAACATGTCGAGATTAAATATGGCCAGAACTGATTTGAATTTTAAAGCTGCTTCAAAGTCAAGTCTTGAGAGTGGGTTTTTTGGGGGGGAGGGGGGGTTGAGCAAAACTGATACCACTGCACATGAAAGCAAAGCTGTGCATTGATGCTTGATGCTACTGGGATGATGTCATTGGGTTAAAGTTATTTTGAACTTTGGTATATTTCTATTTATAGGTTTTGATTGTATATGTTTTCATTCTGTAAAGCCGCCTTGAGGCCCAGCATTCAGGAAAAGGCACAATAATAATAATAATAATAATAATAATAATAATAATAATAATAATAATAATAATGTAAGCTAGATGCATCAATACTTTATTTTCTTCTCCTACAAATTCCCTGTTTTTGGTGTTTGCATGTGGGTAAATGTTCTCTAGGCTTTTGCTGAAGGACATTTTCATCTCATTACACACACACACACACACACACACACATTCACAAAACTAACACTGAGAATTCTTCTACACCTACAGGTGTAGAGGGAGGGCATAGAGATGATTCCGGACATACCTGCTTCTGGGATCGTACCCCTCTTTCTAAATTAGGAAGCACGATGTCCTGGCTTCCTCCTGGGCCATTGCGCCTGCCATTTTTTCTCAAAGAGCAGGAGAGAACTAAAAAAAAAAACTCAATCAGGCTCATTTCTGGTGCCTGGTTACTCATGAGTAAGTGGGCACCAGGCAGGATGGGCACCCACACCTCCCATGGTATCGGGACATTCCTGGGACCGCGGCAAGAATCGGGCTTTTCCGGGGATTTTTTATCCCTGGGAAAACCTGTGCCCATCCCCCCCTGTCCCTGGGAGTTCCTGTGCATCATTTGGACACACAAGAACCACCCAGGGGCAGTCCCATGACAAAAGGCTGGTGTAGAATGGCCTGAGAAAGCCATACTGTTTGTTCCACTTCCTTCACTTCAGATTATTTGCAGGGGCATTATTGTCTAGGGTTGCGGGGGGAGAGAGAAATGTATTCAGTTGACATTTTTATGTGAATTTACCTAATTTTGCACTTTGGAACCACTCCAAGATCTGAAATCCAGTACTTTGAAATTCGAACTTCTCAGAATGTGGCAATGGAGTTCACCAATAAAAAAATGTGTGCAAAAATGGGCATATTAGGGAAAACACCACTCAAAAGTGCATGCAAAAATGTGTATATTAGGAAAAAATGCATACAAAAATGCATTTTTGTGCAGGAGAAATATGCACAACACCTTTTAAAAGAAATCAAAAAGTTCAGGATGAACTGGAGATATTCTCAAAGAACAGAATTTAAGATTGGAAAACAGAATTGGACATAAACTGAAATTGACAGATTCGTCCATCCCTATTATCATCACATAAACACAAGAGTATTATTTTGGATGATTAAAATGCTTCCCCTTCCCTCTCCCAAAAGGAGGGGGATGTTTAAACATCTCCACGTGATGTTCAAATGATTTGCCTTGGTATTAGATTTGACTGCTCTATATTTTTCATATGTTACAAGTTGTTATCTTGATGAGATCTGAGCAATGCCTACATGATCAGAACTTTCAAAATGTACACAGGTTCTCCCTTCCATATTGATCACAAATTATAAGCTTGGCAAATAAAGTGGGATTCCTGATGTCAGGATAGTAGCTAAGTAGGAGACCCTTCACCTCTATGACACTTGACTTTTCCCATAACAGCGCAGGTAAATTAAAGGAGCTGATTAAAAGTTATGAAGATGACTGATGGAGGTAGCTAGGGACACCTTTCCAGAGGCTGGCTTTTCCTCTAAGTGAGATTACCTTAGGGCGTGTGTTATTAAAAAAGCAGCAGCACTGATCCTGAAGGAGAAGATGAGAAGGGCTTCACCTTTCCTGTACTGTCATGGTGTCAGAACTTCTGCTGCTCAGTTATAACAGTTATAAAGGAAGGAGGAGAAGCCTTTGGCTATAGGAAGACAAGGAAGGACCAGTCAAGGACAAACTATCTAGTTGAGGAACCGTGGAAGTTGATTTTAAATGGGTAAGGAACATTCATCATGTTCATAAGTTCATCTATGGTGCCTATTTATTTATTTATTTATTTCAATAACACTCAATAGCTGCAGCCTCAGGTGCCATGTTTATTTACATGGACTGAAGAAATGACCAGGGCTGGATTTAGAAATAGGATACACTGGCTTCTTGAAAAAGGAGTACTGTCAACTATCTACACTGCTGTTTTAAAGCGCTTTAAGGCACTTTATAATAGTAGTGACAACTGTTTTGGAGTGTGTCCTGGGCCCCAACAGTTGTCATTACTGTTATAAAGCACTTTAAAGCGCTTTATAACAGTACTGACAACTGTTGGGGCCCAGGGAACACTACAAAACAGTTGTCACTACTGTTATAAAGCGCTTCAAAGTGCTTTAAAACAGCAGTGTAGATCCTGTCCAATAGTTAAAAAGTCTTCATTTTCACTTGTAAAACTGGCAACACTGATCTGCATGGGCAGTGTTGCATCGATTTTTTTTTAAAAAACTCTGGAATATTTACAAGAAGTGAGTGCTTGTATGCAAATGTATTGTCTTATGTGAATGGGAAAATCACATGTACAAATTGCGAATCAAAGTCATAAAATGGGCATGCAATGCCATTTAAAAAAAAGAAAGATATTCAAAAGTTGAAGACATCGAAGGGTTCACCAAACATACTGTTTGTCTGAGGCCACTATTAGACTAGGGGTGGTCCCGAAGGCCATTGAGTTCTTATCAATGTTTTCAAGAACCTATACTCAATATAATCAAATTGATAGAAGAATGAATGTATCATGGGACATAGGGGAGCCAGATTAAAATTTTATTTTAGTCATAGGTTTTCTGCATAATCTTATCCAAGTCTCTCTATTGGCATCATGGGAATTTTAGCTATATGGGAGGTAGGTACAACATGGTCCTCTCCATTCTGGGAATAGTTGAACCTATTGAATTTATCTGGTGTAGATGGGTGAAAATGTTGTTTCAATGCATTTTTGATAAGAAATTACTAAAATTGGTAGAGTTTTATTATATTTGAAAGAGAAGAATGTGAGATTTTAAAATTCTGAATGTGGGAGAAAATGAAAATGACATATTCATGCATCCCTAGTCATTCTTAGAGTACACTCATTGAAATCAATGTACTAAAGTTAGGCATGACTCATTATGTCCCATTGATTTGAATGGGTCTACTCTCTATGTATGACTAAGTCTAGATCCAACCCATAGTCTATAAGCTCATTTGCCCATAACCAATGATAGGAATGATAAAATATTATCCCCTACCATGGAACTCAACATAACATTTCAAGAATTTTAGAAAATACAGTGCCAGTTCTAAAATCTGTGTAGCCCAAGCTGATGTGTGTTCAACTTCTCTCCAAAGTGCCTTTTCTTCCTTAGTATTTCTAAGAAGGCTACAAAATTCATGTATTAATGGTAGGGAAAGGAGAAAGAAAATTTGAGGCTCAGACATCATGAAAACCTTGGTGCTGGATCTGAAATTAAAACTGAAATGAAATTCAACATATATAATTAAAGGTAGAAAGAAAATCCCAGAACTTCAAGGATATTCTGCCAGTGTTTCTGGAGACATCAGGCCTTCAAAGCATCACTGATTTTTTGATATTTTTTTTAAGACCTGCTGCTGTCAACATTATGAAGTATACTGCCATTATTATGTAGTAAGCTCCTTTACATGATGAATTTTAGTGCCGAAGGTTGTGAATGAATCTGCATTGTGTTCTTACTGTAGGACACTAGACCGTTCACTATATTTCTCTTTGCTCCATGTCTTCTGTACAGCAGCTAAGCATAATCAACGATGCCTCCGGGAATGCACTGAATAATTGTGCTAATTTAAAATTTAGTCAGCAAAGGACCTTAAAAAACTTGATACCTCTTGGTAATGATGCATCATTAGCACTTTTCATTCATTTATATTTTGTTGTGTTTTGGGATTTGGGGCATTCAGGAGAAGAAAGGTTGTCTGACAAGAGTGTGATTGAATCAGGCCCCCTGATATTTGGAAGTGACAGAAGGTGAAGTACTGTAGCTGCAACTGACAACTACTTTAATGTGAATCACTTATACATATTTACAACTCAGAAGTCATTGATGAATCTGGGCAGAACCCCATAATAACTTCAGGTTGCCCACCAAGCCCTGACTGTGATTCTTTTTAGTTTTATTTCTATATTTCAAAACAATTTCAAAGGTGGCTTCTGTTTTGTTTTGTTTTGTTGTTGTGTGTCCAATGTGGTATGTTCTGTACCAAGCCTTTGTCTTTTTATTCATGCAAGAGAAGCTCAATTTGACACCGGACAAGGTGAAAGTGTGTATTAGGCTCTGTTCCTCGTTGCTTCACTTTACACAAACATCTTCAAATGTGTGTGGTAGTCCTCTCTATGTAAAACAAAATGGTAAAAGAAAAAAATAGGGGGTGCAATTGTACATCTTGGACTGTCTGTAACTTTTAGAGGAGAGTGTGTGTGCTTGTGTGTGTAATTTAGTTGGTTATTTTACGGATGCTAAGTCCTTGCTTCTCCAATTTCGGGGCTGAGGATATTTACACTTTTTTCATTTGTTCAAAATCACCCGCTCCCCAAAATACCCTCTCTCACATACGCACCGCACTTCCAATACACACAAAGAACCAGTGTGGTATAGTGGTTAGAGTGTTGGACTGGGAGTCGGGAGATCTGGGTTCTAGTCCCCACTTGGCCATGAAGTTCACTGGGTGACTTTGGGCAAGTCACAGTCTCTCAGCCCAAACTACCTCACAGGGTTGTTGTTATAAGGATAAAATAGGGAGGAGGAGGAGGAGGAGGAGGAGGAGGAGGAGGAGGATGTATGCTTCCTTGGGTTCCTTAAGGAGGAAAAAGGGCAGGATATAAAAATAATAAATAAATAAATAAATAAATAAATAAATAAATAAATAAACACATCCACCCATTCCACTCTTTCAGGATCACTCCCTACCCAACCTACATACACAGATCCCCCCACTGCTTTCTCCTCCTCCGTTGGGCTGTCCTACAGTCCTGCACAGCCCCATTTGTTGCTCTCCACCACCACCCCGAACCCTAGCCCCAGGTCTCCCCAACCCAGTTCTTGTCTCCCCAAATTTCCCTTCCATTACATTAGGTCTTTCTCCAGCTCTTCACCTCCAGCTCTTCACCTCCAGCCCACTCCCAGCTCACCAGGAGACTTGAGGATGTCGCTCTCTTTCTCTCTCACAATTTCTCTCTCTCCACACACACGTGGGGGTCTGTCCCTCCAATCCACCAGGAAAAAACAGTTTCAATTTTAAAAGTAAAATAAATCCCAGGTATCTGTAGGGCACTTTGTGGAGGCAGGGGGAGGTGTTTGTGGGTGCCGTGCCGCACACGGACACCACGCTGTCTCGCCTCGTCTTGGGGAGTGCCGTAAGTGGATTGGTGCACCAGTTGCTGCATCATTGGTCAAGCTAAGCTGAAGTGGACCTTGCAGCGGAAGACTGCAGCAAACCCCAGGCAAAAGTCAAGACAAGCCTGTTGTTTTTGTATGCTGCATTCTGATTGTTTTACAATTGATAGCAAACAGAATTACTCCGAAGAAGGAGGGATGCTTGAGGAATTTCACCTCCATGAATTCCAGTGCAAGCTGACCCGATCTCTCTGACTGAAGCAGGGGTGGGCAACATGTGGCCCATGGGCCCCATGCAACACTCACAGCCCCCCAGTGCAGTCCCCACCACTCTCAAAATTCAGTGGTCCCCCAACACATTTTTTTTTCGCGAAGTGGCATTTGGAGCTGCTACGGAACACCCAAACGGCCAAAAATGCCTTGTTTGCGAGCTAATTTTGACCCTTTGGGTCCTCTCTAGCAGCTACAGAGCCCCAAAGGGTGAAGCTAAATCACTTCTCTGTGATTTGCTGACTTTCACGTGCAGGATTTCTCATACATGGGGGGGAGGTTTTCAAACATGCAATTTCCCACCTGCAGTCTGAAACGGCACAGTCTCAGGAGGGCTGGCCCACATGCTTTTTCCTGGTGTGCACTGCAGGTCAGCACCAAGTCTTATGTTATGTGTATTTGGGTACCAAGCTGGGAGCATGAGACGCTGCCACATGGATGTGAATTTAAACTCTAGTGCAGGTAATCATATATTACAAAAACAAGAAATGGAAACAAAAATGGAGTGGAAAAGTCTTTTCTTTTTCCCCTGGAGGTGTAAAGCAGCACATGCCGTTGTTCCTATGTGCTTGCGCTGATAAAGTGCATAATAACCTGTTAGCATTGTGTGCCTAATTTCCCTGTTTCCGTCGATTTCTTCACTATTTCTTTAATGTAACAATGAGAATTTAAATGACCACTGGGGCTGGATACTCCTTTCTTTCCTGACCTGGTGGGTAATGAGACAGACAACACCTCAAGCCATTATCCCTTAGTGTGCTGAGTGGGAGTACAGTTAACTTTGATAGCATAGAACTAAGTACATTTTTAATTGGAAGGGGGGGAAATGAGAATAACCTATTCCATTTAACATTTTAACAGAGTAATTACACATAAAATTAGCTAACTATCAAAGTTCTGAGTTCCTTCTCCTTCCCACGGACACATCACATTAACTCAATATGTACAAGTTTTGGTTTTAATATGATTTTAAACAAGCAGAGCCCAGAAACCCTGCATTCTGTAATGTTGGTGGAGCAACTGGTTCCTACATTGCGTCTACTGATTTTACAGTACTAATTTGAGATCTTCCTTTGTTTGTGCACATTAGTGCAGCCGCAGCATCAAAAGACAGTGTCTTATCACTTTTTGTATTTGCATTTCTGTTTTTTATAGCAGCATCCCTTTCTTGCCCAGTGTCTTGGATTTTGGTATATAAACAACATTATGGACTTGATCTGAGTGATCGTCAGCGTCATAATTTTTAATCATCAGCCGGCATATACAAATAAAGGAGCTAAAGCATGCAAAGAAACATATTTTGGTCTCGTGACTAATGGTAACCTGGCGCTATTGAATTACTGAACTGTGTCTGGGAACTAATGAGAAAAACAATCCCAAGGGAATCTTTAACCAATGCACTCGGAGAGCACCTTGGGGACTCATTCCGTGTCTGTCACCTTTCCTGTCTCATTGACACGCGACTTCTTTGCCACCATTACACTGTGCAACCATTTCACTTTACACCTCACGATTAGAATATTAAAAGGAGAGGAATACTACGCCACTTGCTCCGGATAGCAGAGTTGTTTTTGACACTTAAAATAGAAATTGTCACCAAGCTATCACAAGGACCTGGGTGTCTCCACCTTCTCTGGAACCTTCTAAATCGGATGGTTTATTTTGCAACTAATGAGCTACTTTGTGATTTTATTCCCCCTTAATGGCAAAACGTCATTAGCAGGGAGGCATTTGAGAGAAGCTTTTATTCTCTGCAGAGATTTGATTACTATATTTGCTAGATAAAATGGCCTATCCAGCCCCTGTAGCATGGTGCATAGGGAATGATTCAACAACCATTTATACACTGGTGTAAAGTACATGGAGGAAGGGATGCATTAAAAATGTGCAGCTGTTTGCTGAAACATATTCTATGGAGTGGTGCAGGAGACCCATTTTCCTCCCTAAAGAAATTTCTTGGGTTATTACATCTAGCTGGTTTTGAACAGGAGATTTGCATGGAAAATCTGGACAGGCCATTGGGATATGCTGCATGGAGCCAGCAGAGAGAAGGGTAGGTTACCGATCTTTATGCCTACACAAAGATCCCTAGAAACTACTGCATAAGCATGGAATGGTATCTCCTCCTTTGGTTGGCTGATGTGATGATCCATTCCTTGGTGATGTGATGATGTGATGATCCATTCCCTACCACCCCCATGCAAGCTACTGCTTGCATGGAAACCTCTAGGTGCACAACTATGTTATAAGCCCACATGGCTCATACTTAGGACTTTGTGCATCAATTATGGACAGTGGTATATGCATTTCCAATAAATAGCACAACTAAATTGGTCTCAGTGTGGTCTGATGATACAAACCATCCATATCACCATCTAGATTGGGCTTCCCCAACTTGGTGTCCTCCAGGTATTTTAGACTTGAACTCCCTTCAACCCTATTCTCCATAGACAATGGTCAGGAATGCTGGGATCTGTAGCCCAAAACATCTGGAAGGCACTGGGCTGGGGAAGAGTGATCTAGAAGCTTCTTCATAGGTTTCTGTCTGCATGCAATAGATCAGGTTTGTCAGTGCCACTACTGAAAAGTAATTGATGGACATTTTGTGTCACGTTGGCAGATGTTTGTGCAGATGACCTGAATGCCCTTGTGCTTTAGCCACTGACACATTGCATTGATTCTTGCAGTTTAAATGCAGTAGAACAAAGTCCATAGCTCATGGTAGAATGCCTGCTTTGCTTGCAAAAATCCCAGGTTCCATCCCTGGCATCTCCAAGTAGGGTTGGGGCAGACTTCTGTCTGCATCCCAGGAGGAGGATGCCAGTTAGTGTCAGGGCCAGTTGTCCCATGAGGCAGGATGAATCTCCTGCCTCAGGCAGCAGAGTGGCAGGAGTGGCAAATTGCATGCTCCCTGCTTCCCCACCAAAAGGGACGCCAGCCACTGCTTGCTCCAGTGAAGCAGCACTGCACCAGATGCTCAGGAGAGCCCCACCAGCCACTCTTGCCATAGTAAGAAAGCAGGGCTGGCAGGGCACTCCAGAGAAGCCACTCATCCTCTGACTCACCCAAGACAGGCAATCTCCTTGGACACCCTTCCATGATGTTTGGCTCTGAAGAAGGACCCCCTCAGAGCCAGGCATTTGGGACTTGCTCTTAGGGGGTCCTTCTTCAGTGCAATGCTGGCCACTTTTTCCAGCCAACGTGGCTCTTCAGAGAACCCTCCCTCCCTGAGTATGAGCTAGAGGCCATGTAGTGGCAGAGGAGGAGGGGCATTGGGAAATGTGAATGGGTTGGGTGGAAGGTGATGAACAACATGGGCAGAGGGAGTGATAGGCACTGTAGTGGTGGTGGCAATGGGGGAGGAGGATGCATCAGTGGCATGCTTTTGATTTCCTACCTGAGGCAGAGTCAGTGTAAATGGTACTGAACTACATGGATCAATAGTCTGACTCTAGATTAGGTAGTTTCCCGTATTCAGAGTTTTCAGCCTGAGTAGAATAAAATGGGTGACACACAGCAAGGATTGGGAACTCCCCACAGGAGAGGAATCTTTGGTGCTTCCTCTTTGATTGATTCATTTTGGTTAAACTCTTGGGTCTGGGGGCATGAGGATTTATGATTTGTGTGCTTTATAATCTCATTGGGGCTGCCTCTACAAGAGAGGTTTAAAGCTCTTTCAAGGCGCTTAAAATAATTTACCTCTACAAGAACGGAGCACAAATCAGGCGTAGAGGCGTGTTATCTCTCCGATTATGCGCATTATCGAATGTGCGTTAAACAGCGAGTTTTATTTTGCTCCGGCCGTTAAAGTGCATTTTGACTATGTGAACAAGCGCTTATGCGCATTAACTACTTGTAAAGCGCATTTTGGTCATCCGTTAATGCGCTTTGCCGCCTGTCACCGCCTCTCGTGCAGAGGTATTAGGCGTAAATGCGCTTCTGCGATTATGCGCATAATCGCCTAACCAGGCGCAAAAGCGAATCCTTGTAGAGGGGACCTGGGTCACACAGGGGCAAAGTCAAACCCCTGAACTGACATGCTGTCCCTATGCAAAGGCTTGGATCATCTGTGCAAGTCAATGACATCATCGGTTCACAATGGCATGGGCTTATACACATTTCTAAACCAGAGATGGGGAACCTCTTCCAATCCAAAGGCCAAATCCAATTTCAGAGGAGATCTCAGGGGTTACATCCCAGTGGAGGGTGGAGCCAAAGCCAAAAGGGGCAGGGCCAAAGGCAAAAGGGGTGGAGCCAAAACCACCAAAATATCAACAGATTGTAGCTTAAAGCTTGTTCTCCATTAACGAAATATTAGGAGAGGCATTTCAACCTGTTAGAATGGAAAAAAACTGTCCCAAAGTCAAACAACTGGTGGTTGAGGGAAATGGGTGGGGCCTGGGGAAAGAGGCAGGTTCATCTGGGCTTTCATTGACTTGCCTCCCAACTTCTGTTAGCTGGTCTGACTTGGCCTGCAGCGAATTGAGCCTACTAGCAGATTTTCTGTGTTTTTGAATTTGCACAAATTATATCCAGAATTTGCACAAAATGTGGCTATGATTTGCACAAAACACACAAATTTGCACAATTTGGGATTTTATATGTTCAAATCTATATTTACACAAATTACAGCTGAGACAAAAGAAATATGTAAAAAGTCCCCCAAATTTGGAGAAAACGTCAGATTTGGTATGCAAAAACTAGCCAACTCAAGTGTGGTATGAAAATCCACTGGATTTACTGACTACATACATCCTTACGTTGGGGGAGGGCAAAGACAGATAGATCCACACAGCATGGCATGGAAATCCAATGTGTTTCTCAACTACAGTCATCCTTAGAGAGAGAGAGAGAGAGAGAGAGAGAGAGGTGGGTGGGCAAAGGCAGATCCACACAGTCGCCTGCATTTTTGGATACTTCAAGCTATGGGGACTGTTGAGAGCATGCACCTAGAAATTTACCACAAAAGGTTATTGGACGTAGTCTCAGTCAAGTTTCACAGGGTTCTTCAGCAAAACAAAACGAAAAGTGGGTAGAAAAAATAGTTGTTACTGAATAAGGTTCGTGACTTACATCACTTCAGGAGACTTGTGTCCTAATAAACATTTGTTGACAGTAGGTTCATCAGCAGGGGATCACAGATTACAGTCAATAAGAAGCCACAGCCTCTATTCCAATCATTGATTTTGGCATCAGGCATGGTTATGCGTTTTAGTTCCCAAGCACATCTTTCAAAGGAGTTATACAAGTTCCATTTGAAAGAAAGGCTGGGAAGTCAGAGTTCCCATTGAGAGAAGTATTCACCCGCAGATGACAGGGACTAAACCCAAGGACAACATGAAAACACCGGCTCAACGAAGACATCGTTGCCATTACGATGGTGTCGTTTTGTTTTGTTCAGCTTGCAGTTTAAACTCATGGCATTGGCCAATTTTCTTTTAAACATCGGCCAATTCATAGCTAAGTGTACCTAGTAAAGCCATGGATTTGAGGTCTTCAGTTGTGGCTGTAGCCTTTGCCTCAAATTGGGATGCTGTCCCCACCACCACTCTTTTATCTGTTTCTATAGTAAGAATTGTAAAAATGTAAGGTGGTGAGTTCCCAGCAAACTTCGTTGGTGGATTTTATCAATAAACATATTGTAGTTTTAAAGTTGTATGTTGTGTTTTATGCTGTATTTTGTGGTTTTAATTGTTGTGAACTGCCCAGATAGCTTTGGCTATTGGGCAGTATAGAAATGTAGTAAATAATAAAATAACAAGCATAAACAATAAACATTATAAATTCACAGATGTTTATTTTTGTAAAATGCATTTTCTATGTCCATTGCTCTATCACTTCCACTCATACTCCTCCATTTGTGCTTCTTACTGTGCTATGTATGGTATTATTTTATTTGCATGCCACTCTCATGCATAGACAACATTAGGCTGACCATATGAAAAGGAGGACAGGGCTCATGTAACTTTAACAGTTGTAGAGAAAAGGGGATTTCAGCCAGTGTCATTTGTATGCAATTAGTTCCTGGTGAAATTCCCTCTTCATCACAACAGTTACAGTTGCAGTCACTATACTAGAGTGATCATATACAAAAGAAGGCAGGGCCCCTGCAACTTTAACTGTTGTGATGAAGAGGGAATTTCACCAGGAACTAATTGCATACAAATGACACTGGCTGAAATTCCCTTTTCTCTTCAACTGTTAAAGTTACATGAACCCTGTCCTCCTTTACATATGGTCAGCCTAGACAACATTCTCACACACTATTCACATATACAGATGGACGGACTCACCTCTGCTAGCACCACATGCCGCTCGCTAGACCCCCCACCAGCCCAACCCTACTTGAAGTGCATGCCCAACCACCAGGTGGTCCGCAGCCTCCTGCTCCCTCACTGAGCTGCCATTTGGGGTAAAAATGGTGGCTCAGCCTTTTTCTAAAGAGCCATTTGGTGCAAAGAGATCCATTTATGCAAAATTACAGGCGTAATAAATTGTCTATTTAGACTATGTCTGTAATGTTGCGTAAATGGGCCTCTTTATGGCTGACATTTGCACAAAATGTCTCTTTACAGAAAAGGCTAAGCAACCTTTTTGCTGCTCAGTGGACCAGTAGCAATCACCGTGCTTGCCCAACTTGGTGCACGCCAAGTTGGACAAGTGCGAGGATCTGCGGACTGGTGTCAGAAGGGCCGAGCCAGCAAGAAATTGCTGAGCCTCATGCCCTAACCTAGGCTGACCATATGAAAAGGAGGACAGGGCTCATATAACTTTAACAGTTGTAGAGAAAAGGGAATTTCAGCCAGCATCATTTGTATGCAATTTGTACCTGGTGAAATTCCCTCTTCATTACAACACTTAAAGCTGCAGGGGCCCTGCCCTCTTTTGTATCTGGTCACTCTAGTATAGTGCATGCAACTTTAATTGCTTTGATGAAGAGGTGATTTCACCAGGTACTAATTGCATACAAATGAAGCCAGCTGAAATTCTCTTTTCTCTGCAACTGTTAAAGTTACATGAGCCCTGTCCTCCTTTTCATATGGTCAGCCTACCTAACCTGACACCTGTGGCATCCCTATCACATATCACTCTGATATACATAAAACATTCACATTCAGTTATAGTTACCAACGCCATGATAATGCTGTCTACTCCTCTCCTTTCTGTGCTGACAATTGTTTTCAAAAAAACTAGTGCTGTGCGGAACAGTTCGACCATTCCAGTTTTGGTATTTTGTGGGGCGTGGGGGGAAATGAAACTCTGGTGAAAGAGGCTAGGAGAGGTGAGAATTTCAGAAAAAAAATCTCCTTGGGGAGGGGGACAGGTTTCCACATACCTTTTTAAATGTAGCCAGTTGTTGAGCGGTCTTCTTTCTTTCTTTTTATTTTTTTAAAACACCCCCAGCATTTTCAGAAGCCCAGGAGTGCTTACTGGATGCTTATTGGAGAGGGCAATGTCACATGGTCTCCAATAGGCAAAGAACTAAGAACTGCTGGGCTCATCCAAATGGAGGAAGGGGATGTTTTAAAAATAAACAAACTGAAAAATATGAAGAAAGCCCCTTAGCAATTGGCTACACTTTAAAAAAAAAGGTATGTGAAAACCCTGTCCCCCTCCCTAAAGAGAAAATTCTCTGAATTCCCCCCCACCCCTGAGAAAGAAACAGAAAAAACAATGCCTCCTTCACAGGGGACAGGTTTTGGCCCAGCATTACAAAAAACACCCAACTTCCCAGCAGTTGGGATACTCATAAATAGTCCATAGCATCTCAGCAGCTAAGTCAATGGTAAGGGATTTTTAGTTATTTATTTCAATATTGTTAAGCTAGAGATTTTAGAGCCAATAGTTGTATGGAGGTTTCAAAGATTTGAGATTGTATTTATTTCACGTTTTTCCCTCCCTTTTGTTGAGAGTTATATCCAATGTTACAGTAGTGGAAAAATTACAAGAGTCGGTGCTGTTCTACTGGCCATGGCTAATGGTTGCCCAATCATTTGCAGGACTAGTGCAAGTAACACCAAGCCTAATAAAGTGGTGATGTGGAATGCTTTGTGCAAGGCCAGGTGGCAACACCTTGTGGAGCAGGGTGAGCCATGATTCGCAGAATGGAGCATGCAACACCTGGAGCAAATGGAACCAAAGCATTGGAATGGAGACTTGCAAATGGATCAAAACGGGGTTTTCACAAGTGGTAGAAGCTTTGCACTAATGGGATGACACAAGTGGATACAACCCAGGGTTCTTTATTGTTGTTACAATATTGTGGTTAATCCTTAATGCCGTCCCTTCTCCTGAGCCTTTTCTGGCCAGGATAGCTCCACAGAGCTTTGAAAACAGTGAGCAGTCATACTGCATCAACAGCTTTTTCAAGACTAATTCCTCTGCTTTCAATGGTCTTTGACTTGATGTTCCTAGAAAAGTAGCCTCAACCCCTGCTACGCTGCTGTGTTGGCACAGTGTTGTAGATCTGCTTTTGACATTCAGTTATTGTACCTCAGCTTGATTGGTTCAGGATCACACAAACATGAAGACACATTGTTTAGAACAGCCCAGACTGGATGAGATATCCTCCAAAATGTGGAACAAGACCACATCTTCTGACCCTGAGCATGAGGCGCACCTGTCAAAGACCACTCCAATTGGGGATGTATGGAGTTCGTTACATCGATTTTGTCTGTGTTTTGCAGATTGTCAGGTGTGTTTTGTTCTATCATCCACTTATTGACAGAATTGGCATTTTTTTTTTTACCAGAATGTTATTCTACTTATGCTAATTCACATTAGTGCTAATGCAAATTAGCACACATATGCAAATGCACAAATGTGAATTAGTTAATGCACATTTGTGCTCATCCCCCCCCCCAACACACACAAGTGAAAAAGTGGTCTGTGGAATCTGCATGAATTAGAAAAAGCCTCCACAGAGGAATCCACAGGTCAGATTCATAATAACCCAAGCTCATTTGACTCCATCCCTAATTCCAATAGTGTGTGTATATATGTATATGTGTGTGTATATATATATATATATATATATGTATATATATTCAATAAAATGCAGTGCACATAGGCCTGAACAGCATGAAGATTATCTCAGTTGCAGATCACAAATTGATCATATTACTTGGACTTCTGTGTATACTTTATTCAAATGTCAAACCCATGCATGGATGTCCATGGTGCATGGACAGAGGTGGGACAGATGGACCTGGAATTAGGGCAGGATGGTGCTATCTCACTCCCCCACTATGTATAAGGATAAGAGTATTGTTTGATCCAGGGCATTGTCACATAAATAGTGAATACTACCCCATTGTACATTGAGTTTCCCATACAATAAGAGCTTTTCTGTTCACTTTAATGGATGGGAAAGCTCTTTGAATATATCCCTTTGCTTATACAGAGTCACCTCTTTCTTTTAATGGAAAGCTCCCAAAAATTCACAATAGTAAAGTATACCCATTTCCATCATTCTAATCTCACCAAATGGGAAGGGGACTAGTAAATTGGATCTAGACTTAATCATACTTTGAGTAGACCCGCTGAAATCAATGGGACTTATATTGGTAATGATTACTAACTTAAGTCCCATTTCTTTCAATGGGTCTACTCTAAGAATGACTAAGTCTGGATTCAACCCAGTGCATTTTTCACAGTGCCAACTGCTTACTGTACTGAAGTTATCAGAAACCAATTGCATTTTAGGATTCAGGAAAAGGATGTTATTAAAAGGATCCGATATTTAGCCATTCTATTTTAATATTACAGCACCCTTCTGTAACTGTGTTCCTGTTGTCCGGGTTTTGTTTGCACTGACAACTTAAAAGTTCTAAATGACTTTAATGGTGTCATTTGGAGCCACAGCCAATATAAACCAAGAGTATATGTTTACAGTCTGTGTTTTAGACATGTCTGGGGCAGAGGAGCCATTGAAGCAAATTACTTCTCACCCCTGGAGAGGGTAGTCCTTCAATGTCACTTCTTAAAGGTCACCAACAGGTCAGAAGAGAGAAGACAGCTCCAGGAGATCTGGTGGTAAGTTGTGCAGGCTGTCTATCCTACATCTTTCTTGAAACAGTCATAAGGCGAAAACAGAACATGATATGCATCATTTATCATTTATTTTTTATACCTATAGATGAAGAAAAACACTTCCGATCACATTCACGTGTGAATATATGGGTGTTATTTATCCACACAGATTTCACAGAAAATGCAGGCCATCTACATACATCCACACAAAAATGATTACACAGAGAGCATTTACTGATTAAAAGCCTGCATTGTATGTACAACTGCCATATAGGTACTGATTTTATGCAAGAAGCCTTAATAAGGAGTATAGAAAATTAAATCACAGCAGCAGTGAAGAAATAGGGCACCATCTAGTCAATGTTAAGCGATTTTGACACCCATTGATTTCAATAAGAGAGAGTTGCACTCTTAACACTCCCACTGACATCTAAAAGTGCTTACATTTGACTGGTTCATGCCTAAGAATAATTGTTAAATAATTAAATTGAAGATCTGTGAATGTCTGCATACGTTTTCTGTATATATGAAAAGAGATTGTGAGGCAAAAAGAAATAAAAAATCTCTTTGAAATGTTTAATATATATGACACAAGCACACATACACTCACGATACAATATGGAAATGCGGCAAACTTATTGTAACAGTTTGTGATTTGTTGAGTGGCTGGCATAATAAATGTTAAAATCTGTGTTTTAAAAATACGTATTCAGGGCTGCTGCTAATTTATTGTGGCTATATAATTTCTTGTTGATGTTGCTATACTGACCTCTTCAGGATATGAAATTTTGGGACATTGTTATTATTCCCAATATATCTGTCACTACAGTATACATTGAATACTGTACAATATTAAAGCAATCTGTGGTCCAATGCTTTTTGAGCACTTTGATTTCTCTTTCTCTCTCTCATACATATATATATATATATATATATATATATTCTGATGCTGACCCATATATAATAGCTTGGGAATAATGATTTCAAAGTGAATCAGAAGCCAGTAAAAGTTGTGAGCAAATTTTACTCTTACAATATAACCTCTTAAAATGAAGTGGGAAAACGAGAAACCCATACCTCCATCTTAATTACAAGAACGTCTCCCATTTTTATTTATTTTTTTGGTTTTGTGGTCTCACCTAATTATTAATTTGTGAATCAAGTTACACAGCAGTTTCGGATGAAACTATTATGTTATTCTCATAAATGAGTGGATTACAGCTAAATTCTTTTAAAATAATATCTTCTGTATTCTTAATCTGGGTTATTACTCTACTGTAGCCTGCTACTAGCTGTAGTTAAATTAAAAGTTCATTTGTTCAGTGTCAATTTTATGAGTATAACCTTTCTCAACTAGGACAGACAAGCTCCTCAAAGAATAATGATACACCCAATGATATAAACTAAACTTGCTCCATTTCTGCAGTTTTATATGACGTATTAAATTAATTTCATAAATACAGGATAGCCCCTCTAAAGGTTTAGTCTGGGTCATTTTTCTCCAGAGCTCAGCCTACTTCCTATACTTGTCTGTGACCAACTACAATTTCTCAATTAGAGTCTGACACTCCTTTTATACATATATATCATTTTGTAACTTATAGCCCTCTTTGGCTGACATTCAGAGCTATGCCCTATACCTTGTTTACGTTTGAAACAAAGTCTCTCTGAACTACAGCTCTGTTTGTAACTATTTATGGTTTAACAAATGACAAAATACAGAAGACCAAAAAATCTTGGCATGGAAAAATTGTCTCTGTCTGGTTTATGTTTTCTTCTCTTCTCCCCCACATTTATTGATTTTGTTAACTATTTCAGCGATTTCTGTGTTTGCACTTTACTACAGGGTAGACAGGTAATTCAGAGGTGAAGAACAAAGATATTTTAAGAGAAAAAAAGATCTCATTCACAACAATTTGCATCTGTTCTTGTGTTTTTAGACATCCGTGTCTACTTAGTTCTAAGTCAAAGCCTCTTCATGTATTCTTCGGAAAGTGTGAGGACTAAAACTGGGGACAGGGATGGGACTGCATATGATAGCCACCTCAACGTCCTCACCCCTGAGTTCTTGCCATGTTGAACAGCAAAGTCAGCAGGGGACTCCTACTCATGTTCACTAGAACATGAGTAGAACTGTCAATATAATCAGGGTCCCTGCTTTATTGGGATAACTGGCGGAGTTCTATTTGCATTCAAGTGAACATGAGTAGAACCTTCCTGCAGACTTTGCTGCTCAATACAGCAAGGCGGGGAATCTGAGGGGGTGAGGCCAGTGCACATGGGGATGTTGGTGCACAGGGAAGTTAGGAGTGGGGCCAGCATATGTGGCCCCACCCATGTCCCTTGTTTTAGTGCTCATGTGTTCCAGAGAATACATGAAGAGGACTTCCCAGTGAGGTCAATTGAACTTACACCCAAGTAAGTGCATTGCAACCTTGGTGGCCAGACTCAAAATTCTACTACAGGACAACTTAGTAAACCAACCACTCCTTCCTATCTCACTGGTTGGGTTTATTGATTTATTGCATTTCTATACTGCCCAATAGCCAAAGCTTTCTGGGCAGTTCACAAAAATTAAGACCATCAATTACAATTCACAATATAAAACATCTGGGTTTAGGGCCAAAACATTCCTAGATACCTGAAATAGGGTGACCAGATTTTGAGAACCAAAATCCTGGTCCCCCCCCGTCACCCCACCCACCCAAAACAACCCCCCCACCGTGCGCCCGTGCTGCGCCGCCCGCCCGCCCCGCGCCGCCCGCCCCGCGCCACCCGCCCGCCCTGCGCTGCCCGCCTGACCCCACGCCGCCCCGCGTTGCCCGCCTCGCCCCCCGCCCGCCCACCTCGCGCCGCCCGCCTCGTGCTCCTTACCTGCTGGGGGTCCGCTTCCCTCCAGTGCTCGGAATCTGAGAAACAGGCTTCCTGGCCTGTCTCTCAGTAGCGCGCCGGGTGATGACGTCATCACCCGACTGAGGGACAGGCCGCGAAGCCTGTTTCTCAGTAAATTCCGAGCACCGGAGGGAAGCGGACGCCCCAGCAGGTAAGTGCCTCGCGCCGCCCGCCTCGCACCGCCTCCCGCCACCACCGCGTGACCCCCCGCCACCCCGGTTTGCCCCTGCCGCCCCCCGGTTTGCCCGGATCACCCCAGGGCCATCTGGTCACCCTACTTTTGGGGGGGTACATTTCCGGATTTGGCCCCCCAAAACAGTTTTTCCCCCCGACGCGGATTTGCTCCCCATTTCCCGGGCATGTCCGGACAAATCCGGGTGGATGGTCACCCCACCTGAAACTTTCTTGTGGCATTTTTCTTGAAGAACCTCCCTCAACAGTGGCAAGGACTTTGCCACCTTATCTCTAACTAGCAATGCTGTTACAAGACAAACTCAGGTGTGTGTTTTTTTCCCTTCAAGGAAAAAAGTGGGAAGTGGTTATTCTACCCATTTCACATGGTAAATATTTATTTTGAATATAGCTGCATGCAGGGTGAACTGCTATGTATCTGATATGAAAGTGTTAAACCCATGGAAAATAAAATTTTCCCAGGCATGGTAAATGCTAGAACTCACCACATAAAGGTGCAGTCTTGTAATAGTCACTAGGTATGATAAAAGTATCTTGTGAAAAGGTAACATGAAAATTGGGTTTTAAATTATTATTATTATTATTATTATTATTATTATTATTATTATTATCTCTCTTTTCTTGCTCATGGTGGCCTTTCTAGAGGAACATGGCAGGCGTTGCCAAGTCATGCTGACTTTTACTGATTCAGAAATTTCCTGATTATTGAACATGTTTTAAGTATGACTGCTTTCTGGATGTTGGTGTGGATGCATTTTGGTAGGCTTAGTTTCTGAAAGTTTTCTGTAAAATTCTTCTTCTTCTTCTTCTTCTTATTATTATTATTATTATTATTGTATTTCTTTCTCACTTGTGGTGGTTTTTCTAGATGGACATGACAGGCTTTGCCAAGTCATGCTGTCTTTTGCAGATTCAGGAATTTCCTTACAATTGAGCATGTTTTAAGTATGACTGCTTTCTAGATGTTGGTGTGGATATATTTTGGTAGGCCCATTTTCTGAAGGTTTTCTATATAATTGTTTGATGTGATACCAGTGACTGATGTGACTAACGGAATAATTGTGACCTTTTCCTGTTGCCATAGTTCTTTGACTTCCATGGCCAGTGGTGTATATTTGTCTCTCTTTTCTTCTTCCTTTTCAACAACATTATTATTATTATTATTATTATTATTATTATTATTATATTTCCATACTAGTCATTCTTCAGTTACTCAGTCAAGATCTTTTGTGGGCAATACTGTACAGACAGCTGGCTTAAGGTTCCAGATTTTAGAGTTCACATTTTCTTTTCTTTCTGAAGCATTCCCAGTTTTTAGGTTCTATTATCACTGGTTTCAGGCTCCATTTGTGAAAAAGAATGTCTCGTCTACAGAATAAACTCAATGATGGCAAAGCCGTGTTGCTTCCCAATTGCAGCTAAATAGAGATTGATTGTTGTTACCCAGCACAGAGGAAAAGGTGCATAACACCCATTCAGAACAGAGACAGTCTTCTTTTTCATTCACTTCTTCAGGGCTGACATTGAAAATTACTCCTGAGCTCAAATTATTATAATCTGGCTTGATCTTCTTTCAGGATAAACCATTCCCATAGTTATTAACTGAGCTTTCCTTCACCACCATTTGGAATGTGAATTTAGATGTAAAATTATTTATTTCTGATGGACATTTATCAACATGGGAGACTAGTGTGCTGTGCACTGCCCAAAGTAAACAAAAGCAGGAGTGTTGGTAAGGCATTGGGAGAGAGAGGAGAAGGAGGAAGATCCTTCCAGGTGAGACTTTTATAGTGCCATAACCTTGTCTCATTCACAGAATTTACGGTGGGGTCCAAAGGACATCATCTTCCACTTGGATTTTTCCACCACTCTTTCCATTTCCACCACTCCTTTCCATCTGTTAAGGAGAAAAGGATGGGAGGGCTGCATTATCCCTTCTGTTAGGTAGTGCTAGGAGCCTTCCATCTGGAGGAGGAGGAGGAGGAGGAGGAGGAGGAGGAGGAGGAGGAGGAGCTTCTTTCTGGAAGTAGCAAAATCTGATAGATTTTACTACATCTTTGCTCGAAGTGTGCAAGAGCTTCTTTAGAACACAACACAAACTTACCTTCACTGCAATCTACACTATCAAAAAGTATAGTATCTGGTTTTTAAAGTTCAGTGTTATCCTTGATATTCAACATGAGTGTAAGCAGCAGCACTTCTTGTTGGTATTCCCAGCACCGCCATCCAAGTGGTAAGTGTGACAGAGAAGAGGGAAGGGCCATGCACCTGCTATCTGCCACTGCTGGGCAGCGACCAAGGAAGGGAACACCAATATGTTTTGTTCATCTGCAGCATGTGCAACCATGTTTAGGAACATAGGAAGCTGCTTTACACTGCATCAGACCATTGATCTAACCCACTATTGTCTCCACTGACTGTCAGCGACTCCCCAGGGTTTCAGGTAGGAGTTTTTCCTGCCCTACCTGGAGATGCCGGGGATCGAACCTTGGACTTCTGCATGCAAAGCATGGGTTCTACCACTGAGCTATGGCCCCCCTCCTGTTCAGAAACTTCTAAAGGCCTGCTAGCTATACCATCGGTTCCTGATCATTTGAATAATTTTATATATCCAGAGTGTGGCAAGTTCAGATTGTTTCACATGTTGGTGATTTTTCAGACTATTGACATGGCTAATCATATGTCAACAAATAACTCTGTGCATTCTTTCACCACATAAATTGCAACATCAAAGTATTTGCCAGGATCTACCCAAAGACAGAAAAATTAGAGTTGGGGAGTATCCTTTAAAGATGGCTCTTTACATGTTCTCTCAAGTCACTGTTCATTCCTATCAAGAGACAGGGGTGGGCCAAGGTGGGCCTGCCCCCCCTAAAAAAAATTCTGCCATCCCTACATATATTTTTTACCAACAATTTAACATCATCATCTTTATATTTATTTGTATCCTGCCTTTTTCCCAATACTGAGACTCAAAGTGGCTTTGCAAAATTAAAACATATACAATTAAAAACATATAAACAGAAATATACAAAAGTTAAAAATGTAATTAAATCTGCTGAAATATTAAAACATTTAAAATACAAATTACAATTTAAAGAAACCCAATACATAAACAGAGGTCCAGACTATTCCCCAAAGGTCTGCTGGAACAAAAGAGTTTTTGCCTGCCCCGAACGCATAGCAAGGAGGGAGCCAGTCTAACTTCCCTGGGAAAGGAGTTCCAGATCCTTGGAGCAGCCACCTAGAAGGCCCTCTCTCGCATTCCCACCAGCTGTGCCTGTGGTGGTGATGGGACTGAGAGAAGGGCCTTCCCTGAAGATCTCAGGGTACAGGCAGGCTCATAAGAAAGAATACGGTCTTTCAGATAACCTGGACCTGAGCCGTAGAGGGCTTTATAGGTCATAACCAGCACTTTGAATTGTGCCTGGAAACTCTCCTGTTAAAACAGAAGCCAGTGGAGCTGTTTTAACAGGGGAGTTGTGTGATCCCTGTAACCAGCCCCAGTCAACACTCTGGCTGCAGCTTTTTGAACCAGCTGAAGTTTCCAAACACTCTTCAAAGGCAGCCCCAAATAAAGCATCCCTAAGGCATATGTCGCAATGGCCAGGTCAGACATCTCTAGGAATGGGCACAGTTGGAGCACTAGCTTTAACTGTGCAACTGCGTAAATGCACTCCTGGCTACCATTGAAACCTGGGCATCCAGGCTGAGGGCTGAATCCAGAAGTACACCCAAGATGTGGACCTGTGTCTTCACGGGGAGTGTAACCCCATCCAGCACAATCTGAATCCCTATTCCCTGATCTGCCTTTCAACTGACCAGAAGCACCTCTGTCTTATCTGGATTAAGCTTCAATTTGTTTGCCCTCATCCAGTCCATTACTGCTGACAGACACTGGTTTAACACTAAAACAGCTTCCTTGGATTGGGTGGAACGGAGAAGTAGAAAACAGTTTACACTTTTGTCTTTAAAAGGCCTGCAAACCAGATGAACCCCCCCTACTTTTTTGGGTGCTCCCCCAGAACATTTAGGCTGGTTCAGTGGTGGCTGGTGGCTCTGTTGTCAGTGAGGCAGGGAATCTGCTTCATTCAGAACAAATGAAAACTCTAAAGTAGGGTGACCAGATAAAATCCAGGTCAGGGCTCATGTAACTTTAACAGTTGTAGAGAAAAGGGAATTTCAGCCAGTGTCATTTGTATGCAATTAGTTCCTGGTGAAATTCCCTCTTTATCACAACAGTTAAAGTTGCAGGCACTATACTAGAGTGACCATATACAAAAGAAGGCAAGGTCCCAGCAACTTTAACTGTTGTGATGAAGAGGGAATATCACCAGGAACTAATTGCATACAAATGACACCGGCTGAAATTCCCTTTTCTCTACAACTGTTAAAGTTACATGAGCCCTGACCTGGATTTTATCCGGTCACCCTACTCTAAAGGAGCTATTCAAGCTGCTTCACCTTGGATATTACCTTTAGTGTTCTTACGGGTTCTGACTGAAACAAGTGATCTACAAGGTGTGTCTGATATTGTCTAAAGGGGCCTATTTCGTATGAATTCCACAGCCACCACACTTTCTGGCTTTGGTTGAGAGCTACTGCAGCTGTCTGAAATGTGAGGCCTCTATTTCCTTTCATAGTTTATAAAATGCCATGTCAGCAAATGTGGTTTACCTTTATAATTCACTCAGATAAGATGCAGGCTTGCTGAATGCCTTCTGGTTCACAAATTATCAACAAAACAGCATGTTAAATTACAGTTGTGATGTCTCTTACTATGTCTTTATTTTCATCTCTGATTTTGAGAAGCACTGTCACAGATTTCAGGGTATGACATTTGAAAGAAAAGAGGAAAGAACCTTCTTCCCACACTGTATTTTCCTACCATTTCTTGACAAATGGCAACATAGTTAACATTAGGGATGGACAAATATGTCCATTTCATTTCCCCTCTGTTTCTCATTTTTTCCCATCTTACGTTCATTCCATCTCATCTCTGCATCACTTTGCAACTTGTTTAAAAAAAAAAAAAAAAAAGTGGATATGACAATTCATATGGATTTTGTGCACATTTTTCCTAATTTATGCTTTTTTGTGTGCGGGTTTGCTTAACGTATGCACTTTTTTATGAGAGTTTGTCTAATATATCCAATTTTCCTCATCAGTTTGCAACTTGTTTTTTAAAAAGTAGACATGAAAATTCATGTGGGTTTTGCAAGCATTCCCTTAATATAATGCTGCTTTGTGCAGTTTTTCCAGTAATATACAAACTTTGTGCACACTTTCCCCTAATATACAAATTTCTATGCAGTTTTTTTAAAAACTGCATCACAACATCCTGAAAAGCACAAACACGAAGGAGAAGCGGATTCCTGGTTTGTATATTGAAATGCAAACTCGGTAAATTCTTATTGCAACGCAAACGGAAATAAGTTCTCCCTTCCCCCTACATAACATCAGATAAATAAAATAGAAGGTAGAAAAGAGAATCATGTAAATAAGTTGCTCATTTCAGAAGGGGAAAATACAGAAGTTTGCTGTTACCTATCAGCCTCTTTTTAGGATTCTGCCCAATTTATTTTACATGTCAAGTCAGTACTCATCTTAAACAGAGACATATCTAACACCCTCAGAGTTCTGGTCACTCATTAAATACAGGGCTCCTCTTGTTTTATCAGTGATATATTAAACTGTCTGCTTTTCACTTCGGCAATATATTGTCTCTTCAAAATTGATATAAATGTTACTGATGGACCTTGACTTTCCAGCTCCTGAGAAGGATGTCATACAAATGAGGATGCTTGGGAAATTTCGGGCTGACACAGAATGGTATGATTAGGTGCATAATGTGGGCCTCACAATTTGCAATGCATCCTACAGAGCAATAGCAGACTTCCATGATTTAACAAGAATTGTGCAAATATGCAGCCCTCAACACCATTTATGAATTAATCAGGTGCACAAGCACCTCTTATGAGGACTTCATGCTGAGTAAGGAAGTTGCCTAGGGACATAATACTAAAAGACCCCTACAAAACTCATTAATAGAAACTACATCTCCTTATTTTTAATTTAAATATATAATAGAAAAAGAAACAAGTTATCACTGGATTGGAATTAGAAAATCATATAATGCAAAAATTTCAAAAGTTTTAAGGGGAAACACTGAATAAATGCATATTTTAAGGGTATACACACCAAGCCCACCATGGAAATGTCAGAAAGTGATATTTGTTCAATGATGAAAATATCGTAGCTGTGCTGGGCACTTATTTTGATTACAAAGCCTTCATTTCATTGCCAACATAGACACAGACATTTTGTGGCAAGCACAGTCCACCCAGGTAAAATTTAAATAACCATTAAATACAATAAATGGCTGTATCCAAGTATTACTGTCTTTGGAAACTGGAGGTGAGACAGGGGAAGAGGTAAAATGTTTAGTATAACCTTTTGGTGCTACCCTGAAAGCAGCCAAAGTTGTGTGAAGTCACTATATTTTTACGTAGCTATTAAGGAAGTACGTTTAAATGCTACCAGGCAGTTCAGATAATATAAAATTTCCAATACTGCCTTCGACTCGAGTCAAGGGTACACTTAAAGAGTTATTAGCACCCAGCAAAGTGTGTTAAGTCTGACATTCATGATGTCTCAGTTATTAAATAGATACCAGTACACGTACTGATTTTCTTATAAAACTTAATAATGATAATGACCTTTCCGTTTAGAATCAGGGCTTTCAGCACGGAAAACACTGACAGATTTATAGAATTTAATGCTAGACACAAACTGCAGATCATTGTCAGGTTTTCCCATATAGAGAATTTGAAATGTATTTTTCACACTTGGTCTTGAACATTTCATGTGTCATAATGACCATCAAATGTATATATTTCTATGCATAGCTAGCATAATCGACGTTACACTCAATTTATCATTTGATTTATTGCCCCTCTGCACCACTGCATTATTCCACTGAGATTATCTGCACACTATAATGCCTCTTAATAGAAAAGATGAGGTGATTCTGTCAGGGAATTGACTACCATTACTAAACAATTAGAGATGTTTTGGTTTATGTCCTGTGCTCCTCAAATAAATTTGCTAGATTACACACAATGGCGGCGGAGAAAACAAGATATGTCCTTGTTATGCTCATTTTCCTTTCATCACAAAGAACTAACTGTGGAGAATTTTCTCTTGAGGCCTACATAGACAGATATGGCATCAGAGGCTGGCGGCTCAACACTGTAGCTACTGTGCCAGCACAGCTGTAAACCACATCAGATTCTAGCTAATTCTAAGCCAATATGGTACACAAGGCAATGGTGGTATAGTAGCCATTGGCAGATGGTGCAGTAAAGATCCCAAGTAGGAAGGGGCTGGACCAGTAGGCCCCACTACTTATGGGTAGATCCTATACATATTATCAACTATCCACTGCTGTAAATCAGGAGTGGATTTGCCCACCTGATACTGAATAATAATTCTTAGCCACGCCCTATGCTTGAAGTATCCATCATCCTCAGGAATACCTCTAATAGAGTGGTTGGCGTTGCAGGCAGCACCCACCCTCTAAAATGTGCTCTTAATTGACATGTGGCAGGCATCTTCTGCGCTGCTCAAGACCCACCTCTTCATGCAATCTTTCACTGAGCCAGTATTGTTGTAATCAACCAGCGGTTATTTTATTTTTATATGTTTTTATTATTGTTGTTAACTGTGCAATGTAGCTTTATCGCTTACTCCAGCAGTTTAGACAGGGAAATTATTTTTCAGAGAAGACAGTGATCTAGTTTAGGAACACAACAGTTGCTTTATTTGGATTCTCCTTTCAGAGAACAAACTAGGCCGTGAAACTCCACTCCATATCCACGCAGGCCTTCTTACTTCCAGAAGCCTCTCTTACTTTCAGGCCCCGCCTCTCCACCGACAGCTTTCCTACTAGGGGCTGCTCTTAAAGGTACATGAAGCATAAACTAACTTTCAGCCTATCTGCACTCCTGCTTTAAAACGGTTTAAAATGGTTTATAACAGTTTTGAGAACTGTCGGAACCCAGGACACACTCCATATATGGTTTTCAAAACATTTTCAAAGTGTTTTATCCTGCGTGTGTTCATAGGCACTTTGTGACAACTGCTTTGAGAGTCTGCTGGAAAGCAGTATATAAACTTATGTAATAAATAATAAAGGTAGATTCCATATACTGGAAATATATCCTAAGAGAACATATGTATCTTTAACGAACAGTGATCATTATAGAATCATATTACCAATCCTGTGAATGTCAGACCAAAATGGAACAACTATAACAAACCCTGACCATATGAGTAAATGTTCCAGCACCCATATTACACCTCAAGGAACTAGCCCTTCTTAAACATTCTTTGAGGTACCTAACAAATATGAACTAGAAGTTTCTGTCATATTAATTAAAACCAATAATGAAACATAATAGAATTCTTCCAAATCCCCCACAAACAATATAAAAACAAATAGGTGCAGCAGATAAAACAGAGGCATTGGCTAAAAACTTATCTAGACAAAACGAACACTAAACAGGAAGACCATTGCCATCTGGAAAAACTCCGTAAGGGAAGGAAGAAACTGAACCAGGCAAAGAATTCTACAATTTAGGTGCAGTCACAGAGCAGACCCTTTCGCTCATCCCCATTCACTAAGCTGGGACATGCTGGGAATTATATGACTTTTTTCAGTCTAAAAATGCATAGGATTGTGCTCTTAGGGATTCACAGTGCAAAGTGTTAGCCACAGTGCAACTCTTGCAGGACAGGTATAATATGATCCTGTAGCATTTTCAGTGCTGCATTCTGGTCCATCGCAGTGTCTGTAGATTTTTCAACAGCAGACCCATGCAAAGTGTATTGAAATAGTCCAATCTACCTGTAACTAAGGCATTCCAGAAAAGCCATCATTCTTGATGGTTGCAGGGAAAGCTATTTCCTCACCGTCATCTGTGCTCAAGGACCAGCCCCAAATGTATGTAATCAGACTTCCGTTTACTATGCAGCTGACAGTGAATATTGATTCAATGTAAGTGAATATATGTTCAGATGCTTTGTTATCGCCTATGGTCATGATAGTCAAACTGTTATGTAATTGCTTACTTTATTAGATGTGCATTTAACGACAACAATAATTAACATTTTAGTACATAATAACATTTAACATCTATTTAGCACTTGCCAGTGTTCAAAGCACTTCACAAGCATTACTGAGTTATAATCCTTATAAGAAGCCTATATGTAAGTCAGTCGATGGGAAGAACTGAGGCTGAGAGACTGCAGCTTGCCTAAAGCCACCTAGTGACCTTAATTGATATTAATTAATTAATTAAATTCCACTTCCAATCAATTGCAGAACAGCAATGCCTCAGCTGCACTAAAAAGCTCTAGTGTGTTGACATAACTGTATACCAGAGGCAAGGAATATGTGGCCTGGCAGATATTGTTGGACTGCAACTCCCATGAACCCTAGCCAGCATAGCCAATGGTGAGGAATGACTACTTTTGTCTACTTCCTTAGCCCTTCCAAGCGATTTATGTCCTTCATAGCCCTCTGGATAGGGTGACCAGATTTTGAGGATCAAAATCCCGGATCCCCCCCCCGCCACCCCACCCACCCAAAACAACCCCCACACACGCAGCCCCCCCCGCGCCGCCCCCCTGCCCCGTGCTGCCCGCACACCAGCCCCGCGCCGCCCGCCCCGTGCTCCTTACCGGCTGGGGCGTCTGCTTCCCTCCGGTGCTCGGAATCTACTGAGAAACAGGCTTCCTGGCCTGTCTCTCAGTACCGCGCCGGGTGATTACATCATCACCCGGCGCGCTACTGAGGGACAGGCTGCGAAGCCTGTTTCTCAGTAGATTCCGAGCACCGGAGGGAAGCAGACGCCCCAGCAGGTAAGTGCCTCGTGCCGCTGCCCGCCCCACGCAGGCTGCCCGCCCCACCTACGCCACGCCGCGCCGCCGCCCCCTCCTTGCGGGAGGAGAACGAGCTGTTTCCCGGAGGTTTCCCCTGGGGCCCGGTTGGCCCGGTTTGGCCCATTTTTCCCGTTTAGGACTGGGAAACCCCGGGGGGTCTGGTCAGCCTACCTCTGGAGAACGCAGAAGCTGAGTCAAGGAGTGTAGCTGCTAGATTGGCTCTGAACAAAGGCAACAGTCTGGGTGGGTTCCAGGCTTAAGGGGATCATCAGCATAGCACCCCTGGAGGATGCCCCTCCTACACAATAGTTCCCATGTTGCATAGGATGACCATCTGAAAAGGAGGACAGGGCTCATGTAACTTTAACAGTTGCAGAGAAAAAGGAATTTCAGCCGGCATCATTTGTATGCAATTAGTTCCTGGTGATATTCCCTCTTCATCACAACAGTTAAAGGTGCATGCACTATACTAGAGTGACCATATACAAAAGAAAGCAGGGCCCCTGCAGCTTTAACTGTTGTAATGAAGAGGGAATATCGCCAGGAACTAATTGCATACAAGTGACACTGGCTGAAATTCCCTTTTCTCTACAACTGTTAAAGTTACATGAGCCCTGTCCTCCTTTTCAGATGGTCAGCCTAATGTTGCAGCAGTCGTGGTAACTTTAGGCTGATGGCCCTGGATGGCAACCATTTTAATTCTCCACAATGCCCCAGATGTAGCATTGTTCTGAGGAAATGAAGCATTGTGGGAAATCAAAAGTGGCCCTGAGTTACAGGGGAAAAACACAATAAAAGGATGGTCTGGGGGCAGGCATCAACAGTGAGCCTTGCTAGAATAGTGAGTCCTTGTAGCTGCCAAAAATGCTGCCTCGTGACACTGGGGCTGACAACAGTTTGTTATGCGGACTCATTAGAAACTTTGAAAACCACTGAAAACTTTAAAATGATATTTGAGGTGGATTGGTTTATTGGTTTCCTTTCACAATGAACCTCCATCTATAGCTAACGATCACTATCTTTCTTTAGAAAAAAAATTATTATAGAAAAGACATGGCCCATTACAAGTGTTGCTTACATTTCATTTTCTCAGAGAAAAGTCCTCAAGTTACTAATGACTCATTAAGAAGTAGGAAATAACACTGGGCTGCCCTTGTCCTGTGCAACTCTGTTATAGTTTGGCCTAGAAAACGTGTATGAGCCTCATTTCAAAGCAGCCGAGTCAGCTTGAAACCTTTCAAAAATTCCTTTATGAGCTATGTTTATACAATTAGATAAAACAATACAATGCCAAAGATCTGGGGACCCAACCTTTTATACTAACACTGCAAATGTAAGAAGCAAAGAACAGTAAATACTTTGAGTAAAAGTAACTGGTGAATGAAAAAATACTGGATGTGTTGAGGAGCCAGTTTGTCTTGGGCTTGACAGAGAAACTTGTGAGTTCTCTTTTTATAGACATTCAGAACTGTTGCTAACCACTAAGAGGCAAAGTGGTTTTCACTGGGAATACTTCTTACCTTATACTTTAATTGTTATTATTATTTTCCTGTGGCTGAAACGTAGACAAAAAAAATAACAGTTCAGGATTAGCTGTACCTTGACATTTATGAGTGAACCTAGTTATAGTGTGGGCATTTAGCTAGAAGCAGATATCTAGCTAGAGCAAAAGCCTAGCTGGTAACCATTCCTGAACTGGGAAGGAATTCAGATTTGAAAGCCCCCCCCCCCCCCGGGTCTGTACTGCACTGTATTCAAGTGAAGCCCAAGAAGACCTCTGCTCCTGGATTGGTCATTCTATGTGAAAAAGAAGTTTCCCTTTCCACATCCAGGGAATTAGAGGGGAGAAGTTAACACTATGGAGAACTTAGCCCTACTGCTTTTGAGCCTATCTACACTACTGCTTTAAAACGGTTTAAAACTGTTTAAAATGGCTTATAACAGTTTTGAAAACTGTTGGGGCCCAGGACACACTCCATATACAGTTTTCAAAACGTTTTCAAGGTGTTTTATCCTGCGTGTGTAGATAGGCTCCTTGTCTTCCAGGCAAAGATGACGGCATCAACCACCTCTTTGGTTGTGTGATACTTGGGTTGAGCGCCATATCTCCAGCTTACATTCACCTGATAAATTCCTTTATTTGTATTTTTAGCACATCTAAATGGATCTTATGTTTATTACTTATTTATAATGCAGTAGCATCTATGCAGTAGCATCTATGGCCGGATGCTACTGCATAATAAATGTGGATGCAATTAACATGCACCTTTTTTATTCTGTAAAGAGCAGCCACAGGGAAAGTCTGACTGGTGCTAGTGACAACTTGCCTTGAAAAAGAAATAGCAGCTTTGGAGAGGTGATTTTGGGAGGTAGGGTGGGAGAGGGACATTACTGTGGCAGGGAAAGAAAGAATTCAACTCCCCATCCCACACCCTGAACCCCCCCCCCCCCCAGGCTTCCCTGCAGCTGCTATTTACCTAACAAACACATACATATTTACTTCATTCATGGGATTAACATTACATCTAATATGGCCCTAAGCCTGCACACTTCTTTCAGATAATACAGTGCTAATAGAGGGCTTATGCTGCAAGAACTAAAATAGTAATCTATACCAGCCTTTTCTAATTTGATGTCCTCCAGATGTGTTGTATTTAAAATAAACCCATAATCCAACATACTGTCTGAGGTTAATGGGTGTTGTAGTCCAACATGCTTTGAAAGCACCAGGTTGTACTACACTATGCATACATAGCAAAACTATTTAGGGGTTATATCAAATGTTAGTGCAATATTTTTTCTGGCAAACATTTATTCCAGTATTAGGTTGGGTTTCCCCCCATTCATTGCTTGTTTTAGGATGCAGGCTGCCATTCACTTAATGCACCCAAATGTAACCAGCTTGTGCAAGTAACCATAATAGATTTCCCACATATTATTATTTCCACCATGGTGTTTAGGTTCAAATACCCTGCTCTCTGGGAATACGTGAGGTGATTTGTTTCTTTCCCATGGAATGGAGCAGGAAAAATAATAAAATACATAAGAGGTATATTTTAATGTATATAAGACATATATTTATGAATTTTAATCTCCCTGTAAAACACTTAGATCATTTTTTTTAAAAAATACTAATAATAATATGGTAAGCGGTATATAAACCTAATAAATAAATAATAAACAAACGACTGCTTCGTATTGAAACTTCTGTTTAAAACTAATAGTTGGTATTTTACAGTCTCAAAATTTGACTGTCATAAATGCAGTATTTCAGAGTGGGATCCATTTCCCACTTTAATTGGCATTATCTCACGACGCCAAACCAGAAAGCATCATATTTCAAAATGTCGAGATGGATCGACAAGGAGACAGATACATACAGAGGTGGACAAGATGAAAAGAAAACAGGATACTGCTTGCACAGACTAAAGTCTGATTTCCAGTCATTTCCTGGAGTAGGCCTGTGCATAATAGGAAACAGTTGCCCCTTAAAATTACAGAAGACAACTGCTAAATAAATAAAGGCCCATAACATAACATAAAATAGAACATCCCCATTGGATAGAATAAAATCTCAATTTGTCATGTGTTATTAATGTCGACATTTGAATAGATTCCATATAATAATTCCTTCAGTTTAGTTTAACAAGAGTAAAGATTAGAGGCTTTTCTAAAATCATCATGAAGTTCATGCTGGGTTCCACCCCCACCCCCCCATTTTTAGGAGCCAAAATGTAGCACTGAGTTGTGAGCCAATTTAGCTCTGTGCTTGAGAACAAAGCCCCCCGCCTTCTTTTTTTTGCTCAACGTTTCTCAGTGGATATGTAGATGAGCTGAGAGATGCTGCCTGGCTGAAATATTCAAAAGTGGATTCCCAAACAGAATAAAAACTGTAATGTAGAACATATCATAGCTCCCACCACCACACACACTTTGACTAATTTCTAGCTCTGGGCTTTATTCTTTAAAACATTGCTGTGCTGGCTGTTGGCTAGCGGAATGTTTCTGGGCCCAGTTGGCTTTTTTGCTACAATAAGGTAAACCCCGGTCTCTTAACAATAAGAATACAGAATTGCCTGCAGCTCAGCCTAGTCTAAGTGGCACATACGGCAACTGATTAACAGTGAGTACTATCAGAGAATTTCAGTTTCGTTCACCTTGTTTGTTAATCATCTTTTCTCTCAACTTTCAATAGTCTTGTGCTCAAAGTGAATTTCCAGATGTACTTCCGTGTGGAAAGAGGTATCACAATGGATGTTCCTTTAACATAATGGTAGTACACCAGTGGATGCAGACATGATGCCAGTTGTGATACCAGAATGGGGCTGTGAATCCATTCTGGATTTCAGTCAAAACCAGCTGGAACACCAAAGGAGCTATCCAAGGTGCAGAATCCACTTTGAGGATGGTGTTCAGCACTTTGGATAGCTCCTTTAGCGTTCTGGCTGGTTCTGACTGAAACCCAGAGCGAATTCACAGCTCCACCAGAATTGGACCCACCAGTTTCCACTACGTGAAGCCAATATAAATTTCTTGAATTTTTTTTCCATATAGATCAGGGGTCCACAACTCATGCCCTGCATGTGCTCTCCAAGATCCTCCATGTAGCATCCCATGGACGACCTGGCCGCACCATCACTCAATTCCCCCCCACACACACATCAGGAGGCTTCTGTCCTGTGCATCCAGTGCCCCTCTTCACTTCACTCACCAGGTCAATGGCCAATGTACCATAGCAACGTCTGTTCCTAGCAGCATTTCTTATGATGCAAGTAACGTTGCCCAGAGAGGCTCTGGTGGCTTTCAGGACGCAAAACTCTTTGCCATCTGCTATTGGTCTCCATTGTGTCCCCTTCCCCCAACCCACATGAGGATTAGGCAGCTCTGAAGGACTTGTGGGTTGCCCATTGACCTCCTGGTAGCATCCCACAGAGTGCATTAGAGAAAGGAAGGCAGAGACAATGAGTATGTGCCCTTTCTTGACAGGCTGGAAGTGTGAGAGGCACACAGCAGAGCTCAGGAAGACCATACCATTTAAGCAAGGCTGAGCTGGAACAGGAAATATTTCCTGTCCAGAAGGAACCAACAACCAGCCAGGGTGGATGGAGTCAAATTAGAAGATTCTTCACTGAGAAGGTTGCCACCTGGGGCAGGCTCACACAGATCCTGCAGATCCTGACAATAGAATTGATAATGGCAACCTCCTGGAATGATAACTGTATTCTATGTGTCAACCAAGGAAGTCTCTGTGGGCATCTCCTTGTTACCGTAGGAAGGCAACAGAACCTGGGAACTAAACATTCACCGGATATAGCCTATCCATAAGTCATTGAAGGCTCCCCTACTGACAGACCACTTTTATACCTGAGAGAGTGCCTTCTCCCTAACTGAAGTCATCTGAAGGCATGTTCTTGGTGGTTCCACATGAACCTGTGGTCTGATTGGAGTCCACCAGAAAAAGAGCCTTCTGTGTGGTGGCACCCTTCCTATGGAATTTCCTGCCTTTGGAGGTCAGATAGGTGCCAACAGTGTTGTTTGACCAGCCACAGTTTTAACAGAGCTTTTAAAAATGTTCTTTTAAAAATGTAATTTTTAATATGGTGTTTTTATTCTGTTTTTATTCTTTTATTCTATTTGTTGTTCACCACTCCAGAAGTTGTTGTTGTTGTTGTTGTTATTGTTATTGTTATTATTATTATATTTATTTATATCCCACCTTTTTTCAATACTGAACTCAAGGTGGCTTTACAAATTAAACATATATAGTTAAAACAGATAGAGATATACAAAAATTAAAAATATAATTAAACATGCTACAATATTAAAACATTTTAAAAAACATTTAAAATATGAATAGTTTTTTTTAAAAAAAACCAGTACATAAACAAAACATTAACAAAGGTCCAGACTATTCTCCAAAGGCCTGCCGGAACAAAAAGCTTTTAGCTTGTCTCTGGAAGCACACCAGGGAGGGAGCCAGTCTAGCTTCCCTGGGAAGGGCATTCCAGAGCCCTGGGGCAGCCACCGAGCAGGTCCTCTCCTGCATTCCCACCAAGCTGGGAAGCAGTATATAAATATTGTAAATAAATAAATGAATAAATTTTGCCCAGTGCAAATAAACTTACATTTAAATAAAATCCAATATATGACCCTCTGTATAAGTTGGGTCAGATAGATATTGAGAACCCCCCACCACAGTTGCCATAATATCCATGGAGTCATGAGCAACACCTGATAATGTGGCTTCAGCACAAAGTTGGAATCCCCATGAATCAACAGTTTGGGAGTCTCCATCACCAAGTCCCAAACCACCTTTGTGAGCACTGTCTGTTAGGCAATGTGGTATGCAATGGACCCTATGCTGTTATTGCCCATAACCACTTACTTTCTGAGCCAATCTACACTACTGCTTTAAAACGGTTTATAACAGTTCTAAACCGGTTAACTGTTATAAACCGTTTTAAAGCAGTAGTGTAGATAGGCTCACAATTGATAAAAGAAATTGATCAAACTAGACATCTGAAAACATGATAGTGTTGTTTTTGAAAATCATAGTGACTTCACATCCCTGACTACTACTCCTATACTGCCAAGTTACTAGTTACTTGGCTCATCCAGACATGACTTGCTGAAACAAACAGCTTAAGGGACTAATATTACATTAATTGTGTAGCATGTAGCTAAGCTGGATAGTTATATTTTCTTTAGTGTAACTACATTTGGTCCTGATTCGCATCTGGACAAGTGTACATTAGGAGGGGAAGATTAATCCATCCCCCCATTTGCTTCCTGAAATGTGCCTCTCCCCCCCCCCCCGGCACTGTATGCGTGTGCAGGCAGGGATTCAAAAGGGAAAAAAAATTCCATTGGAGTCATTCATCAGACGACTTTTCTTCTTTTTAAAATCCCCATACAATTGGGTTGGGGGAGGTATTTCAGGAAAGAAACTAGTATGAGAGATTTAATCCTCCCCTACCAGAATGTGCTGGTCCCAATCTAAATCAGGGCTGTGTTCTGTTAATTCAAAGTAAAGAAAACGATATGGCTCAGCTACATACTACGCAACTAACGTAATATGTAGTTTGACCCTCAGGCACTTATGCTGCAGGCATTTAGGATTACTGGGCCAGATCTGTACTTGTGTCCTATCGGGACGATCCCATCATGGTGTCGCTATATTCCTCTTACACATTTATGCTTTGCAGCACATGCAATGTTACGGTATTTGGATAATACAGAATAAATAGCAGGAAATAACACTAGAAAAGTGGTATACAGAATGTGTAATGTGCCAAAACAGTTATCAGTGAACTTCAATACCAATAAAAAATATGAGTGTAGATCTATCCTACAACCTGTCCCGACAAGGAATAAGTTCATCTTAAATACCAATCTCCTTTCTGACAGCTCACAAGCTGTGAAAAAAGCAGTTGTCCTACTGATTGTTCATTTAGCTTCAAAAGATGAATTTTCCAAACCGCATTTTTCTATGTTGTTTTTTTCCCCTGTTAATTCATTTTAATTCCATACTGCATTTTCTTGGGTTTAGGCTGGGAGGTATACATGCACTGCATTTTGCAGGGTTTTAAAAGGCTGCTTTAATGAATTCTTAATTACATTATTCAAAAGATCCATTATTCAGTATTCATCTCACTTCTAAATGAAAGTCTTTACCTGACATATGAATGAAATGAGTCTAAATGCTTTGCATGCCACCAAGGGATTCATAATAGACTCCTTGCTGAATTGTACCAGCAGGTTTTTCTTTCTGCTTTCAATTTACAGGGATTGTTTGTGGAGATGGACAGATATGAAATACTTGGCCAAGCTATAAACTCTCTCCAGGTATATTCAAAACCACTAGTGCCTAGAAGATGAAGGTAAGGCCCCAGGTTACTGAGGATGGCTAGAAGGAGAGAAATGGGAACAGGTTCCTTTTAACAGCAAACCTTATACATGTCTACTCAGAAGTAGGGATGGGTAAGAAATTAGTTGAGTTCACATTTCAATGCAAACGTACCAAATTCACACTTCCTGAACCTAAACACAAGCTGGAAGATGCTTTGCCATCAAAATCTGTCCATTTCCAAAGTTTGTGATGCAGTTCACAAGAAAATGTGCAATTTTTTTTTAAAAAATAAAGTGCACAAAACTGCTTTATTCATTGGAAAATGACTTGGAAAAATGTATATGTTTGAAAAGTATATACAAAAAACTCTGCATTTGAAAAAGATGTCCATATATTATATAAATCAAATACACATGAAAATACATTCACTGCTTGTGCAGACCAAAAAAAATACCAAATCTGATGCGGAATTGAAATGAAACAAATTCAACATTGGGTCAATGAAAACCTGAGTGAAATTGAACTTGACAGATTCACCCATCTTTACACACAACTAAGTCCCATTGAGTTCATGGCTCATTCTCAGGAAAATGGGAATAGGATTGCAACCAAAAAAACCCTTTCCAGATGATAACCCAATGTGCCTTGTGGCACCTTAGTGACTTCTTGTTACAGAAACTTTTATGAACTAGAACCTCTGGCATTGTATCTACTCATGAAGATAGTGCAGTGGGGTCTAGTCTGAGAAAACTTACCCCACAATAACAGTCCAATCCAATGCACAACTACTTATATGTAAGTCCCATGGTGCTCAATGAGGCTTACTCCCAGCTACATGTATATAGAATTGCAGTCTAACAGCACACACCTATGCACACCTACCTTGATCGCCATTGAACATAACAGGGCCTACTTTTGTAATGTGACCATATGAAAAGGAGGACAGGGCTTCTGTATCTTTAATGGCTGTATTGAAAAGGGAATTTCAGTAGGGGTCATTTGTATGCATATAGCAACTGGTGAAATTTCCTTTTCATCACAACAGTTAACGCTGCAGGAGCCCTGTCCTCTTTTGTATTTGGTCATGCCAGGCAGGGCTCCTGCAGAGTTAACTGTTGTGATAAGGAGGGAATTTCACCAGGTGCTGCATGCATACAAATGACATGAAATTTCCTTTTCTAAACAACTGTTAAAGATACAGGAACCCTGTCCTCCTTTTCATATGGTCACCCTAACTTTTGAGGATTGCAATGCAAAGTCAATAGTCTCTTTAAGATATCACAAAAGCACTTCTTTGTGCTTGTAATAACAGATACAACACAGCTGCTACTCTGGGTAGCTGTTTCTCCAGATGATTATTTTGCTATGCAATAAATATACACAGTTGTTGAAGAGAGCTGCATGTTTACTGCATCTGTTGTAGGGAAATGACATTTCCCCAATACTCAGTCTGATAGAGAATAAAATCAACAGTGATTTTAATTAGTTAAAGAAACAGATGGCAGAACTTAGTATATTCACTAGCAGAACAAGTGTAATGTTTTGAACCCACCTGACAATGTAGGCTTTCCATTTGGTCTGCCATGATGCCTTTAAATAAGGAAGTGGGAGCTTTTAATATAATAAAGAAGTCATCCCTAACTTTTAAAGCACAGTTCAAGACGATAATGATCTGTCATTTTGCTTGTAAGGCAAACTGTCTTATAGCTATAAAATGACAATTGGGTTGCCACCTTGCAATCAGGACACCATACACAGATCTTTAAACCTTCTACTGAATTTGGAGGCAAAGCAGCTGCAGTTTCTTCCACTCTTCTGAAACCTGCTCTCTGCCCACAGAGTATTTGGTAGCACATATGGGACCCATATGTAGCACATATGGAACCCATATGTAGTACATATGGAACCCATCATTGCAGGTGACGGAGGCAGATGGCAACACAAGCTGGTAGGGAATGTGGCTGCTTTAGTATATGCCCCATATCTGAACATGAAGGTAGAAATCCCAATTTACCTATGGATGAATTAAAGGCTAGTTATGCAACCCACTTGGATACATCCTCCAGAACATGGGTGGGCAGCTTGTGGCCTTCCAGATATTTTGGCCTAGAACTCCCATCAGCCCTATCTAGCATAGACAATGGCAAGGGATTATGGGAGTTGTTGTCTAAAACATCTAGAGGTCCAAAAGTTGCCCACTCCTGCTCTGGATCAACATAAGGAATTCAGTCTACCATGGCTCCAATTAGTAGGGTGACCAGATAAAATTCAGGTCAGGGCTCATGTAACTTTAACAGTCGTAGAGAAAAGGGAATTTCAGCCAGTGTCATTTGTATGCAATTAGTTCCTGGTGATATTCCCTCTTCATCACAACAGTGAAAGTTGCAGGCACTAAACTAGAGTGACCATATACAAAAGAAGGCAGGGCCCCTGCAACTTTAACTGTTGTGATGAAGAGGGAATTTCACCAGGAACTAATTGCATACAAATGACATTGGCTGAAATTCCCTTTTCTCTACAACTGTTAAAGTTACATGAGCCCTGACCTGGATTTTATCTGGTTGCCCTACCAATTCGTATTAATGGAGGCACAGTCGTGCCTCCATTGTTAAGGGCCATCAGTAAAAAACACATTCCGCCATGTTAAAGTGATAATTGGGGGGGGGGGTCATTCTAACAGCCATAAAATTGAAAATGTTTCACCGACCTTTCTGAAATTTACAGGTGCCAGAAAGAAATGTTTGTTTTACATTACCTGAAAATTTCAAGAAGATTGGTGAAAGATTGAGGGAAGGAGAGCAGTTTAAGGTAGAAAAGGAATACAAACCTGTCTCCCTGCTTTTGTAAAATTACTTCCGGGTTGAGACTTTTTGTGCTCACAATTTGCATAATTTCTAGAGCCTTATTAATTAATCCAGTGGTAGGGATTTCTTCCTCCTTGACTGTAGTTGGTGGAAAGCTTTTCGTTTTTTAAAAATTCCTTTCGGTTGACTTTTAAGGACTATTTTAACCTCTCATTCAAGTCAATGAGGCGGCCATCTTCCCTCATAGCATGACACACGCTCAGTAGCGTCGCTCTCCCCTCCCCCCTCCTGCCTTAGAATGTGGGGTGGGTGAGTGAAATGGCCGCTGCCTCTAGCACAGACCTTTTGAGAGAAGAAGAAGAAGAAGAAGAAGAAGAAGAAGAAGAAGAAGAAGAAGAAGAAGAAGAGATTCTCTTTTCTCTTCTGGAACATGCATTCCTTTGGCTCTGAGAGTATTTTGGGCTATCTTCATAAGGCCAGTTTGCTCTTTTGCTCCCTGGTGAAGCAGGGTGTGGCTCCTCTGGATCCATGGTAACCTGATCTTCAGATCTCTCCTGGGAACAGGTAGCTATACCTTTCTTTTAATTTCCCTCTTTTCTAAGAGTTTGGTCCATACTGCTATAAAGTTGAAAGCTTCAAACACTTCATTTAATTAGTTTGGGCCGGTGTAAGTTTTAAGTACAATGTTGAAACCTTTCAAAGTGCTTCTGGGCCTACAATGTTGGTTTCGGCCTAGTCACCCTGTTTTTTTTAATAAGGTTTAGAAACAGTTGAGGTGTCGTTTATTTTGCATAGTGTACACATGGATTTTCTTTCTAATCCTTGCAGTCTACACTGGCTCCCTCCTTGATGTGTTTTTGGAAGCAGACAAACCCTTTTTTGTTCCAGCAGGCCTTTGGCAAATCATCTGGACCTTTGTCTATACCTTTGACTTTTAAATTGTGATGTATTTAAAATGTTTAAAATGCTTTAATATTGAAAAGTATTTAATTATATTTTTAACTTTTGTATATTATATTAGGCGGACCATATGAAAAGGAGGACAGGGCTCATGTAACTTTAACAGTTGTAGAGAAAAGGGAATTTCAGCCAGTGTCATTTGTATACAATTAGTCCCTGGTGAAATTCCCTCTTCATCACAACAGTTAAAGTTGCAGGCACTATACTACAGTGACCATATACAAAAGAAGGCAGGGCCCCTGCAACTTTAACTGGTGTGATGAAGAGGGAATTTCACCAGGAACTATTTGCATACAAATGACACTGGCTGAAATCCCCTTTTCTCTACAACTGTTAAAGTTACATGAGCCCTGTCCTCCTTTTCATATGGTCAGCCTAGTATATTCCTATTTATAGGTTTTAGCTGTATATGTTTTAGTTTTGTAAGGCTGCCCTGAGGCCCAGCATTGAGCAAAAGGCAGGATACTACTACTACTACTACTACTACTAGTTAGGGTGACCAGATAAAATCCAGGTCAGGTCTCATGTAACTTTAACATTTGTAGAGCAAAGGGAATTTCAGCCAGTGTCATTTGTATGCAATTAGTTCCTGGGGAAATTCCCTCTTCATCACAACTGTTAAAGTTGCAGGGGCCCTGCCTTCTTTTGTATATGGTCACTCTAGTATAGTGCCTGCACCTTTAACTGTTGTGATGAAGAGGGAATTTCACCAGGAGCTAACTGCATACAAATGACACTGGCTGAAATTCCCTTTTCTGTACAACTGTTAAAGTTACATGAGACCTGACCTGGATTTTATCTGGTCAGCCTACTAATAGTAATGTTTCAGATTTCACTTCTGCATCTGATGTTCTTTTGCATTTACTTTTCTTTATAAACCATTCAAATCTTAAGACTTCTTGTGTGGCATGTTTTCATTGGTTTAACAAGTTTAAAGGGGTATTCACTGTTTTCATGCTTATGCTATCAAATCTATTTTTAACAGGCCTAGTAACTTCAAGAGTAACAGAGTTGGGGAAAATCCTCAATCTCTTTGCTATCAGAGGCACTGAGTAAGGTACCCCTGGAGATAATTTAGACTGACCACAACCACAAAACACTGTTCCCCCTTCTGAAGAGATCTGGACCACAGACTACTAAAGACAAACAAAGCAGCAGGTCATAATAACAGTTCTCATGTGGCCATTTGCCTTATGAGGCAGGTGCTCTGCGGGCTACCAAATGGAGGGACTAACAAGCCATAAAGTTGCCTGGCTGGGTCTGCCAGAAATCCACCCTCAACACTCCTGGAAGGTCCATGTTCTATAGCACCTGCTGTCAGATGAACCTGAGGGAATCCCACCCTCCACCCCTGGGTTTAATTTACTGGCTTCCCCTGGCTGGACCTTGCAGGAAACTATAGGGACAGACAGAGCAGGCATTCATAGCACACATAGAATGCTGAGACTGGCAAATTAAAAGCAAGTGTGTTGCTTTTCAAGAACCAAGGAAATTCAATGGGTCTTACTTTTGAGTAAATATCTAGGGATGGATATGCAGCCTGTGCAAGAACTGAGTAGGGTGACCATATCTGGGAAACCAAAAAAGAGGACACCTAGTGGGGGGGCAGGAAAATGGCTTTCTGGGGCCACCTTAAAGTCCCCAATTGGAGCGGAGGAGGGGAAAGCATGTCATTCTCACCCCACCCCACCGCTCCAATCAGGCCCTTTTCTATAATGCCTGGGAATGATACATTTTTCCCTTTTAAGGCCTTGATTGGAGCAGTGGGAGAGAATGACACACCTCCAGAAAGCATGTCATTCCCCCCTGCCACGCTAATGGTGGCCTTAAAAGGGAAAGTGTGTAATTCCAGGTCATTATAGACTATTGCATAAAATCCCCCCTGACACTGAGGATAGAACAAAAACCAGGAGAAATCTGGGGAAATCCTGACAGTTTTTTATTATTTATTATTGCATTTATATCCCACCTTTTTTCCGCCAAGAAACCCAAGGCGGCATACATAATCCTCCTCCTCTCCATTTTATCCTCACAATAGCAACCCTGTGAGATGGGTTGGGCTGAGAGTCTGCAACTGGCCCAAAGTCACCCAATGGGTTTCCATGGCTAAGTGGGGAGCAGAACCCAGATCTCCCAGCTCCCAGTCCAACACTTTAGCCAGTAGGCCACACCCTAGTGGTCACCCTAGAATTGAGCCATGCCAAGTTGGAAGCAGATCGGTTCGTGCCTTGATTTTTAGGATATTTTTTTTTAAAGTTTGACTTCAATTTTTTTTTGTAAAATTCAAGGCATGAACCAATCTGCTTTCAACTTGGCATGGCTAAAGCCTTACTTAAGAGGTACCATGGTGCCAAGTTTCATCTCTTCATCTTTACTTTCTTTCTTTTTTTTAATGTACTGCTCAAGGTCCTAGATCCCAAAGAGGAGAATTGGGTTTGAAGTTTTAAAAATTCCTAAAACTCAAGGCATAAACAGATCTGCTTCCAACTTGGCATGGCTCAATCCCTACTTAAGAGCTACCATGCTGTCAAGTTTCATCCCTTTATCTTTAAAAATGATGGAATTGTAAGCATTTTAGTTAATTTAAAAAATTAAATTGAAGGTTTAAACATTTCTAAAAATCAAGGGATGAACGGATCTGCTTCCAACTTGGCATGGCTAAATCCCTACTTCAGAGCTACCATGGTGCCAAGTTTCATCTCTTTATCTTTAATTTCATTTTTTTAAACTTATACTGCTCAAGGTCCTGGACCCCAAAGAGATTTCTGTTTGAACTTTAAAAATTTCCTAAAAATCAAGGTATGAACGGATCTGCTTCATACTTGGCATAGCTATATCCCTACTTAAGAGCTACCATGATGCCAGGTTTCATCTCTTTATCTTTAAAAATGAGGGAGATGCAAGCATTTTGGTTGATTTATTAATGTTAAAAGTGAGTTCAACACATAACACTAGCTTTGATTTTATATTGGATGTCAAGATGGTATAACATTCTGGCTGATGCCGGCTTGGTTGTCAACTATATAATATCCAGTCATCCGTTACACAAAGCCATGAAATTCATTAAACAAAAAACCTACAGTTTACAAAAACAATGTTAAGGCTCTACAGATTCCAACCAAGCACCAAAAAGCAGGGAAATTGGGAGTTAAGGCTCACAAGCCTTAACGCCACATCCTCCCTAAGGAGGCAGAAAGTGCAAGTGAAATTCTTATTCTCCCAAAGCAGATAAACCATGAGGACAGGGTGGAGAATATGATATGCAGAGGTGACTGTGGGGTTGTGGAAAACTGATCACGAACAACTTAGGGCCACCTACTTCTCTTTTTTTGTTTAGAGCAGCCCTTCCCCAACCTGGTGCCCTCCAAAGGTGTTGGACTATAACTCCCATCATTGCAAGTCAGTATGTCCCATGGTCAGGAATGCTGGGACTTGTCATCTCAAACACCTGGAGGGCAGCAGGATGGGGAATGCTGTTCCATACCCTTACCAAATACAGGGTCTGCCCAATACTTTTCTCTCACACACATCTCGCATATAGCAGCACTCCTGATAACAAAAGGGGCACTATTCATTACTGATCTAGAACCAGAGCATGTGCCAGGCACTTCCAACTTTTGGTCAATATCCTGCCTTTCAAAGAACCAATGTTTTTTTTCTTAACACTCCCCACAATCCCTGCACAAGACATCATCTCATCAAAGCAACAGTGGAGCAGAAGAGGTTTAGTTTGGCTGTCTTGAACACCTTTCAGATGAGATTAGTTTGCAATCCTATACCTCTTGGGAGAAAGCTCTAGTGAATTCAGTGGCACTGGCTTCTGAGAAGACATGTATAGGAGTGATATGGAAGACAATATGATGCTTTGTCTTCCATATCAAATTACTAATTTTGGGAAGTATGCTGATTAATTTCAAGGGGATTGCATTTCCTGAATATAAATTATAAATGGATGGCCATTTTGGTTTCTGCCATACTTAACATAATAGGTTAGTTAAACACTTTAGATGTTCTTCATTTTCCTTTCATTTGAAAACTGGTTTCTTCCCAACCAACTACCACCACTTTGTTAGAGCTTGCATGTTGTCTATCTAATCCACACTACAATATAGACTTAAAGTGGTTAAGGGCACAATCCGATTTTTACTTAAACAGAAAAAAGTCATACAACTCCCACTTGTACAGAGGGTTACACCCTGAATAGTCTTTCCCTCTCCCTAGAGAACCTTGGGAACTGTGGCCATGTTTACACCTGCCTTTGTCCCTGGATTGTCCCTGTGTGTCTAAATAATGCACAGGGGATCCTGAGAGCAGGCAGGGATGACCCCTCCAGTTTCGCTGGATAGCTGGTTGTCCAGTTATCCCAATTTTCCCCACTGTCCTGAGATGATCCTTAGGACCGCGGGCGGTGTGGATGCCCATCCCAGCTTTTTCCCTCCTCCCCGTGAATAGTGGGGGTCAGCAAGGTGGAAGGAAATGGTCCAGGGGGAGTCCAGGGACATTGGTCATGGGGGGGAGTGGGGTCAGGGCTTTTTTTAACTTACTTTTCATTGGAACACAATTGTGCTCCTGGTTTCAGCTTTTTTTAAAAAAAAAAAAAATGCCAGGCACGACATCCCTGTTTGTTTCGGGGACGTCACACTTCTGTCTAGATGCTGGGGGAGGGCCGCGGAAGCAGATAAGTCCGCGATCCTGCCCCCTCCCTCCCTCCTTCACTCCCTCTACACCCTTAGCTGTAAAAAGGGCCTATAGCTCTGTGAATGGAACTATCCATATCAATTTATGGTTTATTATCCTGGTTTGTTAATTGACGTTAAGCCATCATTTTATGGCTTGAATGCATCAGGGAACTCTGGTATATTCTCCATGCTGAAGCCAGTGTGCAACTGGAAGAGAGGAGGGGTGAAGCACCTGGCCTCACCCATCACCTGCATTCAGATGAATGTCCAAATGGCGATAGAATCTTGCTTCTGCCTTTGAATCCAGATTAAATACAAGAAACACCAGTTACATGGTCAGTTTTTCAGTTGTTTCCTTTACTCTGTAAAGGAAAGGTTTGGCAGGGTGGTAGTGTTAGGGTTACTGTGTATGAATATGCATACTTTGCAAACTTCATAAAAATGACAGAAAATCACGACTTCTTTGTGCATTCAGTTACATATGAACCTTCTCTGCGGAATATATAAAACAATATATAACTAATTCTTTAACTTCCTGGCCACACCAATAAGAATAAATGAGGGCATTAAAAAGTTTAAAAGAAACATCTGATATGATAAGAGTGTTTTTATTAGGGGTGTGCATCGGATCGGATCCGATCCACGATCCGAATCCGATCCGACCCAAAATCGGGAAAATCCGATCCGATCCGATCCGATCCGACCAACCTCCGATCCGATCCGATCCGATCCGATGAGGTCCGATCCGGATCGGACGCCATTTTGAATGCTTTTTCCCATAGCCAAGTATTGTTTTACAAAAACGCCTATAACTTTTTCATTTTTAAAGATAGAAGGATGAAACTTGGGGACATTGTAGACTGGTTAGGGATAGTTATCTGTGAGAAATTTCAGAAAGATTGGTGCATGCGTTTTGTGGCAATTAATTTTTTAATAAATACCCAGGAATGCTTATAACTTTGTCATTTTTAAAGTTACAAACATGAAACTTTGCCACATTGTAGGAGGTACCTTGGGACCTATGTGTGTGAAATTTCAGAAACATAGGTGCTTGCCTTGTGTGGCAATTAATTTTAGAAAAATGGGTAGTAGTGGGGTAAATACAGTTACGCCTCCCATTTTTTTATTTTTTAAGATACAAACAGGAAACTTGGGCACATTACAGATACCACTTGCCTTGATATGTGAGTGAAATTTCAGAAACATTGGAGCTTGCCTTGTGTGGCAATTAAGTTTTGAAACAATGAGGAAAGAAACACCTATAACTTTGTCATTTTTAAAGTTACACACATGAAACTTTGCCACATTGTAGGTGGTACCTTGGGACCTATGTGTGTAAAATTTCAGAAACATAGGTGCTTGCCTTGTGTGGCAATTAATTTTAGAAAAATGGGTAGTAGTGGGGTAAATACAGTTACGCCTCCCATTTTTTTAGTTTTGAAGATACAAACAGGAAACTTGGGCACATTACAGGGAACACTTCACTTGATATGTGTGTAAAATTTCAGAAACATTGGTGCTTGCCTGGTGTGGCAATTAATTTTTGAAACAATGAGGGATTCATTGGACAGCACTTGCCCATAAGGATTCATTGGACAGTACTTTCCCATAGGGAATCATTGCATTGCACTTTCCCATAGGGAATCATTGCATTGCACTTTCCCACTGAGAAATACAGTTATGCCTCCCACATTTTTATTTTTGAAGATACAAACAGGAAACTTGGGCACATTGTAGACTGGTTAGGGATAGTTATCTGTGAGAAATTTCAGAAAGATTGGTGCATGCGTTTTGTGGCAATTAATTTTTTAATAAATACCCAGGAATGCCTATAACTTTGTCATTTTTAAAGTTACACACATGAAACTTTGCCACATTGTAGGAGGTACCTTGGGACCTATGTGTGCTAAATTTCAAAAACGTAGGTGCTTGCCTTGTATGGCAATTAATTTTAGAAAAATGGGTAGTAGTGGGGTAAATACAGTTACGCCTCCCATTTTTTTATTTTTTAAGATACAAACAGGAAACATGGGCACATTACAGGGAACACTTCACTTGATAGGTGTGTAAAATTTCCGAAAGCTGGGTCCAGGCATGTGGTGGCAATTAATTTTTGAAACAATGAGGAAAGAAACGCCTATAACTTTTTTATTTTAAAAGTTAGAAGTCTGAACATTGCTCACTTTGTAGATGGGTTAGGGGTAGATATGTGTCAGAAATTTCAGAATGATAGGTCCAGGCATTTGATGGCTATGGAATTTTTAGATTAAATGTTTCAAAAAATGTTCCACAGAGGCCAGGTCTTCCTTTCCTCCCCCTCCCGCTTCCCGCGAAGAAAAGGAAACACTGTCTCGTCTCGATCCCTTTGATCCTTGCTAGTATCCATTACAGGGCTCGTGTCTGCTTTCCTACTTTCACTTTTTTACTCAAGCAGACACGAGCCCTGTAATGGATACTAGCAAGGATCAAAGGGATCGAGACGAGACAGTGTTTCCTTTTCTTCGCGGGAAGCGGGAGGGGGAGGAAAGGAAGACCTGGCCTCTGTAGAAATTTTTTTGAAACATGTAATTTAAAAATTCCATAGCCATCAAATGCCTGGACCTATCATTCTGAAATTTCTGACACATATCTACCCCTAACCCATCTACAAAGTGAGCAATGTTCAGACTTCTAACTTTTAAAATAAAAAAGTTATAGGCGTTTCTTTCCTCATTGTTTCAAAAATTAATTGCCACCACATGCCTGGACCCAGCTGTCTGAAATTTTACACACCTATCAAGTGAAGTGTTCCCTGTAATGTGCCCATGTTTCCTGTTTGTATCTTAAAAAATAAAAAAATGGGAGGCGTAACTGTATTTACCCCACTACTACCCATTTTTCTAAAATTAACTGCCATACAAGGCAAGCACCTACGTTTTTGAAATTTCACACACATAGGTCCCAAGGTACCACCTACAATGTGGCAAAGTTTCATGTGTGTAACTTTACAAATGACAAAGTTATAGGCATTCCTGGGTATTTATTAAAAAATTAATTGCCACACAAGGCAAGCACCTACGTTTCCGAAATTTCATACACATGGGTCCCAAGGTACCACCTACAATGTGGCAAAGTTTCATGTGTGTAACTTTAAAAATGACAAAGTTATAGGTGTTTCTTTCCTCATTGTTTCAAAAATTAATTGCCACACAAGGAAAGCTCCAATGTTTCTGAAATTTCACTCACATATCAAGGCAAGTGGTACCTGTAATGTGCCCAAGTTTCCTGTTTGTATCTTAAAAAATAAAAAAATGGGAGGCGTAACTGTATTTACCCCACTACTACCTATTTTTCTAAAATTAATTGCCACACAAGGCAAGCACCTATGTTTCTGAAATTTCACACACATAGGTCCCAAGGTACCTCCTACAATGTGGCAAAGTTTCATGTTTGTAACTTTAAAAATGACAAAGTTATAAGCATTCCTGGGTATTTATTAAAAAATTAATTGCCACAAAACGCATGCACCAATCTTTCTGAAATTTCTCACAGATAACTATCCCTAACCAGTCTACAATGTCCCCAAGTTTCATCCTTCTATCTTTAAAAATGAAAAAGTTATAGGCGTTTTTGTAAAACAATACTTGGCTATGGGAAAAAGCATTCAAAATGGCGTCCGATCCGGATCGGACATCTGGTCCGATCCGATCCGACCAGCCTCCGATCCGATCCGATCCGATCCGACCCCCCAGGTCCGATTCCGATCCGCTATCCGATCCGATCCGGGGGGTCAGTGCACATCCCTAGTTTTTATACTAATATGGTGTTTAATTTCCTGTCTTCTCCTGTAAAAAAAGTAAATTAAAACATATAATCACTTCCTCTACATAACTGTCATTTGAGCTAAAAACAACAACACCCCTCTCTTTTGGCACTGTTTTTTGCCATTACAATTGCAGGAGTTTGAGACTCAAATTTGAGAAGATACAACTATATATAGAAGATATCATCACAAAACTAGATACTGCTCCAATCTGTGAGTGCTATTTTCAATGGATATATCACTCAAGGGAAAGAAGTATGATTATACAGATAAAGGATCCAAATGAATTCTTTACAACTAAATAAATAAATAAATAAATAAATGCTCCTTTCATAACTTAGATTCTGAACAGTACCATGAAAAAACTAACAACCGAGAGATATTTTGCATGACTGGAAATTGATCCTAATCGTGCAGGGAATTTAATGCCTTTTACAGCTGGCTGGCTGTGAAGTAAAGTGGGTGTCAGCTTGCTCCCCAATACAGCCAGGAGACTTTCAGCACATGTTTAGGAAAGTTTTGTTCCACAGACACACCACGTGCAAGACCATTTTACTATGCTACGGTGGAGGGTATAGGAACTGCATTCCTTATCACTATTGGCCACAGATTTTTGAGGGCCCTTGGGCAAAACACTCTCAGTGCACCCCGTTCCCTCAGTGAGTCTATTTCTCACTGCCAATGTCACCAAATCCTTTTGCTCCTCATCCTCTTTCTCATCATGGCTACTATTTGCAGAGAGCCAGTGAGCCAGTGGGCATTGGCCTCTGCTGCTCCTCCTCCTTCTCACCTCCTCCATTGTCTGGGCCATAGTGAGAGGAAGGTGAATAAGGAGTTTGTAAGGGTGAAGAGGAGGAACAAGACCAGGGGACTCATGTCAGTGGGGCCCTGCTGGGTGTGGGCCCTCCCCTCAGCAAGTACCCAACCATGCCTACTGTTGACACCAGCCCTGACTGGCCACATGAAAGTTTGGGATCAGAGCTGGCACGTCCTATTCCTTTTTAAAAAAAATAACTTAGAATTTAGTGAAGGATATGAAACGACACACTCAAAATCATCTAACCTTCTTAGCTGGTTAAAAGAGTATAATCTGCTCAAATATTATGCAACCTTTGAAGTGAAAGAGTGAAAGCCAGTCCAGCTGCCAATCTCCCCTCCACCTCAAGATTCAGTTGCGGGAATGTTGGGGTCGTAACTCTGCTTTTTTCTCTCTCCCCTGAATACCTAGCAGTAGATTACTTATGTGAACTTTGCTCCAGCCAAGACTTGTGGAGCTTATAAATCTTGGAACCATTTCCGAGTTCACCTTAAATTATTCTTGGGAGAAAACACACAGACACGGCTTGTGGCCGTTCAGAAGCCAAAATGCCAATTGTCTTCCTTTCTGCTTTTGCTTAAAACCTCATTTCGGACATGTAATATATATGCACGCCTTGTTTTCATTCATATAAAAGAACAGTGCCAGATGGAAGCCAATATAATGATGAATAGAAAACACAACTAGCCAAAAAAAGTCATTGGAAAAGTGTTCAGTAGTCTTCTACAACATGGTATCCTCCAGATGTTTTGGACTACAAGTCCCAGCATTCCTGTCCAATGGCCATGCTAGCTGGGGTTGAATGGGAGTTGAAGTCCAAAACAGGTAGAGGACACCAGGTTGGGGGATGGCTGATGGACAGAATGGGCCCAGTTGGACATCTCTGCCCAGCCATGAAGGCACTATCTAAGTTACTTCATTGATGGTTCTAAACAGGGCCAGCCTCAAGGATAGGCATAGTTGGGCACCTATTGAGTATCCATATCCCAGCAAGGGTCTACTAATACAGCCTAATGGATTTGTGCCTGTTCTTCATTACTGCAACCTGCTTGTTTACCTACCTCTCACTCTGACCCAGACAATGGTGGTGGTGAGAAGGGGAACAGGAGATATCATGGTCTACTCACTCACTGGCTCTCTGCCTGTCAAGCACAAAAGTGGTAGCAATGCCAAGAATGCAGAGGAGGAGTAGGAATAGTGGCAGGTGACAACGGTAGGGAGAAGATCCTCACTAAGTCAGGGGGGGCAATTGAGGGTGAGTTGCCCAAGCGCCCTCAAAAACCTGGAGCTGACACTGTTTGTAGGAATACAAATTAGGTATTCCTATCATGTGCTCTGGGTTCTTGAGATAGGACAGGAAACAAATAAGCCTGGTATCTTCAAATCTGGTGATAGATGATGGTAAGCCACCCTGCTGGTGCCAGATGAATAGTTTGAGGCCTGTCATTGCCGCATCAAGGGTGACTGGCTTACCATCACCTATCACCATAAAGAAAATGTACATATTGCCTCACATCACCTCAGACCCAATGCTCTTCAATGGAGTCAGTTTACGTGTTCAGCTGTGTCTAGGGATGTATGAGGATTCCATTTTGGGGGTAAACTCTCAACAGATTTTTCTGTTTCAGCCCTGGTGGATTTCATTCCATTTCCCACTGCTGACTTTGACTCAATATGTAGCAAGTAGGCCCAATACACAGATTCCTTTAGAAACAAAACAAACAAAAAACAAACATGGTTGCAAATTGTGCAAATTGAATCTGGGGGGCGGGGCGGGGAATCTTGAAATTTGCGCAAAGGGGGTTGTAATTTACTTATTTTTAATTGTATTGCCGATCTTTCACAAGTGCTTATGATCGCAAGTCCGCTTGTCCACTATGTAGACCCACAGAGGCATATTTCCCTCTTGTATATATCCTTGTCAGTTTCATCTCCACACACTACCCAGCAGAGCCTTGTTCTGTACTTGTCAAAGAAGTTGTCAATTTCATCCTCCCCTTCAGCCCTTCCCAAGCAAAGGGCTAAACAATATATTTTAAACTAAACTATGTATGCAGGGCTACATAGTGGACAGGCAGATGTGTGATCATGCACACTTGCACAAGATCACCACGATTTATTTATTTTTTAAAAAAAAATTATCCCATTTGTACAAATTTCAAAAACTTGCTGCTGCCCCCAAAAGACTGAATTACAAATTACTGAAACAACATACATAAAACATTTCCGGAATCAGGGAAAAAATCTGCTGCAGTCCGTCGCCACTTACTGGAATGAAACAGTGCAGAATCCTGTCAGGCTTAAACAGGATGGAATTCCCAGCATCGCCCATTCCTAGCTGTGAGGCCCTGAATGCCTGCAAACCTACACACACTTACCTAAGAGTCAATCCCATTGAACTCTATGGGGTTTACTTCTGAGCAGACATGTATAGGATTGCACTGTAAGTGCTCAGCAATCTAATGATGCATCTGCATGTCTGAATCAGCCCAGTGAAAGAGCAGTAAAACATGTTACACATCAAGACATGCCCGATTTTCAATTTGCAAGCAAATAGAGGCAGATCATGACTCCACAAGGCGCCGTCAACAAACTCCCCTCAATATGTTTCTGATTAGTAGTCCCTCTATTTTATCCTGCTGGAGCCTTGCACTTTGGGGCTGTTTGTTTCCTATGAGGAAGATTCCATTTGATAAGCGTCAGCTGTCTGTTTTTCACATCACACTATCCAGTACACAAATAACATTTTGCACATATGGAAACCTTCATGGCGACTCGTACATACTCCAGTCAAAGCTATTTCAGAAACCATAATGCTTTGCAGACGAAAACATAGTAATGTTTAAACAGTAATGTTTTTTGACAGCGTTCAATCTTGTTTTAGTAATTGGCATAAAAATGTTTTTAAAATGGACTACTAATAGAAATGGCATGTTTGAAAATTGTTCTCAATACTGTGAAGTTGTAGAATGATAAATCTTTACATTAATGCATTCATAATCATTTGGATGCCTTTTCAATATACACAATCAGCCTTAAGAATATTCTTGTTAATAATAAACTGACCAGTGCCTCAACGGTCAGCATCAAATTCAAAGTGACCACCTATCTTGAAGACTCTTTTTCTTCTTTATTTAGTTAATAGTGGTGATAGTGGTAAAAAGTAGTTCAGCCCACAGTTAATTGGGGGAAATTGTCTTAGTATTGCTCATCAATTTTGGGCTTGCATTGTATTTATGCTCTGGAACTATTTGACCCAATTGATCGATAGGTTGTTGTTCATTTGGCAATTCTATTGCCAGCCCTGCTTTTATATTATGTCTGCCTTCAACCTAGGATCCATAGTGCTGAAAGCCACCTAGCAGTCATTTAGGCTGCAATCCCATACACACTTACCTGGGAGAAAATTCATTGAACTCAGTGGGACATAGTTCTGTGTAGACATGTATAGGATTGTAGTTTGGATTGTAGTTAGTTACCCCACCCATTGCTTTCTCCTCCACTATTATCCCAAGCAATCTAGACCATAATAAGTCACAAAAAAGGAACAGGTGTACTGTAGAAACTGTATCACCACCCCATCCCGCCATGCCACAATCAAGCAAAGGAGAGCTACATGTGAGATTCCAGGAGTTTCAGGATGGGATGGACTAGAATATGGTTTTGTATCATTAAGCTGGGATTTAAAATGCCATCACCCCATAGCATCCATGTCACCCTCTGCTTCGTTTATATCTTCCAGTCCTAGAAATTATTAACCCTACCCTTCTTTTCAACAAGAGTCCTTAAAAAGAAGAGGGAAAAAGGAGAATCTCAGCAGAATAGCGGGGAAGTTAAATTTGAAATCCACTGAATGCCCTCAATTGTAAGGGCATAAGGTACTTTTCAGCTCAGCTTCAACTTTGTCCCTAATGAGGGTCCTGTGGAAAAGCCCATTCAAAGATCAGAATAGGCCAGACTGTGGTGCGTTTCAGCTCCTTCCAGGGTGTTCATTCGAACAATTTCCCCTTGTCAAATGGCAGCAACAAAATTCAGGTGATCTAAAACGGATCGTTTTAATTCTGCCATTTAAGTGTAATTGTAATTTTATTTGTTTTTATCTTTTCTAAAGCACTCCAAGAGGTCCAAAGAAAGGTGTTTTACCATTGTAAGTGCTGGAAGTGATTGACAAATTATTTTACAACTGGCACTTATTATTCCTTTTATTAAGAATAAAGTGGCTTTTAGAGCAAAAACAATAGGGTGAAAAGGGGGATCTTTTATGCGCAAATTACAAATAGAAAACTGGAAAGGAAAAGTTGTAAGAAAAGCTACGGACATGATCCACCAGAAAGTTCTTTTCCACAAGCTCCATTCAAATTAATGGGGACTTTGCACAAGAATTCATTTCAATGGCCTGCATAGGACAACTTCACAGTAGATTCTGCTCTAAATGATTGTGAGCAGTACATGGGCAGTATCCAAGTCTACCCACATGCCTGCTGAACCCACCATTTGCTCAATGGGAAGCCTGTGGTTAAAGAAGCAACAAGAAATGAGTGCAAATGCTTGTTTCCAGAACAGGGCAACCCAGCGGAGCTTATAGTTTCCAAATATTTCCAGGGTTGAGTTTTGACCCGCTAGCTTTCTATTGCACAAGTAGTGGATCACCCTTGTGCAACAGAATGAAGGGGGGGGGGGGTAGCAGCCATGTTGGATACTTCCCCATGTATGTTAAGAAGCATTCATGGAAGACTATTATTGAATGAGCAGTGGTTCTTCGGTAGAAACACAGAAAGATAACAATAAAGAATAGATATATTAACCTAATGGCCAACCAATATCTTCTTCTAAAGCTGAAGGTCCTGATCCAGCTATAGTTAATTACAATTTTTGTGTCCCACTGAAATCAAATGGAATCAATTTGTAAGGACTAATTTAAGTCCCATTGATTTCAACAGAATGTAGGCATGACTAACTTTAGCTGCATTGGGACCAATATACACTGGCTTTTCTTTTAAAATTTGTTTTCCCTTGGTATTGTGCTTGACTAAAAATGGACGAATTGATCAGTTGCCAGAATCCAAATTGTTTTGTCTGCTTTTTTATAAGGAGCTCAAAATTTTGTGTAGAGTTGCTACTATTTTTTTTAATAGTTCAAGCCAAGGCACATGCCACATTTAATAAGGCAAATGTAAAAGATTGTGCTGGAGAGATTTGACCATTAATAATTTTGGTTTTATCTTATGTTATCTTTGGTTAATAGACACTTATAAAATCTGAAATTGGACAATGGTAACATGGAATGCTATATTTAGATTGGATCTGGCCATGTTGGATTTACTAATAATGTTTTATTGATTTATGTTTAATTTTGTTTGCTTTCTTTTTATTTGTTACACATCAGCTATTTTTCCAGGTTGTGAAGATCTAGGCTCCTGCAAGTCCCAGCCAAGTCAGGCTTCTCCTTCCTTTACTGCTATGAGCAGACCGAGAAGGGACTTGACCAGGGCTTGTAGGGCCTACAACAGCAAGCCCTGAGTGAATGGGGCAGGGGAATGTTACCTACAATCTTTAATTTCCCTTTGCACTGCTTGTCCTTGGATTGGGAGGGTGCCTGGTGCAAAGGGAAATTCTTCTGTTATCTCTGGTCAAAGGTAATGTGAGGATTCCTGTATCAGGAGGAAAGGCTTGAGGAGGTGAAGGAGGGATGTCAGAATCCATTTGGGGGCTGGAGCTCAATGAGCTTTCCTTGGTTCCAAAGTCCCCTAGACTTCAGTCCATCTTCTACTATGGAGCCAACTTGATCTGCATTGAATTGGGCCAGTTTGCTGATTTTTCTTCTTTTTTTCTTTCTTTCTTTTTAATTGCAGCTACAATTTGCATAATTTGCACAAATTACTAGTGCAATTTGCACAAATCTCTATTTGTGCCATTTTTTAAAAAAAACAGCAAAAAGTTTCTGAAGTTCAGGAAAAAAATCAGTCTGCAAGTGGCTCAGACTGCAAATGGAAGCCGACTTAGGTATGCTGCTGAACTCCATGAAGCCAAAACAGAAACACATTTCCAGGCCATGGACATCCCTAAGGGAGACTGGCTAAGGGAAGGCCCATGGGTCATATTGCACCCCTCCCTGGGCCAGAACAAGCCCATGATCCAGAGGTTGCCCTTCCCTGACCCAGGGCAGGCTCCTTCAATGTAGTGTCCTCCAAATGTTTTGAACTTCAACTCCCAGCATGCCTGGACAATGCCATGTTGTCTCGGGCTAATGGGAGTTAAAGTTCAAACATTGGGAAGGCACCAGGTTGGGGAAGGCTTACCTAGGACAGTAAGCTGTAAAACTAAACTATAAGATGCTTGTCTTTAATATCGGCCATTTTTCAATAGCAAACACAATGGCCTTGAATAGGGCAGTTTCTCAAAAAAAAAAAAAACCCACCAAGGCACATGTAAAATGTTTTGTTGCCACTTCACATACCTACCTGGCATTTATGAAGAATAGCACAGTCACTTTGGACAGTTCTAATGGATTGTGTGGTGGAGAGTTTGTTGTTCTTTTACACCAGAGAGATGGGGTTGAATACAGTCTTGGAAGTTGGATGCATAATTTCTGCATATGGTTGCCAATCCAACAGAATCTATATTCAATAAGGGAACTACATTTGAAAAACTAGGCTGCATTTCTCTTTTATATGCAACCAGATATTGGGTTGTGTGATAAATTAAGATCCTGAAGGGCCAATGTGTAAGTTTCTCATAGGTATTTCCCACTGTTTTTGGTTAGTCTGCTCTACAAATAGAGATTCTCTCATTGTATTGGGGGCCTATTTGAGAAGTAATTATTTTCCTAGCTGTGGAGAGAGGCCGAGGGATTTGCCAATGGTTTCCAGTATTCACTCTTGCTACCAGCACAAAACAAAATATAATTGCCTGGATCAAATTATTCCTTACGACAATGCACACATGGAACCCCATCCTTCTCCTGTTATGTTTTGAAAAAAGACACTGATTTGAGTTTGCCTTCCCTTGGACCAAAATATCTGCTTTCTCCATTGAGGCAAATAGGGAAAGTTTGTGTTCACAAGAGCTCTGAGACTCTGCATAAGAACTCTGGCTGCATGCCTTGTCCCATAAAGCTCAATGGCTTCCATTGAGATTTGCAGGAAAAAGAAATAGCATGCAAACCACATGTGACATTGTTGAGGTGAAGGCAAAACCTGCCCCCAATCACGGACGTTGGAAGGGAAATGTTTCTACATACCTCAACACTTTTCTTGAATGAAGCCCAAACAAAAATGTCTCCCATTGGCATCTATGAGAGAAAAGAATGGGTAAGAACTTGGAGGAGGGCACATTGAAAGACACTTGCCTCATTTTTTCTGCCCCCTATCAGATTCCTTGTCATGCTAGGTTTCTGGTAAATGACATTCCCTGTAGGAAAGGAAGGCATGAAACATGTGTGTGTGCGTGTGCATGCTTTGAGACTGTGGTTTGTATTCATCTGTGAAGAATGGGGATGGGTGAAGATGAAACTGTTTTGTGACAGAATTTTAAATTGTATGGATAAGGAATGAAACTCCTAAAGAAGAGAAATGCAAGGAAACTATTTATGAATGAAACAGCTTAAAGAATTGCACACACACACTAGGCTGACCAGATAAAATCCAGGTCAGGGCTCATGTAACTTTAACAGTTGTAGAGAAAAGAGAATTACAGCCAGTGTCATTTGTATGTAATTAGTTCCTGGTGAAATTCCCTCTTCATCACAACAGTTAAAGTTGCAGGCACTATACTAGAGTGACCATATACAAAAGAAGGCAGGGCCCCTGCAACTTTAACTGTTGTGATGAAGAGGGAATTTCACCAGGAACTAATTGCATACAAATGACACTGGCTGAAATTCCCTTTTCTCTACAACTGTTAAAAGTTACATGAGCCCTGACCTGGATTTTATCTGGTCACCCTAACACACACACATGCACAAAGAGGATGTGTGTCTGTCTGCTGTCTGTTTGTGCTATAGCATGAAACCTAGACCCCTTAAATATGACATGTATACTCAGGGAACCCTATGAGAGTGCACCTCAGGGTTTTTTGGTTTTTAAAACACATGCATCAATTTTAGTTAGAGCCTATCTACACCACTGCTTTAAAATGGTTTAAAACTGTTTATAGCAGTAGTGACAACTGTTGGGGCCCAGGACACACTCCATATACAGCTTTTAAAACATTTTCAAAGTGTTATATCCTGCTTGGTGTAAATACAGGTCTTTAGTTTAAATGAGCCCAAGAGTTCTGAAGCCTGCAGTAACACCTTCAGACACTAGGTGGCGGACTTCTCTAACCAGCAGTAGCTGTGCAATCAGATTGAAGCTGGGGGTTTGCAGGCAGGAGTAGTCTGAGAGACAGAGTTATATGCCTCTCCCTCCCTCATGCCATAGAGAAGCCTCCCCTGAGGGATACCCCTCCCTCAGATGCTATAAGAATGCACCATGACAGGGCTTGTTCCTAGTGTTGCCAGCTAGCGTGGTTTTACTCAGACAAGTTGGGCACAATTAGGGATGGACAGACTCACCTCCAGCCACACTGCATGCTGAACCCCCCCCCCCTCCCCGTCCCTAGACGAGCCACTGCATGGTACGCGGCTGCCTGATCCCTTGCTGAGCAGCCATTTTGCATAACAATGGTGACTTGTAATTCATAAATGCCTGTTTACATGAATGGCGGGCATAAAGCAACCATTTACGCAACATTACCCATGGACCGTGTGGTGGCTTGTCCAGGGAGCTGAAGAGGGGTGGATGAGTGGCACTGTCTGCAGACCGGAGCCCTCAAGGCCAAGTGGGGTGAATGTGCCAGACTCCACCCCCATCTCAGACTTCCACGATATCCCTTGGTAAAATGTGTCCAACTTTGACACCTGCATAACTTTGCTTGAAAACTATTCGAACCAAGGCAAAGCTAGAGGTGTGTGTGTGTGTGTGTGTGTGTGTATGAACAGGCTGAGAGAAACCTTTGGAGAAGAGAAAGATGGGAACAAGCAAGATATAAGGAGAGTGAACTGGAAGTGTACTATGACAGAAAAATACAGAGAAGGAGCCAGGATTGTAGAATGTGCATTGACTAGGCCTTTGGTGATGGAGCACATCAAAGGATAAACATAGTGAAAAAACAATAGTATTCACAATGAGGAAGAACATGCTGGAACCTGGAGACACAACTGAATACGTTGCAGGAATCATCATCATCATCATCATCATCATCATCATCATCATCATTTATTTCTTACCTGCCTCTCCGTCAGGAATAATTTGTCTCACCACAGACAGTGATTTGTCTGCTGGAGCAGAGTTAAAGGCAACAGTGAGGGAACAGACATGCTTTTAAAAGTATGCCATGAGAGAGCTTCATTTGGAGTGGGGGGCATGAATGACAGTAAAGAAAGAAAAAGCATGTTTGCAAGATAAAACCGAGACATCTTACTTGAAGCGCGGCGGGGGGAGGGATCATATGTTAAAGGGCGCTTTCATGTTTGTACTGCTACTTAAGAGATGACTTTCCAATGATGATTAGAGAGTAAATTAATGGTTTTCTAAATGTAGGTAGGATGGATATGTGCAACCTGTGGATAAGCAAGAGTGATTTGAAACTGGGGGAGGAGATAGGTTGTCTCTAAAAAGAATGCAGTGGAGCAGACAGCTGCTGAATGGGAAGATGAAGGTGGTAATTACTTAAGCGCTTCCGTGATATCAAAGCAGCATTAACTCAACCCTCCCACCAGTGATCTCACTGTTTGCTAGAAACAGTTTTGAGTCATTGTTGCCTTCAGGATGAAGGATCTGGTGAGGTGTTTCTCAAAGGTGTGCAGATTGCAGTCGGCATTGGAGAGCATTGGTTCGATGATTACTACTTTCCTGAAAGCTGTTATCTCAAGCCTCACTCAGCAGCATCTGCACTACTGCTTTATAGTGGTATTGAAGTGCACTGACAACTGTTGGGGAGCATGACCCATGCCATATAACACTTTCATAGCGCTTTCATAGTGTTATATCCTTCAGTCTCAGACCCCCAATGATGAAAAATTCATACAATGCCTGTTGGGACGGGAAAATGGAAGTTTGCTGTGTGTGATTCTGGCCATACCACTCATTCATATACTATGTAAACTGCAGATACTAGCATGGCTAAGTTATGGGTTGTATCCAGTGTTAGAGTAGCCCCATTAAAATAAATAGGAAGTAAGATAACTAACATTTGATACAACCCATTGTCTTAAACCAAAGCTGTTCTGGTTTACAGCACCTATTATCCCTCCCCATTGGCTATGCTGGCCTGTTGGGAGTTGCAGGCCAAAACAGCTGGAGCCCCACAAGTTCCCTGCCCCAGCCTTAAATATAGACTGACAATAAGCCTCTGTGGATTATTTCCCCCCATGTTATCTGTCAGTTGTTTCTCAAGAGGATTTGCATACTTACCTTTACTGGCATAGCTTGTCATGTCATGCAAACCTGGGCAGGATCTACACTACTGCTTTATAATGGTATTGAAGTGCACTGACAATTGTTGGGGCCGAAGACACACTCCATATGCAGTTTTCAATCAATTTTCAAAATGTTATATCCTGCTTGGGGTAGATCTGGCTCTGGTGAGGGTGGCTTGTCGCTGTGGTGGCTTGCTAACCATGGCAACAAACCACAATCACCATGGCAAGCTGCACCAGTGAAGGTAATTACGCAAATCCCCTGGCACGCAACTGGCACGTGCCATGGGGGATCATGCGAACAGGCCCACCCTGATCGACCTATGGGGCAATCCTGATAATAGATTGAACTCTGCTTTTTGGAGCAGTAGGGGAGGAGTGACATGGAAAATAGAATCAGGTATTCCCAAATCATTGGCAATATAGAAAACTCAAGCTCAGCTCATAGTTTCAACTGAATATTGAGTTATAAGTTCTACAATTATTAATTAGGACTATGAAAACGTGGGCTGGATATTTGCAACATGGTTCTGGAGGGAAATGGGATTTATTTTTATGTTATAAATGTCACAGTTTTTGACACCTTTTCCTCAGGGTCAAACTCAGGTGTATTTATTCATGTATCCGATTCTTTGATAGGTAAAGGAAAAGGTGGAAGTCTATTTTTTAAAACATGAAGTGGAATGAGTGGGTGAGAAGCTCTAAAGCCTTCAGGCCTCTCCTCTCTTATCGGAGAGCCAAACTATATGTTCTACCAATCACATCAGTGTACCTGAGGCAGCTTTTCCCCCCTTTACTTTCATGTAAGCATGTGTTGCCCTGATTTGGATGGGATCATGGCTGGGAAATGCCAGGAGTTGTAGGACTTTTTTCGAGCCTATCTACACAGTACCTTGGAATGTTCAAAATAGTATTCTAAAATGTTCCAAATAGGTGTGTTCCAAAACGACTTAGGCCACATTAAGGAGTACTCAAGTTACAGGAGAAAAATTCTTCAGTCTTCAAAGCGGTGTGTGCGGTCACACACACCCTTCTGTCCATCTCTTTCTGGTTCATTTTTACAATGACTTTAGGGCAAGGCATTGTGGGTATTGTACTTCACTCGCCCACTTCCTCCTTAGCCCCTCTTTCTTCCCCACCAATCAACAGCTAAGCATTTGGGCGCTGGTAAAAGAAGCACTGCCCTTACAAATCACAAACGGTAAGGAAAGACACATTATTTTGCTTAAAAAAATTATTAAAAGTAAAAACTGTTGTATATAGCTGAAGTGAGTTTTAAAAAACCTTGGGTTCAAGGTTTTTTAAAACGTTCAAGGGAGTACGTTATGTGGCCCAAAGAGTTTTTGTAACCCTTATAAAATGTTACAAAGCTAGTGTGTAGATAGGCACTTCTTGTCTAAAGATGCACATGATTGCGCCCCTTATTGTCCTAGGCATTTAGCCCTTCAGTTTCTATTGTTTTAAAATGTGTTATTGTATTTTTAGATCTTTGCACTGCTGCTGCTGTATACTTTGGTTTAATACTGTAGTTTTAAACTTTTAAAAGTTTTCTATCATGCTTTATCATGTTGTTGTATTAGGGTGATCATATTTTGGAAACCAAATGGTCGGCCCCCAAGGGGGCATCCCCACCAACATGTCTGCCCCCAGGGGGCATGTCTAGCACCAAGGGGGGGTGCCCACTGGAACATAGCCTTGGTCACATGTCTGATTTTACAGCACACAATTCAGACAAGTCTGTTCTTGTCTGAATGTTAAAATCACTGAAATAACAAGTGAGACATCCAATGTATCTGAAATTAACTTCACTCATTCCTACTTTTGTAGCGTTTGCTGTACTGTACTCTGTGTGATACATTCTCACCTTCCCTCAAATATATTTTTTTCTGATTGTATCCTCACTCCGCTGCAAGCTGCTGCTTAACAGAGTTTGCTGCCGGCTGGCTGGTGTTTTTAATTTTTTTTATTTTTAAAGTTCAATTTTGTTTTGAAACTTGCTAAAAATCAATGGATGAACGGATTTGGTTGAAACGTGGCATAGCTAAAGCCCTACTTAAGAGCTATCATGTTGCCAAGTTTCATCTCCTTATCTTTAAAAATGATTTTATATATATATATATATATATATATTTCAATTTTTTAAAAAATCCTAAAAATCATTGGATGAACAGATCTGCTTGAAATTTGACATGGCTAAAGCTCTACCTAAGGGCTATCATGGTGCCAAGTTTCATCCCCTTATCTTTTAAAATGACAGAGCTGAAAGCATTTCTGTTATTTCCCATTGACTATAAAATAGAGCTGTCCTTTGAGGGGGGGAGGATGGGAAAAATCCAGATTTTTCTTCAAATTTCATAATTTCTTCCCTTTCCTGGATTTGTTACCAAAAATCCTGACATGTTCTGGTTTTTCCTGACATATGGTCACTCTTTTCATTGTTGCTTTTGCTATTGCGTGGTACAGAAATGTAATAAATAAAAAAATATGATGGCTGGAAAATGTTTATGGCCTAAGTGTGAACTAACACTAACACACACACACACACACACACACATGCTGTTTGTCTGTGAACACCATTGAATTGGACTATTATGGGATGGATTTCTGAAAATAGCCAGCATTCTAACTGTACTTCCTTTGTATTTTTTAAATTAGGGTCCAATTGATCTCACACTTTCATTTCAGAATCACCATGAACCTTAAGAAGGCCAAACAATATATGTTAGGCCTTAATATGTCATGTTTAACTTGCCATTTAAACAGCTGACCCTTCTCCTTCTGCCCACAATTTGGCCTTTTCTACAAGCTGTCACATCATGTGACCAGAACGTATCTGCCCTTAATTTTATCTATTTATACACATGAAACGTTTTATATTTTATTGGATATTTCAGTTCCATTTGCAACTGAGGCTAAAAATTAATAATGCTAGAGAAATGTCTGTACCAATCAAAGGAAATGGAGTTGTTTCTATTTGAGGTACTTTTTCTTTTTAGACCCTTACCTTGAGTAATTTTATACAGAACCGGCCACCACATCCTTGAAAAGGTTTAATTGCTCTTCAGGGGAGCAGTGTTGAGCAATTATACAAATGATACCATAGCTCAACGATTTAAGTTATGAGGAAAGACTGGGAAAGTTGATTGTATTCTCTGTGGAAAAGAAGAGACTTCGTGTAACCCAATTGAAGTTTTAAAAATTATGAAGGGGATTGATAAAATTGATCCAAGCAAGCTTCCTTACACTCGCAAAACCAGAGAACTGAAAAGATGTGTTCTAAAAAAATGGAAAGGTGGGAACAAGGGGGGGGGGGCAAAACTATTTTACACAAAAAAAGGGGTTAGGAGCATATGGAATAAATTACTATAAAGGGCCCCTGGAGCAAGGAGCATCACTGAATACAAGAGGGAATCAAGTGAATTTCTAAACAAAGGAAGCATAGAGAAGGACGGAGATGGTGGGAGGTAGGCAAATGGAAATAAAGGGAACGATACGGAATAGGCAAGAAGCACAAGTACATGAAGCCTTTCCTATACTCCCCTTTCTGGTACTGCTCTTTAGCTATTGATTCCCTATGCATTTTAAAACCAGGCCTGAGTGCTACACATATTGGAGTCAGCTCTGCAGTCTTTGCCCAGCAGGTTAATCTGTAATGAATGACTATTTGGGTTTTTGCCAGAGTTGCGCCTCGCAACCCAGACATAAGATGTGATACAGCAGCAGACAAGGTGGCTGCAGCTCCTCCCACCCATTCCCCCCCTCCAGCCTGCCAACAGAGCACATGCTATGAATGCAGAAGGCACCAGGTTCAATCCCTGGCTTCTCCAGGTAGGGCAAGGAAAGCATCCTGCCTGAAACACTGGAGAGCCGCTGCCAGTCCATGTGGACAGTACTGGGCTAGATGGACCAATGGTCTGATGCAGTATTAGGCAGCTTCCTATGTTCCCCATTGGCTATGAAAACAGGACTCTGGATAAGCTGCACAGTGGACAAGGAAAGGGTGTGTGTGTGTGTGTGTGTGTGAAGAACAGGATTTGGGAGCAGTGGGAACCAGAGGCCCTTTCTGTCCCGCTGCATCAGGTGAGTAACAGGTAGATGTGTCACATGTATGAGTTGTGAGATGGCAACTCTACCTTTGGTCCCAATGCCAACCTTTAACAAGATCCTTGACGTGATGAACCCAGAATGCCCCCTCCCAACTATTGTGCAGTGGCGAGGATTTTGCTCATGATGGAGAGAGAGAGAAATCATTACAAGTTGGGGATGGGCTGAGCTCATGACCAGCTTTCAAACCTCAGTCCCAGGGCTAGTGGGCATACATGTGTACTTGACTTGCCATTCTGTGAGCTTCTGCTCCCTTGTCAGGCCTCTAGAGATTGATGTCTGAGTAGGGGAGCTGTGTGTCTTGTTCCTAGTGCACAGGGGCATGCTCTAGTGTGAGCAGCCCACCATTTCACACACACTGGAGGAGGCTAGGTACATTTATTTATTTATTTATTTATTACATTTGTATACCGCCCCATAGCCGAAGCTCTCTGGGCGGTTTACATAGGATTAAAAACAATTAAAAACAATATACAAAAATTAAAACAGCAAAAACATACAACATACACACAATCTGTACATTTAAAAACCACTTCAACACTTCAAAAAACTACAAAAACAAAACAAACCCAGGCTCCTCAGATATTGCCAAATGCCTGAGAGAAGAGGAAAGTCTTGACCTGGCGCCGAAAAGATAACAATGTTGGCACCAGGCGGGCCTCGTCGGGGAGATCGTTCCACAATTGGGGAGCCACCACAGAGAAGGACCTCTTTTATAATCTAGTATAGGAGAAGAGGAGTCTTATGCATACACAAAGGTGTCCCTGTTTTTATCTGAGGAAGGCTGAAGGGGATGTGCTTCTTATGACTGCCTGTTGTCCCCTGTAACTCTCTGGAGCTAGAAACATTTGTCTCCATTTCCTCTCCTAGAGTCTAGTCATCTAGCCCTTTCAGCAGGAGAACACCACCATCCCAAATGTCAACATAATTCCTCCTCAGAATCTCCAAAACAGAAGGGCTTCCATTAGGTGTACTGCAAATAAAAACCAGGTGTGTTTTCAAAGTGTGTGTGTGTGTGTGTGTGCGTGCGTGCACACACACGCACACACACATACACACTAATTGTAAGTTCTAGTTGAAAGCCTGATTTCTTTTTTCCTTCAGAAAAGCTACCATTCCTGCAGCGATTCTTTAGTTATCATCACCTAATTACTCAGCAATTATGTTCCTATTCCAAATGGGAAATAAGTGGTCATCTAAATGGCTCCTTTAAAATCCATCTAGCTCAGTTAGGTTTTGCTTAAACTGTCCACAAAGCTTAGGCCCTTTCCGCACCAGCCATTTTTTGAGGGGCTGCCCCTGCCTGCAAGCAGGATGCCCTCAATTTTCCCGGGAGTTCAGGGAACGCTATTATCCCGGTTCATTCCCTGCTCCCAGGAGGGAAGCAAGATGGGCGGCTGGTGTGGCTGCCCATCCCAGGTGCAGCTGCGCTTACCTGCGAGTAAGCATGGCTGCACCGATGGCCACAGAGCCACACCGCAAGGCTCCAAGGCCATCAGGAGGGGAGACAGTTAAATTGCCATCCCCAGGATGGCGGGGGGAGGGGAGTGTGATCGCATGCGGTTTTTTAAAAAAAATAAACTAACTTTTTGCGCACAAGAGCTCGTGCGCACCTCCGCGGATCTTTTTATTTTTTTTTAAAAAATGGCCAGCGTGACTTGCAGCAGCCCAGGAGAAGCCCAAGCCACCGCATTGTGGTGCGGCCTCATCGCGCCAAACCCAAAAGTGGCTACTTCCGGGTTTCCCTGCTTCCCACCCTCTCCACCCCTATGGTGCGGAAAGAGCCGTAATGTGAAGGACTAGTCTCCTCGGACCCACAGTCCACAGGGCTGAACCTTCTCTCCTCTTGGATAGTGATATAAAGACAGATAGTCATTTTGTAAATGGTCAGAGCTCTGCTCTATCCTCCCAAGATTAGAAAATCCCCTAGATTTACCCTACTTACTATCTTCAGTAGGGTTGACTATGGTTTGCAAACATGTAGCAAATTGTCAGCTATCCCACATTCACACTTACGTCTTTGCTCTAATCTGGATGGAACAGGAGATCTGAGGCAGAGGGTTGACCCAGGTGTCTGCAACCCAGTTGAAAGGTGATGGGGTGATTTGATAGCCAAAGTTGAGAGCCACAAGATGGGGACAACCTAATTTTATATTAACCATATAAAATAATATTAAAATTATCAGAGCTCGTTAGGAGTATAGGCCTTGTGGGTCTCCATACTGGTTGGTTGTCTTTTGAAGTCCAGTCGATTAGAGAAAAGGCTTTGGAGGTTAATCCTTCCATTTCCTAAATCAGGACTGGCCATGTGTCTTCTTTTACAGAGGACAATATATAAAAAGTTGCCAGAAGTCTGTCCTCTATAATGAAGATGTCTGATTTGAAAGGCTGTTCAGTAAAGGACCGGTATGAATATAAAGAATCACCAGAAGGAAGAGCTGGGCCTTGAAACTGCCCATCAACAGCACCTGGGCATTAGCCTGAGCACGGCATACAGGTCACCTGGTGGGAATCTTCCTCTCTATAATAAGACATTGTATTTTGATTTAAGTTATAATTATTATTTCTAAATTTGTATCTATGCGTATAAATTAGCATATGCAAATTTAATGCCAACTGGTGTCACCTTTTGTCCTCTTTGTGACCTTCCTACCAACAGAGCATGGATGGAGGGGAAAGGCCTAAGGAAGATGCAGATAAACCTCTGGGAAAAGGCCTTGGGTGGGGTAGATTAAACCCCTCTTCCTAGGTAAGGCCTACACAAATTGGATGGAGGATAATGAGTGGAAGGCGCCCCATAGTCTGGGCCTAATATCTGCAAGGTGCTCACAGGTACTCAAAAGAGGGCAATATTGGCTGACTTCTCAACCTTCTCCAGGCCTTAGTAGTCTTCATTTTCCTCTACCCTGGCCTTATGCTTGTTCCTTTCTGGAAGAGTCTGCTCTCTTTCCTCTCCATTTTGTTCCCACCTTCTCAGCCAGTGACCCTCTCCTCTTTTTCATGCTATCCACACCTCTTAAACAGCCTCTTCTGTCTCCTTTCCCTCCATGCTTCTCTTCCCTCTTCTCTCTGGTATACTGATCACATCTCTTCAATGCCTTCTCTTTCCTTCATGCCAAATGCAGCAGGGCCTGCAGCCCAAATGGCCTTGGCCCATCCATGTCTTGAGGACAGGGACAGGAGCCACAAAAAGCATGAACACCTTTGTTGTCTCAAGAGCTGCAACACAACTGTCAAATAGTCACATGTGGCTTCCAAGCCATAGTTTGGTCACCCCTTGCCCTGGTAGATGGAATCTACATATATATTTGTCTCTCCCACTATAAACCTAATAATCAGAGTGTTGACAAATGTAGGAAGCCCCTCAGAAATACCTGAGCATTGCACCAGACCTGCAGAAAAGTTGTTTGTTTGTTTGTTTGTTTGTTTGTTTCCATTGATCTTCTGTGAATGTACTTGATGAAATGTATTGTTGATCTTAATGTTTCTTTCATGCATCATGAACTCTACTTGTATTTTCTGCTAATTGTCATTTTCTTTCTAACTTATGGATGTAAAAAGCATGCACCTAACCCTGAATATAGAACACAGTAAAAAAAGAAAAAAGGAAAAAAAAGAATTAGGCCAATTGTTCTTCAAAATAATGGTGCAGCAGCATATACAAGTATTTTGTGTATGCAGAGATTAATTTCCAATATGCCGTTTCCCTTGGGATATTTATATTCTTCCAATCAGCACAGAACTGTCCATCAAAAGTAACAATGTAAATATGTACATTTTAACTTGCTGCTGGAAACTTTGGGATGTGGAAAGTGTGTGTGTGTGTGTGTGTGTGTGTGTGTGTTTTAAGAAATGTAGTAAGATGAATCATATTTTTATTTCTGCACAAATGACCTGTATTGCTAGTTTGGCAGTTCATTATAGTTTGAAGAGAAAGCTTTTTGGTCCCAGTGACTAAGCGACAGTGATGGGGTAGAAATTCACAGTTCCAACTGAAACCATTGTCTCTTGTGACTGATGTGGGTTCAAAAGGGAGTCATGCCATGGGCTGAGGAGCAGGGCGGATGTCAAGAGGACAAGTACACACAAAATATGTGTCGTGGCTCAGCAGGCTTCCAGTGGGAAGGAACCTACTGGTAAAATTAGGGGACAATTAACAGACAACTCCCCTCATTCAGACTTGACTCGTGTGAGTAGGCTTGCCCCTCAGAAGACGTGTGAGGATATCACCTAACCTTGGCAGCTCTTTTTCCTTAACGTTACTTGAGAGACACCAGAAGACTAGTCAAAGGGCTATCCTTAGCAGTGAGGCAGGTAAACTGGGTTCTGAGGTAACTCAGGCACCTTGAAATTGACATACATACTTCCCAGCAGAAATCTAGTCTTCTTGTGGCTGGGAATCTTCTTTGGGACACTACCAAAGTAGCATACCTGTAAGAAAAAGAAACATTTAAGGGACAAGGACAATAAGGAGACAGAGCCTTCTGAAGCCTCCTATTGGTTTATATTGCATGTTTTTCTCTTTTTACAAACAGCCAAGTTAAACAAATAAAATTAAAAAGTCAATGCCATAAGAAACAGAAATTATAGAAGCTGAAGTGGGGAAAACAATGCTTTGCATTTAAAAAAAATATATTATTATTTTGGTCCTTTGTTGTTAGTCCAGTCATTTGCCACCTAGATAACCAAGCAATGGAATAAATATTCCAGAAGGGAATATACTTTTTAAAAAAAAGGGGGGGGGGAATGAATTACTTCCATCATTTCTGAACCCTGCTAAGCATTTTTAATAGATATGTGCCCTCAGCTCATCTTTTGCATGCTAACAATTTAATCTGAATACCAATATAGACACAAAATAAACGATTGTTTCCTGCCAGAGGTATCTGCCGAAGAAATCTTGGAGTAAAACATTGTCTTTGCAGCTCATTGTGTCTCTAATTAGAGTGGAAGGAGGCAGAATCTTGCTGGTGTCAGTCTGTGTTTAGCATGCCCTGGAGCTTGGAGCTCCTCTGGGTATCAAAGTGCCCTAATTAAATGAGGGGTCCACAATACAGCACTAAACATCAGAGTGAGAGAAAGAGTCCGGTGTCCTCAGTGCCTTTGAGAATCCATGGCCCACGCTAATTACCCATTGTTGAATCGACTTCCCCATTCCGCAAGAAATGAATGGCTCTTCCTGGCCTCCCTCCCCCCTCTCACGATATCCTCCTCCTCCTCCGCCGCCCACCCTCCCCTCACCCCCTTATATTTTACCATCTTTGCTTTGGCCGCCTAATTAATCTTATGGAAATCTCCCGAAGCCAGATTTCAGCAAGGTTGCCCCGATGTTTATAATTTGATTTGTGATGATAAAAGTGAAGGCACCCGGTGATGGAACAGTGTCATTTTCAACACTCTTGAGAATTGAAGAGGCTATCAATCTTTCCCACGTGCATGGCAAACTGATATCCTAGAAAATTAACTTCAATTAATAACAGAAGTCCCCAGACGCTCAGGGAAGTAGAGTTGCTTTGAAAGAGAACCTTCAAAGATGTCTCTGGATTGTCTTTTATATGCAGTAGCTGCTTTTTAGATATGAGAGATTCTCAATGAGGGAATATGCAGAGAATGTTGTGCTCCTTTCTAATTTCAGTGAAATAAGTTAACATTTTATATTTCATTCTGGAAGAAGTTTACCAAATGTCTCCAGGTTATATCAGTCCTTATTTTGTCTCCTTGGTTTTATTCTATGAGCATTTCACCAAAATCAGAAGTAATGAAATAACATGATTTTCGTCTCTCCACCGAAATACTGCATATGTATAAAATGGCAAGACTTATGAGCTAAAAGAGAATTTTCCACCAGAAAAGGCAAGTTGCTTTTTAAAAAAATACAATACAATAATGCTCTACTAACTGGAATGACATGAGGACGAGACTCCTATAAAAAGCAAGCCTGATTTCTGAGGAGCAAATTACACTCTGCAAAAATTTATTATGTCTGCACTTTTGAGTGGCGTTTGCACATTAGAGTTTGAGAGAAGCTAATGGCTAGACAATACTTAAATTCCTGGGGAAAATGGAAGCAGATGTCACTTTTCACCACAGTACAATAAACAAACATTCTTTGGTAAAGGAATGCAATGTATGCCACTGTCCCCTAAAGAAAATGGGAATCTCTGTTATATGACATAACAAAATAATGTGAGTCAATGATACAGAGTGATTGTTAATTAACATGATGCACATTACAAAGATAAAATCCTATCCAGCACTCTAAATAATGTTACGTTCATCAGAGTACTTGCGTAGACATGCATATATAAAGATACAGTCATAGGAGCAAGAATGGGTTAAGTTTATAGCTTCTTTTCTTTTCTTTTTTTACATTCTTGCTAGAATCATCACGGGAATGAATTCGTGTTTTGCCATTTCTCATTCTCATTACAACCTTTGTTACGAGAATGAGGTATTAGGATTTTAATGCCTCATATAGCCTGTGAATTATGTTAGTGTGCCGTACTACTTTGACCTTTTAAGTATTCTATAATTTGATTGGCTGGCAATTGCTGTCCTACTCTTGGTTGACAGCCTCTGTAACCTTTCAAGCAAAGGGGGACAGGCATTCCGATCAAAATACAGGGAATATTTGAGAGGTCAAACTCTATTGTGTAATACGATTGTAGAGAGGCTTCTAGTCCATTTGGTGCCTAACCATTTTTGATATGTAGAAAACAAACAGATCATTCTAAAAGTAGATAATGGGATCTCAAAAAGAAGTCAGACAAATGCAAAGCTAGCCCAATTGTCAGCATTTCTGCTCCCTCTTTCCAGATTCCACCTAAATACTGTGATGAAAAGTAAACTCCATGGCTTCAACATCAGCCAGTTTTTTTTCACCTCCAGCCCACCCTTGGTCCCTGCTTTGTTTACCATCTAACCTGATAAGAGAGTTCTGGAAAATTCAGAATCTTGCCCCCAAATTGTAGTCAGCCTAATCCCAAATATGGATTTTGGGATTTTTCTTAACACAGTTTATATTTGTTGTTTTTCTTGTCATAGTCCTTCAACTGATATACTCCAAGAGAATCAGACAAAAAGGTGATTCTTTTATTATAATGTTCTTAATATTTTTGATACTGTTATTCTTTATCCAGACCTACTTCTTTCTTTTTAAAATAAAATAAAATAAAAACAAATATTGTGCTTATATTCTGCTTCTGTATATGCTTAGCTTCAGCAATGCTGCACTGCTTATAGAACATGCGCTGAGTCCTCAGCCTTACTTTTTTGTCATGGAAGAACAAACAATGAAAACTTAATATCAAACTAAACCCAAGGAAGAGAAGCAGCAGCAGCTGAGTAATTTAATAGTAAAAAAATAAGAAAGATAATAAAGGAAGCTCCCTGTTGTTCATAAACATGCTTGTATTGTGCAACCAATGTGCACTGCACTCCTATGAATGTTTACTCACAAGTAAATCCTGTTTTCAGTGGGGCTTACTCCCAAAGATCTGTGCATAGGATCACAGCCTATGCATTTGTGCATAGGGTTACAGGCAAGCTAAATGCCTATCTCAAAAACAATACTAAGGCCTGTTCTTCTTGGCATGGTAGCTAGAGCTCATGCTGACAACAAGTAACCACTATTGTGTTGTCTGTTAAAACCTGAATATTGAATTCAGACTCTTAGGCTGACCATATGAAAAGGAGGACAGGGCTCATGTAACTTTAACAGTTGTAGAGAAAAGGGAATTTCAGCCGGTGTCATTTGTATGCAATTAGTTCCTGGTGGAATTCCCTCTTCATCACAACAGTTAAAGTTGCAGGGGCCTGCCTTCTTTTGTATATGGTCACTCTAGTATAGTGCCTGCAACTTTAACTGTTGTGATGAAGAGGAATTTCACCAGGAACTAATTGCATACAAATGACACCGGCTGAAATTCCCTTTTCTCTACAACTGTTAAAGTTACATGAGCCCTGTCCTCCTTTTCATATGGTCAGCTTAATTCAGACTCCACATGGGTGCTGGTAACTTAACTGGCCATCTTACCCATGCTTCCTAGTCTAAGGGAAGCGAGGAGGCCCAGCTGTCTTTAATGGTATGGAGTACTGCCAAGTTAATTCACAAAAAAAGCTCTCACAAGGGGAAATGATCATTAAATGATCATGCTGCACACAGAACTCTCTCTGGATTAATCTTTACCACTCCTCTGTGAAGATTAGAGGCATTCTGAAATTTAGGACATACATAGGCCTACACATCCCATGAACTACCTTCACTTGTGATAATAGCATCTCAGCATTAGTGTAAACAGTGGCTAATGCACTGTGAGCTGGTTATGGAAATGGACTCTAATGCCTAGTAAAAAGATAAATAAATAAAAAAGCTCAAACTGATTGAGATTTGCAATAACTCAACTGCAAAACTAAAGAAACTGGTCAAAGAAAAGCTAGCCAATTGTCAGTGCCGTTGACAGGTAGGTCTGATATTGTTCTCACTTTCCTCTATGGCCTTATCCACACCAGCCATTTATTTCGGAGTAATATCAAGGTTGTCTTACCGGGCCCCATGACATTCACCTACTCCCACAGTGATCTTGGGACAAACCCTCAGTTATTCAGAAATATCGGTGACTGGATTTTTCACAGCTTTTCCGGCTCTCTTGTTACAATCCTGATGTCTGTGGCTGGTGTGCCCCCCTTCCTGAAGCTGTTGCTGTTCAGTGTGGGCTCCTGGCTCGGTGAACAGCCAACCCATTTTTTGATTGGTTGTCAGTGTGTTTTGGTGCTGACCATGTGTATTTTTTTAAAAACACAAACATAACGATGCTCAGGAACACATTTTTGACACAGTACCCATCCCCCCTGCGTTGCTCTGTATTTGCACTGGTGCGCATCTCGGAGGAGTTATTTTTAAAAAATTCCATGCCCTGTACCCATCTGCCTAGCGTTGCCCACTTCTGCCAATGCATATTCGGAACCGCCACCACAGGGCACGCATCCTCCCACAATGACTCTCGCTTTACTTGCAGGAAATTTCCCTTGCGTGTGCCCCATGAGCAACCATCGCGGAAGTGAGAAACCTCATGATCACCCTTCCCCCCTCTCTCGAAAGGGCTCTAGGGCTGGGAACAGGTAGCCCTCCAGATCTGGCTGGATTACAGCTGTCATCAGCCCCAGTCAGCATGCCCAATGGTCAGGGGGGATTGAAGTTGTAGCCCAACATCGGGAAGGTCATAGTTTGGACACCTCTATCCTATACTGGCATCAATGGAGACTCTTTTAAACCTTTTGTTAACTCCCCAACCCTGTCCCTATGTGTGGGTGGGTGTGTCGGGGGCAAGCATTTTGGGAAGCAACTGGTGGTAGTGGGGAGGAAGAAATTTAATCCTTTTTGGTGCATGGTTGTCCAGTATGAGTTGGGGCCACACACAGTAAATTACATTATAGAAGCACATAGTAAATTCCATTTTTAAAAAAACCCAACTTGAACTTTTATCTACATGGCCCAAGTACAATATACATTTCAATGACAATGTTAATGATGAATTGGATGGAATATATGAAAGTTCTTATATAAGCCCCCTTGAAAAACTTTGCTGGTTTTAAAATATCACCTAACCTAACTGCAATTGTCTGTTATAAGAGCGGGCGCTGCCCTCTCCATCTAGGTAAAATCTCCAAGGAGTTAGTTTCCTGTTTTGCAAGTAGTCGGTCACCACCAAGACCTCTGGGTATGAGTAGCTTTCACCTTAGATATTGTTCCAAACATTTGCTGTTAAATAAAGAAGGAACCATTGCCATGTAATAAATGTTATGTGTTCAATAAGATAATCATCCTATTTCATGTCTTTCTCATTAGAGTGCCTTTCTATTCTTCAGAAATGACCTGCAAGTAAATGAGCAATAATGTTACCTGTATATAGACTTTGTGTTTTGCAGTGTTAATCAAACATTCCATTTGCCCAGCTTTCTGCTCACATGCATGATAATGCAAAACAGTTGAACCAAAGATAGAAAAATACAGGTAGACACATTGTTTCATAAGGGGCTATGAGGATGCATGTACTGGTCACTGCTAGTCTTAGGGTACCTCTAGTCAGGTGCTTTTCCCCGCAGTAGCTTCGGAGTGGCGGCAGGTGGATTACATGACCGACTTTTTTAGCTTGGAGCAAGGCGACGACGGCATTTTCCATCTGTCACTCTTGCTCCGGAGCTTCTGGGAGGCCTGCCACAGTCTATGGCGACCACTGTTTGGTCGCCATGGGATGGACAGGGAAGGGAGTGGACCAGCGAGCCATAAGCTCGCTGCACCACCTCTGCACCTCCCCTTCATTTTAAAAAAGTAATAAACAAAAATATTAAACTTACGATTGAAGTGGGGGACTGATGCCCCCAGCCGCCCCTACAGCTGCTGCTGAAGCTCTGCTGGGCAGGCGCGGGCACAGCAGTGGCAGCGGCGGCAGGAAAGCCCACCGTGGCACTCCTTCCGCTGTAGGTGGGCGGAAGGAGAGCCAATGCGGGGTGCGCCACCTGCCGCCACTGCTGCACGGCGACAGCAGTGCCGTGAAGATGAGGGCTAAGTGGAAAGCAGGGACTAGCCAGATCATCAACACTGGTGACAAACACGCTAGACTTGTTAGTACTGTGCTTAGGATACCTACAGAGACAGCCAGTGTAGTGTAGTGTAGTGGTTAGAGTGTTGGACTAGGACTGGAGATCTGGGTTCTAATCCTCAATCTGCCCTGAAGCACACTGGGTGATTTGGGGCCAGTCACTGGCTCAGTTCGGACGACACATTAGGCAACGGAGGAGGGGGGGAACAATCGTCAGTTGTGTTGCTTATTGTGTCTTCTGGAGGGCAACACACAATGCACACACAACTGACAGTACATTAATCAGGCACTTTAAACAACAGAGCGAAACAATGGTCTTGCACGTTGTTTAGCCCGAAGCCCCATTGTTTAAAGTGTCGTCTGAATTCAGCCCCCCCCCTCTCTCCATGGACTATTCCATTTCGGAATAGAGTTCTGCTACTTAGAGCAGCCAAAAAAACCCAGCCGCTCTATGCAGCTGGCAGAACTCAGGGTGCATGCTGGGATATGGCTGGAGGACACACGGAGGAGAGGCTACTACCAAAATGACCACCACAAGTTCGTAGCAGCTGGGGTGTTTGCTGGTTCCGAGCAGCGCTGGCTGCAGAGTGTCATCTGTGAAGCTCCTCCTGCCTAACGCACGGTCAGTACATTATTTACTCCTCCATTGCTTAATATGTCGTCCGAACTGAGCCACTGATTCTCAGCCGAACCTACGTCACAGGATTGTTGAGATGATAAAATGGAGAGGAGGGAGTTCATGTATGCCGCCTTGGGTTCCTTGGAAGAAAGGCAGGATATAGCTGTAATAAATAAATAAATACCACTCTCCACACACCCAATTCTGTTTTAGCTTTATGTATTTATTTATTTATTAACTATTTTTATATAGCTGCCCGATAACAGACGCTGTCTGGGCAAGTCACAAAACCTTTTGCCATGAGAAACACTACTGTATGGAACCAATGGCATGAAAACCTCATCCAGGCTGATGGTGGTTGTGGCATCTCCATGGCTGCCTTACAATTGGATCAACATGGCCCAAAGTCAAGTTGAATAGAAATGGTGGCAGCCATGAGCTCAGAGGAATGAGTTAATAGGCTCTAAGAGAGCCATGATTATGAGGAAATGGTCATGGTGGGGAAATGGCATCAAGTCAATCATACTATAAAATGAGATGGCAAATATATTGGGAGAAGTACACTCCAAAGTTATAAATCTTCCTATTAGCACTGTCTTCTATAGATTTTATACGCTTCTGGGTTTTCTTCTGGTTTCCATGGAAGAAGATGGTTGGTGAGAATAGCACTGCAGGAGAAAAATCAAACGCGAAACGAGAGTGGAAGAAAATTTATTAAGGGCACTCCCTAGAGAGGTGAATCTCTCTAGGGAGCTCATTTCACAGCCGGGGTGACATAGCAGAAAAGGCCCTTTTCCTGGTAGCCACCTGCCTCACTTCCTTTGGCAGGGCCTCCCAGAGGAGGACCCCTGAAGATCATCTTAGGGTTCAGGCAGGTACATACGGGAGGAGACCAGATATCCTATCCCCAAGCCATTTAGGGCTTTGAATGTTAATACCAGCACTTTAAAAAGGGCATGAACATGCACTGGCAGCCAGTGTAGCTGGAAAAGTACTGGCTTAATATGATCACGTTGGCCAGTCCCAATCAGCAATCTTGCTGCCCGGGTTTGGACTTGCTGAAGTTTCTGTACCATTTTCAAAGGCAGCCCCATGTATAACACATTGCAGTAATCCAGACGAGAAGTTATCAGAACATGGATAACTGTAGCTAGGCTTATCGCTGTCTAGATAGTGGCACTTTCTAAATGGAACCACCTTGTTATGAGTAAGTTCACAGCCCCATCTAGTACTGTCAACTCAAATTGAGAGTGTCTCTTCAAAGTTTCATGTGGAGACCGCTCTCAACCCTGCTGATCCAGAACCAACCCATACTTTATCAGTGCACGATCCATTGATCGTGCACTGATAAAGTATGGGTTGGTTCTTGCAAATAAGCCACAATGAGATCTTTGTTGCATTTGTTGCAGAACAACCCATGGTATGCCCAGTGGACAATTGAGTTTGCCATGGCTTGTTTTCCCCCTTCTTTCCCTTCAGTCATTCAGCTGGCTACAACACATATCCCAGGAGCCTTTGCAGCAGAGCCCCTCTTGTTTTGTCATCCTTGTCAGTGTCCTCCTTTCAACACTTCCCCGGGTCTCTAGCAAGTCCAAAACGGGGAGATATTGGCTCCCTTCCATCACCCCTAAGCACAGTATCTGCAGCAGTAACTGCTCCGAGATGGTGCCGCAAAAGGGGAGAGCAATATCTATCTTTCGTTATTCCAGAATAGGCAAGCAGATCTGATCCAAATCATGATCATAACATAGGGGGGAGTGTATAGGAGTCTTTCATCCTTTCCCCAACTTTGGACTTGGTCCAGATTTCCCCCCATGCCTGCAGTTTCTGTTGCAAAATCTTGATTCACTGTCTGTCTGTCTGTCTGTCTGTCTGTCTGTCTGTCTGTCTGTCTGTCTGTCTGTCTGTCTGTCTTTCTTTCTTTCTTACTACATTTCTATACTGCCCATTAGCCGAAGATTTCTGGGTGGTTCACCACAATTAAAACCATAAAATACAACATGATAAAATACAATATAAATGTTTAAAACTTTAAAACTACAGTGTAAAATAAAAGCCAAAATACAACCTAGCAGCAATGCAAAGGTTTAAAATACTGTAACAGATTTTAAACAAGTGACACCCCACCCCCCAAATATGATAGGAAGGTCTTCCCCTGGCACCAAAAAAGAGCATAATGTAGGCACCAAGCAAGCCTCTTTGGGAAGCTCATTCCACAGCTGGGGTGCCACAACAGAAAAGGCCCTCTTCTTAGTAGTCACCCATCTTCCTGAAGAAGGATCACTGAGGATGATCTTAGGAGCAGATGTATATGGGAGGAGATGATGTACAAGTGTGGTATACAGATGTTAAGAATAAGCCCCACTCATTCTATTGAACACCCTGCTCCATTTTAAGGGTCAAACTGCAATTTTATATTAGTGACAGAAGGGAAGATACTAAAAAACTTGACTGCTGCACTGACAGCTGGCCATGTGCCCTTCTTTAAAATAGAGAATAAATTGTTCTCTATTTTAAAGGCTGTCTATTTGAAAGCATCCTCTGTTTGAAGAACTGGCCAGCCTGAGTCCAGTTTAAAGAACAGCATGTAACACCACCTTGATGGCTTTTTAGCAAACAAGCTGGTATATTGATGTTAATATTAAATCAATATATAAGAAAAAGAACCATAAGGAGGGGAGAACAGGGCACAACAACACAACATAAGAAAGGAACAACAGCACATCTGGACATCAGACTGAACAGGGCACATGGGTCATCTGGTCAGTCTTCCCCACGATGATGAGAGGTACTGTATTTTCATTTACATTATTTACATTCTAAAGATGCAGCCATACATTAGCATATGCAAACTTGGTGCAAACCTGTGTCCTTTTTTTCGGCAATATGTGATTGCCACCCCCCACCCCCCAGCTGTCTTCTGATCACATTTAAAAAGTCACACCGTGATGCTCAGAACACTTCCAATTTCATATGATGGTAACTTCAGCAGGATACAACCATAAATCAATCTAGCAATCTGGAACAGAGACCACTCTATCTGGCAGAAAGCCTTGTCAAAAGTTAAAATTAATTCTACTCTCCTCGTGGAGCCTCTGCTTTTATAGCTTTTATAGCTGGGGTGAAAGCAGTGGGCGAATCAGGAGACATGGGACCGACTCTTCTCTCTTCCTAGTCACCCTGCAATTGAACTGACCATTCAGGTATTGCCCATTCTGTCTGAGAGATGGTGATTGGCCAGAGGTCACCCAATGACTTTTATGGCTGAGTGGGGATTTGAACCTGGGGGCAGTATCCAATTGGACACTAGTAAACTAGGGGGTGGAAAGTGGTCCCTGGATCCCAAAGTGTCCTACCCCCTTCACTAATGCAACATAATTTACATTAGCACCAGTGTTAGGCTGACCATATGAAAAGGAGGACAGGGCTCATGTAACTTTAACAGTTGTAGAGAAAAGGGAATTTCAGCCGGGTTCATTGTATGCAATTCGTACCTGGTGAAATTCCCTCTTCATTACAACAGTTAAAGCTGCAGGGGCCCTGTCCTCTTTTGTATCTGGTCACTCTAGTATAGTGCCTGCAACTTTAACTGTTGTGATGAAGAGAGGATTTGCATACAAATGACACCGGCTGAAATTCCCTTTTCTCTGCAACTGTTAAAGTTACATGAGCCCTGTCCTCCTCTTCATATGGTCAGCCTAACCAGTGTCCAGTTGGATACTGCCCAGCATCTCCCTAGTTCTAGAGCCTATCTACACTACTGCTTTAAAACGGTTTATAACAGTTTTAAAGTGGTTAATAACCACTTTAATACTGTTATAAACCATTTTAAAGCAGTAGTGTAGATAGGCTCCTAGTCTAACATTCTAACCATTACATCACAGTGTTGTAGTGTTGTAGCAGTGTTGGTGATTGCTTTCATTTAGAAATGCTGTCAGTGACCTCCTGATGCTATTTCTTGCATTGTTGTGTTTTTCATTCATTTGTCTTTCTGATTCTTTTAATTAACTTTGTCTCCTAATCTTGGGGTTATTACGATTGGCTGCTTTGAATGCCATTTCTTGGGGTGGAAAACCAGGATATCAAACAAATGAACAAACAAATGTTGCAGTTTTTCACTATTCCAAGGATGCTGTCTTCTTAGGGTCCCAATGTTTCTGACCAGCAAAGTCAAGCTAAGCTGATGGAACTTGAAGCCGTCATTCTATGAGAGTTCAAATGCTTTCATCTTGCCTGCAATTTTAGATACATCACCCAAATCACACATCTGAACTAAATGCAGACTCTAAAGCGATCTTGCTGCCTGCTCATATAACCAGATAAATGCCGGAGTGTCAGAGGTCACGCACCATGTAAATTCATGGAATCCATGACTCACAAAGCAGCTGTGACAGGAGTTTTACACACAGTGATGAATACGAATAAAAGCCATGTAAATGAACTGTCACTGCTTAATTTACATTTTACCTACTTCATCCTTTCTAACTGTTTCTTTGATATTTCAGCAGGGGAAGAAAGCAGTGTGACAGCAGACATTGTTAAACTGGGGGTAAGTGTTGCTCACAGAGGCTTCCCAGACACGCACCGAAATTCAGAACCTCTCTGAAATAGTGTCATCTCAGATGTATGAAAGCCACAAAGATATTTTTGGCCATTTATTATTTGTGGATGTCTCCTTCCACAGAAATAGAAAGTGAATGAAATGCCAAGTGGGTGGTAAGGATTTTGTTATGGGGGTAATTGCCCACTCAGATTTTCTTTGGAAATCGTATGAACTGAAGTTGAATCCTGATATTGTGGAGGCATTGTGTGTAGATAGTTCTTGGGTATTGGGAACTGGTGTTTGACATGGCTTGGATATCATTGCATTCCCATGAAAGAACAGCTGTACCATGGGAAAGGGGGTACTCATAGATCCAGCCTAGTCACCAGAAGCCCAGGTGACCTCAGTGGCACAGAATGGCTTTCACCGGCTTCAGGTGGTTCACCAACTGTGGACAGGGATAGTCTGGCCATGCTGACCCATGCTTTGTTATATTCCAGTTAGATTACTGAATGCATTAGACATGGGGCTGCCCTTGAAGATGGCTCAAAAGTTTTAAGTAGTGGAGAATACGGTGACCATAATTTTGACTGGTACAGGATGGTAAAAGTCCTCTCCTGCTGTTTGTTCCCCAATAACTCGAGATGGCATATAGCCATCATGATTAGTCATTTAACAGCTTTATCCTCCATTGGGGCAATATTTAAAAGCCTCTGGTGTTGATAAGTTAATTGGCTTAGATCCTAACTCCCCTTCCATGAGTTGAATAGGACTTGTCCTCCTCTTCCTTATTAATCCCCCTGTGCCTCACCACCCACCCAATCTACTCCTAAGGATTGTGAAACCCTTGAGAATAGTATGAGATATACTGGGAGGGGGGATAGAAGGGAGAGCTGTTGGAAATCACAAACCCCTAATAGGAGGATCCAAGCTATTGTTCTATATTGTGGTTTGGCTCAAACACAAACAAGCAATGATATTGTGAAAACAGTGGAACTCATGAAGCATTTACCTGGAAAAGTTGGTGAAGCGATGGGCAGAGGCCCTTTCAGTGAGGGGTGGGCTGCATTAGTTTATTGGTTGACATCTTCTCATGAAAACCCTCAACGGCACTATGACTTAATTCAGAGATCCATGCCTTCTGGTAGGGAAGCTTTCCAATGGAACATCCCTGCTCTCTGCTGTGCTTCAGTGCCACCATTATGGATGGGCAGTCCAGAGAATAGCCTCTCAGGTACCAGGTCAGCAGGGGCAGGGGTCACAAAGGGCCACTCACTCACTGGCTGAATTCAGACAACACGATAGTCAATGGTGAGCTAATGATCAACTTTACAGTTGTTCATCTAGGGGGTACTCCCCACACAACATGGTAATAAAATAATCAACTGTGGTGTGGATTAGGATTAGTGCTGAGTTGACTATGGCAGCATTCGGACTACACGATAGTCAATACAAGTGACGATTGTTCCCCCCACCCCCTAGTTGCTTATTGTGTCATCCGAATTCAGCCACTCACTCTTTCTTTTTTTTCCTTTCTATTGTTCTGGCTGTGGTGGATTAAAAAAGACATATGATCCTAGTAGGGCTAGGATTGTTATGCAACTTGTTTTGATTGCTTTGTTAATGACATTTCAGTACCATGTTTATGCCAGTTTTACACCTTTTTTGTTTTATTTATTCATTTATTATTGCATTTATATATTGTCTTTTTTTCTCCAGGGAACCCAAGGTGATCCTCCTCCTCTCCATTTTATCCTCACAACAACAATCCTGTGAGGTAAGTTAAGATGAGAGCCAGTGACTGGCTCAAAATTACCCAGTGAGTTTCATGGCCAAGTGAGAACTACAACCCGGATCTCTCGAGTCCCAGTCCAGCACCCTAACCACTATAACCACACTGGCTCTGATACCGTATGCTGAACTGATCTTAAGAAGGGAGAGTTTGCCGTGCAAAAGAAATTTCTGAGGGAACTCTTCACCCCTATAAAGTTAAACTAGGTTAGGTGTGAGGAACAATGGAGTTGCCTTGGGTGACCGCTGCCTGAGGAGGAACAGGGGACGCTGAGGGATGTGGCAGCTATGACCCTTCGAGGCACTTCATTGAGGTGAAGTAGCTTGTGAGGGAAAGAGGATATGATGTGAGCACCATTTTTTGTGTGTGGAAAGATGGGATATAAATGTAATAAATAGTAAAAGAGCTGCTTTCCTTCCAACCCCCAGCTCTAAAAGCCACAGAACTCGCATGCGAAGCAACTCAATCCAAACAAATGCCTAAGGATTTCCCCATAAAATATGTCTATTTTCTATTCTATTTTTGCAAGTACCTCTCTTGTTTCATGGGCTACATAGCCATCATAATTCAGCAGTTTTATGCTTGCTATTAGTTTACTTGAGAATCCATGCATACCATACATTCTAGGGGAAAGCATCCTTCAGTATCGACTACAACTTCAGGAGGAAGATGTTTATGATTTTTAAAAGCTGTCAAAACACTTGTCTATGACTTGTGCAATGTTTTTCAAATATTTCAGCACACATGTTTACTATTGTTGAGAAGGGGGGATTGGTACATGGAGTGTGAACAGACCTATCAAAGCTACATACCAGCAGGTTGATCTAGGAGGATAATTTTGCCCTTTTGTTATTTATTACATTTAATACTGTATATTTATGTTAGCAGTGTATACAACTCTGACAGCTTGAAAGTGTTATGAAAGGCTTAAGTGATGGATTAAAATAAGGAAAGAAACAACAACTAAAGTTGACTTTGAGACCTCTGAAAAGACTGCAAAAGAATCAGCCAGTAATGACTTGCTTTTATTTTGACTGTTTTCAACAACACTCCATGATAATGAATGTCTTTAACTCAACTTGATATAAATAAGTTGGCATTTTTGGAAATAAAAAATCTCAAAGAGCAGGAAAACTATCCCACAAAAGCACAGTTGCATTGAGCATCTGTTTGACAGGCACTATAATTTCTACATTATATGCATTGGATGTCATACAAAACTTCACAGAAAATACCACAAAATAAAGGGGGGTTGTTGTGAGGAGTGGTGTTACTAGAACTGTGTGTAAATGGCCTCTTGAATTTCTCCACCCTATTTGTGGCAGTGTGTGTGTGTGTGGGGGGGGGGGGAACCTCCAAGGGATGGAGAAATTGTCCAACAGTTTCTCAGAAATAGGACTCACCATTTGAAAGGGTTATAACACATCTTCTTTCTTATTTCCCTTTCCTTTCCTTTTCTCTTTCTTTTCTTTCTTTCTTGATGCTTCCAGTGCAAGTGGCAACCGCAACGACTATGTTGGCAGCATGGCTCCCACTTTGCATCCTCCACAATGCAAATGTGAAGAGAGCAGAGTATTATGTCTAGCTCCAAGAAATAGGTGGAGCTAGTGCTGTGCCAAAACCTGTCCTCCGGTATCCTGAAAGTTTTCTTCACCCATGAAAGAGGTGTCCATTTTTCTGCTTTATTCTCAGGGCATTTTATAATTTATTGGAATTTTATTTTGATGGTGGTTGTGAGCTTACTTAATTACTGCGAGGTGGCCAAGGGTGCTCTGTGTGTGTGTGTGTTTTCTCTCTCTCCATTATTCTGCAGCCTCCTACGTTGCCTGTGCTAACTGATCTGAAAAAGCCCTAAAGGAAGAATTACCTCATGGTGTCTTCCCCTGGGACTTAATTGAAGTCTGAGAAGCTAAAGAGGTTATAGGCTGTCAGAGAGATGATTGTATAGTGAAAGACTGGACACTCACACATCCTCCTCAGCCACCTCATAAGTAAGGTAAGCACAAGAACCCTAAACCCAACCTATGATAATTTTGCAGACATTTTCTTCTCCTGTGAATTTCTTTTTGAAAGCATTTTCTTTTCCATTAAATTGAATGAGAATGGGGGGGGGGGGGGATGGACCTTTTTTGGCACAGCACTAATAGTTACCATGTCATTCCCAGGGGCTAGGAAAGGGGTAGAGTAGGTACTATGATGTATTTGATGGCTTCAAAAGTTGTTTCTGAATATGCTTTAGAAAAAGCACCCAGTCAGTATAAATATATACAGAATGCATCTAGAATTATAAGGCTAAAAAAAGGAAGAGAAGCAGGTTCTCAGAATACTAAGATATTTTATTGTTCATTGGATAAAGAACTTTCTTTTGTATCCACCCCCGACATGATCCAGTACAAACAAGACTAGATCTTTTCCGGTTCTTTCACAACATCAAACTACGACAATATTTTGGGTCTAATGTGTCCAGATTCACAGACATGAAAACACGTTTTAGACCTACCTCTAAATTTATGCCTTCTGACCCAGCCGAGCTGGCAATACAAGTATTCAAAAGACTAGTATTACTAGACCTTGAGAAAAATGAAGAAAAAAAATTGCCCCTGGCATAACATCAATCGTGAAACAAAAAAGATTATGCTAGGCCTAAGTAATGACTCTCCCATAGTAGGGATGTGTATCGTATTGGATCCGATGTCCAATAACAAACCGATAAGGTCATTATCGGACATCTGATGACCAATAATGATTATTTCCTTAGGTGGCCCTATCTGATCGGATCCTATCAAACATATTGGATTTTCGAACTGCCATCTCTGGTGTTTTCCCCATAGGTTTGCATTGCAGAAAAGAAAGCTTTCCCCCAATGCAAGTCTATAGGGAAAAACACTGGGTCGGCACTCCCTCCCTCCCCCCACTCGTGCTCCTTTCATGCCACCGCTGCTGCTGCCACCGCCATCCAGCGCTGCCATCCGCTGGCTCCGTAGTACTGCGAAACAGACTTTCTGATCTGTTCCTCAGTACAGCGATGTGCCAAGTGATGACATCATCACTCGGTGCATTGCTGTACTGAGGAACAGGGCGTAAAGCCCGTTTAGCAGTACTACGAACCAAGCGGGCGGCAACGGGGAAGGCTGCAGGTAAGGAGCACGAGTGGGGGGGAAGGAAGGGAGGGAGCATGAGTGGGGGGAGGGAGGGAGGGAGTGCCAGCCCAGTGTTTTTCCCCAATGACTTGCATTGGGGGAAAGCTTTCTTTCCCCCAATGCATGCCTATGGGGAAAACACCAGAAATGGTGGTCTGTAATCCAATCAGAACTGGTAAGTCTTTCTAAACAAGTTGTGTTTGTACCAGTGGTCCTTATGTAGATTGCAGTTGACTCAGAGCGCTCATTACATACTGAACTGCATACCTACATCCCATGTGGATTTAAGTGCATGTAAGCCCACTGATTTCAATGCAGCTAACTTTGGTAAATTGTGGTCTCCGTGTGGAAGTGTCTACAAAAAGAAGGGCATGCTGCTTCTCTACATGAGCAATTTATTACATGCTTGAGATTGGCCACTCATGGAAGTTCGCTGATCCTTTACACTATGTCATCAACTTCCAGGACATTACCCGCACTTTTCCCCAGTAATCTCACTTTTTAAAACATCGCAGACAATGTCGTATTTAAATTTATCTTGGGATGTACCCAGCGTGAAAAACCATAGCACTAAAATCCCATCATTAGATGGTGTTGTTTCATTGAACATAATAGCATTGCCAAGGAAGGGGGAGAAGAAACCCCATTAAGGATGTGTTGTTGTTGTTGTTGTTGTTGTTTCTTTAGGCAGACTTTCAGAGGAATACACTCTTGCTTCCTTCACTTTGGATAGAGAGCACAGAGGTCAATGTTGGGGGAAGGAGGGAGAAAAAAGCTTTAGGGAAAAGGGGTGCCCAACTGAGAGGCACAGAGCCTAATGGAGCTCATGGGAGAGGAGGCTGGAAGAATAAAGCACTTGTGTACTGGATCTGCCCCCTCGTACCCCTTGTTAAAGAGGGAAAGTGAGTTCATCGGCAGCACCCCACTCACCCATGGTTGACAGCAGCAGGACTCAACTAAGATTTCCAGCATCTGTCTTCCACTTCCTGTGTGTTTGTGTGCTTCTGCGTGTGAGCAGCTGCAAACTATTTTCCTTCTCTCAACTGGTGTAGACATGGGGGTAAAGGCACCAAATGTCAACCTAGCTCCAAGGGGGAAAAATCATCATAATGATGGGTATTTTGTAAGTATAGACAAAGGCCCAAGAGTCTTAGGCCCTTTCCGCACCAGCCATGTTTTGAGGGGCCATGACCTGCCTGGTCATGGAGAGTCCGCATGACGCACTGAGCATCCCGCAAGCAGGAAGGGGCCGTTCAGGGAACACTATTATCCTGGTTTGTTCCCTGCTCCCGGGAGGGCAGTGAGATGGGCGGCTGGTGTGGCCGCCCATCCCGGGCACAGTTGCGCTTACCCGCGAATACGCACAGCTGCACTGATGGCCACGGAGCCACACTGCGCAGCTCCAAGGCCATCAGGAGGGGGGAACAGCGAAATCAGCATCCCCAGGATAGCGGGGGGAGGGGGCGCGATCATGTGCAGGTTTTTTTAAAAAATAAACTAAATTTTTGTGCATGAATGCTCGTGCGCTCCTCCGTGGATCTTTTTTTAAAAAAATGGTTGTAGGATGACCAGATAAAATCCAGTTCAGGGCTCATGTAACTTTAACAGTTGTAGAGAAAAGGGAATTTCAGCCAGAGTCATTTGTATTAGGGGTGTGCACGGACCCCCCGGATCGGATCGGGACCCGGATCGGGACCTCCAATTTTGTCCCGGACCGGTTCGGACAAAATCGGAGGCCCCCCGGACCGGATCGAGTCCGATCCCGACCCAAAAATCGTACATTTTTGGATCGGCCGCCATTTTTTTCCCCATAGACTTGCATTGCAATGCAAGTCTATGAGGAAAAAATGGCGGCGGGTGGGTAAGGGGGGGCCTAACTCCCTCCCCCCCCGGGGCCGTCCGCTGTGGACGGCCCCGGCAGGTAAACCCCCTCCCCCGCGCTCCCTACCCCCCCTGGGGCCGCCTGCTTCCATCCGCTGGCGCCCGCGGGCGCCAGCGGATAGAAGCGGACGGCTCCGGGGGGGGGTAAGCCCCCTTCCCCGCCACTTACCTTCTCGGCCCGTCCGGCGCCGGCGGCTACTACCAGCGGGCTCCGCGGCCTACTCTCGAGTAGCGCGCCGGGTGATGACATCACCCGGCGCGCCACCCTGGAGCAGGCCGCGGAGCCTGCTGGTAGTAGTAGGCGCCGGCGCCGGACGGGAGCCGCCGGGCCGGGCAGGTAAGGGCCCCCCTCCCCCCTCCCCCCTCCGCGCGCCCCCTCCTCCCCTCCACGCACCCCCTCCTTACCTTCCCGGCCCGGTGGCTCCCGTCCGGCGCCGGCGCCTACTACTTCCAGCAGGCTCCGCGGCCTGCTCTAGAGTAGCGCGCCGGGTGATGACATCACCCGGCGCGCCATCCTAGAGCAGGCCGCGGAGCCTGCTGGGAGTAGTAGGCGCCGGCGCCGGACGGGAGCCGCCGGGCCGGGCAGGTAAGGGCCCCCCTCCCCCCTCCGCGCGCCCCCTCCTCCCCTCCACGCAACCCCTCCTTACCTTCCCGGCCCGGTGGCTCCCGTCCGGCGCCGGCGCCTACTACTTCCAGCAGGCTCCGCGGCCTGCTCTAGAGTAGCGCGCCGGGTGATGACATCACCCGGCGCGCCATCCTAGAGCAGGCCGCGGAGCCTGCTGGGAGTAGTAGGCGCCGGCGCCAGACGGGAGCCGCCGGGCCGGGCAGGTAAGGGCCCCCCTCCCCCCTCCCCCCTCCGCGCGCCCCCTCCTCCCCTCCACGCACCCCCTCCTTACCTTTCCGGCCCGGCGGCTCCCGTCCGGCACCGGCGCCTACTACTTCCAGCAGGCTCCGCGGCCTGCTCTAGAGTAGCGCGCCGGGTGATGACATCACCCGGCGCGCCATCCTAGAGCAGGCCGCGGAGCCTGCTGGTAGTAGTAGGCGCCGGCGCCGGACGGGAGCCGCCGGGCCGGAAAGGTAAGGGCCCCCCTCCCCCCTCCGCGCGCCCCCTCCTCCCCTCCACGCACCCCCTCCTTACCTTTCCGGCCCGGCGGCTCCCGTCCGGCGCCGGCGCCTACTACTTCCAGCAGGCTCCGCGGCCTGCTCTAGAGTAGCGCGCTGGGTGATGACATCACCCGGCGCGCCATCCTAGAGCAGGCCGCGGAGCCTGCTGGGAGTAGTAGGCGCCGGCGCCGGACGGGAGCCGCCGGGCCGGAAAGGTAAGGGCCCCCCTCCCCCCTCCCCCTCCTCCCCTCCACGCACCCCCTCCTTACCTTCCCGGCCCGGTGGCTCCCGTCCGGCGCCGGCGCCTACTACTACCAGCAGGCTCCGCGGCCTGCTCTAGAGTAGCGCGCCGGGTGATGACATCACCCGGCGCGCCACCCTAGAGCAGGCCGCGGAGCCTGCTAGTAGTAGTAGGCGCCGGCGCCGGACGGGAGCCACCGGGCCGAGAAGGTAAGTGCCCCCCTCCTCCCCCCCCCCGCTGTCCACTTTCATCGGCGGGCGCCCGCTGGCGCCCGCCAATGGAAGCGGCGGTGGGCGCCAGTGGGCGCCCGCCGATCCGCCGATCCGCCGAACCGGTTCGGAGCTTTTTCGGACCGGTTCGGATTGGATCGGCCGATCCAGCTGCGGGATCGGAAATCGGATAATTTATCCGATTTCCCACTGGACCGGACTCGGATCGTGGATCGGGTCCGATCCAGTGCACATCCCTAATTTGTATGCAATTAGTTCCTGGTGATATTCCCTCTTCATCACAACAGTTAAAGCTACAGGCACTATACTAGAGTGACCATATACAAAAGAAGGCAGGGCCCCTGCACCTTTAACAGTTGTGATGAAGAGGGAATTTCACCAGGAAATAATTGCATACAAATGACACTGGCTGAAATTCCCTTTTCTCTACAACTGTTAAAGTTACATGAGCCCTGACCTGGATTTTATCTGGCTACCCTAAATGGTCAGCATGACTTGCAGCGGCCCAGGAGAAGCCTGGGCCGCTGCATTGGGGTGGGCCTCATCGCGCCAAACCCAGAAATGGCTACTTCCAGGTTTCCCTGGTTTCCCCCCACTCCACCCCTATGGTGCGGAAAGAGCCTTAGAGTCATGCCCAGTAAGACCAAGTTCAGTGCAACTCAGTTTTTGGCAAAGGAGTATCATGGCTTAGGGCATGGAGGAAAGGGGGGCAGTGTCATCCTTTCCACAGTTTGGTCTAGCCTAGTCAGATCCTTCGGACCTCAACTGGGCTCAGCTTAGGCAGAAGCCCAAGGGAAAGGGTTGTAGCTCACTGTTGGAGCACTCAGTGATGGAACACACATGTTACATGCAGAAGGTATCCAAGTCCAATCCCCAGCATCTCCAGGTAGAGCTTGGATACACTCCTTTCTGAAACCATGGAGAGTCATTGCCCATCAGTGTAGAGCATCCTACCCCAACTTGGTGCCCTCTAGATATGTTGGACTACAACTGCCAGCATCAGATGTTGGCAGTTGTAGTCCAACATATCTGAAAGGGACCAGATTGGGGAAGGGCTATATAGATGACACTGTAGATGGATCAACAGTCTGAATTGGTATGAGGCAGCTTCCTATGTTCATAACTGAGTTGAGGAACACGTGAATCAAAGTCTGCATTAGCAGATGGGAAGCCTACTAATCTCTGGAACTTGACACATTTATACAGGTGCAGCTAAAGCCAGACATTAAGGCCAAAGTTATAGAATCATATAATAGTAGAGTTCGAAGGGGTCCAACCCCCCGCTCAATACAGGAATCCACCTTAAAGAATTCTTGACAGCTGCATCTTGAATGCCTCTAATGCCCATGGTAATTGGTTCCATTATCATACTGCTCTAACAGTCCGGACGTTTTTCCTGATGTCCAGCCAGAATCTGGCTTCCTGTAACTTGAGCCCATTATTCCATGTCCTGCACTCTGGGATGATTGATAAGAGACCCTCTGTATGACAAGCACCTCGCCTTGGGGTGCTTTGGGGGTTGCCCGGCTTACCTCTGTGCCGAAGCTAAGGTGAGATCCCCCACCTCGAGGTGACTTGGCCTCTCAGGTCCCTGGAAGTCGGCCACGCAGCTAGCACCCAAGAAAGTCGGTAGCAAGGCTGGGAGGGGCCTTGCACCCCCAACCCAGAGCCGCTGCCACCAGGACTTACCTGCCACCATTGTTGCTGCCAGCTGCTATCGCTGACAACCACCATCACCGCCTGCCTCCATTGCCGCCCGTCACCACCGCGTTGTCATCAGCTGCATCGTTGCTGCCTCCTCTGGCTTCATCACCACCTGCTGCCATCGCCGACCACCACCACCGCTGCCTGCTGCCGCATCGCCCACTCTCCTTAGAACTAGGCCATGATATCGCGTGGCCTATTACATCTATGACCAGATACTACGGAGGCCGTAAAGGGCCCACAAACTATGGCAGCCGAAAAGAGTCGCTCCTGCAGCGCTGGTAGCAGACAGCGCTGGCGGAGGTGGAGGCAGCAGTGATACAGCAGTGGCAGGCGGCGATGACAGCAGGTGGTGATGGAGGTAGTGGCAGCAGCAATCCGGCAGCGGTGGGCGGTGATGGTGGCGGGTGGCGATGGCAGTGGGCAGCAATGTAGTGGAAGGCAGTGGTGGCAGCAGGTAAGCAGGGAGAGTGGGGAGAGGGGAGGGGAGTCCAATGGAATCACGGCCGGCCTTGCGTTGGCTTTCCTGAGATAGTGGGAGGGAGGGCCCAGCACCACTCTGAAGTGGCCCGAGGTACCCCAAAACTTCGGTACTGGTGTGTTTTGGCTTCGGAACACCTCAGGCTGACCCAGAACAACTTGGAACCGAGGTGTGGTGGGCCGAATCAGCCCACCTCGCCTTGTTTCGGGGATTTGGCCTGAGGCGGAGCACTGCCCTAGTGACAACCTTTCAAGTATGTGAAGAGTACTATCAAGACCAGGACCCCACAGGCCTGTGGGGGGGGGTGGCAAATGACCAAGCAGAGAGTAGGGATGTTGGAGGAATGTGTCCCCTCCCTGGTCTTCAGCTCCTTTCCCCATGAGATGGCCTGACTTTTTCCCATTTTTTTTTTAAATGCATAAACAGACATTTGTGTAATATGTGCAAATTATGGCCAAAATCTGCACCGATTACGTAAATTGCAGATCCAATTTTTGCAAATGTCTATTAATGCAAATCTTTTTTTTTAGAAAATCTGAAAAGTTCTCAAATTCCTGGGAATACCAACGGCTTAGCTCACCAATGCAAGCCACAAAAATCCAGCGAGCCCCAAAATGGCCGGTTTTCCTGGGGGAAGCAGCAAATAGGGCTGCAAGTAGGGTTGCAAATGCCATATTGTTCTTGTAGCCAAGGTGATACTATGATGTAAGTGAATTTGAAATGTGAAATTGCACATGCTCAGGGCTTTTGTTTGATCAGGTTGGCAAGATTTGCTGTTGCTGTTTTGTTCTAACATATTAGGCATGTAGAAGCAGTTGTAAAGGACGAGGTTGGTGGCAGGGCAAAGAGAAATGTTGGTTGTGTGCTTCACAACTGAAGTCAGACACAAGGCTGTCTAAAGGGAGCCCACATAATCTGGGGTCTAAAATTCCCCACTGCACCACTGGTAAAGGCAATACAAGTTCTGTTCCAAACAGAGGGGAGACAATTCAACAGAGATGAGAACATGTTGAAGGAAGGCCGTGATGCAAAAGTCAATAAGCCGCTAATATCTGACATCCACAAGCAACAACCCAGCTGACGATTTAGAAATCACTCTCAGGCGGGCAGGCAGGTTGGTGACTTCATTCGCAGAACATCTGCAAAGCATTCAGACAGTCCAACATTTTGTTATCTAATACTTCTCCTTAAACTTTTCCGATTGACAGGCTGGAGCCTGAGTCCACAAGTTAGGTAACTCCACATCCACTTGATGAATAATGATGCCGGGTCCCTTGTTTGTTTGCTTATTCTGAAATCAGATCGTGTTTATTCTGTGCCCCCTTTCCCTTTCTGATAGATAAGTAATTGTTGGCAGATGTGGCAAGTATCTGGGGCCAAGATATATTTGTTTGCACAGTTCAGCCGTAGCCGGTATCAGGCCATTGCAGCTGTTTTTTATCAAGATCCTGTACATGCTAGACAATCCACCTGGCAAAACAAGATTCACTCATGTGACCTTCGTCTAAAAGCTTTAAATAGGGGCGTTCTGCTTAAGTAAGAAGGAAAATCAATGCTGAAAACACCTAATTAAATTAACAAATTGCCATGAAATGCTAATTTGTGTTTATATATGCAAAAAATGCCCTATGGTTCACATACAGGGATGTCCCAGCCTTATTTGTCAACTTTGATTTAAAACCTAAATCGCACAATGAGGACATTAATTTTCTGAGACAACCTTTATTTGTTGTGTGCAGTGTAACTGGTGAATATGTTTTAATTATGAAACCTGGAAAATACCCAGAATGCTTTTTTGTTTTGTCTACTGTTAGAAGCCAAATGACAACAGGAGTAGCAGGCAGCATAAATCTTGTTTGGAGATTAACACCTCTATTGTGCCATTTTCTGAAGAAGATTGCAGTACTGTGAGTGGATTTGGTAACCTCCTTCACTGTTGTGAACAAGGGTGGCTATATTATAGCTCACCTGATTTCCTAAGTGTCTTCAAGACTTGGGTCCCCAGCTTTCCGTAATTTCCTCTCATAGGTGTTTAAAACTAATAGGTTTGTTTCACTGAATCAGAACAATTCAGGCTGCAATTCTACGCATACTTACATGGGGGTAAATCCCACTGAATACAGTGAGATTTCATTCCAAAGAAACAGACATATGATTGCACAGTTAGAGGGGGTTACCTGTTCAATGGGCTTAACTGCACTGAACTCTCTGTTGGACTGGGCCTTAATTTACCTGTCTATATAGAAAGAAAAACTAGAAACTGTGCACATGGTCAGGATTTAGGGATGTTGGAAGAATCCATTTGTGGGGTAGAGCTTGATGAGGTTTGGTCAGCTCGGCCTCCTACACATCATTCCTTTTTCTACTTACTGGCCCTGCTCTGTCTGCAATAAGTTGGGCCAGTTAGCAGATTTTCTGTATTTTTTCCATTTGCGTTCATTGCGCAAATTACAGTCACAATTTTCACAATTTGCACAAATATCAACTGCAATTTGCACAAATTTCACTAGCGATTTACACAAATCTCTATTTGTAGAAATTGCAGCTCTGACTAAAAAAAAAAAAGCCCCTGGAGTTCTGGGCTCAGCTGGTAAATGCTAGCTAAGGTGAGTGGGCAGTGGAATCTGTTGAGCCCAAAGAGGGCTGGATTTCCAAATGATAGACATCCCTATCAGAATTATACCACTGCCTAGGCATGTAATATTTTGATGTTATCTGATAGAGATATCTATGCATTTGTTACATTTACCTTCCTCTAAGGAGAAAAGGGTGGCTCACATGATCCTCTTCTTCTCCATTTTATCCTCACAACAATCCTATGAGGTAAGGTAGGCTGAGAGTCAGTGATTGGCATAAAGTTACGGTATTTACGATTTTAAATCATATAAGTCATTTTTCTTCAAGAGAGCTCAAGAGCAATATTGGTTCCATTCAGTCTTTCTATCTGGAGCTTGTATCTCTCTATCAGGAAAATTGTTGTACTGCCACCAACAGTGAACTCTTAGCATGCACTTTGAAAGTGGTATGAAAGTGTTATATAAAAAACAGGAGCCACATTACTGCTTGATAGCAGTATTGAAGCGCACTGACAACTGTTGGGGCCCCTTGACACATATCATATGCCTCTTTCATACTGCTATATCCTGCTTGGTGTGGCTCCTGCCTTTTATATACCGCTTTCATACCACTTTCATAGTGCTATATCCTGCTTCATGTAGATGAGGCCATGGGTTCAAAAATACTGATAAATGATTCTGTGTAAAAGAAACATGGGCAAAAGTACAGGAATTGGCCAAAGTAGGCTTGTACTAAAGAAGGAAAAAATCACCTTTGGTGTGGAATAAAAATCCTAAATATTTAATAGTTATATCCACATTGAAAAATGATTTGTTTCTTTTGAAAAGATATACAGACTTGTACATAAGCTCAATGTTTCGGGCCCTAAGGACCTTCATCAGGAGCTGTACAGTCATTAGAATTAGTTAGTCAAAAGTCTTAAAATATATCCTGCTGCAGGATATCAAGCTAACAGGTTCATGTAGCTCAGTATTGCCTAGGCTGACCATATGAAAAGGAGGACAGGGCTCCTGTAACTTTAACAGTTGTAGAGAAAAGGGAATTTCAGCCAGTATCATTTGTATGCAATTAGTTCCTGGTGATATTCCCTCTTCATCACAACAGTTAAAGTTGCAGGCACTATACTAGAGCGACCATATACAAAAGAAGCCAGGGCCTCTGCAACTTTAACTGCTATGATGAAGAGGGAATTTCACCAGGAACTAATTGCACACAAATGACACTGGCTGAAATTCCCTTTTCTCTACAACTCTTAAAGTTACAGGAGCCCTGACCTGGATTTTATCTGGTCACCCTAGTATTGCCTACAGCAGGGGTGGGCAGAAGATAGATTTCCAGGCATTTTGGACTTCAGCTCCCAGAAGCCCCTGGCAGCATGACCAATGGTCATGAATGCCGGGGGCTGCCATCCGAAACAACTGGTGATCTACTTTCTACCCCCCCCCCCCGGTCTACAGGTCACTGACTGGCAGTGGCCCTCCATAGTTACAGGCAGGAGTCTAGCCCAGCCATACCTGGAGAGGCCTAGAGGGATTGAACCTGGGACTTTTGGCATGTGTTCTGCCATCAAGCTATAGGCCTTCCAATTTCAATACAAGGAAACCCAGGTCAAGAGCATCAGGCTGCGACTGTGGTAATTTGCCCAGGGAGCTTGCAGGGCTGATGTCTTGATTATCTGCATCTCCAACATTTTAGCTTACCTTTCACATTCATAGGAATTGGATGATGGCTCTCAGCTAAGGTGGCTTTGCAAATTAGGCCACCATTCCCAACCATTCCTGCTCAGCTAAGTTCATGGCTGATGCTCTTGAGCAGTGTTACTGTTGCACCCCTGAAATGGAACTCAGAGAGGCCTTTCTGCCTCCAGCTGCTATTTTCCAAAATGATGGGAAATGATGGGAAAACAAATAGAAATGCCATTGGTTGCTGGCAGTACCAGTAAAAAAGGTGGCATGTGTGATTTACCACCAAGCACGAATTAACCAGTAGCAATACAAGATCAGAAGCACCAGTGACATAGACCTGCATCAAGTAAAGGAACCAGGACAGAAATATCCATGAAGAATTTTACTTCTCTGATGAGAAATGGTTTCAGAACAGCTCCTCCTCCTCCTCCTCCTTGATAGAGCAGTCCTATGATGGATCCTGCCCCCAGGCCATAGACCAGGGGAGGGCAACAAATGAGTCTCCAGATGATTTGGCCTACAACTTCCATCAGCTCTAGCTGGCATACCCAATGGTGAGGGATGATTGTAGTTCTAGAGCAAAACATCTGGAGGGCCACAAGTTGCCCACTAGTGTGATTGTCAGAGCTATGGCCTCAGGGGAGAATCTGAATTGGAATGGGTGGCAATACTTTAGGATTGTGGTCTTACTGTCGTGATTTCAAGCCCTCTGGCTGCGATGTGAGACAATAAAGAAGTCTGCCTTGCAATCCACAAAGCTTTATTCAGTAAATAGACATCTCTTCACACTTGAAGGAAGTGTGAATGCTAGGAGCTATCCTCTAAGTTTAATTTGCCTAACAAATCAAGGCAGCTGCCCATCAACTAAATGGAAAGCTTCCCACTGTGCCTGACAAGCTTTTACCGAACCCCTCTTCAGGGAGGGTCTTCAAGTTCTTAACTTTGCCGAGTTGCTAGCCTAGCAGACCTCATCTCACCTCCTCTCAACTCCACCCACTTGACTCTGTGACAGACTCTGGGATCTGTTAATGCCAATGCTCCCTCCACCTCTGACAAAGACTGAGTTCCCAGGGGCGGGGAGTATGATCTCTGAGCCTGGGCATCCTGTTCGATAAGCTCCTGGGAAGATTTCTCCTTGACTCCTAGAGAGTATCGAAGAATTTCCTCCTCTGCTTCCTGTCTTGGCTGGGCTTCTTCGTCAGGCTCCAAGTCTGATTTGGGATACACACCAGAGATTTAGGATACACACATCAGGTCTGATCCTGATACTTACAGTGCATCTTAAAAATAAGTCTTATCAATTCAATGAATGCCTAGGGATATTGTTTCTTATCTTTTTTTTTTTGGTCTAGCTTTCATGAAACAACGATATGCTCTTAAGTAACAGATTCTTGTATATTTATTATTATTATTATTATTATTATTATTAACAATAATAATAATAATAAATATTATTCTCTATATGGCTAGATTGGTCCCATTTCAGGCTGACATTATCTTGCTCATTCTACTGTTCCCGTGGTAATAAATGATATTTTCATAGGCATGGATAGTAATCAATATAAGCATGCTGCTCTCATTGATCAAAAGAAGACCCTTGGTCTAACAAATCACCAATTATGGCTATTTAAAGCAGATTCAATCATTTTCAGAAGACCAGCAAGGACATGGTTTCCTGGTCACTTTCCTATCCATACTAGTTATGTTTTGAATAATGGTGTTAAAGCAGAGGTGAGATGAGATGGTATTTGCTAAATGAACTTTTATTTCACCCTTAAAGGAGTGCCATGCTTGAACATTATGGCTGCTTTCTCTGCCACATGCAGGCATTTATGCGGTGGTCTACAATCATGGAATAAACAGAGGAGTTCTGAAACCATAACATGTATTTCTGACAACCATAGCTGTTATTATTAATAAAAAAATAATCTAATTTATATGTTGCTGTGCTATGCTTTAATACTTCCTACATTGGTTAATGTGATCCTCTCGGTCAAGCATACGTTTCTAATGTAGTTCACTGCACTCAAGGATAATATGACTGAGTCTTGCATTCATGATCCTGCCACCCAAGTATGTGAATTTGAACAGCACATAAAAGGAGAAACCTATAATATATTCCACTCATCTAACAATATTATTTTTTGGTAAATCAGGTTGGAGTTTGTAATTGACACCTCCTTGAAGATTCATTTATACTACTTTAAACTCCAAAGATCAACAGGGCTCAATGTCATTCTTAATATTTCCTAGATTTTATCATAGCGCACTACAGTAATATCTCATTTCCTAATTTTGGTTTATACAAATATCTATAGATATCTAAAGTTAGGGATGTGCATACAAGCAAAATTCAAGCTTGTCAAAATCCTCCAAACTTGACCTTAAATCTCGTTCTGTCTCATGTCTGTATCAAAGTGTCGTCTTTTTGTTTGTTTTTCTTTTCACATGAAAATGTGCACTTATTTTCTTGTGTATTTATTGTTTTATGTTAAATATTTCTAGTTCACCTTTCAGGGCACAAATATACACATCAGTTGAGTGTATCTTTGAAATGTATGCATTCTTCTCCCATTGCTTACTACTACTACTACTTTTTATTTATTTATTTATTTATTTATTTATTTATTTATTTCTTACCCGCCTCTCCATTTGGATCAAGGCGGGGAACAACAATATGATAAAAAACATAAAACTGATTAAAACATGACACACATAATTAAAACTGTATTAAAACATCCTAAAACATCCTAAAAACATCCTTAAAACATTCTAAAATTCCACTGGATATGCCCGCCGGAAGAGAACAGTCTTTATGGCCTTCTTAAATTCTAAAAGACTGTTAAGTTGACGAGTCTCCTCCAGCAGGTCATTCCACAGTCTGGGAGCAGCAGAAGAGAAGGTCCTCTGGGTAACGGTTGTCAGCCTAGTCTTGGCCGACTGTAGTAAGTTCTTCCCAGAGAACCTGAACGTGCTGGGCGGATTGTATGGGAGAAGGCGATCCCGCAGGTAACCTGGACCCAAACCATGTAGGACTTTAAAGGTAATAACCAACACTTTATACTTCGCCCATAAACTAATTGGCAGCCAGTGGAGTGATTTTAAAGCTGACATAATATGGTCACCCCTAGGTGTACCGGTGACCAACCTGGCTGCCATATTTTGAACTAATTGAAGTTTCCGGACTAGGCACAGCTTGTTTATGTGCGTTTCTCAGAAGTACACATTTTTTCACTCACATTTTTTAAAATATATGCATGCTGTCGAGCCCTCTTTTTTGGTCCATGAATCGCATTGCAAGCTTGGCAATGTATGGACTTTGACTGCAGATTGTATTCAGATCTATGTTCTCTCTGGAAGGTACAAACTGGGTAAAAATGAACTGAACAAATTTCTCATAAATCCTTATCAAAAGGAGATTCAATCCTATGTTCAGCACCACTAATCTGCTATTTTGTGCATTCAGTAGTAAACACAGTACTACTTAACAGATGCAACACTAACTTACTAGTCATTACTAAAGAACTAGTTAGCTCTAAACAGCATTTAATACGAAACAATTTATCCACTTGTTCATTATATGACAATTCCGAATTCTGCTGTAATGCATTTTAATTTTAAACTCAATATCAGGTCCCAGATCGTGCTTGATTGGCTCTGGCATTGATAGTCCTGAATTATGACCCCATTTAGCTGCTTTCCCCAGGTCCAATCCTGCACATATATTTCCACTTATATGTCAAAGATTCTTGCCAACAAATAGTAACTGTGGAAGTAGCCCAGTAAATACTGTAGGCTGCAATCCTGTGCACTACTTCTCTGAGAGTAATCTCCAGTGAAACCAATGATACTTACTTCCAAGAAGACATACATAAGATTGCACTGTTAATCTGCTTTCTAAGCATCCTTCAGATCCAAGATCACTACAAGTATAAGCTGTTTTTGGAGAGGGGGTGACTTAAAGGAAGCATGGGCAGATGTCTGGCTTGTAGCATCTGCATTGTTGTTGTTGTTGTTGTTGTTGTTGTTGTTACTAGAACTCTAAGGTCCACCAACTGAAGCCAGGTGCAAATTTTTGGCTGGTGGTGAAGCTAAGCAAAAATTATTGGCTGGGGGTGGATCCAGATGCAAATTAGTGGCCCAAGGCACAGATCCAATGACCTACTACACTCCCTGAGCCAGACACTGGGAGGACCTGCATATACAAGTACAAATCTATGCATTAATCATTACAGACAGAGGAGCCTTGATGCTGTTGCTGTTGTTAAGCAATTGGAGATCAGAAATCCTTGTCGATCTTCTCCAAACAGCCAGTGATCTACCAGGAAATCCCAACCTACTTCTTGCCCATTCCTAATTTGGAGTATATCCAGTATCAATGAGAGATGTCAGTGTGCCAAGATAAAATGAATGCATTTCTTTGTACAGCAGTATGTTTATCTGCTCTTTGTCAGCCAAAAGGGCCGATGCAAAGGAATTCTGAATATTTATTTAGAATAATCATATACACTGACTAAATTGTTTTAAAAATAAGTGTTAGGTATTGGGCAGCAGTGGAGAAACTGGGCACAGGTTGTAAGAAGAGGTGGAAAGAAAGCAATTTAGTGCAGGAAGTATGTAAAGGTAGAAATTCAGGACTGCAACGTTGAGGTCTGCCCGTGTGTAAAGGAAGTTAATTTAACCGACATAAAGAATTAGGCTCATCGACATCTGGTTGTTCAACTACCAGATTTGGCTTCAGGAATGGGAAATGAATTGGTGAGACCTGATGTCAGTGCCTTGTGGGATTCAACTCATAATACGCAATGCAGAAACCTAAAAATGTAAGTGCATATGGATTTCATCGAGCTTGTGCCCTATGAAACGAGATAACTTCGCCCTAAGAAAACACATGGCTCTTTTATCAAGGCTCAAATTATACTCTCTCCTTAGGAGCCTGGACCATTTACCTTGGCAAAATATTTATTCTGCATGAGCTAAATATACTCACAGATGCAGTCTAAGCTCCTGAGCCAACTTCTCTGGGCATATCCACACTGTAGCCTTAAACTAATTTAAGAGCAATTCCCTCTTCCCAAGGAACCCTGGGGATTGTAGTTCTTTGTGATGACAGGAGGAGTTAGGGGTCTCAAAGAGTGCACCCCACAAAAATATAATTCTCAAGATTCTTTGGAACCAATCCTGAAAGATTGAGTCTCATTGAGTCCAACACTTGAGTGTTTAATATTAATATAAATATTTAATATTAATGGTTGGGATTTAGGGAGGCATGGAGATGATACTTCTCACCTAATCATGACTTATGGAGCCCATAATTCCCCATGAGTCCCTTATTATGTATCTATCCCTGTGAAGCCTACTTCTAAGCTTTGGTTCTGGATCTGGATCCCAGAAACAGCCCTTTACATCCGCTATTGGATGCAATAGTAGATCTACAACAATAGAGAGTGCCCACCTTTCTTAAAATTGGCAGCTCTCATGCAAGACGGGTGGCTGCTGAGTGTGAGTGGATGGATCAGATAAGTCCTGGCAGCTAGCCGAGTGAGGCGGCAGCAGCTCACCAGGTTTGGGGGCAAGCAGGGGGGAATCCAATGGACTCCTGGTTGTCCTCACACTCAGCTGCTTGATGAGCACCCAAAAAACTGAAACATCCAACCCGCTTCAGATGTCTGGAACTCGCTTTGGATCTGGATCCGAAGCAGGTAGGACCTGGTACGAAGTGGCTTGAGATGGATCAGGGTGTGTCAGGGGGTCCCTGTACAGTCCTACTATTAAGACCCAAAACACATGTTACTTTGAAGACGTAGCAAGAAGCTTTGTCTTGTTTTCTTTTTTATTCTAGAGTAAGCGCAGGGAGCCCAACCCAGATTGAGGCCTCAGTGTGGGGGTAGTGGGCTTTACTCCTTCCTTTACCTACTGATCTGATCAGGACATACACTGTCCTGATCAGATCAGCCCCCCCCCCCCACCCTATGCCTGCAATTCATTTTCCATTTAACAGATCATGGTTTCATCTGGTAATACAGATTTCTCAAGGTAGGTACATGAGCTGTGGAACCTCCCTCATATATGGGTGGCGCCAAGTCTTACATGCTTTCAGTGCCAGCAAAACGCCTATTTGATTATCCAGGTTTTAATTGAATTTCCCCACTTTTCTTTTTCTGTATTGTGTAAACTGTTGTTTTTCTGTTTCTGTTGTTCTCTGTTCAAATTATATATATATATATATATATATATATATATAGCTTGCACCCTGCTATGGGTAATTTTATAATGACACAGGCAAGAAACTCCTTAAATAAATAAATAATAAAAATTGCAGGTGCAGGATGCCCCATCCAGATTGGGACCATAGCAGGGGAAATGGTTATAGTCTCCCTGCCCACCCCCATGCAAGGATCAGAGTCTGGACTAGGGCCCTGCCCCCATTTGCATCCACTAAGTCATGCGGCTGGCTTGTGATTGCCATTGGTCAAATGGTGTCATAGATTAGCTCCACTAATATTTTTTGCCATTACATATTAATGGTAGGAGTGACATAGAAATGAAATTAACAGAGCTGCTCATCTCAGAAACATCTTGGCTTTGGACCTCAAAATAAAGAGATAAATATCTAGATCACTGAAGTTTCACTGCATTACAGTCTGCTTAGGTAGACGATCTAATCTCTGTGTTTTGTTGACCTCGTGATCTTTCACCCCAGCAGAATGTCTGTGTTCCATTTTATAAATGTAAACATTATTAGTGCACATATGAAGACCACCTCAGCTGTACAATAGAAGATAAATAAATCCAAGAGATCTTATCAAGCTCTGGACTGAACAAGTTGCATATGGTGGGATCAACCAAATTGTGACGAAAGGAAAAGTAAATGCTTGTGGTGGGAAGGAAAGAAGAGAGAAAGGGACGGATCATGGTAGAGTTCGTCAAGATAACGGCTCAAATAAGTTTCACTAAAATATGAACTGCAATAACGTTTCAGATGTTAAAATCTCTCCAACTGCTCTTTGAATAAAGCAACCACCAATTTGTTAACACATTTTCAAAAGACATCGTTTCAGAAACTGCCTAGATCTGTATTTTTATCGTTTCTAAAGAAAGTTGTGGGTTTTAATGTACAGCAAAAAAGGTAGGAGGACAGCAAGGTTGGAATGTCCTTCTCAAGATATCTGCCTCATATTCAACAAATATAGAAAGGTACGAGATATGATCAGGGCAGAATATATTCTCCTGCAGCACCCCTTGACAATATGGATGAATGCCTAGAAACCTGCATGGCTATAATTATGCCACAGAGCACAGGATGTGTCCTCTAATGCAGAAACTGATAGAGAGCCTAGCCCTGTTCACGCAACATATGTGCTTGGGTGCAACAGTATTCACTGACCTTACATCCATTTGTTCAGACCTAAGGTATGAACAGAGCCAACACGCTTAAAAACTGTGCATGCATAGGATCTGTATGTGTGATCTGCACGCTGCATTCCCCCTTCATATATTGATGCTATACATAAGAACATAAAAACAGTTGACCTGGATCAAACCAAAGGCCTATGTAGTCCTGCATTCTGTTCTCACAGTGGCTAATCAGATGCCCAAGGAAAGCCCACAAACAGGGCAAGCAAATTGTGCATGGAGATCTTTCCAGAAAAATCCACATGGATTTTAAGAGCTCCATCAGACAAGCATTTTATTGTATCCTTGTCACAGAGCACTCATGGATTTTTGCAGGTCTCTCTCATGTCGTAGTCTTGTCTCCTACACACTTCCCGCGCCTTCTAGCCTTCTTCACGTGACAAAAAACACCCCAGTAAGTCCAACTTATTTTTTGAGATGCAACTTGCCGCTATCTCCTGCTGTGTGCAGGAGATAGCAGCAAGTTCCTCTTTCAAAAGAGGAAGTAATGAGGAATAAATGCACGGGTGGAGAAGCGACGGTAAGCAAACACGATCCCCCCCCCCAATGTGATGAAGTTCTAAGTCTCAGCCTAAGATATTCCATCAGTGCTGGCACAAGACATTTTGCTGCCTGATGTGGGACACAAATGCCAACCACTCAGCTCAGTTTGGCACCAGGTAGCCACCATCTTAGATTTCTCAAAACGCAATGCCTGGTCCCGGTCTGGTTCCTCCATCTGAGCAGTTTGTTAGCGCAAGTTGAAGTTCTTCAGTAGTTCTGAGGCCACTTGACACCCAGGGATAGCCAGGAACCAGTGAGTGGAGTGTTTGGGGTTAAAAAAAAAAAGTCTGAACCAACCCACAGACTTAAGAAACTGACTGGGTTCATTCACAAGAGGGAAATGATAAGGGGGGAAATGAAGATGCAATCCCTTTTAAAATGCTCCTTCTATCAGAGGAAGACTCCTTTTGGTAAAGGAAAGGAACCATTGGAGCAAACCCTATGATGTAATTTCAATATGTGGCAAATGCGTAAGTCTTCTGAATGCACTGCCACAGGATGACTTCTAAAATATTCCATGTCCTTGAGATGCATTGGACTCTGCAGCTTGCTTGCTAAGTTTGAACTTTCTCAATCTGAAAACAATAGCACACTTGGTGAAAAATATGCAGAGCAAGAGAAAAATTGGTGTTCATTCTTCCCACGTTATGGAATAGACAATTATACTGTGTTTTGTTTTGTTTTTAAAAAAATGCCACCTAGTAAAATGAATTCCAAAAATTTCTTGTAGTCATATATCATTTTTGCAGTGAGACTTTTTCACCCTTGAATACAGCTTCTATTTTTTTTAAGGAAGTTATTACATTGTTGGAATTTCTGTGGCCGATTACATGGGCATGATTACATCCTGCATAATCAGGATGGTATAATTCAGGTACATGGCCAAGTATGCCCATAGTGTTAATTGAAAACAATGTTAAAAAGGTAACTGTTCTCCTCTTTGGAAAGAGAGTAAAAGAGAGAGAGAGAGAGAGAATGTTTTCAGAAGTCAAGTTTAAAATAAACTCCTTACAAGAAAATGACTGTAGCACTCCATGAGTTTTTAGTGATAGGAGGGATATGTTTAAGACACACTGACACAAAATATAAATCAGGTTTGACTTCAGTTATTAAGTGCTAAAAGTAGCATTCACTGATAGAAAAAAAGGAGGGTGGGTTTCCTGCTTTTAAATGATAAATATGTATGAAAAAGAGAAGTGTCACCATGGAAACACAAGTCTTGCCAGAGTTTTTCAGGCAGGCAAGTGTTAGAATGGAAACTTGCAATCATTGTAAAAATAAATAGCTATAAACTAAAAGGGGAGGTGGCACTTTGCTTTGGCCCGTTTTACAGTTGGTGTGCCCCACACGCTCTTTTGATCACTCCCAAACTCCACCTGACAGCCAAGAGTTTATTTTTTTAAGAATGGGGACTTTAAAAAATGTAATGAAAAGAAAAAAGCATTCTTTTTTTTTCATTTTTTTTATGGCCAAGATTTTAAGGAGGCTGCAAGCCTATAACTATTTACCTGGGAGTAAACTCTATTGACCTCAGTGGGACTTACTTTTGAGTAGGCATAGATAGGTTTGTACTGTCAATTATTTAAAAGTCCCTTCAGGCCACAATCCTTTGCATGCTTAGACAGAAGAAAAATCCCTACAGTTCTCAGCATGGCCCAGTCAGCATGGAGCTGTAGGACTTTCCCCCCCTGTCTAAATATGCAAAGGATTGCATCTTTAAAATCAAGGTTCAAATAAGTCTTCCTCCCTTGACCTTTGTTTACTCTGTTTTGTGACATTTTTGTTCTGTCTCATTGTATTTATTATTAATATCACTGAGCATACATTGTAGATTGTTTTAGCTTATATGGTGAATTGCCTTCAGGTTCCTTGGATCAAAAGACAAGATAAAAATATTTTAAACAAATAAACAAACAAGAAAAGGGCAGGAACTAAATACCAAGGCTCCAAAAAGAATTTTATGCATGAATAGGCCTTTCTTCACCTGGTTCATGAATATGAGTACTGCAGCTATGTCGAAGCAAAATGTCTGTAGACTCATGACTTAAGGTGCAAACCTAAGGGCACCAGGAAGGTATACTTGGGGCCGTGAGATGCTGTGGCTCTCTCCGTCCACAGGTGGATATGAAGGTCCATTCACAGAGAGGAAGGAGTGCTATGGAGGTCCTCCCTTGACCTGCTGTGAAAATCACCACCACTATGGCCACTTCGCCACTGCTGCTCCAAAGAGGACATTTTGTATCGGCTAAATCTAAAGCCTCTTAATTCCTATGCAGACATCCATGATCTCTGTGTGGATATCGAGGCCGAGAGCTAGAGAAGGCATGAAACATCAAGGCCAGGGCAAGTTGCCCCTTTGTAACCATGGAACCCCTTCACATGATCAATGAGTGAAAGGGGCTTGTGTTTTTCTCGTATGGGTATTTTCTAGTATAGCTTCAACCAAAACAGCATACACCATTCTGGCTTTTCAATCAGTGGAAGGACATCAATTACAAAGCAAAGGAACACTGTATACAACAGAGAGTACAGCCTTCGACCACAATTGCTAATGGTGGGAGGGAGTTCCAGGCTGTGCACACTCCTATTTTTGTTTGTGATATGTCAGAGGGTATGCCCTGAGGCGCAATTATAATTCTGCATCAAGTTCACTTCATTGATTTCAATGCAGTTGGAGGCCACCAAAAGGCGTGGGAGTTAACAATATGCTCATCTACACCTAAGGGTGTAGAGTGAGGGAGGATCGCAGACTTAACTGCTTCCGCAAGCCTCCCCCAGCATCTAAACAGCAGTATGACAACCTGGAAGGCAAGAGGGATGTCGCAGCCACCATATATTTTTTTTTAAGGAAGAGGAGCCATGCGTGGCAGAAAAGGTAAGGAACTCCCCCCCCCTGGCCAAACCCTGCACTCACCCACCCATGCCATCCTGGGGATGGCAAAATTGTCCCCCCCATGGGTACATACACCAGGCACAGTCCTTGGGATGGTCACGGGACTGCGGAAAAATATTCCCAGTTTCCGTTATCCCGGGGTCATCCCTAGGTCGTCCCCAGTTGTTCCCGGGATACCCTGTGCATCATATGGATGCACAGGGACAACATAGGGACAACCCTGGGATGTCTGACTGGTGTAGACATGGCCAACGTGTCATTTTTTCCACCTCTTACCCTGCTAGCCTCCCACATAGACTGCAGTGTGTACTCTACACTGGCTTCAAAGATAGTCTGGAGACTTCAGTTAGTACAAAATGTGGCAGAAACTGTAGTACTGACTGGAACTGGGCATTGCAATCATATGATGCCAGTATTGTACCATCTTCTTCACTGGCTCCCACTTCGTTTCTTGGCCCAATTCAAAGGGCTGTTTTGAGCCTATAAATTGCTTCATAACTTGGAGGGCTGCTTCTTCTCATGTATTCCTACCTGTGCCCTGAGATGGTCAGCAAAGGCCCTGCCACATGTTTTCTCACATACTGAGGTGGAGTAGGGATGTCTGTCGCTAGGAAAACTGGTGCTTTTTTGGCTTCACAGAGTACCCCATTTGCATTTGTGAGTCGAGCTGTGGGCTTTTCTCCAAACTCCGGGAACCCTTTTTGCACCTTATTGTTTTGGCGTTGAGCATAATTCGCTCAGTAATGTGTGCAGATTCTGCCATGATTTGCATAATGGCCAAGATATTTGCACAAATTGCAGAACCTGTGAAAACAACAGAATGCACAAAATGCCCAGAAAATCCACCCACAGGCCAGACTCTCTGCAGATTGAGTTGGGCGTTGGAGTGGGAACCAACATGAAGTTTGGGATGCTGAACCTAGGAAAACACATTGAATCCCCCTACCCCCAAATGGATTTCTCAGACATCCCTGTTTTTAAGTAGGTCTTCTCAGTGGTAGTCCCACAGTTATGGAATGCCCTCCCCAAAGACTTTCTCCTGGTGCCTACCCAAAAGTCTTTTCAGTGCAAGTCAAAGGCTTTTTTATTCTCATAGGCTTTTTAAAAGTGTTGTATATTCCTGCTGCCCAACATTGTTTCTATGAAACTCTGTAATGGTTGTCTTCCCTATTATGATTTGGGCTCTGCTGGATTGAAATTGTTTTTTTGTGCTGCTTTTGATGTTGATTTTATATATCTTGGGGCAGATCTACACTGCTGTTTTAAATAGGGGTGTGCACGGACCCCCCGGATCGGATCGGGACCCGGATCGGGACCTCCAATTTTGTCACGGATCGGTTCGGACAAAATCGGAGGCCCCCCGGACCGAATCGAGTACGATCTCGATCCAAAAATCGGAAATTTTTGGATCGGCCGCCATTTTTTTCCCCATAGACTTGCATTGCAATGCAAGTCTATGAGGAAAAAATGGCGGTGGGTGGGTGGGTGAGGGGGGGCCTAACTCCCTCCCCCCCGGGGCCGTCCACTGTGGATGGCCCCGGCAGGTAAGCCCCCTCCCCCGCACTCCCTCCCCCCCCCTGGGGCCGTCCGCTTCCATCCGCAGGCGCCTGCGGGCGCCCGCGGATAGAAGCGGACAGCTCCGGGGGGGGTAAGCCCCCTTCCCCGCCACTGCTTACCTTCCCGGCCCGTCCGCTCCCGTCTGGCGCCAGCGGCTACTACCAGCGGGCTCTGCAGCCTGCTCTAGAGTAGCGCGCCGGGTGATGACATCACCCGGCGCGCCACCCTGGAGCAGGCCGCGGAGCCCGCTGGTAGTAGCCGCCGGCGCCGGACAGGAGCGGACGGGCCGGGAAGGTAAGGGCCCCCCCTCCTCCCCTCCGCGCGCCCCCTGCTTACCTTCCCGGCCCGTCCGCTCCCGTCCGGCGCCGGCGGCTACTACCAGCAGGCTCCGCGGCCTGCTCTAGAGTAGCACGCCGGGTGATGACATCACCCGGCGCGCCACCCTGGAGTAGGCCGCGGAGCCCGCTGGTAGTAGCCGCCGGCGCCAGACAGGAGCGGACGGGCCGGGAAGGTAAGGGCCCCCCTCCTCCCCTCCGTGCGCCCCCTCCTCCCCTCCGCGCGCCCCCTGCTTACCTTCCCAGCCCGTCCGCTCCCGTCCGGCGCCGGCGGCTACTACCAGCGGGCTCCGCGGCCTGCTCTAGAGTAGCGCGCCGGGTGATGACATCACCCGGCGCGCCACCCTGGAGCAGGCCGCGGAGCCCGCTGGTAGTAGCCGCCGGCGCCGGACGGGAGCAGACGGGCCGGAAAGGTAAGGGCCCCCCTCCTCCCGCCCCCTCCTCCTCCCCCCCGCTGTCCACTTTCATCGGCGGGCGCCCGCTGGCGCCCACCAATGGAAGCGGCGGTGGGCGCCAGTGGGCGCCCGCCAATCCGCCGATCCGCCGAACCGGTTCGGAGCCTTTTCAGACCGGTTCGGATTGGATCGGCCGATCCAGCTGTCGGATCGGAAATTGGATAATTTATCCGATTTCCCACTGGACCGGACTCGGATCGTGGATCGGGTCCGATCCAGTGCACATCCCTAGTTTTAAAGCACTTTAAAGCGCTTTATAACAGTAGTGACAACTGCTTTGGCGTGTGTCCTGGGCCCCAACAGTTGTCACTACTGTTATAAAGTGCTTTAAAGTTGTTTATAACAGTACTGACAACTGTTGGGGCCCAGAACACACTACAAAACAGTTGTCACTACTGTTATGAAGCGCTTTAAATTGTAGATCCTGCCTGTATGAATGAAATATTGTGTGTTAAAATGCCTTTCCCAGCACATCTACAGCAGGATTTGAGTCTTGTAACTTTAATAGTACCAGGAATTTCATCAGTTTTGCTTTGCATGACTCAAATTGCCACTCAGTTGTGGAGCTCACTTGTGACTTTGGACCAGCCACCACCTTCCAACCTAGCCCACCTCACAGGGTTGTTGTTTTGAAGATGAAATTGGATAAGAACCATGTGCTCTGCCTTTAGCTCCTTGGAAGAAGCGTGGGATTAATAATAATAATAATAATAATAATAACAATAATAATAATTTGTTTGACGGCAATGTAATTTCTAAAAAGAGTGCTTCCCAAGCAGAGTGTTCATAAGCAAGAGAACATAATAATATACCTATATGCAATATAAAATATAAGATAACAAACATCACTAACTGTGCTCTCTGTTAACAAAAAGACAGCAAGCAATTTGTTATGCAAAGTTAGGGTGACCACATGTAATGGAGGACAGGGCTTCCTGCAGTTTAATAGTTTGCACAGCAGTGGAGTATTTTGCAGGGTTCAGCTTTGCTCCACATGATGAGCTGCACACCTACCAAAAAAACCCTTCTTTTTACACAAATGGAAATTGCACGAGCGTCATGTTGCCTTTTGTATCTGGTCACCGAACATAAACTGTACTTTCTACAGTTTTCTCCTAGAGTTCTTGTTGACACTCCATATTACAACTGAAGGAGCCCATACACTGCTTTCTTATACAGTGAAAGGAACGTCATCTACTTGGAGACATATCCCATCCTTCTGTGGACCGTTACAGATAATAGTTGATGTTGCCCTTGCTAAGGTGGGATACTATGGCCTTGCATCACTCATATAGCATCAGTAAATATTGTGCCCCACGCATTATTCATGATGGCACCCCAAAAAACCTCATCTAGCACCATTTAATGTTTGACACAATATGGCTTAGTGGTTTTTATTAGGGCTGTGCATGGATCCAGATCCGGATCCCGAATCCGGAGCAGATCAGGCTGATCTGGGCCTCCCGGGTCCAGATCCAAATATGATCGGGCCTGGATCAGGCCGGCTCGGATTCATGATCTGGATTTGAACCTGATCCGGTCACAGCACTCCCTCCCACTCTCCCCCTTCCTCCCCCACTCTCCCTGCTTACCTGCTGCCTCCTCCACCTCGTCCCCTGTCGTCCTCCCTCCTTGCTGTGTGCTGCCACATTTCCCGCTCACAGCAGGTGATGTCATCACCCAACGCGAGTGGGAAATGCGGTCGCTCACAGCGAGGAGACAGGACGACGGCAGGACGACGCAGAGGAGGCAACAGGTAAGCAGGGAGAGGGGGGAGGGGGGAGGGAGGGGGAGAGGGGGAGGGAATGCTGTGCACGGATCCAGATCAGATCCAGATCTGGATCTGAGTTGGGTCAGATCGGGCCCAATCCGATCCGAGTCAGATCGGGCCCCATCTGGACCTGACAGATCTGGATAGGATCGGGGGGGTCCATGCACAGCCCTAGTTTTTATGCCATAAAAGCCATGTTCTTATCTATATACCAACCCACCATGGAGCTATTACATCATACTTAGAGATATATAGATTGTATTAATAATAATAATAATAATAATAATAATAATAATATATTTCTTACCCACCTGTCCATTTGGATCGAGGCGGGGAACAACAATATGATAAAATACATAAAACTGATTACAACATGGCACACATTATTAAAACTGCATTAAAACATTATAAAAACATCCTAAAAACATTCTAAAATTCCACTGAATAAAGCCATTCCATCTGTGTTTCATAGATTGTCCAGCATCCTTCATTCTATTGTCTGCTCATTGACTGAAAAGGATTTTTTTTAGGGATGTATAATAATAATAATAATAATAATAATAATATATTTATTTACTCATTTCTTACCCGCCTCTCCCTCTGGATCGAGGCAGGGAACAACATTAAATACAAAATAGGAAAAAACACATAAAACGATTAAAAACATATAAAACTAATACATTATTAAAATAAAATTAAACTCTTAAAATTCAACTAGGTAGGCCTGTCGGAAGAGATCAGTCTTTATGGCTTTCTTAAAGTCAGAGAGACTGACTGTTAAGTTGATGAATCTCTCCCAGCAGGCCATTCCACAGTCTGGGAGTGGCAGAAGAGAATTTCATTCCACTCATGTAAATGTGCAAATGCATATTTGATGCCAAAAAGTAAAAACACTTGTCTAAGTCAGCGGAATCCTTGTGATCTAGAAAAAAACTGTTCCGCTGTAGAATCCACAGGTCAGATTCACAGAAATCTATACTTGTTTGAATGAGTTTGTTGTGATTCATCCCAGAACCAAAGAAAGGGGAAATCTGCTGAGATGAGAGAAATTGAGGACTCCGGCGCAGAGAGGGGCAGACTCCACTTTTTGTGAAGACTTTGAAAAATTGTGCTGATCTTGACAAACTTGCCTGTTTCTATTGTGTGTTTGGGAGTGAGGTATCAGGACATCAGCACCACCTACCTGTGAGAACTTGTTAAGGCCTGCAAAGGATATGCCTTGCCACTACAGTGCATTTCAAGGAAAGACTGCCACATTTTAAGGGATGGGTGAGAATTTTGTTTGGATTCATGTTCAGAAGAACTTATCAAAATTTGTACATTTCTTCATAAATGGGATGAAATTCTGACTGTAGGAAAAGGAGGTGGGGGCCTTTGAGTACTTAGTTCTCAAAAGTCTGCGTTTGAACCCCTGTTTATTCAGCCGCGTTGGCGGTGCTAAATTAGGATTGCCACTTTTTTTTCCTGGCAAGCTCTTCATCTTTAACAGCAGGTACAATATGGTCCTCTACTTGATACCTATTGAATTTGGCTAGTTCAGACGGGTGAGAATGTCCTTGTTTGATAAGAACTCACTAGCATTTGCAAATATCTTCAAACACAGGATGGAAAAAAACTCAAGATTTTTAAAAATGAAACGTGAGAAAAGGTGAAACTGACAGATTTATCCATTCTTATTTTTTTTTAGCCTGGTAGAAACTCTGTGCCTTTAACAAATACTGGCTCAGTTCCAAACCAGGATGCTATCCATCTGGATTTAGAAAGGGTGGGTAGCATCCCTCTTCTCCAGTCCCTGAAATAATTTGTGAGTCTGGTGTGCTATATAGAGCAGGGGTTAGCAACAAGGGACCTGTGGGCACCAAATGCACCCATGGACACCTTTCTTGGTGACCCAGAAGGTGCCCCATCTGTTCCACTTGCATGATGGTTACATGGGATTCTTGCATGTGTGTGTGTGTGTGTGTGTGTGTGTGTGCATCTGTGATAGAGAGCACTTCTATGGATGATGTTCAAGACGGTGAGAGAGAAAGAGAAATGGGGGAGGATAAGTTGGGGTTTCAGAAGATAGGGCAGAGGAGAAAAAGAGTTTGCCTTCTATGAGATAGGTTTTGGTTCGTTCTGGAAACTGTAGGTTCAAAGAAATTGTTGAGTGTGTTGGGGCTCAGACTGCACCTTTGCCTTGTGCTCAGTCTTTTGAGCAGGTTAATTTGTGACTAGCCATGCCTCTCATGACAGCCATTTTGTAGTGGTGCCCAGGACACCACTACAAATTGCCAAATGTGCCCATGGGCCCAAAAAATGTTGCCTACCTCTGATGTGGATGCTCTAAGTGTAATAATGCAATTCTTTCTAGGTGTGTGGTTAATGGGCGTCTTTTCCCATACCAGAAATGCAAAAAAAGGAAGGTGAAGAAGGAAGGGAAGGAAAAGGAGGAGGGGAAAAGATGTACAAGTCATTTGTGACAGGGTTGGTGTCAAGGGTAGGCATAGCAGGGCACCTGCTGAGGGCCCACACCTCAACAGAGGCCCCCTGACAAGACCCTCCTTGGAGTTGCTTCTCCACTTCACCATTGGAACCTGCTCATTCACCTGCCTCTCACTCTGGCCCAGGCAACAACGGTGGTGGTGAGAAGGAGGAGCAATAGATGCCACTGCCCATTGGCTCTCTGCCTGTCAAGGAAGAAAGTGGTAGAAAGGGAAAGAGGAGTAAGAGCAGCTGGTGAGAATGGCACTGGGAATCATCTTCAGAAGAGGCCCATTGAGGTTGCCTTGCCCAAGGGCCCTCAAAATCCTGGAGCCAGCACTGATTTGTGACATGTGGAGAACTCAGGCTGGAGAACCGAGACATTACTCTGCTGTTAAACTGTTTGCCCTTTTTCCTTTTCCTTCTCTGAAAACTTCCAGAAACACAGATGTAACTTGTAAATAATTTTGGCTTGGCGATCCCTCCTGCTTGCCAACAGTTTACATATTGTTTTGATTAGACAGCCAAACATGGTACCAAATATGCAGACACATTTCTGTTCCTGATGACAGCTTGTGGATGACTTACAGTGTTGGCTGCTAAAGGCGATCGTTTGTGTGCAATATTTCTATGTATTTATGCCAAAAATTATCTGTAAACAAAGCAATTGAGCTTATGTTATCATACCGCTACCGGGAAAGCCATTTTAGAAGCTCAATGGGAACATAAACTTAGATGACTTTGGAAATAATGTAAATAGGCCAATATTGTAAAACCACTAGTCACAAGATAAAATCAAGTGAAAATCAGGGGTGTTTCCAAGCTAACTTTTAGACTACTTTTATCTGCTTGAGTCCCTTGTCCAAGGAATGATATTTATAGAAATGAAATAAGATTGAAAACAGAAACAAGTACAACTGTGTAGTTAAAAAAAAAGAGAGATGGGAAGAAATTTAATTTAATGGTTGGTTTTAGTTTCTCAGCTCTGCTTGCAGTTTAAAAGTCTTGTTTTTGGAAGAAACAGCTTCCCAGTTTCCAATTATTTTATGTTGTTTTATATCACATTTGTATATTGAGTTGTGTTTATTTGCGTACAATCAGTTTTATATGTTGCTTGTTCCCAACTGCCAGGCATCGTGAAAGGGGTTGTTTATTAGGGATTTTCTAGTAGTGTTTTCTACCACAAATTGCAAGCGCGCTGACAATAACCTATCCAGGGGCTAAATAATTGTGCTGGCTGCCAGCACTCTCTTAGCATTTTTTGCAAAACGGTTATATTCTGTGGTGCGCTAGTGATGTAAATGGCGTTCCTAAATATCTGCTGGCACAGCATGTCATAAGGTGATGTTAGAATTTTAATGCTACAACCCTAATACATCCTTACAAGATAGGAATTCCCACTGAACTCAGTGGGATTATATACTCAGACCTGACATGGACTCTCTATGTCAGAAAAAGTGCAGAATGGGTGGAGAATTCTCCTTCCTGAGAATGTAGTAGTGTTTAAGAGATGTTCTTTATTTTCTTTCTTTCTTTCTTTCTTTAAACATTTATATCCCACCCTATATCACAAGGATCTCAGGGCTGCATACAGATAAAATCATACATACAAAATAGAATAAATATACAACCCTAAAACAAATTAAACCATTAATATATTAAAATCAATATGAAATTTTAAAACAGTAAAATCAAATTTAAACAAGACGGTGTACAGGCTGGTGGATTTAGCCATTAAAGGCTTTATTAAAAAGCCATGTCTTAACCTGGCACTGAAATGAAGCCAGTACTGGCGCCAGTCGGGCCTCCAGAGAAGGGCTCTGTCTAGGGCAGGCAGAAATAGCGAGAGGCGCTTCCTCAAGTATCGAGGTCCCAAGCCATTTAGGGCTTTAAACGTCATTACCAACACCTTGAATTCTGACTGGAAATGTATTGGCAGCCAGTGCAATTCCTTTAAGACCGATGTTATATGGTCTCTATAAGACGTTCCAGTCAGCAGTCTAGCTGCTGCATTTTGCACTAGCTGCAGCTTCCGAGTCATCTTCAAGGGCAGCCCCACGTAGAGTGCATTGCAGTAGTCTAATCAGGAAATTACCAGTGCATGTATTACTAGGGCTGTGCACAGATCCGGATCCCGAAACCAGAGCTGAGTGGGCCGATCTGGACCTCCCAGTTCCGGTCCTGAACCGGGTCGGGGGAGGTCCAGATCGTTCCGGACCAGATCAGGCCCATTCTGGATCGATATCCATGCTGCCATCTGCCACTTTCCTCTGGCATCCGCTGTACTGAGAAGCTGGCCTCTACTGGATACAGTAGACAGCGGACAGCAGACAATAGCGGCAGAAGGCAGAGCAGACCACAGCGGGTGAGTGGGGACCCCCTCCCTCTCTCTCTCCCCCCTCTCCCCAGAGGCAGACGGCAGCATGGATGACGGAGGGTGAGGAGAGAGAGGGGGGAGGACGGTGAGTCCTTTCCCCCATAGACTTGCAAGTCTATGGGGAAAAGGAGGGTCTCCGGAACTTGATTTGGAGACCTCAATCTGGTTCCGAATCTGGTTCCGGATCTGGTTCCGAACCAGATCAGGGGAGGTCCAGATCAGGCTGCAGCAGATCATCCCAATCTGGATTGCCTGGATCTGGATCCAGATCTGGTTCAGGGGGGCTGCAAAACCCCATGTATTACTGTGGCTAGGTTATCCCGGTCTTCCTAAAAGGACAGACATTAGATTCTCATGAAGAAAAAACAACTCAGCTCAGTGGTAGTGTCTGTTCAGAGATGAAATAGCAGTGGTGTTCATTTACATGATGTGGATTGCTCTGGAATACAAAGAAATCTGGTTCACTAAGAAAAGTGTGTTAGTGCATGCATGGGTGGAAAGTCTGGCTTTTAAAAATCAGCTCTGTGTTTCTGTTTATTCCCCCCCCCCCCCCAAGGCTGAGTCGCTGATCTGACTTATTGTAATACTTACTTAGGGCTAAGATGAAATGTCCCTCCTCCCAAATTTACCACTCCATTGATGGTGAAATTTGGTGGGGAACATTTTGGCAATGTTTCGCTGGGAAAGTTTTGTGAAAGTTTCAGGGAGGGGGTTACTCTTTCACACCTCTGTTGTTTCTGTTTTTTAAACTCGTGTCTGTTGCTGCCTCAAATGGCAGCAAAGTGCGTCTTGGCAGCTGAGGGAGTCTCCCGAGGCCCACCATTCCCCCCCCCCACACACACACAGTGCCCCTTGGAATGATGACATAGCAGGATTCTGATTGAGCTTCTGGGTAAAAATAACAGAAGCCCCTTTGAATAATGCTATATTATGACACGGGGTGGTTTTTTATTATTAAATATGCTTTTCTGCTATCATTTGTGGGCCAGACAGCAAAACATTTTTTGAAGTGTGACAGGAGGGAGGAAATGTCACTGCTGCTGCCAAACAGGTAAAACAGGGAAAGAGGGAGGAAATGCCTGTATCAAACAATGAAAAACAGAAAGGGGAAAATTTGTCCTCCACCCACCACCAAATAGTAAGCTTTCCCAATATTTTAGCATACATTCACACACCCACACCAAATTGCATTCTGGGGGTATTGCTGCCCCCATCCCACCCTGGCTCTGGTATCTTTTTCACACAAGAAAGGGGGAGATTGAAGAATATGAGCTTGGATATTGTATGCCTAGTTTTGATATGTCTGAAAATTCTGCAGCCATTGCCCTGAATTAAGGCTGATGCTGCTATAAAATGAATTCTTCTTTCCTTATCTGTCCAAGAAGCATGATGAAATGGCCAGAGCCAGCCACATTCCATCGGGTTGTGATCATATGCTAACACTCTGGATGCAGCCATGCACGGTTCGGCTGTAGGGTGAGGCCCTACTTGGATAGCCATAACGAAAACGACGGATTGGTCAACTCAGGCCCATCCCTATGATTTCCACACAATCTTCAAGCAAAATTCAGGAAGGCTTTGAGAGAATCTGTGATGATGGATTTCCACCATTTAATCTCAATCCCTACTCAGTATTTGTAGGCCCGCAGTGCATAAGTAAATGAGAAATCAAAAGCATGTTGTAATAATGACCATTTCTACCAATTCATTAAGCTATTCATAAAAAGATGTTTTAAGACATGGGGACAAAAACCTCACAATAAAATAGGTTTCTCTGTCCCATCCATGTTTTTAGTCCTTTTGGCTATCCCATCTGCTCCTACCTTTAGACTAGGGTCACCAACATTTAGAATACAAGTTCATGAGGCCTCTTCTTTGCAGATCTTCATGAAAGCTCCGACGACTCATCTGTTTTTGCTGGCCTTCCTGTAAGTATGGGCTGTTGGCTTCTTACTGTTACATTTTGTTTTGTTTTTTGTTTTTAACTTGAATCTCTGTTTTTATGGATTTTATTGGATATGTTTTAATGGATTTTATTGGATATGTTTAATGGATTTTTATTGTATCCACTCTGTGGGGTTTATTTGGTACACCACCTTGAAAGGGTTTCTCCCTTAAAAGCAACCTAGAAATAATTTTTGATAGATAGATGAAAGATTATTCTTATTTCTTAGTGGGGCCTGGCAGTTGAGCCCAGCAATTTTTGGTGCATCAAGGAATGAAACCCATTGCAAAAGCTATCTATTCTCCATGGAACATCTATGAGAATAGAGGGGCCCTTTTAGGAACTAGACTTAAAGCAAACCAAAAGAAAATAAACCCTCACAAAATGTGAACAGGCTACCCTACTTCAGACTCCATCCCCAACATATACTTTTGCTGGCTGGTTTCCTTCCATAGTATATTCCTCTAAGTGTATTTATTTGAAGAGAATCCAAAATCTACAGTTGGGCAGAACCTTTATTAATTTTGATGCTGATGATGATTTGAAGAGGAGTGAGCTGTAAATTGAGATGCCACTGAATTACTTAATTACCAGGCTCAAAATGCAGCTTTGTCCAGCTCATAATATCCAAAAATATTAAGTATTGGACATTATTTTCCCCCAAAGTTCTTTAGCTTGGAATGTAGAACAAGATTCTGTGCATGGCTGCTTCATAGGCACATGTGCAAAAGTTCTTTAATAATGAAACTCACATAAAATTCTCATTGAAACTCTAAAACACTGTGGCCCTTTCTACACCAGAGGGGTGGAGAGGGCCGGAGGGCCGGCAAACCCAGAAGTAGCCACTTCTGGGTTCGTCGCCCCAATGCACATGAAAAATGCAACAACCCGGGATGCTCCTGGGCCTTGCACTGTCATGGCAACCATATTTTTTTTTTGCCCTACCCGGGAAAAGCATAGGAGTGCTGTTCTGCAAAAAGTATGTTTAAAAAAAACCCGCATGCGACCCGCCCCCCCCCAAACTCCCTCCCTGCCCTCCTGGGGGTGGCAAAACTGGTGCCACACCCTTCCCTAATGGCCACGGAGCCGCACAATGCAGCTCCATGTCCATTTTGCAGCCACGCTTACTCGTGAGTAAGCGCAGCTGCACCAGGATGGGTGGGCACATCTTTCGCAGTCCCGGGAAGTTTCTGGGATCATGGAAGATTCGGGATTTTTCTGGTTTCTCTTAACCCAGAAAAATCCCATGCCCCTCCTCCGCCCTCAGGACTCCCTGTGCATCATTTGGACTCACAGGGACCAGCCGGGAGCCATCCCAGGCAAAAAGCCTGGTGTGGAAAGGGCCTGTGTGTGAATTCTACACTGCATGTAGGAATACTACCACAGGTTAATACAATTAGGCCCATGCGCACTGCACCATCAGTATTGTGCATACATCAACTCAATGATCTGGAACACAAACTTCTACATGAGAGTTCTCTGATAAAGATTGCAACTCTCAGGGGAAATACCAATCACTATCTGCAAGCATGGAAAACTGTTCAATGGTCTTTGTCATACTCTTATATTATCCAGTAATATCATTTTTATGTAGAATTCAAATTAGACGAATCTGTCAATTCAGTTTCTCTCCATTTCTCTTCTTTCCTGTCTTAAGTTCAGTTTATCTCAAACTTCAACACCTTATTTGCATTTTTTTTTAAATCAGAGAACTCCGTTGCAAAATTTGGAGAAGTGCAAATTTCAAAGGATATCTGAATTTTGGTTCACTTGCCTAAATTTTGGTCCACTTCAAAAGTGTGACATTAGAGAAGTTCATATTAAAATGTGAACTGATGGGATTTCTCCTCCATCCCTATGCAGTGCAGATTATCTGAGAGAAATGCTGTCTACCTCAGATCGATGCTAACCTCCTCTTTGACTTGTGTGTCTACAACACCCTGCCTCCATTACTGTATCTCCAGTAATGGAGATACAGCATGACGATAACCAGCTCATGATTATTCATTTTTAAAATGAACAGGTTGAGGAGGCATCCTTGGGACACAAAAACAAGGACACAGGCAAGAAGTCCTAGCCCTAGGCAACATCAACACCGCTGAATCCAAAACTACTCTCTCCCCTACGTTTGCAGTACATCAGGGAAAACAATTTCAGGCCTAATTCAGCAGGCGGATGGATATGTTCAGATGCTCAAAAGAAATGTTCTCCGGCTATAGACATTTGACTAGTCCAGGCCTAGGTAAACTGATCCCCTCCAGATTTTGGACTACAACTCCCATAATCCCTAGCCATTGACCATGCAGGCGGATGGATATGTTCAGATGCTCAAAAGAAATGTTCTCCGGCTATAGACATTTGACTAGTCCAGGCCTAGGTAAGCTGATCCCCTCCAGATTTTGGACTACAACTCCCATAATCCCTAGCCATTGACCATGCTGGCTGGGAGTTCTGTAGGGCACTTGTTTGCTTCCCCCTGGACTAGACTGTACTAAAGGCTTTTAATAAGAGGAAAAAAATGCAAATCAGGACAGCATGACTCACAACAACCTGGACACACCCTGGGCCTGTAGTTGTATGTTCTCATGTCCCAGGAAACACAGGAAGGAGCCATCAGGCCAAGCCTCGAGATGGCTTTTAATAAAAGATAAAGGCATGCCTTCAATACAGGATTCCCATTTCATGTCCTAAAAAAGGTAAAGGTGTAATCGTAATAACACACTCAACCTTTTCTTCCAAATGGAGTCAGAAAGAGTTCATGCTTGCAATTATGGGATCTAAGTACATGTTGGATCTTCGGTGTCTTCTGAGGGGTATCACGCTGCCTCTCTCTCAACAGTAACGCACTTTCACTGTATTGTTTTTATCTGGTCAGAACATTCAATCTTTGCAAAGCCAAGGTGAAAGCTCAAACTTCTGCACTGAAGTCTGCCCATTGTGTATTAAAATATCCAAGATGATTCATTCAGTCAACCCAACATCTACTCATCAGCAGGAGAACAAGCTAAGAAGGTATTATATTTTTCTCTAGCATAACAGTTAAAGTGAGGAATTCCAATGTGAAAGCTAAAATTATTCCTTTGAGTAAAATAATTAGAGGAGCACTGTCAAAAGAAAGCTGTTACGAGAGAGACCTCTAGTGGTCAAAGCCATGTGTGACTACAAGAGTGTTTTTTATTGTTTATATTCCACTTGTACTGTCGTAACTTTTGTTACCAAAGGATTTCTGCTTTGTTTCCCTTGCCTCCCCTTTTAATGTGGATAGTTAATGATTAATGATTAAATGCATTAAACATTAAATATGATCTATGCTATGTATAGATCTGTGTTAGCGAAAACATTTTAATGCATTATCCTAAAAACTGCATTTGTCAGATATTCTGTGTACTATGAAGAAGATGGCATAGTAAAACAAGTATTATCTCTAAAATAAAGAAATATACCTGATCTGAGAATCTAATTCAAAAATTTAAGCATTTTTTCAAGGATTGTTCACTCAATATTTCAATGTGCAAAAGCACACTGAGTTCATTCATACTTAATTTGGCCTTTTCTTTCTCCTCTTAGGGCTGGCCAAAGACATTTTGCTGCCTGAAGTGAAGCACAAAATGGCTCCCTCCATTCCATAGATAGAAGCTGACTAGACTGGCAGCTGAATCTGATTTCAGCATTGGCAATGAGAGCTGAGGGAAGCAAGCTAGCTTATGGGCACAGGGCAGGCTGCATGGCAGACAGAGCTCTGTCGTCCAACACCTTGCCACTGCTCCCTAGCCCCAAAGCTTCCACTCCCTGAGGTGTATTCCACCTCACTCTGCCTAATGACCAAACTGGCCTCCTGATCTCTCCCCAAACCATATTTCCTGAATGGGGTTTTCATCTCTAGCGGGCAAGTGTTAAACGCAAACTCGGCCATTGTATAACATGCATAAAGTCCACCAGTCTTTTATCCAGTTTGTAATGTCTACTCCTTTGTTTTTATCACATGCCGCCATTTTCAGAACTTGTTCTGCACATCCTGTTTTCCCTCTTTTTCATGTACATATCATATGATTAATACCAGCTGCTCCGTGTGCAACACACTGGGGGGTCCCATATACAAGGATCCCATAGTAGCGAGCATTTCTCACCTCCTCGGGAAGTGTAATTAGTGTATTTAGTGGTTTCTTAACACACAGGACATGAAGTATGCTTATATTCTATCTTCAGCCATTTGATGCTCCATAACAGTTGCCAGACTGTTCAGATCTGGAATGTATGTACAGATAAACTTTACAGGAGAAAGACACCATGCTCTAAGGTAGAACATGATTCTCAGAATGGCAAATTTTCCTCTGTGAAAACTGGGTAACATGAAGCAGACCTTGCAACGCTTTATGCCACTTTTCTTTCTCTGAACAGCATTTTCAAGAGCCTTGCCAGTGGCTCTGTTCCCACCAAGAAGGTTTCCAAGTCCTTTCCAGTATAAATACTGTTGAAGATGACTAGAATTGGCCTTGTGACTCCTCACTTTGTCATATAGTTTCCTCCAGTTGTCATTTAAACCTCAGTAGCAGAACATGGAATGATCAAGGCCTTGATTTTTGTTCAGCTCTCAGAAGACAGCATGGAAAGGAGAACAGGCCAGCTGGCTCATTGCTCCAAATGAATCAGTCCTTTTGCAAACCCTCACCATTGGACAGAGTCTTGCAGAAAACAGACATAGGGGATGAACGTTTGGAGGAATCATGGGTGGAGCTTGCAGGTTGGGATGGTAAGCCCTTGGATGCAATTAGATCTTTTTGCAACCTATCAAGATGTTCCCAGATGGCTTGATCATTAGATACCATTTTCTGAAGCTCAGGAGCAGATCCAGAAACTAGATCAGTTGTCTCATTTTTCTCATCTGATGCTATGTCTAATTCATCTTGTACCCCAACCCACCTAACATAGGGCTTCAACAACACCAGGCTAAACTCCTGCATCCTTTCCAGGACTTTTACTTCCAGATTCTTTGTGGGATTAAGATTGGCTCTTTTACACAGGCAGATATGGGCTTTGCATTGAGGACACCCTTTTTCGGTAAATATGTTTTCTATTTGTTTCATTATATGTTTCACTAGATAGCACTGCCAATATATTAGATTTACTTTTCTTATTGGGTTATCTCTAATCTTTCTGAAAGCAGGATAAAAAGGGGAAAGGGCGTGAGATATAGAGGAGGTTGACCTGCAAACATTCGTGAGTGACCAATCACAAGCATGCTACAAATCACTCATGTAGAAATACTCTTACTTACTACTCTGCCTGCTTCCTTTGTGTTATTTTCATAATCCAAGGATTCTGTATCCTCTGCAAGCAGTGTCCCACCTCCTGTTCGACTTCTACTTTCTTTATTTCCTTTCACTACCCATCTAAACTCACCCAGTGTCTGCTTTCCCTGTTCAACCTGAGATGTTTGAGGAGCATCTCTTTTCTTTTTGATGCCCCAGGCTAACAGATATGCTTCTTTTTTCCATACAGGGAAAAGAGAATAGCAGTTTGGTTTCTGTCAGAGTTGCACTCTCCTTTCCTGGGGCTCGCTCTGTGTCTCACTGGTCTGCTGATTGTGGCCTGCCTGGCTTCTCCATCAGGCCTGACTTTTTCACTTGAGGTCTAGCTTCAGCCACTCCTAGGCCTTTCCGTGGGGTAACTACCACAGAAATTTACAACAAACCCTGTAACCATGCTACTTAGCCTGGGCCAATCATAAGCTTGCTGTGACCAATCTTATCTCTATTACTTAAAAGAAAGGTTTTACCTTACAGATTGACTTAGAAAGGCCACCTTTCTGCCCTGAAAGACGGCCAATAAATATTTTAAATAAATAAAATAAATTTGTGCAGGCCTAACTAATAATCACCCCCTTTTCTAGACTCTCAAGGATACATTGTACATTTTAAGTTTGACCAAAGGAATAAAAATAATTCAAATTGTATGCACACCAATGCTTTAATCACTGAAGGACATAATTCTATGCATATTTAGACAGCAGTGACCAGAGCAATGATGATGATGTTTCACCAAACCTATAACGTAGCTGACAGCTTTAAAAGGTACTAAACAATTAAAAAGAAAAAAAAGTTTAAAAGGAAAAAGGGGGAAGAGTAAGACATCCCACACACAATTGTAAGGTTTGAGAGTCAGATTGCAACCCCACCCCAACCGAACCAGAACAGTCACCCCTGAGCCACCCCCTGAGAACGGGGCTGCTAATCGCTTGCTGCAGTTCGAGGACATGTTGTTCTTTTTCACTGAGTATCAGGAATACGCATCTCACATAAAACAAACAAACATGCCTTTCCATTGTTGAGAGTCAAAATGACAGTAAAATGACAGGTGCCCAGCTTATTTTTTTTAACCATCTTGGATGCAGGCCAAGAGGGCAGAGGGAAGGACAGGCCCAGTGGTGGGGGCAGGGGGGAGGAGGAATTACCTGAGAAGAAAGCTTGAGACTTGGGCTAGGTCTACACTACTGCACTACTACACTACACTATCAGTGCATTGAAGTGCACTGATAACTGTTGGGGCACGTTACACATTCTATATACCACTATCATAGTGTTCTTTCCTGCTTTTTATTCCACATTATCCAAAATACCACAAAAATATCGTTGTGTGTCCTACGAGGTATAAATGTGCAAGAGGGACATCGCGTTACCATGATGGGATTATAATAGTATGACACAAGGTGTAGAGCTGCCTCTACACGAGACGTTTAAAGCTCTTTGAAGTCTCATTAATTTTTTTACCTCTACAAGAGCGGAGCGTAAATCGGGAGTTGAGGCCCTTTATCTCTCCGATTATGCACATTATCGAATGCGCGTTAAATAGCGAGTTTTGTTTTCCTCCGGCTGTTAAAGCGCATTTTGCCTATGTGAACAAGCGATTCTCCACATTAACTATTTGTAAAGCGCATTTCAAACAACCGGAAAGGCCACCAGTTGTGCGCTCAATTACCTCTTGCGTACAAGCATTTATGATAAAGCGCTTCAGCGATTATGTGCATAATCGGCTAACCAGGTGTCAAACAGAATCCATCTAGAGGGGGTCTAGATGTGGCTTTGGATACGTGATGGAATGCCTGCTTCTACATCAACAGGCTTATGCACTGAGATTGTCTTCAGAATCACTTTTCCAAATGTCTCTGTCATCCAATCTTGAGTGAGGATGCAAATGAAGGGGCAAAGGGCAAAGGCCCCAAGGATATACAGGATCTATTAGCCTTCCAGCTCCCACCCCCATGACTCCACTAGACATGCTCAAAAATTCATCTAGTGGAAAAGCAACACAATGGAGGATAAGGAGACAAATATCACCTCTGTCGCTCTTCCTATCCTGCTGGTTATCTGCCGGCTGAGCATAGGATGTTCAGGAGTGCTGTGACATTGGTGCACTCCTTAGCTGAGCATAGGATTGCTTGAATTGGGGCTATCCTATGGGGCACTGTTGTGATCTGAAATATTCTTGCAGTGCCAGTTATATTATCATGATTGGACGATTCAATATGGTGGCAGGGATCTTGTAAAAAAGGGATGAGGGACCTGTGTCCCTCCAGATGTTAGTGGATTACAATGCCCATTATCCCTGGCCATTGTTTATACTGGCTGAAGCTGAAGTTCAATGACACCTTGGGGGGGGGGACACAGTTTCCACAAGCTTGTTGTAAAAAAATTAAAAAAACATTTATCTATCAGATTTTTCTATCACCTTTTATTATATATAATATTGTCAGGCTGGTTTACTAATGTCAAAATAGAGTTTTAAAATCGTAATAAGAATCAGCAAAATCAAAAACAGCAGGATAAAAACAACCATAAAAACAATCTATTATAAAAAAATCCTTCAGATAGGAAAAATCTGAGAAAATAAAAAGGGTTGCATTAAAAATGCATTAAAAGAGCAATCCCATGGTCCCTGGGAGAGTGTCTTAGGGGCCATGGGATATTGTGGAGTTGCCCCTCTGAGTCCACAGACCAGGAACAGGCAACCTTAGGAGGTCCAAGGCCCATTTTTGCCCCTCCCCTGAACCCTGAACCCTTTCCCCATAGACTGCACTCCATCGAGGAACCCAACAAATTAAAAACAAAAACAGTTAGGAAAAAAATGGCATCCATAGCTGCTATGGAGTGCCAAAAGGGCAGCTATGGACACCATTGTTTTTTCTAATAATAATAATAATAATTCTTTTTTGAGTCACTCTGACTTTAGTGGGGTGGAGGGGCCACATTTTCCTCATTCCTTGTGACTGCCTGGGGTGCTGTGTTAAGGAGTGGGGTTATGGCTCTCTGAAGGACCCCAGGAGACTACATGTATTAATATCACGTTCAACTTCCTCTGTGTCCCAATATCATTACAATATACATGCATTTATCCACCCATGTCCACATTCCCAGCCTCCAGTAATGGGAGTGCAGAAATGTAAGGATACAGGATAAGTTGAACTAAATATTATAGATGTTTAGAGGGCACATGAAATGGATCTGTGTTTTATGTGTAACATGTAGTTTCACCCTTAAGCCAAGGAATTCACTCATCTTCTGAGTTTTAAATGATTGTTCTAGAAGTAAAGAGGGAGCCCATATTTTTATTTTCAGCTTCTGCTCTATTTATCCCATCCCGGTAGTTTTCTTTCTTTGCATTAATTAAATGCTTCTACAGCAGGATGACTTACATGCAATTTATGAAGCCCTTTCAGATAACAAGATTGGCACAATCATGATAACTGCAGAAACTGATGAAGAAGAAATGTGATTCTTCTCACCAAATAAGGAGGCCTTCCTCAGCTTGGTGCCCTCCATATATTTTGGACTACCACTCCAAGATTCCTGACTACTTACAGTCCATTCAAAAATGTTCTTCAAACTTTCCATCTGGCTTGGCAGAGGAGGTGGGTGGTGACCAGAGATGCTGTGGCATCCTGACTTTGGTATCCCAGGAAGGTTTACCTGGTGCTGAGTTGGATATCTTTTCAGTGACGGGTTTGAAAATGGTATACTGTTATAAACTGTTTTAAAGCAGTAGTGTAGATCCTGCCCCAGTTATTTAAGACCTTTTCATTTTTTAGTCTATATTTTAGTCTATATCAGGGGTAGGCAACATGTGGCCCCGGACACCTTTCTTGAAAGTACAGCAAGTGCCTCCCACTTTTTGAAAAAGTAACACATTTTCTTAGTGGCATCTGGGATCACTTCTAATCAAAGTGAGGGACTCCAGTTACTGCCATCTTCATTTCCCATGAATGCCTCTTGGTGACATGATGGGGCCCAGAGACATTCTTAGGAAATGAAGACGATGGACAGCTGCAGACTGATGTTTTCCTCCACAGTCCAGCCAGCCACTAAGAAAAAGAAGAGGAGAAGGAAAGCAGTGAATTGTGGATTCAAAGGAGTTGTTTAGTGTGCACAGAGGGCTCATCTACACCTATGAGCCTTCCAGGACAGGGGCGAGGATCTTGGGCTTTCCGGCTTTCAGGATCCTCCTGCAGTATCCAAACAGCAGCGTGACATCCCGGCAGTAAAGGGGGACATCCGGCACAGCGTTTTCCCCCCGAGGAGGAGCTGGTCATGCAATTGCGTGGCCCCAATACTTTTAAAAGAAAAAAATCAAAATCTGTGCCCCAGGGATGGTGAAAATGCTGCTCCCCCCAACCCCGATGGGCACAGAGCCCCCCTGGACAGCTCCGTGCCCGTTTCCTTCGTGTGGAGCAGGTAGGACCCAGGAGCCCACAGTCCTCAGGGTTGTCCTGGGACCACAGGAAAAACTGGGATAAGTGCCATCCATTTTATCCTCGGGAAAATGGGTGGTCATCCCCAGTTGACCCCAGGATCCCCTGTGCATTTGGATGCACAGGGATGATCTTGAGCTGACCCTGGGATAAATGCATGGTGTAAGCATGCCCACAGTCATTGGTCAGGTTAATTGTCCTTTATGACTAGCCATGTCTTTCATGGCAGCCATTTTGTAGTGGTGCTCACAACAATTTCTCAAATTGCCCACGGTCCCCTGACCTATATGTTGTTTCTGCTCCTGCTAACCTGATGTGTGTTTTTACTGTGTTGTGCTGATGGTGTTTGGGGTTGCTTTAACTTATTTGTGAAGGAAATTTTTACCTGGGAAGCTTTCGGGCTGAAGAAGCAGGACCTAAGTCATGAAAAACAAAAGAAGAGGTCTGCTATGCTTGAAATCAGGTGTGTAACATAGCAGTGGATAACTAAGAAACTAAGTGGCTGGATCCCCCAAAAAATAATATTTCCCGCCCTGACATGTTTCTTTACTTGTGGTGCTTTTGAATTGTCATCACTCTAGACTAAATGGACATGTCTAGCTGCCTTAAAAATGCACTCCGTACCCAACTGACATGTCTAGCTGCCTTGGAGAAAGAGGGAAATGCCTATGTCAGACCAAGTTTGCTTCCAAGCTAGAGAACTTAAGGCACTGATGAGGCACTGCTTTTGTTTTTAATCAGATGGAAGTGTACAGCTGGAAGGGTTCCACACAGTATTATTTTGCCCATCAGAATCATATATTGTGCATCCCCATGAGCAAGATCTTAAAATGCACTTACTTCCAAATAGGTCCTTGAGAAACAGTCTTGTTTCTCCTGGCTACCAACTCTTTAGTCAAGGTGTTTCCTCCTTTCCTGTTTGGTGCATCTTTTGTCTGATTTTTTTTTTTAAAAAAAAATATTTTCCACGCATCAATAAACTAAAACAACACACTGTACAAAAACCAACAGAACAACAAAAACAACACCCTAAAAGAGGATAAAATACAAAATTACAGAGGATTCCCAATTTTCTCCCCAGCAAAGACATGCAACCATATTTTCCCTTGCTACTAAACAAAAACACATTTCCCCTCTCTTTTTTATCTCAACCCCTCCTTTTTATTCGTCGAATCTACAGACAAACAGGTCATTTCTTTCTTGTCCCTTCACAAAGTCTATAAGGTGTTTCCATTCCATTCTGAATCTAACTGTTGACTTTTCTCTAATTACTGACGTAAGTTTTGCCGTCTCAGCCGTCCCCATCATTTTCAAGACCCATTCCTCCATTGTAGGTAGCATTGTACTTTTCTACCTCTGTGCATACAACAATCTTGCTGCTGTCGTCATGTACAAAAATAAAGTTCCACAGTTCTTTTTCATCTGATCGTCCATTAGACCCCAAAGGCATACTCCAGTTTCAATTGTTTATTGATCTTTAATTTTTTTTGCATTAAAGAATGAATTTGTATCCAGAAGGTTTTTGCTCTTTTACAAGTCCACCATGCATGATAAAATGTTCCTTCTTGCTCTTCACGTTTCCAACAGGTTCCCACAGGGAACATATGCCATCTATACATCATCTTATAAAAGTTCTCTTTAAGTCTAGTACTTAGTGTAAATTTTAAACCTTTTGACCACATATTCTCCCATTGATCGATTTGTATGTTATATCCAAAATTTTGCGCCCATTTTATCATACATTCCTTCACTTGTTCATCTTCTGTCTCAAACTTCAGCAATAGTTTATATACTTTTGAAATCACATGTTCATCATTTATACATAATGCCCTTTCAAATTCAGATTTTGTTTGTTCAACCCCTCCCCTTTTTTGTCTATTTTAAACCTTTCCGCAATTTGTAGATAGGAGAACCATTGGCACGTACGAACTTCTCTTATTAACCCCTCTCTTGATTTTAATTTATATTCACCTTGTGTCCCTTCTAGTATTTCATTGTATGTTAACCAGTCATGCGCACTTGCCAATTCTCTTCTATGATAAGCTTCCTGAGCTGACAGCCACATCTTTTGACATTGAAATCATCCCATTCCCTCAAGTGGGTTTGACTTCTTATTTAGTCTTATTTAGACTATGGTCACAGCAATTCCACGATGCACTTTTAAAAAATCCTTTTAGTTGTACACTTGCACTTTGGGGAATGGGGTTGGAGGTGGGGAATAAGCAAGAGCTTAGAGGCAGGGCTCACATTACTGCCAAAAGGCTGGACACCCTTTCTCTCCTTCCAAGGTTGAGAAATTGTTTCTGTGGCCAGAACAGGGAAGCCATTATTATTGCTAAGGTTGATGAGAGAATGGATAAGGGACAAAATTGACTTGGAAGCCCTATCACATTTGTCAGTCTAGCTTCTGGTGCCACATGGGCATTCTATTCCCTTTACTGAGTCCCACGTGCCATGTAGACAATCCCTTCATTCCCTTCACTTGTGCAGAATGAAAAAGCCACTCCTCTCCCTTAGCTCTCCCACCACCAACTCCCTTGCAAGAAGCCTAGAGAAGGTCATGTGAAAGTCATGCAGAGCTGGGCAGAAGCTTGCAAAGCAGGGAGCCATCTTGACGTGTTCCCGGTTGTCTGGCAGCACTTGAGCTAGAAAGGTTCCATGCTCCAGAAAAAAGTTGAGGAGAATGCTAACGGGTCAAGCCCCTCCTTCCCACCTAGCCCACTCATCCATCCTCCTGCTAAGGGCCATTGGTACTAAGAAAAAAAGTTTATTTTTTTAACGGCCAAACTGGCTGAAACAAAGAAAGACAGCAGGACTGGGAGGCTGGCCTTAGACGTTGTCCAGCAGGCAACTAGGAATGGGTGGATGGGTCCATTTCAGTTTATCCCACAATCATTTGTAATATATATCAAGGTCCTCCCCCGCTCCGCCACATAGAGAGCTTTGTGAATTTTGTCAAATTCTTAACAAAACCAAACTGAAATGAAATCCTCACATTTCCCTACTTAACTCTTCCTTGGGGCTAAACAACATGTTCTCCTAATCATGCATAGGGAAGCTATGCATAATTGTATTCCTTACTCTCCTGCAGTTGTCCAGGGCCCTGTTTTTAAAAAAATATTTTTATCAGACCATGGCATTTTAACAGAAGAGGGCTTAAGCTCCCCGCCACCATTTCCACCCCCAAATTCCATAAGGGTGGGTTGAAAAAAGAAGAACAGTCTCCACTGAATCAAGCCCCTGCACAGAAGCAAGCAATCCATGTAGCACAAGTTTAAAGAGTGGGGTGGCATTGGTTCCTTTACTCAGTTTCTAAGGGTTTGCACACAAGGCTATATATCTTTTGCAAATTAACTCATCACAGTCATTTTTTAAAAAACTCTTGCAACCCAAACAACAGCAATTCTTTAACTAGTTAGCATGGTTGTTTGTACAAAGGTGGGTTAGAAGTTCTTATGGAACAACCATCAAATCCATGTAACATAAACTTGAGGATACACTGATGCAAACATTTTTCATTAGGGATGTGACTGGCTTCACTAATCCACCTTAGACACTTCAGGTTCAGTCCAAGATCCAGACATCCAAAGTGGGTTAGATGGGGTGGGTTCCTGGGCGGGAGACTGACCAGGAGTCTATTGAACTCCCTGCTTGCCCACCCACTCTACCTCTTACCCATCATCCCCCTCTTACTGCTAGCCCCCTTGAATCTAATGTTCAAACTCTGATGACCAAAAAGGGCCTTTACCACCATTATAGTTTGAACATTAAATCTAGAAAAAGACAGAGCTGCCATCTTCCTTAAAAGTGGTGGCTCTCATTGAGTATAGGCAGCTGCCGGGCAGGTCAGGTAAGTCCCATGGGTGGGGCCACAGCTCACCATCACCCCGGGTCAGGCTGAAGCAACCCAATCCACTCCAGACCACTTCAGCCCTATCCAGGCCCTATCCAGATTTGGACTGAGGCGGGCAGAATCGGCCTGCTTCAGTTCACAATCCAGATTCAGACTTGCAGTAGTGTACAGCCCTATATTTTATCAATAACCTAAGAAGATCCATGCTAGATTAGACCAAGGGTCCATCTAGTCCAGCATTCTGTTCACACCGTGGCCAACCAGCTGGCAACCAGGAACCCACAGTAGGACATGATTGCAATAGCATTCTTCCACCCATGTTCCCCAGCAACTGCCAATAATAATGGAGGTAGCATATAGCTATCAGGACTAATAGCCATTCTCTGCCAGGAATTTATCTAAAGCCATCCAAACTGGTGGCCATCACTACATCTTGTAGTAGTGATTTCCATAGTTTAACTATGCGCTGTGTGAAGAAATACTTCCATTTATCTGTCCTGAATCTCCCACCAGTCTGCTTCATGGGTTGACACCAGGTTCTAGTATTATGGGAGAGGGAGAAAAATGTCGCCCCATCCACATTCTCCACATCATTCATAATTTTGTACACCTGTATCATGTCTCCCCTTACTATTCTTTTATCCAAGCTAAACAATCCCAGCTGTTGTAACCTTCACTCATTTTAATTGCCATTATGGTGACTAGAACTGTACACAGTATTCTAAATGTGGTCTCACCATAGATTTCTATAAAGGCAGTATGATATTGGCAGTTTTATTCTCAATTTCTTTTCTAATAACAACTGTAGTTCCCCGCCAACTCTGTCTCATACTAACACAAATTTCTTATAGATATGGGCCCTGATCCAGCTAATGTTAATTGTGTCTAAATCCTACTAACAATAATGGGACTCACATTTTTGGGACAACTTTTTCTATTAGTTTCAATGGGACTGAGTCAAAATCAGAACTATCTTTAGCCAGTTTCAGATCATACACTATAGTCATTTACTACACATTTTCAAATAGCTACAAGATTCCACATAACTTCAGGGCTAAAAAAAAGTGCTTTATATTATTCATCAACTACCACGAATGTTCAACATGTTCAGCATTCCTCAATCGCTAACAGAACAATCCTATGCATACTCAGAAGTAAGTTATATTGATTCAATTGGGCTTACTTGGTAAACCACTATCGGGTTGTAGCTTAATTCAGATCGTTATTTTTTACACATCTGCTGGAGAAATTGCTTTTCTTACTTTCTTTATTCCATGAACAAACCAAGCAAATGTTTGAACCAGGTTCAATCTTTGGCATCCCTGAAGAGCTATTGCCAGTCAGTGTTGACAATACTGCACTAGATGGATCCATGGTCTGAAATAGAATAAGGACATTTATTATGTTCCGCATTCTAAAACTAGACTCAAAATACTTCATTTTTTAATTTTAAAAACTGGTTTGACGCCATTGTTTCCCCTTCTTCCTAATGCTTTATAGTCTTCTTCAGGCATTTCTGTGGATCTTCCTGTGAGCAGGTGGACTAATCACCCCCCCCCCCCCCAGCACCCCAAAGCTGACAAATACTTCCCCAGCTGATACACAAACAGAGTCAACCTGAAGGGGGCACTCTGTGCCTAGGAATGTACATGTGTAGGGCTCCCTCTAGAGATATATGAGAAACATGTGAGCATGCTCCTTCCAAAGCTCTGAACACGAGTGTTCCTCTCATGTTCCTGATGTCCCGTTTGATTTGTGCAAATGTCCTACTGGATCAGCCCTGCTTTAGTCTATGGAGGAAAGCTGTGCAAATTAGGAAATGGGGGAAAATTTGCCCAAATCTCGTGTTCAATCACTGTTCGATTTGTGAAAGTTTCCATTCAGACAGAGCAAGCAGCGATCGCGAACATGAAAGGGAATCGGGCATGAGATAAATGGTGGGACGGTGTTTAGAAGATCCTGGCAATCTTGAACCTTGTCCATTCGCCCATCCCTAGGCCTCCCTCTGAAGGAATGAAAGCCCTGGCTAAACAGCTTTCCAGCCTCAGGAAGGAGCCCTATATGCATACGATAGTTTGTGTGTAGGGTTTGCTTCTGACAGACATTGATCACACATCAGCTATTGGGTGGCCAGTTACACCTCACCAAAGGGCAAAGGAGGGCAAAGCTTTGCATAAAATGTGCATGTGGAAATTTATATTTATAGATGCCAATTTAGGGGGGAAATTCATATAATTTCCCTAGATATACAATTAGAGATGGCGCAGGTGACCATCTGGCTTCTGGAGTCTGACGGCTTCCTGGGTGCCCGGCCCCCTGCACTTACTGAACCTGATGGCAATAGTGTGGTCTGTGAGCATCTGGCAGCTTCTGACTCCCTTTTCAAGTCACCATGTTATATTAAAAAAATGCAGCTTGGGCATTTCTGGGGCTTCCTCTCTTGCTCCCCCTGTCCTGTTGGCACTGCTCCCACTGCGGTAGCTGGTATGGGAAGAAACTACGTAGAAATAATTAAAAGAATTTCAATAGATATACGATTAGGGATGGTGCAGGCACCTGAGTTGGGTCTGACAGGCTCCCGGGTGCCCCCCCCCCCGACTGCACTTGCCATGTGGCCACCACCACCTAGCCTAACAGTGGCAGTGAGGTCCAACGGCCAGCCGCTCCTTCCCTGAGTTGCCATGTTATATAAAAATGGCAGCTCAGGTATTTCCTGAGCTTCCCTCTCTTTCTCCTCCTGCCCTGCCAATGTTGCTCCCACTGCAGTAGCTGGTATGGAAAGAGGAGATGGGAGAAGGGCGGTAGCAGTGCCAGCGGGGCAGGAGGAGGACAGGAGGGGCTTCTCTCTCATTCTCTTCCTGTTCTACCGCTGCAGTAGCCAGGATGGGAAGAGGCTAAGGGAGTGCCCTTTCTCCTGTTCCCATCCTGGTTACCATGACACCAGCAGGACAGGAGGAGAAGGAGTACTGGGCCAACCTCCTCTGCTAGGGGGCTTTCCACCTTTTGGGAGCCCCCAAGGACATTTTTGCCAAAGCTTTCCTGAAACTTAGTGCCAGCCCTGACTGCCAATCATTTCCCCCCCGTGTGCTGACATTGCAGAGAGTAAACAAAGTCAATTCAGAATAAAGACAATTGTTCCTGAATAGGCAAGCACCTGTGAAACAATTGTCATCAAATTGCCACAACGCTGGGGAGCTTGGTTTCTGAAACTGCCCCAAACATTCATAAAACATGGTAAGCGCCTGATTCTTTATAAGATGCTCATAGCAAAGTAACAGAAATGTTGTATAAACATTTAAAATATTGGTGCATGCTTAGAGGAGAAGCACAAAAGGTAAGACTATGAGTGGAACATAGGAAAAACAACAGATCAGTGTTAGCTGAAGAAAAAATATCTCACACCAAAGCAGCTCCTGTGAATTCTAACACTGTCATCTTAAAGGTTTATGAGGCAAGTTAATCCAGAATGAGTTTCCAAGGATTCTATTTTCTGACTTTTGGGGGGTTATTAATAATCATTATTTTTTAAGTGACAGAGAATTGAAGATCCACAATTCGTTGTTAGCGCCTTTCACTTGAATTGACCTTCCCATATGTTTGCACAGTAAGTGAGAAATCTATTTATTACACAGTTGGGTTATTTTTAATTACTTCTTTTATTTATTTATTTATTTTTAAACTATAAGCGGATCTCTGTAAAAGTGGAGTTTTCATCTTTGTGTAAATATTTATTATTAACTTGTACTAGTCATGTCAACATATTCAACAACTGGCCATTTATTTGCACAATTTCATTTTGCAAAAATAATTGTAACCATTCCAATAGAGAGCAACGTTTTTCTCCATTACCTTATAGATCTTGCTGACACTATGTTGGCTTCACTATATCCAGAGCCAGAGCAAAATTTAGCACTGTGAGTTTCTTATTTAAAAAGTGATAGGATCTGTGCATGCGGTTTAAGTTAAGTTTACCTCTCGGGTCTCCTTGCATGACAACAACAAGGTACAACAACAAACATCACTTCGAAGGCTAGTTTGCTGCAAAACAAAGTGCTGCCCTCCAGTACCATATTTATTTGAATTCAAAAGAGTAGTTTTGTGTCTTGAGGCTCAGACCACACCACTATCCTGAACTTGGGAAAGTTACTTTTCTTTAAGCCTCAACAGCTTCTCTTCTGGGAAATGGGAGTTTTGTTGCTCACAATGGCAGCCATTTTATGAATGATCATGCCCCCTTGGTAGCCATTTTGCGAGAACACCCATGACACTCCCTCAACATTCCAAAAGTGCCTACTGAACCAAAAATTTTGAGGACCCTTCATTAACATTGTGCAACCAATACATGGAAGTCTCCTGTAGCTCAATCCTATACATGTATATCCAGAAACTTTGGGAAACGGAGGTCAGGATTATTTTGCGAGCACTTGCTGTGGGCTTTGCTGATTTGGGGGAGTGACACAATTTGTCCTGCTTTCAGGATATTGTCAGGCAGCCCCCTTGTCTGGATACTTGCATCTTAAAATATTTGAATTACAGCATCAGCATTTGCCAGTATATTATTATTATTCTTATTCTTATTCTTATTATTTACACTTATATACTACCCCATAGCGGTACAGGGTACAGGAAATAACCAAAAAGTTAAGGTTTACAAATTTTAAAAAATATATTTTATATAAATATGTTAACAATCAAATAGAGCAATTGAAATACACAATCAAATTTCTCTTTAGAGATGATCAAACAAATTGCTCTATAAATCAATGAAGGAGGCAGGCCAAACGCGTTTCGACGTTTTTAGTTTTCTTCAGTGGCCTGTGTGCTGGACACCTCAACACTCTTCTGTAGATATGTTTAGTCCCAAAGCAACAGGACAACAGTATAAAATAGCAACTAATAAATTGCAGCATAAATTGCAACAACTACATCAAATACCAGAGATACAAAAATGGATTCTCCAACCCCTTTGCTTATTGACCATACACACATAACAATTCAATTTACTTTATACAAAAAGATAAGAACCCATAATTACTATTCAGCTCCCCTGAAAAACCAGTTATTTTCCTCATTGCTCTCTCCTGAATGATGAGTCCAGCCCAACTGTGCTAAACGGTTGAGTTTATGGGGGTTTCACCTACTTTGGCAGCAACATTCTTTTAAACAGAGATGTGGTGAATTGAGTTCTTCTACACACAAAGCATACGCTCTACCACTGAGCTACAGCTCCTCTCCAGTTATGATGCCATATTACTCCACTCAGTTTCTGTGGCCAAAACAAAACAAAAACTATTCTAGCCCACTGGGAGAATAGAATGGTCCACAAGAATACAGAAGAAGGGCATCTTTGCTATATAAAAAAGAAAACCTGGAAATCTTAACCATGTAATCCATCCTTTCCCAACCTGGTGCCTGACAGATGTTTTGAACTACATCTCCCAGCATTCCTGACCACTGCCCATGCTGACTGGGGATCATGAGAGTTGAAGTCCAAAACATCTGGCGGACACCAGATTGGGAGATGCTGATGTAATCTCTTTAAAAATAAAAAAGCTTTACAGAGACACCTCAAATGGCATTTGTTGTGTATAAATTTTTAGCGGGATAACTAGCAGTTCTGCTCCAGGATATGGATGCTTGCTTGACATATGATACAAAATTACTTCAAATCTTCTCCCTTCTCTCTCAGTCTCCCTCACAACAGTAGTTATTAAACATATTTAAAAGCCTCGTGAACTGTTTTGGCACATACTTATTGATGCATTTTAAACCTTTTGTTAGCTATAGTCTTCAGTCATTTTAGTACACGGAGAGAAGTAATCTTCAAGTCTGCCAGCCCCGTTTTGCATTACAAATCATTTGTAGTTTTATAACTGTCATTTCCAAGGACATCTGGAAAAGATAGATTTATGAAAGGTTACCCTGCATTCTAAGGAGGCCGGGAATTAGCATGACTTTGTAAAGGTTCTTGTAAATTGAGAGCAGCCATAACTGGCAATAAGCTGTTTTCTGCTCTAGTCAAGTATCTTTATTTAAATATTAAGGGAAAGGTATGACCCTTGCCCTCAAAGATCACTGTGATACAATAATAGCACAATCTATTAACTGTCAATGAAGTACCCCGGCCTCGGATCTCTCAAGATACCTATTTGTGGACACTGCTATAATAATCCTTTCATTAGGCATCCCCAAGGCAAATAACCTTGGCTTTAACAGAGTCAGTTTAAAATTCCTTGGAGTAAAATTAAGAGAATATCTGGGTTTTGTCAGTTTAGGATGGACTGCCCGCATTAGAGTTGTTCCGTAAATTATAAGTAGCTGCCATTTTAACAGAAGTATTTCATACATGCCTACAGGTAAATATTAAATGCAGGGAGTGTTGAAAAGGAATCGTGATACTTTCTGTTGCCTAATCAAAACATGTACAGCTTGACTGGTTTTCTTTTGTAAACATTTTCATTTCATTTCTTGAAGAAAAACATGAGGTTGCTAAAAATTAAACTTTGCAAATTGAAACAAGCAAGAGAAGAATACCTAGGAAGGGGTGCACGTGGAAACCCAGTGATGCACAGGGCATGAAAATAAAAGGAAATTGTGTAAGCAGCATCCCTGGCATAGGACATGTTATTTTATCCAAAAGAGATACTAGTTAGTTCACTAACAATTAGTCAGTGTTAGAAATTCCAGTTTTGCTGCATTTTCACTCAGGTCTTTTAAATGCCTGTATAAATATGAAATTCAAGTCTGCTTGATAGCTTGTCAGTGGTTTTAGTTAGGGTCTATTCTATAGCTTTTACTTTAATATAATTTAGTTATTAGCATGGGTATTAAATCAGGTTATATTCCTACGAACAGAGCAAGCTAAAGAATCATGACTCCCAACTTCCATAACTTTTCCCTGCTCTCATGTTCCTGCACCCAGACTGATCATACAAATGACCAGTGCCATCCTACATATGTCTACTCAAAAGTGAATCAGAGATGTTTGAATCAGCAAAACTTGAGGTCACTGAATTTCTCCAAATTCCATCTTGAAGCTCATTCCAACTCGTTCCATGAAAATCTGTGTTGTATTTTCATGCGTATTTTTTCAAATGCAAGCATCAGTTGTGCACATCTTTCTCCAAATTCCATCTTGAAGCTCATTCCAAGAATGTACAGTTTTCTCCCATTGATTAAAGCATAATTGTACACATTTTTCAAGGGTACATATTTTTTTCATGCTGTCGAACACATTTTTTTTGGTCCTCAAGTCACATTGCAAGATCAGAAACATATGGACCACAGATTGTGTCTGAGTCCAGGTTTGATCCAGAAGGTACAACCTGGGTAAATCCTAATAAAAAATGAACTGAAAGAAATTTCTCATACATCCCTAGTCCCATTAAGTTCTATGGAGCTTATTTCCAGGGAAGTGGATATTGGATTGTAGACTTAATAACTCAGATGTCTGAAATATCACTTTATTTTCCCCCGCACCCCAGTTTCACCTTCTTATTCATTATTTATTTATTTATTTGAATATGTTTGCACTTTGAATTGTGCTTAGAAAGGAATAGGTAACTATTAAATATGTTTAAGCACAGGTAAAGACTTGGTTTCACCAACTGGTTCCAGTCTAGCAGCATATTTTGAACTAGTTGAAGTTTCAGAAAAGCTTTCATCCAAGGTGTCCAAGATAACACACATTAAATATGATAAAATTAAACAATTTTAATAGCCAACAATATAACAAAATAGAAACAGCATTTTCAGCTGGATCTATTTTCGACTGGATCCCAAATTGAAATTAGATTGGTTTCATTGTGAATCCCCAGACCAATGACATCACTGGCAGCAGGAAAGGTCCCATTAATGGACTAGAGCCACGGTGAGATCATTTTCCACGCATTTGTGCACTGCAGTTGTGTCATTACCACATGCCAAACACTGGCAATCTCAGTTCAATCCAAAGTCCCGATGTCAGTTGGGATCAGCAGGAATTGCTGCTACAACACCACTAATGGTGGTGTGGAAACTGTGATGTATTTTGGGTCACCAGGAAGGGGCAATGGAGAAGCAACTGGCATCGCTGCTTTCATGCCACTAAAGGTGGACAAAACAACAATGTGCAGCTGGGATGTGCAGCTGGAAATGAGAGGTAGAGCTGAGTATCATCCACATACTGATGACACTTTAACCCAAACCTCCTGATGAATTCCCCCAGCGGTTTCATGTAGATGTAAAAAAGCATGGGGAACAAGATAGAACCTTGCGGCACCCCACAGGCTAATGGCCATGGGGTGGAATAGAAGTCCTCCAGCAACACCTTCTGAGACCGCTTCTTCAGAAAGGACCGGAATGACTTTAAAGCTGTGCCTCCCAAGCCCAATCCAGATAAGCGATCCAGAAGGTTACCATGGTCGATGGTATCAAAAGCTGCTGAGAGGTCCAGAAGAACCAATAGGGTTGCATTCCCCCTATCCATTCCCCAGAGTAAGTCATCAATCAGGGCAACCAGGGCTGTTTCCTACCCATAACCAGGCCAGAAACCTGATCAGAATGGATCTGGATAATCAGCTTCATCCAAAAGAACTTGGAGTGTTGAGGCCACCACACGCTCCAGCACCTTGCCCAAGAATGGTAAATTTGGGACAGGGTGGTAGTTATCTAAAATCATAGGATCTGAATTTGTTTTTTTCCCCAATAAGAGCTTCACCACAACTTCTTTTAAGGCTGTGAGGACCTCACCAGACCTAATGGATGCATTTACCACTTCACAAGTCCAGATATCCAGCCCAGTGTTGGAATGCACTGTGTCAGTCAGTAGGTATAATGGTGCCACAGTGTTTCTTGCATTAAATTTCTGGTAAAAAAACCAACATGACCCACTTCAAATGTCAACATATGGATATAGTACAGAAACTTAACCAGGATGACTTATTCACTCTGATTAAAGCTGGTTTAAAGTGCCTTCTGAACAAGGCCTGTGTGTGTGTGTGCATGTTTGCTGGTCTCCTAAAATTCTGATGGCCTAGGTGCTAAGTAGGCAGTGATAGATTATGAATACAGTATTATAGTGTTTTAGCATTAAGTACTTTGGTTTGATGGTCAGCATGGTCCTTTAAAATGCTATATGCTTATGACAGGCCTAGAGGTAAATAGGTGAGGTATGTTAAGCCTTCAATGAACTTTTATGAGCTTTGCATTTTTGAAATTATGATTCAGGAGACAATCAAGAATCCAACGTTATTCCATCTTGCCTGCTTCAGTGCTGATATATCAAGTACCCAGAACTCTAGGACTAATCACCCCCAGCACCATTGTGGAAACCCTGCCTAATGGTGAAGGCAAACAGACATTTTAAATATAATGGAAGTGGCTAGAACAGACACTGGCTCAATTCGGACGACACAATAGTCAATGGTGGGGTAATAATCAACTTTACAGTTGTTCATCTAGGGGGTACTCCCCACATAACATGGTAATAAATAATCAACTGTGGTGTGGATTAGGATCAGCACTGAGTTGACTATGGCAGCATTCGGATGACACAATAGTCAAAACAACTGACGCTTGTTTTCCCCACACCAGTTGTTTATTGTGTAGTCCGAATTGAGCCACTGTCTTCCCTGAAAACAAATGCCTTGGGAGGCAGTGAATATATTTAAACATCTTCTACCACTTCCACCTAAAATGACTGGCTAGAGGTCAAACGTGTCAAATGAAGTGATATCATGGTGGTTGTTTTTTAATTGTTAATAGCAATGGTATGTGAGGATTTGTGTTGGGACTACAGTGCACAGAAAAGGTGGCTTAACCCTCCCCTCCCCTCTTCCTATGGGTGCCCATGACAGCTTGTCTTTCATGGCTTATAGCTGCCATAGGTGGTGGTGGTGGTTTCAATGGCTCTTCAGTAGGAGAGGAAAGGGTCAACACCTTTTGCTGCTTGCTGTGGTCCTAATGAAATGGACACTCCCCTCCCTCTGTAGCAATTATTAATACCAGAGGGTGGGGACGACAACCAACCCTACAAGTGACTCATTTAGTGTTATGTCTAGTGTGGCCCTAGGACTATACATATATCATAATGGTGCACACTACAGGCAATGAGCATTCAGGGGTGAGTGGATTGTGCCTGTGGGCTCTGCTTCTACTGAAAACACTTGTTGGTAGTCATGAAACCATGATCATGACCTGATTCCCTGATACACACTTTGACCCTGATACACCTGTCTCCTCCTTTAGAGCCAAACTACATGTCGCGCTAAGCACATCGCATGTAGCTCAGACTTATATTTCTATTTACTCTAGTGCAACCACCCATAGCCCCCATTCATATCAAAGACACTGTGGGGAGAGGGGGATTAAATCTCCACCTCCATTTCCCCCTGAAATTCCAACAAAAGAAAAAAGTGTCCATTGGCATCAATGGAAGTTTTTTTAAAAAAATTAAAACCCTCTTGTGGGGGATGGGATTTCAGGGGGTGAGAAAACAGTGGTGTGGGGGAAGGGTTAATCCTCCTCTTCTGGAGATCTGAATCAGGGTCATGCATGCCTCCACTAGAAGAAATAAAAAGAAAACCCTGAGTATAACATGTAGTTTGGCACTTAGAATGTTACATATGCCTCCACAGTATGGAAATCTTGATCTGGGGTAGGCTCTACACTACTGCTTTAAAACGGTTTATAACAGTAGGGACAACTGTTGGGACCCAGGACACACTCCATATACAGTTTTCAAACTGTTTTCAAAGTGCCATATCCTGCTTAGTGCTGATCTGGCATAGAATAACCATGATCTTAAATAAGCCATAAAGACCCCCCAATAAGGGTTCCTTTTGAGGCTGTGAAGTTTGGATATGTCTTGTGTCACAGTAGGCTTACCCTAGAGGTCCAATTTCTTGAATTCCTGCAGTCACAAACCCTTTACCACCCCTACCATTAAGAAATTAAGATGAAGAGTTGTCATGTCTAACACCCAACACAGCCCCTGGGCCACGTGAACCAATAAGAGGGAAGAGGATGTTCAAATTATCCCCACCCAGGCTCTGAAATGTATGCATCCTGAGTTATACGGAGAGGTGTAATGTGTGTTTAGAAAGATTTCCAGTGGGTGCTGCAAATAACGTTGCTGGACATTCTGCATTTGAATTAATAATGTCAGTTGGGTAAAATATTCTCCTTAAATTTCAGACATAAATTAATAACTTTATATTATCTTAACAATGACACACCAGGGTCGCATATGACCTCAATAAGAACAATTGTCATTTTTAATGAAATCTGGGAGGAAAAGCTAGTTCTTGCACAATATGAGGAATGTTCCTCCCCATGAATCCATAATGTTCACTATGCAGTTGTTTTTCGGCACTCTTTCTCTCCCTAACCTAGCCTCTTATTCAATTATAATGCTCGGATGAGTCACATGCAATATCTCCAGTCCACTTTTCCTTGCTCATGCAACTTTTTAACGAAATGTTAGCATTTGCAGACACCAGATGTTTTGACATAAGGAGAAGCAATATGCAAATTTTAATCCATGCTAGGAACAATAGCCTGCAGGCACCTTTTTTTTATTACATGAATCATATACTTAACCACAGTGTGGTGGATTATATCAGAATCATCGCCATCCTGAGCATTCTACACTTGTCTTGTAGTTGCCAATTAATGAAACTGATATAGATTTAAGTTGATGGTTATCTATGATTTAACCCCTACCAGTTGGCATATTGCACTACTGGAGCATCCTTGATTAGATTTGTGGGCTTGACACTGATTAGTGTCAAAACTCCACAGGTTCGTCTCTAATCGACATTGTCCGTCAATAAAAATTATGTTGACATCAAATTTGATTGGAAGCCTTTGACTAATGTCATTGTCTGTAATCAAGTAACCAGCAGACAATGCTTTCTCAATTTGTATGTTGTGATTCAATTTCCTTGTGCTATTTAACCTTTACAGACCCAATTCTGATCTACACTGATCATTTTTTGGCTCCAAGCACCCTGAAACCTTTGCAAATTCAGAACCCAAGTGCGTTATCATGTGCAAAAGTCAAATTTCCTTCACTAGTTCATCAAATTCTAAATTAACTGCAAGAATTCTAATTAGCTTCCACTGTTGACAACACAATAATTAAAAGGGTTATAATAAAAAAATTGCAAAGCAAATAAATCTGATGTATAACTAATTGTCATTTTTAAAAACAGTGTTTTAAAGTATGCATAAAGACTACAAGGCTCTTGCTAAATTGTATTCCCATTTAATCTCTGCATACCATTCCTTCACATACGTAAACTAGCAAATTTATTCTAGAAAAAACGACACTTAGTATTGGGAATTTTAAATGCTAAAGCTCAAATCCTTACTCAAATTCATTAAACATGGGTATCTTCTGAGTGACAAAAATGTGGTCTAATTATCAAATTTCTAAAATGTTTTACATCCTAAAATACAATATTGTTTAACCTAGATTGTCTGGGGAACATCTAGTACATTAAAAAGGTTTTGTCGAGCTTTGTTCATGAATTAACTGATATAATCTTACCTGCTAGCGGCTTTGCAACATTTTGAAAACGTTTCTCATAAATCAAAGCCTTAGCAGCAGGAATAAACAGAAAGGAGATCGTATTAAATACATAATGGGAGACTACTGGATCAGGGTGTCTTATACTGGATTCACTGTGTAGCAGTTGTGCAGCTTCATCTCTGCCAGGTATCCTCTCAGATGTGCTTATTATATTGTGATGTTATTATATTGTCTCTCTAGATGTGATGTTTAGTGTGAACAAAACAACTTCTCGCAGATCATGTGAAGACCTAATTCTATATCTAAAATAAACATAAATGCCAGTCCATATGAAAAGTATTTTAATTAAGATTGCATAAAGGTATGTAATAAAGCATATTCTGTTGCATACAGTTACTTAGAAAACAAGTGATTGTATTAACAGTGAAAAATAGCAATTACTATAAAAATGACTCTACAGCTTCATAATAGCAATGTAAATGTCTTAACTGATCTAAAGGACTTAACATAATTTTAAATTACAATAATTTTACATTCTCCATTTTTATATACAACCCTATAACAGTCAAATGTATTATAATAACAATGTTCTTATTAAGATTAAGTGACTGAATTATTCTCAGTCCTTTATACTTTAACGCAACAGTATTCTTTTTTTTAATGTTTTCATGTATTTTAGCATTTCATATCTCTACTGTAGGCTATAAAATACTTTAGGGTTTGGGTCTTTTTTTTTTTTGGTCCAGTGAGCATCAATATCCATTTCATAAATTAAACAAGATGGTAATATTTCAATTCCTCTTCTTTTTGCATAATTATGAGTTTACTGATTCACGTACACTGGAGGAAAAAAGACGCGACTTGAATATCTGTTATTAGAAAAAAGGGAGAAAATATCCAGCTCTCCTATTCCAATGAATATTCTAGTGGTAAGTTCCTAGGGCCTCCACCATATGAAGAGTACATACCTATTACTAAGACTTGATTAATGCTGTATTGGAAGCCTTTTGGCCTATTTCCTAGAAACTACATTTGTAGCATATACTCAAATATTAGTCCAGTCCATCTTCCTCTCCCATTCATGGAAACGTTGTATGAACTAAGAGGGAAAGCTCCATCTCCTTTCTATAAAGAGCTCAATATGAGATCTCCCAAGGCTTGATCTTGCTAGGTGCTGAGCGTCAGTGAAATAACAAAGGCACAAGTCCAAAAGCCAAAGGCACTATGCAGAAACTTAATACGATTTGCACAGCAATTATTTTTGAGATTGGTGCACAACTTGAGTATGACTAAACATACTAGGGGTTTCAACCTGTACTGAGTTGCTGCTTATCCAAAGGTTGGTGTATAATCCAATAGTCTGCTAGTGTTACATCCTGGAGGGTTTTTATTTTAAAAAATGCAAACGAACATTTAAAACATTGATGTGTCTATATTATAATATATTTTTTTCAGATAAGCAGGACATTTCAGGGCCTTCTAAAAGCATGAGGGTTCAAAGGAGGATCCAAGCACCTGCACAGAAAGTGAATGAGAAAATCATGTTGCCTACTTAATTTCCTTATCTCCATTAAGGACTTGTCCACTGGTGACTTAAAAATAATGTGGTAGAAATTTCTGTGAAAGGCCAATTTGAAACTGTCTTGATCTCTCTTTCTTTCTTTCCACTTCTGAAACATCACTTAACTTTTCTGAGAACAAAGTTGGGAAGGATGAGTGCCAGCTTATTTCCTGATGTATTATAGTATTTGATATAGAATTATTATATTTATTCACTTCAAGAACCCATGCTACTTTCCAGGATCTCACTAGATACAAAAATGATGTTAGTAACCCATGCCCTCTTACTGCTAAACTTCTATTACTTCATCAGACTAGATGTTTTCCAAAAGTCCATTACAACTGTATTACCACCATAAAGCATATAGTTACCCTAATAATCCACTGTGATTCTAAGGTCAACTGACTTCACCTCTTGGATAGTAAATCCAGATTAACGAAGAATCAAAAGGAAGCACTTTTATTGTACAATGGAATTGTTCATTTCTCCCCCTCTGAAACCCCCTCTGGGATTCTTCTGTACTGTAGGTATAACATGCAATGATAGCAAGAGTAACAAGATGGTGTACCCAGTGGTACAGCTAGGTAATTTTAAGCCCTGGACATAATAATCTTACAAAGGTTCCCTTTAGATTGCCAAGTGCATTACTTCAGTTGTGAAACGCACAACTAACATTTCTCTTCTCCTCCACATTTCACTTCTTCAGACTTTGGCGTAAAAGATCTTGCCCCAGCTACACCGCTGCATGTAACATTCAAAATATTTGGACAGTAATACAGCATAGCAAAGTTAACAAGCTATACTTCTTATATTTTATGTAGCTGATATGATAGCTGGAATGGATGGATATTATACTCTCAGGATTATTGTCTCCAGTGAGAAGGACAAGGAGTTCTGCTTAAATCTTCTACTTTTCGCACCACTGAAATGTGTATAACATGTAACACTGCAATTGCAGGAATTCTGCATCTCTCCATCACTCACTCATTCACTTTTAATTCTGGTCTGTTTGACCTCCAGAGCTATGTCTATTTCTTTCATACATTCCTAAGACTAAAATAGTTCCTCTGACCTCACTGTTTACAATTCCATCTCCCCATCCCACCCCATGTGTATATATACATTGAAGTGGACCATAGACCATGAAAGCTTATGCCAGAAAAAACTGTTAGTCTTGAAGATGCCATAAGACTCTCTGTTGTTTTTTACTAAAATAGTTGAAATTTCAGTGTAACAGATTTTCAGTGAACTGCAAAACAATGTTTTTAGCATTGCAGTTTCACTTCGAAGAACATTCACAATAAATCCCATGAAATTCCTGCTGTTTGTATTATCATTATGTATAAATCATTATGTATTAGGCTGAGCCAATAGTAAACTGTTCAAATTGGGCACTGATTTCTGGGGTGAAACAGGATTACTTCCTTTCTTTTCCTTTCCTTAACCACCACTGCTGCTTTTTGTGGCAGTGGCTCTATCAGGCTGGTATCTAGGAGGTCACCACCAGCGTTACTTCCACCATGCTTCTTTAACAATGCTGCATCTTCACATAGACTTTACAAAGGCTTTAAGGGAAACTGTGGTTGAAGAACGTCCATTAAAAATGCAATTCTGAACAATGGTGTGTGTTGTTCTGGGGCAACAGAGGAAATTGCAGCCATCTAGTGATCACATTAAATTTTGGCACCCATCACAAAAACAGTTGAAAAGCCTTCTCCCCCTTCACCCTCATTTTACAACCTTTGAAGTTGTCGACCTTTTCTGGCTCAGCCCAATAAGTAAATAAAATGATATGAACTTTCATTTGCTCTGGAAAACATGAACAGTAAAAGTATTCAACACAGCCTTAGTATGTGTTTTAACATGGTGTTGGGTACTCCAATGCTTGAACTAGGTCCCTCTGCATCTCAGGCTAGTTCACTGAGGTATGGTGGTCTGTGAATAATCTGGTGTGAACATCAGCCCCTGCAATTGAAGGCAACATGAAATCTTTGGCTTGGTCAGTGTTGGCATAAATAGTAGTAGCCTGCTGTTCGGCCTTTGCCTGGTCAACAGAAAAGTACATTCTGCTTATTGTACTTGAAGCTCCAGCTTCTCCAGCTCAGTACTTCAGATGCCCTGAAATGGAAAACATACCCTCCAGGTCTAGATTCATGTATGGCTGTCAGTCCTGGGCCACAACGTAGCCCTGAAAGCAGTCTAGTTTTGTGTTTGAAAACAATGAAAAAGTATCTACAACATTCCTAGTAAATAACAATCAGTGTAAAATATCAGATGTGAAGTTTGGATATGTTCACTTCCAAGCAAAAACATACTTTTCCTTCTATGGCTCATTTTTCTGTGTTGTTCACACCCACCTAAACCACAAATTCCAAAACAGGTTCTACAACAACCAATACTGACTTCTTCTTTTAGTTGAAGTGAGCAGCAACATAAATACAGCACCACTGAAGTAAAAGTAACAACAACAACAACAACAACAAAATAACACCATAACCAGGGAGTCTTTCCCATGTTATACATCATCTCCATCATCTGAACTAAAGCTGCTTCTTCGGCTGCTCCCTTTGGACACAGCAGGAGATACAGAAGATAAAAGTGGATCTGTCCCAAATGGTGATATTGTATCATCCAGTAATATTTCGTCCAATCTTTGTTCCTTCAAAGCTGCACTAAAAGACAAATCGGTAAAGTGGGAGAGTGGATCAGAAAAGACTGCAGGTGTGTCACTGAGGTCAGACTGCTGCTCCTGGACCACTGCAAAATGTTGAGAATAGTCTACTGAATTCTCTTCTGGATATGCTGGTTGTTTCATGACATGGGACGCTAAGTCTACAGTGCCAATTGAAGACATGATTGGCAGGCCATGGGCTCGTGCTTGTATTTCTAATTCCTGTGGTTTGAGACAAAACATATTTAGAAAATAACTCTAAAAGATGAGTTTTCCCCCTGTAACTTATTTAATCCTATGATTGGGGATGATTGAGAATTTCACTCCATTGAGGGATTGTTTTTTAACGGATTTACTAAATCCACACTGCCTTCAACCAAACATGGACCCAAAAACAATTTCAAGTCAAAAATCCATACATTTCTGCACTTGTGATGCTATCCGCAAAACAAAACAAAAATGCATTCATTAAAATGAGCATATTTGAAAATGTGTAAAGAAAACTGTACATTCTAAATTATGCACAAACACACTTCATTCTATGGGTGCATGCATACAAAAATGCATACATCTGAAAAAAGTGTGCATATAAGTATTTATTTCTGTGGCATAAAGAAAGTATTTATTTCTGTGTCACTTCCATCCCTTACAGAAACGGATGGAAGTGACTTGACTATGTAACAAAAGAGTCTCAGCAAAATCAAGATTGAAAGATCTGCCGATCCCAAAGTATGATAAATTGAAACCTAAATCCGATATAATTTTGAAATTTATTTTGACAGTATGCTTAAAATTGATACTACTAACACATATTTTTCTTATTTTTTTAAAGCAACACACTGGCTGCATTCAGACATGACATAAGCTATGGTTTATCATTATATGAATGAACCTGGGCAAGTGTTGGGCTCACGTGCTTTCCTTGTTCCTCTCTCCTTATCTGCCACAGTTGCAAGGAAAAGATTGGAAGCTTTTCCTTCTCTTTTTAATTAAAAATAGTTCAGTGTTATGTCCAAACCTGGACAAACTGTGGTTAGTCTTAACTATGGCTTACTGAAACAAGCCAGTTTCAGACTTTTGTTTATGAAGCTGGCTTGTTTCAATAAACCATAGTTAGCTGAACATAAGAAGAGCCATGCTGGATCAGACAAAGGGTCCATCTAGTCCAACATTCTGTTTGCACAGTGGCCGACCAGCTGCCCCAGGGGAATCCACAAGCAGGACATGAGTGCAACAGCACTCTCCTGCCCATGTTCCCCAGCAACTGATGTACTGCCTCTGATATTGGAGGTAGCATATAGCCACCAGGACTAGTAGCCATTGATAGCCTTATTCTCCATGAATTTGTCCAATCCCAAATTGGTGGGCATCACTAAATCTTGTGGAAATGAATTCCATAGTTTAACTATGTGCTCCAGTTTACACTTTGGACATAATACTAAATTGTGATTAACTGAAAATGAAAGCAAACACTTCTGATTTCCTCTCTGCAGCCACCGCAGAGGACGGAAGGAGAAGGGCACAACTCCAAGGCTCATTCACATAATGATAAACTACCGTTTATCATTATGTTTGAATGCAGCCACTATTATGGACATTTGTCAAAGCCTAAAGCAAGATATTAGATATTGAACATTTAAATGCAGTTTTCAATACTCAAATTTGTTTTTGTATGGAGAACCATGGGCACATACAATAGGTATCTGTTTACATTGTTGTTTGATTTAACAAAGTTAAGCACTCTCAAATCCTATTATTTCAATGAAGGATTTACAGTGCAATCCTAAATACATTTACCCCAGGAGTAAGTCCTATTAAACTCAATGGTGGGGCTTACTTCTGCATAGCCATGTATAAGATTGTACTGCTAAGCACCTAATTACTGTCCAGTCCTATACATAGATACACAGGAGCAAGTCCACTCCAAAGGGCTTAACTTTGGCTGGATTGCGCCTTGCATTAAGTACTTAAAAGTGATGGGAAAATCCTGCCAGCATTTCTACTCACTAATTATCTACCAAAATTCAGGAATGCTATCTAGAAGCAGACCAGATACCTTACCCAATTAAATATGTTGTAAATCATGTGCTCTCTTGCTATAGAAAGCCACAGAAAGATGACATGTGACTTAATTTAATGTGGCACAATGTACCCCAAGGTAATACAATGTCACGGACATTTTTCAAAGCGTAAAAGCAGTATATTATTGGACTCTTGAATTTTCAAATACTATTTTCAACAAACCAATGCAATCCTTTGTTGTTGTTTTTTCTCCCACTGTGGACTGAATATAAGAACAACATATGCATGAATGCAGCATGCCGTTGTATTATTTTCTTTCTAACATGCATTGTGATAGAATGTGTTGCTGGCAACAGACTGCCCTGCCCAATTAAAACCCCAAGATTGTAATACCTATGAATTTTGTAATGTCGTCCTGTGACTGCATAAAGTATTCAGGATGAGGGCAAAGATGTTGCTAGATACAATTTAGAGAAGCAGAGGAAAAAGAAAAGGGGAAGGGGAAAAAAGCTTGTCCCTGAATGGGTACATTCCTATACAAACCTGAATGCGAAGCAAAAGTCGCCTGTTAGCCTGCTCTAATTTCTTCTGTCTATGTTCTAATTCTCTGGCTCTTTGTTGTTCTTTTTGTAACCACCTGATATACTCCACTGATGCTTTTAAAATAGTTCCTTTGTTCCAGCGCATATCACTGCAGAAAGTAGAGATAACCTTTTCACAATTGTGCATGTCAGCAAAATTCATAAGAACGTACAAAATCTTTTACATTAATATGAAATAATGATTTACATGACCATTATTCACTCTTAGATATTATTGCTTCTGAATGGAAATTTTAATAGAATAGTTAAGAAGCCCTTATATAGTAAAATTAATCCCAGAATGAAAATAAGTGTCAAAAGAAAGTAATAAAGTGACTTTTTTTGTGAGAGAGCTAAATGCAATATCATGATTCTACCATTACAGTTTTTATATTTTTAGTGAAAATTGCTTTTATTATTAACTCTAAGATTAAAATCTATGTGCAGTATTTCTGTATTAATGAACTAGGAAACATACATTACTGAGAATTTAAGCCTAAATTTTTGAAGATCATTTGAAATGAAGATGCTTTTATGCTTATTTGAGCAGAATTTCTCACCTAAATTTGCTTGCCACTGACGATGATATACAGAAAACACAGGTTAGCAATTATTCCACATCTATTACAAAACTGGTATGATAGTGCAAATAAAAACAACCCCCCCCCCCGATATGCTGTGTGGAAGCCGATTGCTGTATATGCATTGCACATTCATAGTGAGGCAGTTCCTAAGAGCTTTGTCAATGGGATATACCAAACGTTGCGCCACATCAGAGTTACAAAACTACATCAAATGATGTTTTGTCATGGAGAGATGCACTGTTGCAAAGAAGGCTGAATGCATAAATCTGTATACAGGGCCAGCCCTACCATTAGCCAGAGGGGTGCAACCACCTCTAGTAGCAGATGCTATGGAACAGCAGCAAGGTGTAGGAAAGCAGAGTTGTGCATGCCATTCAGCCTGCCCCCATGTTTCTACGAGGCTTGCCTGCTGTTCTCAGGTGCAGTGGCTCTCCCCTCACCATGTTGAAGTAAGATTCAACTACTGGTCCAGTTGGATTTTGAATAAGGAATGTGGGAAGGGACCATCTTGTACTTTGCTTCAGGCAGCAAAAGTTTTGGTCCAGCCCTGGGTGTATATTCAAAGTGATGGCATAAGGAACAGCAGTAGCTAGATAAAGTTGAGAGGGCACCAGAAAAACATCAAGAGACACTGGGGAGTATCAAGGGGGAGTATCATGGATTCACCTTGTCTCCATCCCTTCAGAAAGGGTCACAGAAGCTTGGTACGCATAGCTCTATCTTCCTGTGACAACCGAATCTGGTGAGGCTAAGCAAATCCTGGATCAGTGCCTAGACTGGATGGGCTGGATGAGTGCCAATAAACTGAAGCTGATTCCTGGTGAGACGGAAGCCCTGTGGGTGAGTGGTTCCCGAGTCTGGATGGAGTTGCACTTGCCTATTCTGGATAGGGTTGCACTCCGTTTGAAAGATCAGGTTTGCAGTTTGGGGGTGCTCCTAGATCCATCACTGTCACTGGAAGCAAAAGTAGCCATTGTGGCTCTGAATGCCTTTTACCAGCTTGGATTGGTTGGCCAGCTATGGCCTCTCCTGGACAAGGATAGCTGGACTCAGTGGTACAAGCACTAGTAACCTTAATGCTAGATTACTGCAATGCACTCTATCTGGGGCTGCCCTTAAAGGCTCTCTAGAAGCTGCAGCTAGTGCAGAATGCTGCATCTCAGCTTTTATTGGGAGCTGCCACTTTTCAGCATGCAATTCCTTTGCTGAGGAAACTGCACAGGTTGTCTATTCATTTCCAGGACAGGTTTAAGGTTTAGGTGCTTTTTATTGATTTATTACATTTCTGTACCGCCCCATAGCCGAAGCTCTCTGGCTGTTCACAAAAATTAAAACCTGAAGGAACAGCGTAAAACAATATAAAATACAAAAGCTGAAAACTACAATATAAAAGTACAACCAAAATAAAGCTAGTGCATAAAGCCCTAAACAGCTTGGGACCAAGATACCTGAAAGAACATCTTCTCCCTTATCAACTTGGCCGGTCACTGGAGTAATCACATGGCATGCTCCTGGTGGTTTCACATGGACTTATGACCCGATTGGAGTCCACCTAGAGAACAGCCTTCAGTGTGGTGGCCTCCTTTCTGTGGAACTCCCTGCCTCTGGAGGTCAGGTAGGCACCAACATTGTGCTGCTTTTGGTGACTCCTGAAAACATCTTTATTTCAAGAAGTCTTCCGTGATTAACCAGCCATGGTTTTTAAGTGGTACATGCTTTTAAAAACATGTTTAGTATGGTGCTTTATTCTTTTATTGTTCACCTCTCAGGAACCTGTCTAGATGTGGATCGGTATATAAATGTTGTAAACAAACAAACAAACGAATAAATAAATAAAATGTCACCCTATACACTTTCACAACTATGTATCTTAGGATCCAGATGCCAATACGATTGGGACTGAGTAAACTATAAACTTGTCTCCTACATGGAGACTGGCAAAACAATGCAGAAAATAACATGCTGGTTCCTGAGCTCATCCAAATCTCCAAGTGGGTTTAATCAAGAGGTCTGGAGATTTGAATCTGAAACAAAATTAGCTCAGTTAAGTCCTGTCCATGATCAACTCCCTGGTTCAACAGGATTTTGTTATCCTCCCCCACTCCACCAGTTCAAGTGCTCCAAACTGGGCCCACACCTAGATTTGGATTGCAACCAAGAGAAGCCCAATATAATCTTATGTGCAACATGGGATTACTTTTCAGGCAATCTAAAACAATCAGACAAAATCTTCTTAAGGATTTAGAGATGATTCTTTTATTATAAGAAGAGATATCAATTCCTGAGGCAATATCAGGTGTATCATTAACAGCACGCTGATTCATTCATCAGACTGATACAGTAGAAAAAGCTGAATTGGGGTGGAAGTGTGGTGGTGGGAGGATTCCATAGAGGGTCTATGATTATATTTAGTTTCTCACTGCTGAGTTCATTCAAAATGTCTTGTTATGCCAAACTTGTACTTATGTTAGTCTCACACAGCTTTATATTGTTACAGAAATCCATAATTTAATCAAATATTTCTTAGCTCATGGAGTGGGGGGAAGGGGTATAAGTGTCAACAGATATTTCATCCAAAGTATCATGCAGTGTTGTACAGATGAGTAAATGAAATGCATAATGTTTGTGTATGCAGCAGCATCACAACCATAATGCTGCATACCATTTAGGCTCAGTTGAGTGGCATTATAAATCCACAGATGAAAGCGTAGGCAGTAAATAATGAACTGAGCAGATAATGCTAATGCTGCTTTAGGCTTTCAAATCACACTATTTACAGCAATGCTTTGTCAAACCCCTTGTAGGAGACAGAAACATATTGTTCGTTCCTTCAGTTCTAGCTGTCAGTCTCAATCCTTAAGATCTACACAGTTGTGAAAGAGCACAGGATGGGGTTCACACACACACGCGCGCGCACACACACACACACAGCTTCTGTGGCATCCTTTGCCAGGTGATGGGGATAATTTCAGATCCGGTTCACAGCATTGCATTGAAATGGTTGGCTAACGCTTGCTGAAATTATTATTGCAAAATGGTGCACAGATAAGCTATCCCCAGTCATAGGAACATAGGAAGCTGCCTTATACAGAGTCAGACCATTGGTCCATCTCACCCAGTATTGTCAACATTGACTGGCAGCGGCTCCCCAAGGTTTCAAGCAGGATTTTTTCCAGCTCTACCTGGAGATACCGGGGATCGAACGTGGGACCTTCTGCATGTAAGACGTGTGTTCCACCAAATGTGTGTAGGGACTGGGCCCAGCACTTTTGCAGAGGCACTCCAAAAAGACATGGGAACTGATACGAAGTCAGAGTGGGAAGAAGCAGAAGGGTTTACTGAAGTGCCAGGGTTGCAGGAGACTAAGAGCCTATCCACATTGCCCTTAAAATGATTTATATTCTGTTTAAAAATGTGGTTTTTTAAGTCGTTTCATTACATGGTAGGACACACTGAGCAGTACTTACGTTTCATAGTGACTGCTTCCTCTGTTCTCAAAGTGTTCACTGATGTATTACAGGTTAATTCCTTGACTCTTCTTCTTTAGGCTTTGTTTTGCAGGCTGCTTGATCCTCCCACTTCTGTCTCCATAACTCAAGCAGCCTGCAAAACAAAAACTAAAGAAGAAGAGTCAAGGAATTAACCCTGTAATACACCAGTGAACACTTTGAGGACGGAGGAAGCAGTCACTATGAAACATAAGTACTGTTCAGTGTGTCCTACCATGTAATGAAACGACTGAAAAAACACATTTTTAAACAGAATATAAGTCGTTTTAAGGACAATGTGGATAGGCTCTATCAGTCCCAGAGTGGAGGTTGTTTAGGTGCAGCCTAATCCATTGGAAAGTAGCCAGCCAGGGCTCTCTTCAGCTGTGGGAATTAGGGAAGTCAGAGGGATCTGTCCAAGTAGTGAAGTTCATTGGCTTTTTAGCAGCTTGGCACCCCAGACTTACTTGCAAGCTGGCTTTACTCAATCTGTATTGATTTCCATGGTTGTTGTTTTTAAATCACCATTTGCATAAATTGTGACCACAATTTGCACAAATATTGTGGCTAAAATTTATGCAGCCACAATTTGTGTAAATGGCGATTTCAAATCCCAAAAAGGGTCGGATTGGCCCATGATGGCCATCCCTAGTGGGAATGCCAGAGAGGGAGGAGGAGCAGTTATTAATATGAAATCCCAGAGTGAGATGTCAGGCTAGGGAAGAGGAGTAATGTAAACACGTGAGGCATTCCAAAAGGCTGGACATGCAGGAAAGGTCCCACTGGAAAGACCCACCCTAAGGGAGGGGCTTAATCAGATACTCAGCTTCACGAAGAGATGGCTGGCAGCAGTTTTGTTGCAGTTTTGTAGCTACTAGGAGGAGGGCCTTCTCTGCTGTGGCACCCCAGCTGTGGACCAAGCTCACCAGAGAGGTTCGCCTGGCACCTACATTATACTCCTTTAGACACCAGGTGAAGACCTTTTTATTTTCACAGTGTTTTAACAGTTCTTCAGTTTGATTTTTAACCTTGCTGTTTAAATTTGTATTTTAAATCCCTATTAATTTCTGCATGGCTGCTCGGTTTTTATCCTGGTTGTGCTTTTATATTGTATTTTAAACTATGTTTTTATGCTGTTGTTTTATATTTTGAATGGTTTTTATGGTTTTAATTTTTGTAAACTGCCCAGAGAGCTTCGGCTATTGGGCAGTATAGAAATGCAGTAAATAAATAAATAAATAAACAAACTATCTAAGGCAGTGAATTGACCAAAGGGGGTTGCTCGTAGCCTAAGTTGCCCTGTATTGTGCAAAGCTGTCTAGAGACTTGGTACTTAGTTGCTGTTTGTGAATTCAAATTGTAACCAGAGGCACTGCTGTAGTTTGCATAATAAAAGCAATTATTTTGCACTTTGACTTCTCTGTTCAATCACAAAAGAGACTGGAGTATGGGCACTTGACACTGAGCAACAGTCCACCTGTCCTGACTGGCTCACCACCTCACCCCATGTAGATTTTCCATTGTTTCCCACTACACCTCTTCATGCTGTCATTATGCTGCATCTGGATATGGAAGCTCTCCAATATGCTGCGTCACACTGAAGCTGCTCAAGGGTATTGCTTTATACTGTGGCACAACAGCATAGGTTGTGACTTTGCACTGGAACTGCAAAAAAGACCCTTTTTTTTTTATCTGCCAACCATCCCCTCCCCTCGTATAGCAATGCCAAGGATCAGGCCTCAAGAAAGATTTTCACTAGCACATATTGATTATTAGTAGTTCATGCTCCATATATAAAAGGATGTCATGTAAAATCTCAGGTCCACATCTGGCCCTGCAGGGTTTCGCAAATAGGGTTCCCCCAAATCCTTTGGTGGTTTCCCCAGCTTTTGTGAAGGTTTTTCCCCTTTCTAAAAGGCTAAAATGCTTCCTCTAAGGCTTAGTAAGAGATTTAAGCTAAAGTATACCAGTATTCTTGGCCCCACCCACTTAGCCTCTGGCCCCGCTCACCACTGGAATGAGGTCCCCTAGAGCTGCTCCAAAATGGAATTCAGCTCTTGGATGGAAAGTGGGTTGACACCCCTGCATTAAGAAATAGTTTTAATAAAAAACATATGATAACTATGGGGTAGAAGTGGGGATGTCAAATTCTTTACTAGTTCACTACTATCACTGCTTCAGATATCATGATAAGCCATGGTTCATCATAATGGGAACAAGCCTCAGCAAGCCTTGGGCTTGCGCAGTCCACTGTCTCTCCAAACCTAACAAACTATGTTTAATCTAGGGTGACCACATGGAAAGGAGGACAAGCCTCCTGTATCTTTAACAGTTGTATTGAAAAGAGAATTTCAGCAGGTGCCACTTGTATGCATGCAGCACATCACAACAGTTAAAGCTGCAGGAGCTATACTAGAGTGACCAGATACAAAAAAGGGCAGGGTTCAATGTTCATCTGCATGTAACATCCCAGTTCTCTCTCTCTCTCTCTCTCTCTCTCTCTCTCTCTCTCTCTCTCTGTATATATATGAGAGATGCCACATTAGTCTTTAATAAAGATCAGAAGAATAATGAAGAAGAACTTTGGAGATTAATGAATAGTTCTATTTAGGTTTTCTGCATGAGGTTTCATAGGTAAAACCTACTTCATCAGATGCAGTAATGGATAGAAACAAGATTGGACAGTATTCAGATAACACGGAAACGTACCACAAGAAAATGGAGGACCATTGGAGGCCTCAGTCAGAAGCCTGACATGATTATCCTGGCATGATTACTTTTGGCTACATAACCCATAGATGGCACTGTGGTATAGTGAAACAAAGTGGAATAACACAAATACACTGGTGGCGAATTGTTCTTTGTTTCGCAATTCCAAAGAAGACAATGGTGGGAAAACAGAGGTGAGAAACTGGAGGATCAGGACACCATCTAAAGCACCTGTAAAAACCATGAGTGAGGAATGGCGAACACACAATAAAAGCCGTCTGAGTATGACCCTAAAGAACCCTGTGCTGGTAAGCTTTATGTGCTTCCAAGGATCTACAAGCCTCACTACCAGGGATCTCTGATTATTTCAGGTATCAGTACCATAATGGAAGGTGTATGGCCAACTTGACACTATCCTCAGACCATTTGTCACAAAAGCTTCTTATGACATTATGTTACTTGTTCTTATAAACTGACTGGGCAGGATCATACTGGATAACCTAGGGTTTCACAATACATCTCACTGACCATGGACATACTGCCCCAAATTACATTATGCTCAACACCCTTCAGCTACAATGTTTAGAATATTCAACCATGTGGACTAGTAGATTATGAGTAGATTACCAGCAGAGTTGGGATCTGGATTCACCAAATATCAAACAAACACAAACCCGTAGACAATAGGCTCTAACGAAATAGGACAGGGGAACCTCAGGCCAAGGGACCAAATCCCACCCTCGTGGGATCTCACTCTGGCCCTCCAGGGTTCCCCAGAGGGCCACTGCTCCCTTTGCCAACTAGCAGTCATTTGGTGGTTTCCCGGCTTTTGTGCACTCCCCCTCCCGTGCACTCCCCCTCCCGTGCAATCTAAAAGTTTGAAATGACCCTCCCAAAGCTAATCTACTGGCAGTGACAGCTTTAACCTACAATATATTGGAATGTTTTGCATTTTTGCTCCCACCCCTTTTGCCTTTGGCCACACCCCCTTTGCCTTTGGCCACATCCCCTTTTGCCATAGGCCCTACCCACAGCTCAAATGTGGCCTCCGAGAGCTTCTCCAAAATTTAATTCGGCTCTCGGGCTGAAAGCGTTTCCCCGCACCTGCTTTGGACATCTACCAGGAGAAAAATGATATGACATCAAACCGTCCAGGTTAAACCTAACATCTCACAAATCTATTTTATCCTTTGCCCCTTTCTTTGTATTTAAGCTGTAGAAACAATGACAGAAATGACAGCTGTACTCACGGATCATTAGACTTTGGGATAAGCATGCCAAGCTCCTTGATCCGGTAATTAATGTTGTACCGTCTTCTTCTTTCAACTATGAAAACAAGAGATTGTAATAATAGCAGGATATAATTTATTAGTAGACACTGAAATGGTTATGTTCTTACAAAACTCTGCACCTGTTTCAAAGCACCAAATGGCCCTGCTTGGTAACATCTGAAAATACTTAATCCATGGTAACAACAAAATGGCTATTTGAACTGTACAGGAGAGAACAGGTCCAATCAAGCAGTTTTTCAGTGTTTTTTTTTTTTCCAGGTAGAAATGGAATGATCCTCCGGAAGATATTTTTAATGAACGGACTGCTAGGTCTTGGACTAAAATTGTGGCATCTAACAAAGCCTTTAGCTATTTAAAATACACATATATCAAATGGGACAATGCAAAGATTTTACTCTTCCACTCCACCATTGTGATTGTGTAAGTTCACATAATAATTCTCATGATTTAGCAGTATAAACTAAAATCATGGCTCGGTTATCATGGAGTGTGTATTTTTTTTAGTATATCAGGCAAATAATTCCGGGAGGCAACAAGGAGGCAATGAAAACACGATTATCTGTTGCTATCATTTGGTCTGAAATGTTTAATTTTCCACATTATAAACCTTGGCTTTTATTATAAATGTCTATTTAGTGTGAAATGTTATCAGATGTATTAAAAGGCAGCTGGAAATCAACTAAACTAAACTAATTGTATCTCACAGTGTGAGTCATGCATACACACTTGTTTTTAATTTAAGACTCAATATATTTCAGTATTTTGATTTTTTTTGCTTGTACTGTAAAATATCCACATCTAATATCTGTTTGTGCTGGTTCCTAGGAGCCATTACAATGGTCTGTCATGATTAGATAGCCTTTAACTGAAAGTACACAGTATTGTCACAAATATGGCTATAGGTTCCATCAGGTTTACTATAATGTAGTCTAAATTATTTGATCTATGGAAACAATTTGCTTACCACATGTAGCTGTGCTCATGTTAATAGGCCCATGCCACACAGTACAGGTATGAACTGGGCCTTAGTCCCATTAAGATTAGTGGGAGCTGTCCACAGCCCAACTAATAACTTAGCTTCAGTTCATGATTTGTCCCAATATGTTGACTGCAGTGGGATGCACCTGGCCCCCATGGCCTACTCACCCCAGAAGGAAGATAGGAGACATACATTTAAACATAGGTCATAACTTTGAGGTTATGGCTGGGAACAAGAATGTAACCCCCATTCATCTGGATACCTACTAATAGTGCAGGCCTGACTCAATTGATAAGAGCCAGAGGATGCTGACCATATATGCCCAACCTCTGCATTTGAGCAGTTTTCACCTGGCTCTAATTAATAATTATGGGAGGAAGTTAAATATTCCATATTCCTTATTCCTTATTTAATATTCTATTCCTTCTCCCTTTGTCAAGACAGAACCCACACTGAAAAAGCCCTCCTTGAATCCCACCATATTGGATAATTACCGGCCCGTCTCCAATATTCCATTTTGGGGCAAGGTATTGGAGCATGTGGTGGCCTCCCAACTCCAGGGATTCCTGGATGAGATGGATTATCTAGATCTATTTCAAACTGACTTCAGACCTGGTTATGGGACAGAAACAGCTTTGGTTGCCTTGGTGGATGACCTACACCGGGAACTGGACAGGGAGAGTGAGTCCCTGTTGGTTTTGCTGGACCCCTCAGTGGCGTTCAATACCATCGACCATGGTATCCTTCTTGGCCGCCTTGCTGGGATGGGTCTTGGACACACTGTTTTACAGTGGCTCTGTTCCTTCCTGGAGGGGCAAACCCAGAAGGTGGTGCTGGGGGACTCCTTGACCATTGGCCTGTGGAGTCCCTCAGGGCTCCACTTTGTCCCCCATGCTATTTAACATATACATGAAACCATTGGGACAGGTTGTCCGGAGTTTTGGGGTGCGGTGCCACCAGTCTGCTGATGACACCCAACTCTACTACTCCTTTCCACCTAACTCCAAGGAAGCTGTTTCGGTGCTAAACCGGTGTCTGTCAGTAGTAATGGACTGGATGAGGACAAATGAATTGAAGCTTAATCCAGACAAGACAAAGGTGCTCCTGGTCAGTCGAAAGGCAGATCAGGGAATAGGGACTCAGCTTGTGCTGGATGGGGTTACACTCCCCCTGAAGACAAAGGTTTGCAGCTTGGGTGTACTCCTGGATTTAGCCCTGAGCCTGGATGCCCAGGTTTCGGCAATAGCCAGGGGTGCATTTGCACAGTTAAAGCTTGTGTGCCAGCTACGCTCGTTCCTTGGGATGTCAGATCTGGCCATGGTGACACATGCCTTAGTCACATCCTGTTTGGATTACTGTAACACACTCTATGTGGAGCTGCCTTTGAAGAGTGTTCAGAAACTTCAACTGGTTTAAAGAGCTGTGGCCAAATTGCTGACCGGGGCTGATTACAGGGAGCATACAACTTGTTCTGAGTCAGTTAAGACAGAGATGAAGAACAACTGAGCTGGGAACTGTTTGGGACGTGACACTTCAATAGAAGCTGGCGGAGACTGGCTGGGCTTCAGGCCAGCTGACGCTAATTGCTCATCAATCCACATCCCATAAAAGTCTGGCCAAAGCTCAGCCAAAGTGCTGAAAGCAATGACCATCTTGGATGTCTGTGCCTTGCTCTGTGCTTCTCAGCTTTGTGCCTTTGATTCAAGCCTGGATTCTAACCCTTGGATTGTTTCTCGACTATTCTCCTGCGTGTTCCTGAAACTTTGGACTTGCCCGAACGTATCCTGACCACGTGGACCAGCTTCCTGACTATGATTCAACGTCTTGTGAGTCCAAATCTGTTATCTGGACTTCAAACGGCAGCTTTGGCTTTTGACTGATGGTTTGGATTACTGACCTTGGACCTGGACATTCCTAAGTAGCATCCTTGAAACACAACAAAACTCCCCTGTTAAATCAACTTCATTGGCTTCTGATCTGTTTCCGGACACAATTCAAAGTGCTGGTTATCACCTATAAAGCCCTATACAGTTCGGGTCCAGGTTATCTGAAAGACCGTATTCTCCCATACGAGCCTGCCCGTGCTCTGAGATCATCTGGGGAGACCCTTCTATCAGTCCCACCAACATCCCAGGCATGCCTGGTGGGTACACAAGAGAGGGCCTTCTTCATGGCTGCTCGAAGGCTCTGGAACTCCCTTCTTGAGGAAGCCAGACTGGCTCCCTCTGTGCTGCACTTCCAGAGGCAGGGAAAACCTTTTTTATTCCATCAGGCTTTTTGAAACACGTGAGAACTATGTTAATGTATGGTTTTGCTTTGTTTTTAAAATCTGTTACTGTTTTTTAAAAAATTATATGTTTTAATTTTACTGTAGGTTTGATTCTATTTTAACTTTTGTAAGCTTATATTTATATGTTTTCATTGTACATGTTTTAACTTTGTGAACCGCTTTGAATCCCAGCCCTGGGAAAAAGGTGGGATATAAATAAATATAATGATGATAATAATGACGATGATAATGATGATGATGATGATGATAATAATAATAATAATAATAATAATAATAATAATAATTCTCCTTATAACCCACTCCTTAAAGTAGCATGAGGAGAATTGCTCAGTCCAGGGTCCCCCAACACCATAGATTTGCAGGCAAGACAGGCCAAATGGACACCACCTCCTAGCAATCCAAGCCATTGACGTCCATGAAAATTGTATATTCATCCCTCTAGGAGATGCCTCAGGATGATTGCCAATCCTTTTCACCTGCAGTGTCCTGTCAAGTTATGACAATTTTAGCACAAACAATGCTAAGTCAAAATAGCAGATGTCCAGTGTCAATCCAAGAAACCCTGGCCTTACCCTTATTCCCACTACAGAAACATAGCCAGATTGTAGGAAATAAGAAATTATATCATAGGTATAAAGCTGAGGATACCAACAGCCAATCCCATATCCTATAGAGGAAAAATCCATCTTAATTACTCCTAGGCTAGCTAGCTATATGTACTTTCCATTTGTCCTTGTGACACTAAGAGCGACAAATTAACCCCCCTCCCCATATTTGATTAGAGTTGAGATATATTTAACCATCGTTTGGAGCAGCTTAGTTTCTGAAAGTAGTTCAAAACTGATATGAACGCATTTGATAAACACATTACTTTTTACTTTTGTGAAGGTAAAGGTTTTTGTGGAAGGTGCTCCTAATTTAACAGATTTGTATCAAACTACCAACAGATGACTTCAGACATGATCATATAAACCCATCCTGAGTTGTAGAATAGTATGTAAAAGGGGTAGATGAAGATAAAGGTCCATATGAAGCTGTCTTCTACTGAGTCCAATCATTGCCCATCTATGTAGCTCAGTATTGTGGATTATAACTGGCAGTATCCCTCTAGGGCTGAAGTGCCTGTGAGAACCGACATGCCCACAGATTCCTCTCTTGTCACTTGCCAGGGTCCTTGACCTTCCTGATTTTTATTTTATTTGAGCTTTTTTTAAAAAAATAGACTTTTTTTAAAACCAGTTTCCCTTCTGAGAAATGGGTATTTTGTGACGAGCCATACCAACTATTGCAGCCATTTTGTAAATAAGAAAGTCCCCCCATGGCAACCATCTTGTGAGAATGCCACAATACCCTTTTAACATTCCAAATGTGGCCACTGACCCAAAAAGGTTGCTCTTGGATCTCAAGAGTTCTTTCCCAGCCCTGCAATCAGTGATGTTTTCAACTAGAAATGTTAGGAACTGAATCTTGACCAACTTAATTCTCATTGATGGGTCTCGACTTGACCAAGTTAAGTCCCACTTATGTCAATCCTTCTATGCTGAGCGTGATGAAGGGTGCTTCCAGATGAGGCATTTATTATGCAATTGTCCTGCCTCATTCATAGATGTTTATGGTGGGGGAGAGGTGCTGTTGTCTTCCAAATGTAAACCCTCCCATGTTTTCCTGCCACTTCTTTCCATCTTTGTTCTTACTACTACATCAAATCCATTAAGGAGAGAAAGACAGAACAGCTGCAATGCTTTTGGATTGTTAGTACTGGGAGCCCTCGATTGGGAAGTACCTTTTTTCTGCATCCCATTCATTATATATCATGTAAGGAAATATTCTGTTGTGGGGTGTGTCTCTCTCATTATGCATGTGAATTCTTCTGGTGACCCCCTCCACAAATAAAGGACCATCCAAGCAATCTTCAACATTAACAGATATAGCTATTTTTTTATAATACCTATTAAACAATTAATGTTAAGAAAGTGTTTAAATGTACTCACTGAGATTATGGTTATCCTTTTTTTGCCTCTCCTTTGCCATTGCTCGTGTATCTGTTTCTGACAGAAAGCAAGAATTATTTACGCAGACTTTGGGTCATAACTCCAGAAATTGCTCAGTGTTACAATGGGCCCTTTTCATTACGCAACTTTTCAAACAAGCCTTTAAGTGAATTTACACACTCCCAGTATTGTTAGAGATGATTTTGCCACTTCCTGATTTCCCTCTTTGCTCTGCTCTTTATGAGAGAGAAAAAGAGAGAGAGAGAGAGGGAGGGAGGGAGGGAGGGAGGGAGGGAGAGAGTATTTTTAATTTTTAGAAACTGAAAAAAGAAGAATGCAGCATTTAGCAATTTTCTAATTTGCTGTACTTTACACTGGGGAGGGGAAAACTTTACAACAATCTAAAGTGAATTTGGGTTCCCTTTCCCATCATGCAAGAGATAATCAGATTTCTAAATCCTCATATCGGAAGGGGTAGGGAGAAAACCCCCTCTTTGTTCCCTTTGCTTTGCACTGATAAATTGTACATGGTTGTTAGCATTCTTTGGATTAATTGAATGTAACTTTTAAAGTTGTTAATCCATTAATACGGATTTCCCGTGAATAGATGTATTGTGAACTTTGAGAGAGTCATTTGTGGCAACCTGGAACAAATTTAATGGATGATAATTTATTTATATCATTGGTCAGAAACCAAAATGTGTACAAATCTGGTATGTTTCCTATAGTAATTAGGATTATTAGCAGCATGATGTCTAGAAAAATTGTGTGTTATTAGTTGCCCAGCTAGACACTGCTATCACACCACCCACCACATCACTCATTGTAGAGGACATTCTGTCCCGGGTAAGTAGGGCAAGGCATTTTAAATAAGACTTTGCAAAGTCAGTGAGGAAATTTTAAATTCAGGGCAGCTCTGAAAAACAAAATGAGATTTAAATATTTACTTATTTCCCCCTGCTTTACTCCTTGAAAGCAAGATGTATTTCAAAGGGCTCACAGCAGGGTTTGAAAGCGCCACTGAAAAGAAGGGCTGAACTAGACATAGGGTCTGTTCACACAACACGCTAACCCACACCCAGTGGCTGAGAGCGGGTTGTTATTGAACTGTCAGTTGTTTGTTGAACTGTGTGTTAGCGTGCTGTCTGAATCCAGGACATTTTCTGCAAGGTGGCTTGTTAAGCATGCAGTGTGGCTTGTTTACCTCACTGAACAACCCAACAACAAACCATGGATTCTCAAGATGGATTGTTTGAGAAAAATAAGCCACACTGCACTGTTAACAACCCAAATATCCTGGGTTCAGACAACAGTTTAACAAACACTCCATGGTTCAACAACAACCCACACTCAACCACTGAACCCAGTCACAGTGTTAGGCACAATCAAATGTTATATGCTTGATTTTCATTTTCTAAATAACAGCCATACAGGAGGATATGATCCAGATCAAGATTTCATCATTTGCCCTCACTGTAGTTCCAAGAGCCATGGCTTGCTTTTGATTTAGTAAACAAAAACAAACAAGCAAGAGCTAAGCACCGGATGGCTGCAATGGGGCATAAGAAAGGAGTCAGTCTTAGACTAAATCCACTCAAAATAGGACTGATGTGAGCAATGGCTATCATTACTCCAGCTTAAATGCAGTCCTCTCCCTGACAATTGGCTATGACTGGCAATTCCTTTTTTTGCTGGGAAATCCTTTTACCATTCCTTATAATGCTATTCTTACTATTCTCTCAGAATACTAAAGCCCGGGGTCATCACATGAAGCTGATTGGTGGGAGATTCAGGATAGATAAAAGGAAGTACTTTTTCACACACTGCATATTGAACTATAGAATTCACTACCACAAAATGTAGTGATGGCCACTAACTTTAAAGGGGGTTGAATAAATTTCTGGAGAATTTATCCTGATGGCTATGTGCTACCTCTAGAGTCAGAGACAGTATACCTGTGTACTGCAGTTGCTAAGGAACATGGGCAGGAGGATGCTGTCACATTCATGCCCTGTTCGTGGGTTTCCTGTGGGCAGCTGGTTGGCCATTGTGTGAACAGAATGCTGGACTACAAGAACATTTGGGCAGGATCTACACTGCTTCTTTATAGTGGTATTGAAGTGCAGTGACAACTGTTGGGGCCCATGACACATTTACACCAAGCAGGATATAACACTATGAAGAGGTATGAAAGTGGTAAAGGGCATGTGTCATGAGCCCCAACAGTTGTCAGTGCACTTCAATACTGCTATAAAGCTGTAGAGTAGATTCTGGCTCCATATACCACTTACATACCACTTTCATAGTGCTATACCCTGCTTGGTGTTGATCTGGCCTTGGTCTGTTCCAGCAGGGGTCTTCTTATTTTCTAATTCTAACATCTTTCTGTCTAAAGAAGAAATGCAAGAGACTGAACGAGTAGCCCTTGCAAAGCAGAAATTGGTGAAATAGGGACAAAGAAGAAGCAATGCACAGCAGTGGCAAAATCAGCCAAACCAGCCACTTGGTGAGTCCTGAATAAATTCAGATCCTAGAGGAGCATGGCAGGATGCATTGTCCAGTCATATTCGTGTTTTAGAACAAGTGTGGGGAATATCTGGCCTTCCAGATATTGCTGAATTCCAATTCCCACCATCCCACACCAGATCTTAAACATATAAGTCAAATACATGGATGCCCCATAATGTGTAGCATATTTGAGCTGAAGAGTTTATATATTCTGCAAACACTACATTTATAGATTATTAGATCAAGAGTGGAGAAAGACGGACATTCTAAAGCCCGGTGGAAGTGGTTTATAGGAGTGCTAAGACAAAAGCTGGTGACCCTGTGTGTATATATTTCTGGCAATTGGCACCAGAGCTTCTCCCACATGCTGCTGGGTGGTAGACAACATTTCCCCCAGAAATCCCTCTCTGTGCAAACGGAGGGGGATCCTTCTGCACGACTCTAGCATTGCACAGAGGGGGAATGCTAGGGAAAATGGTATCCACCATCCAGAAGTGGTGGACACCATTTCCTTTTTCAGCAGCCCCTCACTGGAGGATCACTGCCATCAATACACCCCAAAGTGAAGTAAAGAAAAACAAAAGGGGTAAGACTTCTTGAGACTGTAGAGGCGTGCTGCCCCCCAAACCCACTCCAATTTCAGCTACAGTTCTGAAAAATCAAACTTTTGTTCCAAACTTACATTTGCTGTTGTTGGTTTTCACGAGAATGAATACATGTTCAAACCACTTTCACCACACTTCATGCCTGTCTGCCTGCCTTCAACCTCTGTACATCACAAATGCTTCCGTTGTAATGTTCCCCTAAAGCAGATACTATTATTTTCAGAATGATAATGCCATGCCAACATCTCTGAGTTATATTACCTGAGATTTCCCTTTTAACAGGCAAATTAGATGAGCAGGAATTATTGCTGAGTCCCATATTAGCAGCTGGTATTCCTTGGTCACTGTTGTATATATCCAGAATGCTACTTGAAAGCTTTGGGAGGATAGGGAGAGGGAAGGAGAGACAGACAGAAAAAGTTAAGGGTGAGCAAATCAGAATAAATTCATGATTTGTAAGGTGAAAAGCATATGTAGACACTTAAGAACAAAATTCCTTTGCAGATGCGTATTAATGTCTTAATCGCAGCAGGAGCTGCACATATGCATCAAAAGACAGACTTTGCCCTTATCTTGTATAAAATAAAATTAAATGTTAAGGGTCAAAGACTGCCATTGTTCCATATGCAGAAACTTGAGTGAGGTTGATGTGAGTTTTATATGCAGAATGGCGTCTGGTTCTGGCCCCCAATGTCTGATTTTGAATTAATGCCACAGCTTATTTTCCAATAACAGGATTACTGCAACTACACTTCAAATATGAGTTAAGTTGAAAAGGAAAATAACCTTGCTGATCTTACCTGAGACCCGAGAGAATTCTTAACTATCTCCCTGAACTAAAAATGCATTCCTCAAATTGTTTGTGTTTCATACTGCATATCAAGGAAGAGACGAAAGTAATGCAAAACATCTTCAAAATGGGACTGGATACCACACTGGAGACCAAGTTGTGGACAATTTCTTCACAGGGGCACTGGGATCGATTAGAAAATTAGCTCTACATCTGCTCTATATGCCTAAACGTTAAAACGTGAAGTATAGTTGTTCATTCATTTCTAATGTATAATGTGAAATCCCTCAAAGCAGAGTTAAATGTGCAGGTATTTTTCTGGGTTTTCTAAACAACTTTCACATTTGTAATGTCCTTGTCTGATATTAACTGACAAAAAATGAAAACTTGGCTCATATACAAGTCCAGAAATAACAACAGTTTTAATGTCTATAATTTCTCCTTCCACAGATGTATTCCATAGTTCAGCAGTATTTTGTCTACCAACGGAACAGAATGTGCTTCTGTCTAGGTTGTTGAACTTATTAGGGATATCATACATTTGGTTGGCAAATGTCCTGTACCCTCCATTAACCATCACCTGTCCTTACATTATACTTAAGCTTTGATGTAGTTCGGGCGTAAGAAGCACCTATTGGGACATGCTCCTTAATCATTTCCAGATCAATATGCAGCATGTCAACAGACCCCAAACTCAGTGGACATGTTTGGAATTTTAAGAGAGTATTGTGGGTGCTTTCACAAAATGGCTACCATGAGAGGTACTTGCCCATTCATAACATGGCTGCCATAGTCTGTATGGCCAGTCAGAAAACATGCATTTCCCAGAAGGCAAACTGGTGAACTAAAGGAAAAGTAACTTGCCCAAAAACCTAAATATGAGGCAGAGGTGGGGTCTGAGCCTCAAAGCCACAAAACCACTCATTTGAATCCATTTGAGGCAGTCAAATAATATAACACTGTGCCAGCTGCATTGGTTATTGGTGTGTTTTGAGACAAAAAAAGTCATATTATTAGGGTGACCAGATAAAATCCAGGTCAGGGCTCATGTAACTTTAACAGTTGTAGAGAAAAGGGAATTTCAGCCAGTGTCATTTGTATGCAGTTAGTTCCTGATGAAATTCCCTCTTCATCACAACAGTTAAAGTTGCAGGGGCCCTGCCTTCTTTTGTATATTGTCACTCTAGTATAGTGCATGCACCTTTAACTGTTGTGATGAAGAGGGAATATCACCAGGAACTAATTGCATACAAATGACTCTGGCTGAAATTCCCTTTTCTCTACAACTGTTAAAGTTACATGAGCCCTGACCTGGATTTTATCTGGTCACCCTACCTATGATTCCCAGCATCCCCCCAACCAGCAATGTTTGTCTATACAATCCGTAAAGCCTGAAATGGTTTGGGACCAAATTACTTGAACCCATATCAGCCTGCCCGCACTTTAAGATCACCAATAGAGACCCATCTTTCTCACTGGCCCACATTTGAGGGCAGTTAGTTGGTAAGAGGACATGAGAGAGGGCCTTCTTCACAGTGGCCTCACAGCTCTGGAATATGTGTTTATCAAGCTGCGCCTGGCCCCATCAGTACAGGATTTTCGGAAGAACTACTGGGAATTTTGTTCAACTTTTCTTCTTAACAATGGGAGTTAAATAAAATTCACTAGCTCATGGAGATAGATTTTAAAGAACTTCCAAAATTCAGTTGAACAAGCTAAGTTTAATATGTAGGATTTGAAAGCGAAGCACATTTTCAGCAAAACCACCTTAATTTTATTCCTGAGTAATATGACAAAATGTATTCTTGAGATTATAATTTTCTTTTTATTATTTTAAAAAATCAATTCTGTCTCCTTTCCAATCATTCCTTAACTGTACTATCACAACTGAATGGACATATACATTGGAGACTGCTTTGGTTGATATTTATGTGAAATGAGAGTAAATCCAGAATCCTAAAAGCTACACAAGATTGACAATCTTTTTTTTAATTTTCAGGGTGCAATCCTATATATATTTAGACAGGAGGGAATCATACAACTCCCAGCATTCCCCAGCCACCACTGGACATGGTAGGACTTTTTTCTGTCTAAACATGCATAGGATTATGCCTTTAGACTGCTTATTTCATGACTATGAGATTAATCAGATCTTATGCAAGCTTTTATACAAGTGAATTTTTTCACGTTTTTAGGGGAAGGGGAGTAGGAAATGATAGCAATTAATAAAAGATTTTTTGTAGGTAAGTAAAGAAGATCCAGAAATATACCTTTATGTAGCTAAAGAACTGTGGCCCAGTTTATTCATTCCTGCTCCATGTGTATAGTGAATGCATAAAAGGAGAAGAAGCGCTGAACCTACCAGCTTCAACCATGACATCTACACATTCATACATCTGAAAAAGGAGCCTATGCACACACCAGTGTAGGTGCTCCATAAGGCCAGGAGGCCTGTGCAATCCAGATTCCTGATCCCATGGAGAGTCTATGTGTATGCAGTTGTACACATGTAGCCTCCCCTTTCAGGTATTATGCAAATGCATGCACACCAGGAGGTCCCTAGTGGGCACAGTGACATCAGAGGCAGGGCCAGTGAGTGCTGTACTAATTAGGGACAGACAGAACTGATCATCTCATTCTTGCAAAGATGGTTGGATTTTCAGGATTAAGCTCTTACTGTTCCGTTTCCACATAAGTGTGCAAGTTTTTTTAAACAAAAGAATGTCAGCATTGAAATTTGTACCTTTTGTTTGCGCATTTTTCCAAAAGTGTGCATTGGGTGTGTGCATTTTGCAAGTACTTTTCACTGATGTATTGCAGTTGTATGCACACTTTTCTCAAGCATACACATATTTTGCTCACTTTTCACTAATATGCACATGTTTTGTGCACCCTGCTTTCCTGTCCATCTGCGCTGGCAAGCTCAGAGAAATGCAGATTTCAGGACACCACCCGTGGCTTGCGTATTGGTTTTGGATGAGAACATTTGCTAAATTTGCATTAATATTTGCTAAATAACGCCTCCTTGGTACTACTTCCTCCTTTATGCATTCACTATATGTGGGAAGGAGTATTGGATGAACAGGTCACTCTCGCTCAAGTCAAATGTGTGGCACACTGCAATTTGAACAACAAAGAGACTTGTGGAATCTTAGAAACTAACAAATTTGTTACAGCATAAGCTTTCATGGACTAGAGTCCATTTCATCAGATGAATAATGTGTAATTCTAAATTAGAAGCATGTTATAGATTAGAAACGTGTGTGTGTGTGTGTGTGTGTGTGTGTGTGTGTGTGTGTGAAGAGGACTGATGTCCAAGGGAAATGAAATGCCAAAAGGGCAGAAAATTACATTAAAAATGTAATAATTACCATGACCACTAACAAAGCAGTGTTGTTGAAAACAGAAGCATTCGGCAATTGGTAAACTAATTCATTTATGGCCACTGTAACCATTTTGTTTTTATGCAATTTTTACTGTCTTCTTCTTTTTGCATTTTTAAATCTCCCACCCCCATCATGCGTATATCTGACTGCCAGTTTAGGATTGTGCTTCATGCATCTAGTGAAGTGGACTCCAGCATTGTGGTTACAAGGAGACCAACATCAAAACTACACCAAGGTAGACTGCACATCTACTGTAACAGAAACTAGAGTAGTGCTATCTCTTACTTTGAGCCAGGGAGGCATAGTACATAAAGAGCCTTCCATTCAAATCCTGACTCGGCAATGAAGTCCATGGGAGAGCTTGGGTCAGCCACTGTCTCACAGCCTAACCTACCTCACAGGGTTGTTCTGAGGATAAAATGATGTATTTCTATTTATATAGAAAAGCCTCAAGCTCTCAGAGGAAGACTAGGATGCACAATTACAATAGTGATGACTACAATGACTTATTTGCATATTTTCCCAAAAAAGACTGCCCAAGTCTTCCAGATCTAGGACTATTTCCCACTCATAAAATGTGTGCATGCCTCTTAAAACTCCCTGCATGGCAGAAAAATGGACTCCACACATAACATTTTAAAGCACCATCTTTTTTGCTGTTACTTCTTACATTCCAAGGCTGATCCCATTCCTTGACATTAAAAACAGTTTCTGGGGCTGAGCCCTGGTGCTGAGCCTAATCTCAAACTAAGCCCAGCTGTAGGAAATCCCTGTGTCAGTTATAATAAAGCAAACACTGCAACATGTCTACACCATATTCCTTTCTTTATATTATCTCCTTCTGAAATGCCTGTAGCAATGGGCAAAAATGCAACACAGTCCTGCCCTGTGGCTTACAGGATAAAGGGCATTTCTATAGGCATTCAAGATGCAGCTGGACAACCATCTGTCAGGCATGCTTTAAGGTGGATTCCTGCATTGAGCAAGGGGTTGGACTCAATGGCCTTATAGGCCCCTTCCAACTCTACTATTCTATGATTCTATAGGGGCAACATCTGTGAAAGATTTAAAGAGATGATACGCAAGTAAAAGTGTAGTCATTGGAAGAGCTATATGAACTTAGTTGTACTGTATAGATTTAACTATAGTAATATGCTACCTTCCTCAATGAAATGTTATTCCCAATGCGCAGTGAATACTCCAGCTCCCCAGAAGATTCAGGAGGTAAATAAATTAAAGAAAATTTAAAATAAAAATAAAAAATAGAAGACAAACAAATCCATGTCATACAATGAGTTTCCACTGCCTCTCTTACTTTAAGGATCAAAGCTAACATAAATTCAGTAATGTCAGTACCTTTAAATTCAGCAAAGGAAGATCAGTGCTCACAAACTGAGCCAAGCAAACCTCCATCAAACAAAAAATGGATATGATATATAACCCATGAATGCCTGAAAATACACATATACATGTAGATGCAGACAAATATGTTGAGAGATATGGTACCTTTCAATTCAATGCATTGTGCTGCCCTCGCAATGCTAGTGACCACAGATCAATATTCACTTCTCTCTCTCTCCTTTTCTCTCTCTTTCTTCCCCCTCCCCTCTCACAAATTAGAGATCATTTCACTCAGTGCTGAGAATTACACTAAATGATTAACACAGCAAATGGTTAACCAGACATAATTAAACAATACAACTCCATGTAGTATTGAAGGGCCAAGAAAAGCAGAATGTAACTAACCAAGTTTGATTCCAGAAAGAATTTGTGAAACATTTATTACAAAGTCTTAAAAACCACAGGAGATAACTACTTTAATATTTCATTTGAATGAAATATGGAGATTCTCTTTACATGAATTCTGCCGGCATCCATTTATGTACCAATTAAATGGAAGTACTTGGAGTTGGTGATAATGGTGATGGTGGTGGTGATGATGATAACCTAGAGTATCATCACCACACTTTTGATGATGATGATGATGATGATGATGATAACCTGGATTATCATCACCACATATTTCTTCCAAGGAGCCCTATCGGGTAGATTAGTATAATAAATTGTGACTGGCCCAAGGATATCTAGTGAACTTCAAGAAGGCCCAGTGACTTCATTTATTTCTCTATTTTATCTCATCTAAAAGCATAAGAAATGCTGTGCTGGATTTGACCAAAGACCTATAGTCCAGTGCTCTGTTCCCACAATCACCAGCCAGATGCCTATGGAAAGCCCACAATCAAGACATGAGCACAGTATTATTCTCCTGCTCTTGTTCCCAAGCAAATGGTATTCAGAGGTATGGTGCCTCTGAAACTGGAGGAAATACATAGCCCTCATGACTAGAAACCATTGATAGCCATATGCTCCATGAATTTGTCTTATCCCCTTTTAAAACTGTCCACGTTGGTGGCTTTTACCACATTTTGCATTAGTGAATTCCATAGTTTAATTATGAACTGCATGAAGAAATACATATTTTTATTTGTTCTGACAGCAGTCGGAGTGAGGGACAGATGGGAGCTTTGGGGACCAGCATGGCTGCTGGAATGTGGCTAGGATGTTGCATACTATGAGTTGACCAGAAAGGTTACTGCTTCTCCCTGATCTGCCCCCAGCAGACTGTCTCCAGGAAGTGCCCAATTCATTCTTCAACTGGCCGGATGTGGGGGGTGGAAAACCACAATGATACCATTGCTGAATCTTCCTATGGACATTTGTTGGCTGCTGATGAATGTAGTTGGGAAGGCATTTTACTGCATTCCTGGTTTGACCGGTCCACAGTCAGTCTGGCAGCAACATCTGCCTCATCCTTTCTTTCTTTATGCCAAAATCTAAAAGCTGTTGATCATCAAAGTTGTAGCTTGGTTTCATTCAACCTTTTGAGCATCTCCCATTCTTCGCTTCCTTGGTTTCCTGCTACAGTCACTCTTAAAGCAAGTCCACACATGCATATATATCATTTGAAGACTGCAACATCAAGTGAAAATTGCTTATGTGAAACAGCCATCAGAGATCAAATAGTAGAGATTCATCCTATCAGGTGGTATCAAATCACACATTTGGTTGTAATTCATTGAATGTTAGAGACATCAAGGAGTATGCATTCTTGTGTGAAAGCCACCCAAATACTTAGGCTTTGCTGAGTCACCAGTGGGATAGGGTTGAACACCCATTGACTGAGAACATCTTCCTACATGGCTTTGCATCCAGTTAATCTAAATCTTCTAAGTTAACCATGGTCAATATCAGATACAGATATGCTCACCATGGTCAATATCAGATACAGTTCATTTCAGTAGAGCTGTTCTCAGAGCCCAGTTTTGCTCCAGTAGACAGAAAGTACTTGATTAGGTGATAACTCCCCAAGACCAACAAGAAGAATCTTCAGTTTAAACATCAACCATTTTGATTCATTTTTATGTGCAACAGTAATTGACGGTGACTTAATAAAGTTTAAGACTGCACTATTTTCATCTGTCAAGTGGATAGCTGAAATTAGAAGCATGTTCTCATTCATTTCCTATATTAACTAAAATACAATTTGTTCAATGTTTGTTTCATTTTCTTATCATTTTCTTTTTTGGTTTATTCAGTATAACTAGCCAACATGGATTGGTTTAATCTTTGAAGTTTGCAGATGAACTAGAAAATATGCATTGACTTTTGCCTTTTTAATACACGCTCGTCCATTGCCACTCATGCAGCTACTTATACACTGATATCAGAGCTATCAAAAGGTATTTCCTTTTCTAAATTGAAGGAGAAACTGCACTATTTCATGGGTACCTTGCCATTTGGCCTAGCATATCAAAAACCACTCACAAACAGAAAGGCTGAGAGACCATATCTAATCATTTGAGGCATGCTTCACCAATGTGCTTTCCAAAGCCTTAATGGTTGACTCTCAATTCTCTGTGACTTAACTGCCCATCTTAAAGATCTTTTATCTTCAAGATAACACTTGTCTTTGTACTGAGAAACCAGAACTGATGAACCTGATGACAGAGTAAGCAGATGGATAAGGCAAGCAATGTCTGGAAACCAGAACTTTTAGGAGGCCACGGTTTGAGCTAAATGGACTAAGGCTACTACCGTATTTTCATTATAAAAGCCATAATGATATATAGGTCAGCAGCTTGGTTCACCATGTGCTTCACTTCTTCCCATAGAACCCAGACTGGAGTGTGGCATCTTAATGCTAGGTATCTACTGACATTATTATTCATCTCATTTCCAGCAGAATTCATCTTGCAGGCAGGACTGGCCTTCTCGGTGCATAATAAGGACACCTTCTCATAAGCCAGTTCTTCAGGGTAGCTCCTCAACAAGCTGCATTTTGTAGTTAATTTTTTGCTGATTCCACGGCAGAATAGAGAGCAAGGAAAAGTCCCCTCCATCAAGGAATCTGAGGGAACTGTTTGCTACTCCTGTTCTTAAGAAGGGGGACAGTTATTTTCTAAAGCAGGTTAACAGAGAGGCATTCAGCTACAGCTGTAAAGACTCTTATTTCAAAGACCTTCATGGAGATAACTCAACATTCAAAGTTCTCAAATTGCTGACCACCTCTTTGGGATAGCAAAAGAAATACCTTAAAGAGGTATGGCATAACATGGCAGTAAGTTAGCAGCATACACTTAATATGTGGAGTATTTTGTGAGAAATATATTCTCCTCTTTTAAAAGATTAACAAACTCCTTTCCAATCTTCTCTATCCACTATCTTCTCCTTCTTCTTTTTTAATGTAGAGTGTGAATTGGTTAGTCCCATCACATTTCTATTTATAAGTGACTGGCAGCTCCAGAATAAAACCTGAACACTTTAGCAAGGAATGCTTCCCTTCACAGCTTTCGCCTACCTTTCAAAGACAGAAAGCTCAACAGGAAGGAAAGGAACAGCTTTCCTTCAGTTCCTTCTAAATTACCATGGAATACACTTCAACTGCATATATTCACCAGACACGTCAGATGGCATCTACACAGGAGCGAGGGAAATGGGCCAACTCAAGGACAAATATGGAATGTACAGCCTACAGTGGCACCTGCAGGTGCTGTAGAATCATCCCCCAAACAAACAAATAGGGAAATTAACAATCCACTACTCATCCGTAACTCACTGTTGATTGTTTGATCTGAGTTTTATGAAACCTAAGAGTAGATTTAATTTTGCAACACAAAAATACCTGCAGAATGTGTGCGTGTGTGTGTGTGTGTGTGTGTGTATGCATGTAGTTAGTCATTTTCCTGGACTCTTTCTTTCATACTCAACTCAGGACCGGGATACTTAAGAGATCGCCTGATGACCTGTTCGGTTTCAGCACTCATTAGGAATTATATTCCTGATGGTACCCAAAATTCCGGAGGTTTGGTCCATCCCTGAGATCCTCCGAGGAGACCAGGGCAGGATCTACATTACTGCTTTAAAATGGTTTATAACAGTAGTGACAACTGTTGAGGCCCAGGACTCACTTCATATAACAATTTTCAGACCATTTTCAAAGTATATCCTACTTAGTGTACATCTCGCCCTTGTTGGTCAATTAATGGCATATAATCAGACCTTCTTGGTAGTGGCACCCACCTACTGAAACATTCTTCCATGTGTGGTCCAAGGAGTAGAAACTGGTGAACTTTAGATGCCTCTTGAAGTCCACCTGTTTACTCAGGCTTTCTCTGACGTGAATTGCACTGCTCAGTTTGATTGTTTCTGTAAAGTATGTCTTGCATTTATTGTTTTATATTGGCTTTGACTTTGACTTTTGGATTGTATTATTGTATACACACACACACACACACACACACACACACACACATAGAGACCTTTTGATAACAAACAGTATTTAAGTAGTTTACATAAATAAAAATAAAATAAAATAAATAGAATTTAGTTAGAGCTGCTTCACTTATCATGGATTAACAGTGGATACTGGCATGTTTGCCGTGGCTGTCCACATTTATTTCAATATGTACACTAATGCTGATCTAGAAAAAGATGGCAGCCCTCTGCAAAAGTGGGTAACTGTTTGCAAGTTGGAGGGTGTTGTAGAAGACAAATTGCATGCACGATTGCCCCCCGCCGTCCAAATGCAGTTGTTCCTAGTTGACTAGTTGGGGGCAGAATCAAAACACAATCCCCGTGCATATTTTGCCCCAAATAGTCCTGTGCAACTAGAAACAGAACTGGTTGAAAAGTCTTGCTCTGCACTGCTGGCCAAAAAAGAAACTGTCATCACAGCACACCTCATGCCTAGGGGAAAAGGCCTTGCCCCCTTCTCCTGGCCCTGCCCCTTCCTCCAACCACCAATCATTGGGTGGTTTCCCTGCTTTGGTGCAGTTTTCTGCCCATTCTCAAATGTTGAAATCACTCTCTAAGGCTTAGTTACTGGCAATAAGAAGCTCAAATATGCTGGGATTTTGGACCCTCCTCTTTTTCCTATGGCCCCACCCACCACTGGAATGCGCCCCTCCCCCAGAGCTTCTTCAAAATGGAATTCAGCCCTTGGTTTTGCAGCCCTGCTTTATGAGCACCTCCGTTCTCCTCCGTGTCAATGTACTCTGTGACTGCAGTCAGATCCACTGAGTGCACAGAATATCACCCAACCTACTGAAGGAAGTGGGGTGGTTCCAAATGTGCTACCATTTCCAGCACAGTGCATTATATTGGTTGCAAACCATCTTTTTGGGGGGGGGGGTATGTGGAGGGCAAATGTTCCACAAGTCAAATCCAAAGTAAGAGATAGTTTATGACTACTGAACACTGCGCAGTGTGTATGCACTAGCTCCCCTCCCCCCGGTCAGGAGGTTTGCCTCAAGCATAATGAACTTGGGAGCACACCTGATCCATCCTTTCTGCGGCCATATAGGAGTGTCACGATGTCCTGCTGCCAGGGATCACCAGCTATGCTTTAGATCCTGGGTTATTTCAGCTGCAACCATATACACACTTACCTGGAAGTAAGCCCCATTGACTTAATAAGGCTGGTGGCTCTGATTTTGGCGGGGCTGGGAATCCATTTTAGTCAGAACCAGCCAGAACTCTAAAGGAATTATCCAAGTTACTGAACTTATTTTAGGGATAGAGTTCAGTACCTTGGATAGCTCCTTAAAAGTCCTGTCTAAGACTTAGAATGGATTCACAGCCTCACCGTAATAAGAGCCACCAGCCTCCACTGAATGTGCCATCCTCTGAGTAGATATGTAGAGGATTGCAGTGTGAGCCAGTGTGAGACACTAAAGAGAAACATTCCATATAGATAGATAAGATAGATGATTGATAGATAGATAGATAGATAGATAAGCATCATCATACAGAAGATTGGCTGCCATCGTTAAGAAGGTGTACTTTCCACAACAAAAGCATTTTTTTCTTTTCTTGTCCATTTCTTTTTCTTTTTTTTGCAAACCTTGTAAACAGAACCTAGTAATGCAATGCTGAACTTCATAAACCAAAGTGACCTTTGAGTCTTCCTTGGACTTTGAGTCTAATCTAGTGTAAAATGTGCTTTACAAAGACATTTACCTTGATGTTGTCTTGCACAGCCTTTTCCAGTTACCAAAGATAAACAAATAGAATTGTTAATATTTAGTCTGGTCCTTTCCCAGCAAAGATGTATTAAACTTTGATGGTCTTGGTAATTACTGACTAGAAGTTGCTAGCTACGGTGTCATGAGAAGATGTTTGAGCCTAGGAGGACAAATTGGCTAGATCTCAATCTCTACATGGGGAGGAGGGAGACAATTTTGACATCAGTTTTATTAATTGTTATTGTTTATGAAGTTTAATAATTTATATGTGATTGATTACATATATTTTATAATTTTATCAATTGATATCTTCTGCGTATTTGATCTGTTTTTACAACCCCCTAAGAATGTTGGAAATTTTAATAATAAAATCATGAATTAAAATGGTAACTTAAAGGTATATAGGGAAATGCATTCCATTATTTTCATGATTGACAACAGGCAGCTTTGAAACCAGACATTGTTGTTGAAGTGCATAGACACAGCCTATTTCATCTGACCTCAAAACATTTTTCCACGCTTGCAGAAAATGTGACAATTTAAATCAACCCCTGGATATCACAATGGTAAGGCATTTATTAATTCGGCATGTTGCATAAATGGATTTACTTTGGGACTGGGCATTTTTTTTTCAGTCAAGGACCACGTTCCCTTGTGGGTGATCTGCTGAGAGCCACACGCTGGCAGTGGACAAGACCAAAGCCAAGGGTGGGTAGGGCCAAAACCCAAAGTAGGTGGCTAATCCCTTTGCTTTTACTCTGTCTTGCAACCTTTTTCTCTCTCTTTCTGTGAGCTCCCTTTCCCTCTCTCTCCCTCTTCCTTCCTGCTGAGTGGGCTGCCAGGAAGGGGGCAGATCATTCCTCCCATATGTCCAACCTGATTGCATGCCAAAGGTTTTTGAAATACATATGAAGGCCACATGAAATTAAGCCGAGGGCCGCAGGTTACCCACCCATTATTTAGATTCTTATTTAGACAAAAGGTTGCCATCACCTGCTATCCATGAAATAAAAAATGGATGCTGGGCAATCCAACACAATGCAGAATTTCGGTCATGCCACTCTGCATCCTGACAAAAGTTAGACATGATGTCCCTGAGCTTGTTGAGTATTAAAAAATTGATTACAGATTGATAAGGAAATCAAGATACTTAATGGTATAAAAGCTGTGCACTGTAACAAGAGAAGACGAATTCATATTTTCAGAACTGATCATCTTCATATAACTGAGATATGTAAACAACTTTGAAACAACACAAATTTCCATCGCTCACTCCATCATACTACAATTTGCCAGTGCAATGTACAATTTTCTCAGTTAGTTTTATACTAGAGAAGATAGGGGACAAATTTCACCTGTTTGCAATACTGAATCACAGTTCTCAGCTGAATTCTCTATTTCATTTATAAAAGATTACACCAATAATTACTTACAGTTCTTTGCATGAGTAGCGGTGCTTCAGAGCAACCTATCCCTTCATCATTAAAACTTGATTCCATGTTGATTATGTCATCAATAACTTCCTCCATCTAGTAAAACAAGAGTTGTTGATGAATGCAAATGGATACTTAACAGAGTTGCTTACAGAGCAATTCTATACACATCCACTCAAAAGCATGCCCAATGGGGTCCAATGGGGCACACTCCCAGGTATTTGGAGTAGGACTGCAACCTCAAACTAATAACTGATCAACAACATGAAATCAGAACCAAGCAACTAATACTTGACAAAAGCATTCCCTCTTTCCGAAGAGAGTTGCTTTTAGAGGATGGTCGAAATGCACATGATGTAGTTCTCTTCTTGAAGTCAAGCGGAATGGGTCCTTGAAGCTACTTGTATAGAAGACCACCTGTCAGCTATATGTAAGTTCTTTGGAGGAAGAACATGGTATACTTGTTATATAACACTTGAATAGAGTTGAGCTTAAAAATATATACTTAAGTGGTTTGGGGGACTATGTTCGGAAATGACAAAAATGCCCCCTCTTTGATGATTTTGGGGAAATGCTTGTGCAAACAGTATTTAACGTTACCCTGTCTTGCTCCCTGTCTCTGTTAATTTAATTTGTATTCAGCCAAATCTGATTGGTTCAGTAGTGTTGTGACTTTATCCTATTCACTGGTGATGCTTGATTAGCTGGGCTTGCTCACATGATTCATCCAGAAATTATTTCCTTCCCTCCAAATTGGCTTTGTTTGCCCTCACAGACATCACATAGCCATAACTCTCTGGCTACATAGCAACAAAACATCTCATTTACTATAAGATCTTTGATGGGCTGGGATCATCCATGTGATCAATTCAGAAAAGGAAAGAAATGAGAATTAAGAAACAAATGGTGCAGAAGCAGGTAAGAGAAACAATAGCTTTGAACAATATTGAAAAACTGAATAGCCCAATGATCAAAGCATTTGGGGAAAATATTTCTCTCTCTCTCTCCAAAAGTAGTATTTTTGACTCAGAAACTGAAACATGAGAATGCACTCTGTTTACTGTTATATAATATCCACTCTACAATTCTTATTTTGCTTGAACAAGAGGTTCCTATAAGTAAAGTCCAATAAAGTATTCTACTGCCTTTTTTTCACATAGGCCTCTCATCAAACATAGACCTTATGCCTGTCTATGAGTAATAATCACTCCTTAATGCAACATATAGAAGAAAACACATCTTTAATCAATGATTATCCAGTCACCAAAGAACCATTAATGATGATTCATGTGCTGTGATGGTCAAAATGCACAATTACGACATGGATTTTAATGCACAAGCCTCAAAATCCTACTCAATAAAATTATCCTCTGAAGTAGCCCTTAGTTAACCTCATCTGCATTTGTATATAGCACAAAACAATGCTGAACAAACTGGAGAGCATTTCTCCACCTTGTCAATTCCATTTGGCAGCCAACATTCCTAAGGTCTTAGCTTTTCTCGTAGCTATATGCCATACCGCATTTTCATGTTCTCCTCCAAGTGTTAGTAGCTTGGTCACTGGATTTCCAGAAGTGCTGATATCACTGGTAGGAGGCATATGCCCGCTCCTTAATATGGGTGCAGCTCCTGAAAAATGGACTGAATGGGAATGAGAAAGTGACAGAGTTTGGCTAGACAACTTGGCATCCAGTGTCAGGAACTGCTTCACCTGATGCCTTTGAGTTTGCTGAATGTGATACCTTGTTGGATTTTCCAAGTGAGTCTGGACCTATGAGAGAAGAAAATGATGAGCTGCTATTTCTCTTAGATAGACTTGATGCTTTTTGATATGAGCATGGATTATAGTGTGATTCACAACCTGTACTTCCACTTAAAACCTATACCCACTGTGTGGCATTATTTAAATACAAGCATGTTACTTCAGCTGGATACTGAATGTTCAAGTTCACACGATTGCATGGTGGGCTGTGGTGCATGCTGGCAGCCATTTTGAATATTCAAGGCATAGTGGGTGATCACTGTAGCTTATCATGTCATGTGAACCTGCCAAGGGTGGCTTATATGAGGGTTAAACAATGGGCTGTTTCAGGGTTATTGCAAGGATTGCTTTACCCTTGCATAAGCCATCTTCACTGAGTTCACATTACATCATAAATGACAGCCACTGCCTGCCATGGCCTGGATATTCAAAATGGTGGCCAGCACGTGTCACAACTCACCATGGTTTAAATAAGCCATGGTGGGCTACAGCAATTGTGCAAACTATCACTGTTAGCCCTATCTAAATTAATTCTACTACTTTCATAAACAAATACAGATACTTTCATAAACAAATTTCAGCCTTTTAGAATTTCAAACCATTTCTCCTTCCCTGGTCTGCAAATAAATTAATGATGTTTTACAGTTAATTTTCCACCAATAGAAATAACTATTTTGGGAAGGAATACAATTCATATACATTATCCAGAATATAAAGACATCTCCATGCATCTTTGAACATCATTTTAAAATCTTGTTGGAGCCCAAAACCTATATATGTACATAACCAAAACCTATATATGTACGCATCGACAATAAACATTACAACGTAAAATATTCTTCTAGCAACAGAGGCATCCATGACATAAAAACGACATGATTGCCTTTAAATAGATAAAGAAGAAACGGATGTTTATTCAGCACCCAAACTGACACTTCCTTTTGTTAACTCACCTGATAGTAAGAGCAATCTGCCAAATGAGGCATTTTGAGAGTCGGCACAATCAAATGATCCAGGAAACGTTGCTATATGATTACTAATTGAACCCAAGCAATGCAGTATTCTTGGTGCTGCTGCTAAGGACTGATAAAACTCACGAGCAGCCCAAGACTTTATAAATTATGTGGTCATGGCCAAAACAGCTAATTGTGTAAGTCCGGGAGCATCCTTTGATTGCGCAGACTGACCGACACTACTTCAAACACAACTCTCATATCAGATCCTTGCTACATTCCTACAATTTATCCACCACAGGGATACTGGATACACAAATATGTACTGTCACATTCACCCTCTGGCTTCCTTGCAATCTAATAGTATGACTAATGACAAATTTCTTTGAATAGGTTTTCTTCACATGGTCATTAAGTTGTAAACAATAGTGAGGCTTTTGTACAGCCATTATATTATTATTATTATTATTATTATTATTATTATTATTATTATTTCCACTTCACTCTGTTAAACCAAACATATGTACTTGCTTTACCCACATTTTGATACATGTAATATTTTAATATTATTGTAGTATACGATTTCATATCCATTCTAAGTTAACCTAACTGATTGTAACAGAATGCTTTTTCAAACAAGTTCAGCTAGGAAACCGTTCAGATACCCAATGGCTGAGATATCCCTAACCACTATGGCATTGCTGCCACTATAGTATCTCCTGTACTTTGCCAACTTCGCTGTTCATTCAGTTGCCATCCTTATAGGTAATAATTCCTAAATGTTAAATTAATAAAGTTGCTATAGACAAAGTCAACTCCGTGGCATCTGAAATGCCTTTAGGGTTCTACATAAGATAATCCTTATTTTGTGAACCTTCCACAACAAAAAGAAAATTATTTCCAGTTATGGAAAAGAGAATACGACTGTAAGCTTTGCACAAAATCACATAGGTCACAATCCAGCCAAAATTATGAGTTTTAACTTCCCATTTATTTTAGTGGGAGAGTTGTTTGTGTTTGAAATGGAACTTAAAATTGCTTAACGTTGAGGCTGTAAAAAGAATACTGAAACCATCACATCACATGGCAGAACCCAATTTAAATGTATGCAACCCTCCATATCATCTTAACACTCTGACCATGCAAACATCTTGATGACTACAATATCTTGTCAGCCTTTCCTTCCCCAATCCCTCCCCTCCCCTCCCCTCCCCTTCTCCATGCTAACCTGCTTTTTGTAACATCTTGCCAAATGAAGAGTTCTAGAGATCTCAAAAGCTTTCATATTTTTTGTCATCTTTGAGTTGGCCTAAAAGGGTATTACATTGTGACCACTTTGAATGTAATAACATTCCCTGTCATTGTATCATGGCTTGTTCTTGAATTGTGAGTTGTCATTACATGCAAACCCTGCACTATGATTTGATTATGGGCTGTAAATCACAAACAACATGGGAAGAGAACCTATGGGAGCTGTTCGCACAACATGACATCGCACTGTGGGTTATTAACTCATGGTGAAGCTGTGGCAGCAGCAGCCACTATTGTGAATATGCAATCCCCGCTCAGGGGTTGTTGGGTCATGCAAGCCCAGGGAGCATAGATTAAGTGAAGGTTAAACAACCCTCATATAACTAATGATCTGTTTTAGAATATAAACCATGGGAGCTACGGTGTGTTATCCTAACATAGTCATGGTTTGTTCTTGGGCTGTGAACTCTGGGTTGTTTGTGTTTAGCAACCCATAGTTAAACCACAGTACAACAACCAACCCTTATTCAATAGCAACTCATAATTAAACAACAACCCATACTCTACCATACTCTGAATTGTCATTACGTGTGAACCAGGGCAGGATCCACACTACTGTTTTAAAACAGTTTATAACAGTAGTGACAACTGTTGGGGCCCAGGACACACTCCATATACAACTTTCAAAACATTTTCAAAGTGTCATATCCTGCTTGGTGAAGATCTGCCCCATGTCTATATGGATTTTGGCCAATATGGCTCCCTGCTTTTTAGAAAACATTTGCAATATCTCCTGCCTGATTGTTTACAATTTTACATTTGTTCAAAGTATCTTACATAATGCCATTGTTAGGACATTCCCTCCTTTATATGAACAAAAGGAATTGTGAATGTATTAATATATTTAATTACATCATGAATCTTTGTGAGCTAACAATTTGTATAATGAAGGAACTCATTTCAGTGTGTGTGTGTGTGTGTGTGTTTTAAAAAAAGGGGGGACATCTGACATGCAGGAATAAAGTGCCCAAAACCTCTTTAAAAAATCTGAGACATTTGGCTGATCTACCTAAGATCCTGTTTGTTATGAACAGCTTTGAATTCACAGCAAATAGATGTAAAAGATAAGTTTTAAAGCCTTTTTAAAGCCATCTGCTTCACCAGAAGTGGTAGTAGCAATATTACAGCACACCCAACTATATATGTTAACAACAATAAAATGACTGCTTGTAACCACCTTTGATTCCTAAAATACTTATTTATTTAAAGTATTTTGGGTTGCTTTTTAGGACTATGTACTGTGCAAACAGGAGCACAGTCAGATACAGGACGTATCAGGCACAACAACAAGCATACAAAATGCTTTGTTTGCACAGGCTAATTGTAAATTCAAATTCAAAAAAATCTCTACTGCCTACCTCAGTGCCTGCTCAGGAAGCAATGGGCACACATCATTAAGAAGTTCCACAGCCTTGGGACCACCACTGAGAAGGCCCTATCTCTTCTTAATAATAATCTTTCCCCAGCAACCAATGGGTTTTGCTATTCTTTTATTAGAACCTGGCATGAAACCTTAGGAAAAGAGGGGTTCTTGTGATTTCCCCCTCTTTTGTCAATGTATTTTATATATACATTATATACACATTTATATAAATTTGTTATGTTGGCTAGCATTATGTAAGTTAAATTCCGTGGGTGTTTACAGGGTGATGTTTCTTTTTCTGGAAGTGAATCTGGGGTGAAAATACCTCAACCTCTCTTTTGAATGGGGAGGTTTGATGCTGAGTCATTTTTCAGCAGCTATTTATTATTTATTTTATTTATTTATGACATTTATATCCCTGCTTTTTTTCTCCTACAAGCAACTCAAAGCTCCTGAAGAGCTATCTGTATCTTTAAACATTGAGTAGTATCTTGGCCATTTGAGTGAGTTTTGGTAATAACCCTTTAAGTAATATCCATCTAGCTGAATTGAAGAGAGGATAATTGGTGCCATATGCTAATGGGCCTTCTATTAATTAGTGCTTTGTTTCTCCCTGGGCCAGGTTAAGTAGATGGAGAGGGGTTGGTTAAAATCAAGGCCTTCTCTCTAGATAAGTTTCAGAGGTTGGTAGTCTTATATGGGAACCGTGTGTTCCAAGGTTAGGGTAGGTCAATGATTTGGTAGGTTGTTTTGTTTTAATGCTTCCTTTGTTTACCCTCTTGCCATTTTCTGGCATCTTGTTTGATTTTTATTAAAAATCTGGTTTTCTAATCAAAAACTTTTAAGTTTATTCCTGGCCAAACTCTAAGGAGAGAGGAGTACTAGATACCAGAAAATAAATAAAAAATAATCACACAGTGGAGGTGATTTTCATGAGCTCCACGTTATGGCAAGGGAAGGGCTTAGACACACAGCTTGCTGCAGTCCCAATCCTGATTTGGGACCTGGTGGCTTTAATTTAGGGACAAAAGTGAAGAAATGGATCTGAAGGCAACTGCCTTTTGAAAGGAAAGGTAGCTAAGATGATAGTTGATTCCTAGCACAAAACTCAAAACTAAGATGATAGTTGATTCCTAGTTGATTTCCTGGCACAAAACTCAGGATGATTTATACTTTGGGATGTAGAGCAGCTCTTCCACCATGTTTAGGAATATCAGGTTTTCAGAAATGGAATCTAAAGGGGAACATAATATTGCTTACAATATCATGCAGATTCCCTGTAAAACGTGAGCAAATGAAGAGTGGCAATTTCTCAGTAAATGTCCACTGTAGGAGCAGCCTTAGCTACTGATATCTTAGTTCATATTTGGATATTGAATGTGGATAATATCTCTTCTTACATTACACTACTAAAGTGGGAGCTTTTCCTTATGGCTGAAGGTGGAGGCATGCACATTTACAGTTTAGTATCTGTCCCTGCCCACGGGAATAGGCTGACCATATGAAAAGGAGGACAGGACCCATGTAACTTTAACAGTTGCAGAGAAAAGGGAATTTCAGCTGGCATCATTTGTATGCAATTAGTACCTGGTGAAATCACCTCTTCATCAAAGCAATTAAAGGTGCATGCGCTCTACTAGAGTGACCAGATACAAAAGAGGGCAGGGCCCCTGCAGCTTTAACTGTTGTAATGAAGAGGGAATTTCACCAGGTACAAATTGCATACAAATGACACCAGCTGAAATTCCCTCTTCTCTACAACTGTTAAAGTTACATGAGCTCTGTCCTCCTTTTCATATGGTCAGCCTACATGGGAATGAATTGTATACTTAATGCTAGAAGCTGCTACCTTATCACATTAGCTTTCACAACTAGACTGTAAAAATTATAGTTGATTTTTTTTAAAAAAAAAAACCTTGATGGTTTGTATTTTACTCCGAAGATAGAACTTCCTTTGTATTCGAAGAACCATTACTGTTGAATATGTCTTGTCCAGAAGAAATGTTACTGTGTGTAGAACCTTTGAAGTTAAAACAAAACACTCATGTGACATTAAATATAGTATTTTACATTAACCTTTTGACATCATACTCTTCAACAAATTTTGAATGAAGGTCAGACCTAAGAAACAACTATTTTCATCCCCACCCACCTCCCCCATTACCGCATAGGCTACTCAACGTTTATTATCAAGCTGTCTATTTTAGTGCCAACATCCTAAAATAGTTTGTGAGTGCATGCGAGAGAGCAAGTGAGAGATTATTTGTCTATCAGAGCTGTCAGGCATGATTAAACCTTCTCGTATTGTAGCTTAAGAGATGTTAGCTTTACACATCAAAATCTGTACAATGCTGCAGCCCCAGCACAGAGAGCCATTAAGCCAGTGCAAAAGCCAGGGTGGTGAGGTGGATGAAGTGTTGGACTTGGACTGAGGAAACCTGAGTTCAAGTCCCTGAGTAAGAATGTCACTCAATAGAAGAACATGGGTCTGTCTAAGCATAACCTATTATTTACTTATTTCTTTATGAGATTTTTTCATCATATTCCCAGGATGTTTACAAGAAAGAATAAAAATTCAAGTATAAATGCAAACAAAATAGAATAAACTAAAAGGCTTCAAAAAGCAACAAAAAACTGTCAGCAACATTAAAATTGTATCTAAATAATGGGGGAAGGAGAAGCACCTAAAGGACAAGGAAGGTACCAGCCAAACCTCTCTGGAGAGTGCATTCCACAATTGTGGTGCCACCACCAAGAAGGTCCTCTCCCTGTCAGCAACCTGCTTTAATTCAGATGGAGCAGGCACCCATAGAAGACCCTTCATTGAATACCATATTGTACAGGTAAGTACATATGGAGATAGATAGCCTTTAAAGTACTCTGCCTCACAGAATTGTTTTAAGGATAAAATGGAATAACCTCTGATTATGCTACCCTAGTCCTTGGAGGGCAGGAGAGTTAAAAATGTAAAAGTAATACATATTTTAAAACAATCACTAGTATTTATACACTCAGACAAATGTTTATGCAAATACACAACATTACCACCAGAAACAGGCAAGCATTTACATACCTGTTGTTTATAGGATCACATTTAACAATTTTCCCCAAGGGTTGTCTTTTGCTGAGAAATCTGGTTCTTTTTTTGGCTCAACAGAGTCCTGCAATTTGCACCAATTTCTGAGCAATTTGTCAAAATTATGACCGAATTTGCATGAATCACAGGCAACTTTGTGCAGATTATGCAAATACTGCTGTAATTTGCAGAAATTCGGCCATAATTTGCACATTTTGCATATATTCAGCCATAATTTGTGCAGATTGCAGAATTTGCCAAAAATGTGCAAACTTCCTGGAAAATGTGCAAGCCTAGAAAAACTCATCTAACTCCAGCCCTTAAAATGGATTTCTCTGACATCCCCACCTATGCACACCAGCAATGTTCTACTGTTCATTTCTGAGAAATCTACTCTCATCAAAGTATGGTCCCTTGATAGCTTTTGCTGGGTTCAGGTCCAGGACATGGTTGCCGTGGACAAGTATGTACTCTCAGCCATCTGTGGATTTCAAATGACCCTAAGTACTTGCTTATTCTTCAAGCTCATTTCTACATATCCAGGTGAGCTGCACATGCCACAGAGGTAATTGTGTGTGGGGGGGGGGAACAAACTTAGAATCAGAGCCATGTTTCCACACTCCAACTGGTGAATAACATTGACAGGGATGGTGGGCATGGAAATTTCCATATGTTCCTAACACACCTGGGTGTGTTGTACTAAGTTATATAGCCAGAAGGTAAGAATCTTGCCATGGGGATGCCAAATGATATGGTGATGATATTGCCAAAGGTTAGGTCATTAGGACTGATGGGAAACGTACAGAATGTATGTTGGAATACTAATAGTTGGAAACCTATTATTAGAAGACTAGTAGAAATCTTGAGAGTCAGTATGGTACAGTGGTTAGAGTGCTGGGTCAGGACTGAGGAGTTTTAGGCCAGATCTACACCAAACAGGACATGACACTATGAAAGTGGTTTGAAAATGGTATATGGAATGTGTCATGGGCCTCAACAGTTGTCATTCCATTTTAATACCATTATAAAGCAGTAGTTTAAATCATACCCCAGATTCAAAGACCCAATCAGTTGTGAAGGTCACTGAGTGACCATGAGCCTAGCTAGCTCACAGGATGTTGTGAGGGTAAAGTGGGTAGGGAAGAAGCAGGCATTCCAGCTTGGGCTCATTGAAGGAAGTACAGGACAAACATGTTATACTTAAATACCAGCCAGTAAACAATTCTTAAATAGGTATTTCACTGATATAAATTGTGAGGTTATAGTTTCTATGTTCTGTCAAAATATTGTGATGTTTTGTTGAGCCAAACTGAAGATTCAAGGGGCATCAATAAGCAAGCAATAAGATTTTGTGCTTTTTTCTAGCTATGTGAGCCTTCCCCAAACTGAACTACAGCTCCCATAATCCTGCTGGCTGGTATGATGGATGCTGTAGTCCCAGACATCTGGTGGGGCACCAGATTGGGGAAGGCTAAACTATGTGGTAATGAGATGAAGAGGAGAGAGGATTTATGGTAAAGAAACCAGAGGAATGACACAGCAAATGTCTCACGGTAGTTTCCCTGCAGCTGGAAAACCCACACAAATTAACACATAATGAAACACTAAGAAAGGGATCTTAATGTTAAAAATACATTTTTGAATTGTGGTTTCCCACATGTCCGCTTAAACTGCAAGTCAGCTAACTGAAAAATATAAAGAATCTGTCTGTTTGTTTTCAGAGTGTTGTTTAAAAAAACGGCAACAACTTAAAGTTTCATTTCTGCTTCAGATCACTTCATTCTGCAAGACGTTACCAAGGAATTATTTGAAAGCAGAACTTTTATCAGAAGTGATATGATGTATCAAAACATTGCAATTATTGTCAAAATTAAAAACTTCACACCCACTAACTTCCAACAGATTATTCCTCTTAAAGCAGGGGTGGGCAATTTATGGCCTTCCAGGTGTTTGGCCTACAACTCCCAAAAGCCATAGCCAGCATAGCCTATGATGAGGGAAGATAGGAGTTGTAGGCCCAAACATCTGGAAGAGCACAAGTTACCACTCCTGTCCTAAACCATCAGGCCCATTTTGGAATAGGAGGCTTGTAGACTGCAGCTCTACATTTAGGGAATGCCTACTCTACAAATAAGTTGCATTTTTAACTGCCATGGCTTCCTTCAAAGAATCCTGGGAAATGTAATCTGGGTCTCAGCAAAACAAAATAATAAAAGAATAAAAATCTGAATGACCTGGGCTGATCAAAAGGCTATCAGTACGAGGCAAAATTCCCTGGGGAGAGTATTCCAAAGCAAGCACTCTGCCACAGGAAAGGCCTATCACAGGTCATCATTTGCTTTACTCCTGAAGGCAGAGGGACTCAGAGAAGGTCCTTCATATTCCAGAGCAGGTTCATGCAGAATAGAGCAGTTCTTTGAATACCCAGGCCCCAAACCATGTCAGGCTTTAAAGGTAAGCACTAGCACCTTGAATTGAAAATGGAGTGGTAGCTGCTGCAATTGATTCAAGACAGGCAAGATGTGTTCTGTTTGAATGGTCCCTATCAGTTATGCTGCTGTTGTGTTTTGGACCAACTGGAGATTCTTAGTAAACAGTCTTTAAAGACAGAGCCACATATTATGTATGGCAGGAATCCAACAAGGGATGCTATCAGAGCATGGATAACTGTGACCAGGTTATCTCTGTCTAGGAGGGGCTGTAGCTGGTGCCCCAGCCTCAGCTAGTGAGAGGTGATTCATGCCACGGAAGCCACTTGGGCTTCCAAAGATAAAGCTGGGTCTAAGAACAACCCCAGGCTGCAAACCAACACTGAACGCCAAGTAAGACAAACTGCCCACTACGAATAATCAGTGAGGTGGGGGTGGAAAATTTCCTTTATATCAAAGCCTTCGAGGGCTAAATGGTTACACATATTTTAAATTGTTTAAATTGTTTTATTGCTATTTAAAATTTTCTACCAGTTTTAATTTGTTAACAATTTAATACATTTTAGCTGTGTAAATTATTGATGTTTATATTGTTCTGATTCTACCTGTATGCCACCCTGAGATCCCAGTGATAATAGGGTGGGATGCAAATGTTTTAATAAAGAAATAAATAATAATACTCTACTTCTTTGGAGAAAATTTACTATTTCATAAGTTTATTAGTAACAAGGAATGGATGCCAATCCCAATTCTGCTAAAACAGATGAGTGAGTTATCAGGATGTCATGCACGTTCTTTGGGTGGCAAGCTTCCCTAGCCTGGTTCTTTCCAGATGTGTTGGACTACAACTCCCAGCATCCCCAACCAGCCACGGTCCAACACATCTGCAGGGCACCAAGTTGGGGAAAGCTGAATTAGTGTTTCAACAGTTTTCAGTACCTTTGCTTTTTCACCCCTTACATTTGAACAATATGAGGGAAGTACATGCTATTATCTGCAAATTTTTACAAATATTCCAATAAAAAATTCTACATATGATCACATTAAGTCTGCTTTAATTTCTCACCTCAAATATTTCAGGTCAAAACCTTGTGGTATTGGGGCAAAAAAAAAATTTACATGGGGTATTTTAGTTACACATAAAATAGAAATGTTAGTTGAGACCACTCTCTAGGGTCTCAGAAATGTTCCCAATAGAAACTGAAAATTTTCCAGAAAATTATCGCTATTATTTCCAATTTAATTTTTTCCAGATAACTCACATCACTGACAATAATCATGATAATCAAATTCTGTGCAGTGCTGGCCTAAACTATACGGACCGGCAATTTTTGTAACTTTCATGGAAGGAAATGGCCCCATGATTGGGTTAATCTTTGGGGTGGGTGAATTCTCAACATTCAGGATTGCCATTAATGGTGATGTGGCTAAAGATTTCTCATTCTCCACACACACACACACACACACACACACACCTTGTTTGTTCAGAAAAAAGAAAAGCTTCAAGTGTAGGTTACACTCAGCTGCCCAGTAGTGTTCCCTTGTAATATAGGATAGAATGCTGCATGGGAACATTTGTCATGAAATGTGGGGAGGGGGAAGATAAAACCCCAGCCTCCACATCAAAACACACATTTTCCATGTAGCCATTGGCTTAACAGACTTCTTCCGAAAGTCTGCAAAACTCACATTCATCCCTGTTATCCTTGTCACATCCCCAGTCTCTATTGTTTAGTTAACCGTTACTGAACCTTTCATGTGTTACCTTCCCCAACACCTTCCCCCAAATTTACATTCTGTGGGCAGTTACCTGTCCTTTACTTGTTTGTTTGTTTCTATTTTTCCCCTAAAAAATAAAAATCACATTTCCACAATAAAAGTATTCAATGAGATGTTGCTTATTTTTTAAAATGACATGTTTACTGATTAATACTAATAATTATTACAAAAATCTAATTTATACGCCAGCCAGAGGAACTTTAATGTCTCCATGTGGAACATTGTTGTGGGTCCCTCATGTTCTCCAGAAAGAAAGACATTTACTACAAGTTGCAGGAGCCCAGTCAGAAAACCATAGCTTCCCAATTCCCTAATGGAAGAAGAGCTGCATTGAGCCAATTAAGAACTGCCAAATGGTTATTATCAATATTTAATCAAAAATAAAACCAGAATTATAGTGAACAAATAAAAAAATACAGCACTAAGTAAATGTAAAGAATGGTCATATGGAAATCCAAACACTTAAGCATAGGAACTCAACCAACTGAGCGAAAGTATATTGCTCCTCTCCTCTGACAAAAGAAGTGGATAGGAGCTATATATCAAGGAAGTTGAGAGTGGCATAAATGTTAAATAGCAGTTGGAACCAAACAGAGACCTGCAGCACACCACAGCCTGTAGTGTAACTGCAATGATAGTTACACAAGACCACCTTCTGGAAACACCCATCAAGATAAGAGCAGAACCACTGGAACACAGTACCCTCCATTCCCCATCTGAGACAGCTGGTCCAGAAGGAAACCATGGCTGATGGTATCAAAAGCTACTGAGAAGTTCAGAAGAATTGGTAGAGTTGCACTCCGCCTGTCCTTGTCCTAGCATGGGTCATCCAAGGATAAACAAGGCAGTTCCAGTGTCAAGCTCAGAAATAAAGCAGATAGAAATGAATCCAGACAATCAGTATTTCACCACCACCACCTAGTGACACTACTACCATTTGCAAGCCTAAATGTAGAATTCTGATTCCATGCATTAATCCTCTTGTTGGATCACAGCATCTCTATATACTGCAGACTATACACCAAAATGTATTAATGTGTGTTTCCTGTTTGAACAGTTTGGTTTCAGTATGGTAGGTGCTATAGATTCCTTGACTGGGAACTTACAATTAAGAGCATCTGAAATCTTAAACTAATGGGGAAGTTTGTGTTAGTTGTTAGTAAGGGGAAAATGCATGAGGGCATGCATAGAATTATAAGATTATTGCCTAAAGCTCTGGTTAAACATTTTAGGACAATTTTTTTTAACAGAACAAAGAATTATGCTGCTAAGGAAAAACTAGCTTTGTCGATGAATATAATATCTCGAAACCCACTATAAATGAGCAAGCAAAAATGGAAAGCTGCGTTTGCATAGCAGAAATAGATGTTACTTATATGTGCATAAACTGCAAAACGTCATATTACGAATTTTTCCTCATTATAGACAAAAGCTGTGAGAAAATAACAGAAATCAGAATACAAATAAAAGCAAGTAAATCCTAAAATGAACTTGGTATACATTCATCAGAATTTATCAGCCTTATGAGCCACGAACGTTAAAGATATACACAAAACATTATTTCTCAAATAAGGGGGGCAACAGAATGAGGTATACATGCCATATAAAGAGGAATTGCATAAATAGAGTTTGGTCACTTCAGTTAACTGACAACCAGCAGAAAAATTATCTTGACAGCTTGGTTACCTACCAGCATTGATTGGATTTTGGAAATTTAAATAATCACCCCTATAAAACAGCACCATCTCACGGACCCCTGTTACTGGAGTGAAAGCAGCTTGCTAATGACAAGTGAGCAAGGAACAGGGTATTAAATATTTGACAATGAATAATGTATGGCTAATTAGTTTGTGTAAATCTAGAGAAAGAGAGAGAGAAAGAGAAAAGGAGAAGTGGTGTGTTTGGGTACTTCCTGAAGTCTAGCTGGAATTTTGGATAAAGAAGAAGAAGTGACAAAGCACTTTCAAGGGGGAAACTTCTCATGTTACTAACTGAAGTGAACCCAAAAGTGAAGGATATATTGACATTCATGCTCATGTTATTGTCTTCCATTTTTTCATTATCTGTTTATGGATTTATTAATTCCTTACAGAACTACACTTGATTCATAGACTAGCAATTACAAATAAACCTCCACCCTCTCCCACACTTGAATCCCTCATAATTCCTTCCCTTCTATCTTCTCTCCATCCTTTTATCCACACATACTCATCCATGGCCTAGCATCTGCATACCTAAAGGTGATGGTTTGATTTCTAAATTGCACCATCATTGCTGACTTCATACAACTGCATAGCAGAAGAATGTACACAACATTTTTGTAACAATATCCGTATCTATACTGGATTAACTTCCTGGATATACTCTGGATATTACCTGCAAAATTCAGTTAATGTATCCAGGGTCCCCTCTACAAGGATTCGCTTTTGCGCCTGGTTAAGCAATTATGCGCATCATCGCTGAAGCGCATTTACGCCTAATACCTCTGCACGAGAGGCAGGCAGGGAGAGGGGAGGGACGGAGCGGGGAGGGGGGCAGCTGATGCAGGACGGCTACATCGGGGGCCGGGGGCGGATCAGCCCGGAAAACTGCTGCTGGCTTCCAAAGAGTGACTGCAGGGGGGGCAGTGTGAAGACCCCCGGAGGCAGGAGCCAATCTTGGCTGGGGAGCAGCGGAGGGGGCAGCGAGAGTCCTCCACCGGCCTTTCTCTCCGCAAAGGCAAGAAACCGGGGGTGGGGGGGGCGCTCAGGGGAGCTGGGAGGAGTTGTCACTGCTGGATGGGGAGCGTTGCCTTCCCGGCGGGGGCGGCGGCGGCGGCGGCGGCGGGGAAAGGGGGGGCGGCGGCAGGGCGACCCCTTCTTCGGCCAAGCGAAGCTCTCCCGCGCGCGCTGGCTGCAGCTGTGGCTGTGCCGGAACCGGCAGCCCTTAAAGGGCCGGGCGCGCCTCGGCGCTCCGCTCCATTGCCTGCCTGCATGCCTGGCTGCTTCGCCCTCCCCCGCCGGAGGGAGGGAAGGAGGGGCTGGGCTGGCCATCTGTCCGTCCGTCTGTTGCGGGGGGCGGCGGGAGCGAGCAGGAGCTGGCCGAGGCCGGCCGGGGTCTCCCCCTGCTGTCTGCTGAGGGACGTGGGAGGGCGAGGAAGGCAAAAGACGGAGCCAGAGGAGCCGGCTAAACTTCCTATGGGAAGCCAGGAGCCGAGCGGGGGAGCCAGCAGCAGCAGCAGCAGCAGCACTCAGGAGGCAGGGCGCCGGCTTCACATCCCGCCGCAAAATAAAACTCGCTATTTAACGCGCATTCGATAATGCGCACAATCGGAGGAATAGCGCGCCTCTACGCCCGATTTGCGCTCCCTCCTTGTAGAGGTAAATTTTTTAAAGCACCTTGAAAGAGCTTTAAACCTCTCTTGTAGAGGCAGCCTAAGGTTTAAATTGATTCTAAACAGATTCATTTCTAGCATAGTTTTGTTTGCTGTGGTCTAGTTTTTGCTTCACCAATTTTAGAGACTTCCAGGTCATAATAAGAAAACATACATCTGTCCAGTTCCTGAAAATACAGATCATATTTTTACAGGCAAGCTCTTCAGTTTTTGGTTATCACCATCAATTCCCAAGGTCAAAGTTGTCCAGAGCCAGCTTAGGTAAAATGACCATCCGCCCGGATTTGCCTGGACATGCCCGGAAAATAGTGGGCAAATCCAGGTCCGGGGGGAAATCCAGAAATTTAGCCCCCCAAAAGGCCCGTTTTGGGCATTTCCAGAAACAGGCCTTCCGAGGACAGCCCAAGGCAGATCTGGGGTCCTAGTGCCTTGTCACCATGGCGACAAAGCACTAGGATCAAGGATCTGCCATGGGCAGGCCTCAGAAGGCCCATTTCCAGAAATGTCTGAAACAGGTCTTCCGAGGACAGCCCAAGGCTGATCTGGGGTCCTAGTGCCTTGTCGCCATGCCCACTTGTGTGTTTATTTCATTTTTAGAGTTCCTTCGATGTAAATTTACTTTACCAATCTAATTTCTTGAAGGTTTCAAATGGGCCAAGTGTCCAAAGAACATTCAGAAGGGGGTTTGAAAGAGAGGCTAGAACCCACACATTCCTTAACTTGAGAGGATGTTATTTTAAAATTATGAACTTTGCATTTACAATTGTGCTGCAGAAGGGAGAGGTTTCTTTTATAACTTCCTGCTTTATTTTCTTTATCCTGATGAATTTCTGACCACTTCCACTGATAAAATTACTATCCGACTTAACGCATTAATGGGGGGGGGAAGGATCTCCTGCCCTTGTTTCAGTTCTGGTTTTGCTGTTTTATCTTTTTCTTCGCTTGTGGTGCTGCCATTTTGATGTCATCTGTTCCATTACTTAGTAGTAGCCCATTCTGCTGGGTGACAAGGAATCCAGAATTAATCCAGCTATTTTGGCTACAGCAAGTAGCAGTTTTCAAAAAGAAAGGTTGCTATTGGTTGTTTCATACTGATAATGTTTATATGGTAGCTAAAATATTTAATAAAAGTTTCTTGCAAAATGAATTAGGCTATTCGTTTGTGTTTCATTAGCCATTTAAACACTGCCTTTTGATGCCAACATGTATAATTATCATTGCAACAAAAGTATAACAAAAGCAAAATAAAATAAATCAAAAGGCAAAATCAGTCCAGCGGAAATGATAAAACATCATGAAAGAATTAAATAGTGTTCATTGAAGACCATCAAATGGCTTCTCAAATAGAATGTTTTAGCCAAACTTGTGGAAAGGCAAATGACGTTTCCATTTTACCCTTTAAAGTTAGTTCCATTTAGAGCAGTTTTCCACAGGCTGGTGCAGCCCCCAGAATTTCTGACTCTTAACCACATAGGCTGGGACTGAGGGGCATTGATGTCTACAGCAACTGGAGGGCACCAGTTTGTAGAAGACTGATTTAGAGCATGTTGCAGTAGTCCAAGGCATATATGATGGCATTTTTTCAGCCTTATTTATTTTCTCAGAGTTTCTTTTCTGATATTGTTATGGCTAATGCAACGGATAATAAATATATTCTAGGCAGCTAGAAATTTCTTGAGAGGAGTTGAGGGCAATCAGTTAGAGCCAGTTGAAGAAGTTAGATTCAGTGAGGTTGAGCAATGAGTGAAGAGAGTTTGAGGCTGTGAAGCTCAGAGTTAGTGAGAGCTGGAAGGAATTTAGTGATATCATTAATGAGATAAGATTGTTTAATTTGTTTCAACAATAATTGGTATGTTCTTGGAGAACTACTGTATCTGCCTCTTTTGCAAATGTGAAATACGCTTCTACAGGTTCCTTTGCCTGTGCCTGAGTATGACACAAGTTTCTTCATAATCTCACAGGTATAATGTGTGGCTGGTTGTGCACTCAGCAGCTGGAGGTGGGGGGTGTCAAAATACTACCCACAAAGTAGTTCTAAAACTCTTGATACTCTAGCATGTCCCTCCTTGTTGTCCAGTCGCAGCGTAACCTGATGCCCTCCATATATGTTGGATTTCAGCTCCCAGCATTCCTCACCATCGAGGCTGATAGGAGTTAAAGTCCAAAATGTCTGGAGAGCACCAGTTGGGGACAGCTGTTGTTGGCAATAGAGTAGGCTAACCATATGAAAAGGAGTTCAGGGCTCCTGTATCTTTAACTGTAGTATTGAATGGGAATTTTAGCAGGTGTCAGTTAAAGCTGCAGGAATCCTGCCTTCTTTTGTATCTAGTCACACTAGGCAAGGCTCCTGCCGTTTTAACTGTTGTGATGGAGAGGGCTCTCACCAGGTGCTGCAAGCATACAAATGACACCTTTTCTATACATGTTGCCTGAAAGCATTTTCATGTATATATGAAAATGTATAACATCTTGATATCTAACATCTGCCCCATCTGAAATAAGTGAAGTGTTTGAGATTGTACTTAAAAAGAACTTTTCTGTAAATTTTGAGATAAGTTTAGCTAATTTAAAGTGGTTTTATTTTAGTGTGTTGAACATAGTAATACACTTGATGGGGATACATTTGTGTTCATTAGAGTATGTCCAGATTATCTTTGCCTTGGACCAGCTTCAGGAGCCCTGCCATCTTTTGTATCTGGTCACTAGATACAACTGAGGTGTAGAATTAGACATGTGACCAAGGCTATGCCCCCTTGGGGGTCGGTCATGTCAAGATGGCCCCACCTTGGGGGCTAGGCATGTTGGGGTGCATACTCCTCCTTAATGGTGGCCATATTGTCCTCCTTTTTGGTTTCCAAAACATGGTCAGCCAGCCTAAACTTGAGTCAGGTTTATACAAGCAACAGAATGAGATGGTAAATATGGTGGAAGGTTGGGCTGTACCAGAATAGATTGCAGGTAGGAAATGCCATTTTAAAAGCTTCCTGTGTAAAATTATTTCCTACTAAAAGAAACTAATATAACAGGGAGAAAGATTTCAGGAAAGAATGTTGGAGTTGAACCAGGAAGACCTGGGTTCCAAGTCATCCCTCAACTGCAAAGTTCACCAGTTCACTGGGGTCAAATCACGGGTCTCAGCACAACCTAGCTGAGAACAAAAGAATACAAACTGTAAATCATCCTGGGGTCCTTGGAGTTAGGATGAGATATAAATGATAAAGAATACATAGTACCCGAAATATGGTACAAAGCTATGCATCCCAAAGGTAAAGAAAGCTCACTCCTATGAGCTGTTAGTTGCAGGTCTGGTTCTTCTGTGTTAGAAATTGTGATCTTCACATGTTACATATTAACACTTCAGTCTACAAACTAGCTAAATTTAACCTACATTTTCAATTCCAAAGCATGGCTTTCATGTTAACTACTGAAGTTTCATTTTCACTTCCGAAGGTTCCGTTCACATTACAGTAGAAATTCTTTCTTTCTTTTTTCTTTACAAAAACCCATTTTAGTGCTGCTGATTTGACACTTGTGTTTGACAAGGGAGTGAATAGATCAAGACGAACTCTCACACCAAAACACTTCACCTTCTGCCTGGAGAAAACCTTCATAAACCTTGAACAAAAAGAAGAGCCATATAAATGGAAAATGCCAGCGCCACCTTAGATTTGTAGCCGTTCTTATCATATCTCCTAGAAAACCTTTCCTGATCACCCATTTTGAAAAAAGAACAGTAGCAAGGTTGGACTCATAGTAAATAGGAAGATTTTAGCTACAATCCCGCACAGTTAAGTGCACTTACATTTTATTGATTTTCAAGCATGCATGATCTTGACTTAGAAAGGGAAAAAATGTGTGGATAAAACTAGAGAAGCTTATGGTATTCCTACATCTGAATTTCTCCTGGGCTTTTAGGATTGTAAATTGTTCGTGGAACTGTACTGGTGCATTAAAACATATTTGTTTTCCATATTTATTTTTCAGAATTTGTCAAGACTTGAGCATGTGCAGTTTGCCACAGCTTTCTGTCCCTCCTGTTCACTTGCATCTTTTATTTCTATCCAGGTTATCAATGCACACATGTGCTTGGGCCCTTTGATGAAACACAGTGAAAAGAGGAATCTTTATTCCAAGGTACACATGATCACATCAATATTTCCTTTTCTGCAGCGTTCACCAGCACTAGTGCACATAGGAATTTGGATAGGAGAGGAGATGTGAGTGAAGAAAAGGAAATGAAAGCTGCAAAATGCACATACGGGTCAAAGTCAACTCACAGGACAACAATGCAATGTAAAGGGGGAAGTCTAGTCATTTGTAACAAAAGAAATTAAATGAAAGGCTGACTAGTTCAAGGTACACCCTTGGGAATGGCCTAAACTACAAGTTAAATTTGTAAAGAAATCAGGGCAGAATTTAGCCTAGATCCGCTGAACACTCCTCACTGTTACATCAACTAAATCATACGGATTGAAAGTACTCACATAATTTGAAGTCCATTCATCATGCAATTTATCATCATAGTAAAATCAAAAATGAAGTTACTCATAGCATATTTGCAAGCACTGATAGTTCCTGGGTGATACTGCAAATCCCATACTCCACCCCCACCGCCATTCAGCTGATACTCTTATATGCCACTAGAAAAAAAACCTCCTTTTTGTAGGATGCTTAGTGTGTGTGAAGAAAGAACTCTCACACCCTGCCTAATAAAAGGAGGGAGCAATGCTATGGCCCCTAGATGTTGTTTGAGTGTTCATAGGATACTGTGAATTCTCCCCCCCCCCCAACGTGGTCAGAGACAGCGTTCTGATCTCGAAAGGGGAAGTTAAAGATCCGACCCATGTCCCCCTCTCAGCCAGCATGGAAAAAACTGCACCAGCTGCCCTCCGATGTCAGACAAGTGACCACGAGAGCGGGAAAAGGGCATGTTTTGGTGGGGAGGGGAGGAGACCAGAGAGGCCAGCATATGAGCTATCCTGAGGCCTCTCCAGCCTCCTTCCCTCGCCCTCTGAAGCACTGTAGCTAAATGGGCAAAAAAAGCTCATCGAACAAAAAATGCAGGGGGGGAGAAGGTGAAGATGGTCTCCTGTGCACTCAGTGATCATAAGCCTCCAAGTTTTAGGGCTTCTGATCATCAAGGGCACAGTTGATAGTATTGTGCCCCTAGCCATATTCTTATTTTCCCATTCTCATTTTTTATTTTTATTTTTTGTATGAGCTGCTTTTTTGTAAAGTGACAGGCACACCTTCTAGATGCAGTATCACTATATATAGGCTATTATTGGCTTCATGTCCCATGATTCAAATGGTAGACATTAAGATGTTTCCTTTTCAGACTTTCCTAATAATTAAAATTGTACCAAATTTCAGATTTCTATCTCTAATGGACATACCCTAACCATTCCGACAGTTCTGTCAATTGTTCAGGTGGGATCCATCATTATTATATATAGGATGGCATTTGCTGTTTATCAAATGTAAACAGTTACAGGACAGATTGAATTGAATTTATATGGGTTTAGCTATAAAAGGGAAAGAGAAGTGGAGTCCTTGCTCTTTCCCTTTTTACTGCTAAAACATGATGATTTTACTCTTAACTAGAACTGTCTCGCCAGCTCATGTTTATGCAAAATAGAAATTTTGGAGGAAGAAGAAGATGAAGACGAAAGGAACACGGTAACATCTGAAGAAAATATCAAAGGACCTGTCACAACATCTTAAGACTTTTATCAAAGTAGTGAGAGAATACATTAAAGCAACAATATCTGTTAGCTTACATGTGACAGGACTACCAACTCAGCAGTATGTTTGATGAACATAGATAGGTTCACAATTTACACGCTTGCTTTGTTTGTGAGCCAAGTGCTAACTGTACTCTTAAAGCTGTCAAAAAAAAAGTTTGAAAGATAACTTTTCTTCATCCTATATACTTCTTTTCCACAATTTTCCAAAAGACAAATACAGAAAGAATGTATTACTCATAACATCTCACTCTTTTCATCTTCCAAGCATAGGTGCTATTTGATGTCTAAATGCCACCTTTAAAATATATCTGTATTCATGACATTTTATCCCCTTGTGCAAGTGCATGAATTAGGCACTCTGTATTTATAAAGCAATACTCACATCCTATGCATATTTAGTCAGGAAAAGGTCCTACAGCAGAATCCGATCCAGGGGGAAATCGGATAAATTATCCGATTTCCGATCTCACCGCTGGATCGGCCGATCCAATCCGAACCAATCCGAAAAGGTTCCAATCCGGTTCGGATAGATTGGCGGATCGGCGGGCGCCCGCTGGCACCCGCCGCCACTTCCATTGGCGGGCGCCAGTGGGCGCCCGCCGATGGAAGTGGACAGCGGGGGAGAGCTTCCCTAGCGGGGCTTCCCTAGGAGGCGGGGGGAGGGGAGGAGGGGGGCGCGCGGCGCACTTACCTTCCAGAGATGTCCGCTCCCGTCCGGCGCCAGCTGCTACTGCGAGCGGGCTTTGCGGCCTGCTCCAGGGTGGCGCACCGGGTGATGTCATCACCCGCCGCGCCACCCTGGAGCAGGCCGCGAAGCCCGCTCGCAGTAGCAGCCGGCGCCGGACGGGAGCGGACGTCCCTGGAAGGTAAGCAGTGGCAGGGGGGAGGGGGCTTACCCCCCCGGGGCCGTCCGCTTTCATCCGCTGGCACCCGCGGGCGCCAGCAGATGGAAGCGGACAGCCCCGGGGGGGTACGGAGCACGGGGGAGGGGGCTTACCTGCCGGGGCCGTCCACAGCAGACGGCCTTGGGGGGGAGGGAGTTAGGGCCCCCCCGTCACCCACCCGCCGCCATTTTTTCCTCATAGACTTGCATTGCAATGCAAGTCTATGGGGGGGGGGGGGAAATGGCGGCCGATCCAAAAATTTCTGATTTTTGGATCGGGATCGGATTCGATCCGGTCCGGGGGGCCTCCGATTTTGTCCGATCCTATCCGTGACAAAATTGGAGGTCCCGATCCGATCCGGGGGTCCGTGCACACCCCTAGTTAAAACTGGCTGAATCATCAACTTAAAGAGCAGAATAGTGAATATAAAGCAACCTTCCCCCAACCTGATGACTTTGTGTTTGAAGGGGCTGGTGGCAGTTGTAGTCCAAAACATCTGGAGGGTACCAGCTTGGGTGAAAGATTTGTAGGCTGCCAGACAATGAGATGGAAGCTGAGGAGAAAGTGAAAAGCAAGCCTCAAATTGGCTGAAAGTAAATTAAGCAAGTGATGGAAAATATCCTTGAACTGCCAGAAATGTGAGGAAAGCCACAAAAGAGCAAAATTTAGCAGTATGAATTTGGGTGCAGTATCCAACTGTGCCATTCCTTTAACGTGAATGAAGTTGTGCTAGTAGAAACTAGATTCTGAACTATGTGCGAGAGGAGAATCCAAAAGTAGTTACATCTGCACAAGCGCAGTTGTGCAAGCAGTTATGCATTATGCTTGCACAATATTTTATGTGTTATGCTTGCCCATAACTGTTGTGCAGCCTATTGTCCAATCAGTTGCACATTCTGCATGCACAATAAAATAAAACTCCCAAGAAAATGATGGAGAAAGTTAATTGGGCTTAATCCCAAGAACATGTGTGTAGTAGTCATCCCCTACTTGGTGTCCTCCACATATTTTAGACTGTACCTCTTAGCATTCCTGACTTTTGGCCTTGCTGGCTGGGGCTGATGGGAGTTGAAGCCCAAAATATGCGGAGAACACACAGTTGGGATAGGCTGGTGTATATGATTGCAGCCTACGGATGACTTCTCATCTAATACACAATACCTGGTAAATGCTTCTTCTTCATTGTTTTAAACATGGGAGATGCAGCAGACAATATAGAAACTATGAAGCTAAGTTTTAATATCCATTTCGTATGGGGACAAAATGTTATCTATCTAAAGGAAGAACATTTAATAGGAGGTTCCATATGTAAGGAAAAATGGCAGAAGTTTTAATCACTACTGCACATTGCTTAGCATTGTCACTATGAAGAACTAATAAAGGAAAGGATAATTGTGGACACAAGACCAGTATAAAGTCCAGTATAAGACAGGACAGTGGTCTTCATCTGGTGGGTTGCAACCCAAAAGTGGGCCGTGAGATCAGTCCAGATGGGTTGCGGCAAAGCTGTTACACCCACATTGGGCAATAGTGAAAGTGGGTCCCATGTTGCAAGTTAGGAGTTCAAGGTGGGGCTCGGATCTGGACCAGTTGAAGTCCACTGAGAACTATCAGAAGGAAGAGCTGGGCCTTGAAGTTGCCCATTAACAGCATCTGGGCAGCAGCCTGAGCAAGGTACACAGTTCACCTGGCCACAGTCTTCCACAGTAGAGTGAGAATATTATATTTCTATTTAAATTCAAATAATTATTTCCAAATTGGCATCTATACATATTAATTAGCATATGTAAATTTCATGTAAATTGGTGTCCTATTTTGGGGTGATACATTTCCTCTTTTTTCTTGATTCATAAGTGGCCACCCTGTTAACAAAGGAATAATCTCTCCCCCACATTGCTATCCCCACACACCTTCCTTTTGAGGGGATCAGGGGCGCAGCTACACATCTTGTTGGAGGCGCCTCCTATCGCTGTATTTTTAACCACAGCAAAACGTCACGCGCCACACTTACCTTTTTCTACCGCTGCTTCTACCGCTGTGTTCCGTCTCTCCGGTTCACACTTCTTTCAAATCCCGTCTTTTAACTGTGTTCTGGAAAGGTGGGCTTTAGATCTTCCCGCAGGTAACGTCATCAAATTTACCTGCCCTTTTTTTAAAAAAAATTTGCTTGTTCTGCGCATGTGCGTTTGTGTGCATCTAGTTGTTCCCTCCATCGCTGCATTTTCCTTTGTTTCATGAGGATGGATTCTCTAGATCCGCTCTCCGAAATTATTAGCATCATTTCCGTAGAATGAGAAGCTGTTTCAAAGTTCTCAAACATGTGTGTGTGTGTGTGTAGGGAGGGGAATTAGCGGAGCAGATATCCAAAAGGACTATGTGAATGTGCGAACATGTGTAGATGCGCATGCATTATTATTATTTTTTAAAAAAGAATAAGGATGCAACTACTTCCTATTTAAATCCAAAGAAAGGGCTAAACTATGAGCAACTAGCAATGCCAAAAACTGTGCCTAAAGAATGGCTGCACTACGTGCCTCAAGTTCACCTTCTCTGCCATTGGCTAAGAAGATAAAACAAAGGGAAACCATATATGGAGAATCATCGTAGTAAGTGAAGGGGTGGGGGAGGAAACAACGCAGCATTGAAACACACCCTCTCCCATAAATAGGGTTACATCGACTTAAGACATGTAAAATAGCCATTATTTACCACGGAGATTCAGCTCTTCGGGGCGGATTTAAAGGAACGTCATGTGCATCAAGCTTCGGGACACACTCCAAGCGATAGGAGGCACTTCGAGCATGACGTGTAGATCCCCCTCCCCCCAGAAAACACATTTGGTATTGTTACCACAGTTGGCCTTGTGAGCAGGGCCTGCCTAAGACATGTGCTGCAAGGAAAGGAAAGTCCCATGTACGGGAAGCAACTGGACTGGCAGTTGAATCTTCAACAGTGGCAAGAGAATAAAATCCTCCACTGCATGTGAAGGAGGAGTATAACTTAGAGGGTACAGGACAAGTTCTGGAGCCAGTGATGTGAGGTGGATTTTTTCCCCAGGATGTAAACTTCCCCAGCATTTCATTTTTCCATTTCATAACGTCATTATTAATAATGAATAGATGCCAATTGCAAATACAATATTAGGCAGGTAGTAGTTTCAAGTTATAAATGGATGGTTGTCAGTGTATCATGCACAGATCACTGGGTTGCTAAAATGTATTAGTGTGTCAATACTAGTGCTGTAAAAACAAGTCTTTATGTTTGCAAATCATGCGAACGTGCCATGTTTGCAACCCAGAACATGGATTCAAACTGAAGAACGTGTTGTCCAAAACTGTTTGCAAATTTTCAAACCTGTGTTCACGTGTGAAAAATGCACATAAAAAAGCGCACATTTTTTTAAAAAATGTACTAGAGTCTATGGGAGTGTGCACTTTTGGAAAATATGTATTTTTCCCCATTTTTTCCTTTTCATATTGCACACTTTTGCCATTCATACAACATGAACAGAATTCATAAATGAACATGGTAAATGAGGAGAAATGTACATCAAGTTGAGAATCTGGGCAAAGCTCGTTTTGTGTAATTTGAGTAATGGGTAATTTTGCTTGTTTGTCTATCCCTAGTCAAGAATATTCAGTACACTGGGTTTTTTCTCTTAAAATGAAACAATGGAAGGGAAGTACATGCTATTGTCTTTAAATTGTTCTAATTATTCCTTTAAAATTCTTTATAATATAACATTTAAATTACATTAGGGGTGTTTTAATTTCCCCCCTCAAATATTTCATATCATATAATTTCATGTATTAAGTGCAAAAATTAACATCGGGTCCTCTTTTCTTTTTTTTAGCTTTGTTCTTTACTAAATGCAAATAAAATAAAATTGCCAAATGACCACTCTTTTGGTAATGAGAATAATTTCCAGTGCAAATTATACTATGCAAATTATCCTAATTTGCATAGAAACAATCCAATTCAGTTTTTTATCAGAAAAGCCACAGCTCTGGCACACATAGCTGTCCTCCAAAACTTGGTATGTACATCTTGCCCCCCCGGCACCTCTGCTTGAGGCAGCCTCCTCACTCTGCCTAATGGTAGAGCCAGACTTGCTGTTGGTAAAAACAAGCAATGCAACTGAAAGTACCTTTGTGGAAAGGGTGTGTAGATATATCATTGTTGCAATGATAACTCTGCTCCACCAGGAAAAAGTTTGACCTCAAACATAGGACTTCCTAAAAATAAAGGAACTGAGCCATGACTTAAGAGGAAGGGAGGGTTGGGAAGGTTACAGCTATGAGCAGTATCATGGGGACTTATGTTTCTTGAGCCAGCCCTACCAATGTGTAACAGGCCTTAGAATCAGGACACATTTCTGTCCCATCTCTATACTGCAAGCTTTGTTTCTCTGCTGTAAGCGTGTCGCTATCGGTCAGTGGCGCAATTCAACATTGCGAGTTTTATCTATGCCATGAAAGGATTGTTTCCAAATAAAACTCCAAAAATGGTTTAAGGGGCTCCTTTTCTTTTCATTTCCTTTTATGTATATTTAAGAGGCCTCAGAAATAGCCCAGCTGCTACCTCACAAAAGTCCACCTTTTGACAAAATGTATGCCAGATCACACTGAGTTAAGAGAGATAGCCGCAAACAGGGAAAGGTTTGAATCATTAATTATCTCCTGCTACGCGCACTTAAAGTGCTCACAGGAAGTCCTATTTTTAAACACATTTGTGCAGATATCCAGCAGAGACCATGACAGTCTTTTCAACAGACTTATACATACACATTTTAGTAACACTCATGGAATAATGTCACTATTTGTATGACTAGTCAACAGCCTTTTGTTAAGAAGGAAGCAGAAGAATAACAATCACCTTCAGTATACACTGGCACCAAGCATTCAGGCTTGCTTAAACAAAAGGTAATGGCATGTGGACTACTGTAGTCATGAAAAGAAAATCAATATCATTTTAAGGAAAGGAAAGGCTATGAATTAATCCCTCTAGTACACCTCAGTCTTTGCCATCAAAACCACAGTCGTTCAATGACTAGGGTTTACGTCTACAATTCACTAAATCACAGACTGACTCAACATCAGTTGAGGACTAAATTCATATTCTTAAGTATGCTTTATTTGCAAACCACAGCAGGGATGTGAACCTCAGTTTTTGCATACAAGATGCCCTCTTCCCTGAAATCCAACTTGCAATTTCACCCTATAAAGAAATAAAAATTCTAATATCCACTATACCAGAGCATAAATTAAATTAAGGTTAAGAGGTAACAGCCCCTCTCCCAAATTGTACACAAAAGCCCACATTAGTATTTATTAAACTGCACACCAAGAAATCCTAGTAAGGGATAATCAGAAATTGATCCTGAGATCTACATACCAAACAACTAGAGGGCTGTCCATTGTATCCATTGTAGTTTTAAAAGAACAAAAGGATCTGATTTCTATCCCTCCTGGTATTACTAAAAGCTCATTCACACATTTCATCTTTTCTTATTCTGTGATGGTTCCTATCTTGATTCATGTGGTGGATAAGAAGAGCCATGGTGGATCAGAACAAGGGTCCATCTAGTCCAGCTTTCTGTTCACACAGTTGACAACCAGCTGTCGACCAAGGACCCACAAGCAGGACATGAGTGCAACAACACCCTCCCATCCATGTTCCCCAGCAACTGGTGTACATGTGCCTCTGATACTGGAGGTAGCATATAGCCATCATGACTTGTAGCCATTGATAGCCTTATCCTCCATGGAGCTGTCTAATCCTCTTTTAAAGCCATCATAACATCTTGCGGTAGTGAATTCCATTATTAAACTGCGTGTTATGCGAAGAGGTACTTCCTTTCAAAATGAAAATGCAGACGTCCAAAATACCATTGCTGAAAGTTTATATAAATACTGCCTGGGCCTTCACATCACATGATTGGGAGCCAGAAACACTCTTTTGTTTCATTGTGCATCTCTACAGCTTTGAGTTGCTTGAAGCCCTGCCTTGCTGCCTTTAGATCCAAAGCACTGTATTGCCAGACTTATCCAAGCCAACATTCTTCACTCTGCTACATGCAATTCATTGTCTGAATATCATAATCCAAGCTACATATGATTAAAGGCAAACCATCATTTCTTTCAACCACTATACCGCTATGGTTGGAAGAATGATATGAATTTTAAAGACAAAGACATGCAAAAGGCAACATTGGTTTAATTCCATGATGTTGATCTTAGCAGGAGGGAGAAAACTAAACATTACGGATTGGATCCAGATTCTGCTTTCCGTGGACAGAAGTTCTCCCAGAAAATGCCTCTCCCCAATTTTTGGGAGTCCCCCTCCCACCACCACCACGGCTCACCACATTCATCAGGGTCCCCTGATCCTCTGTGTAGTTTTTCCAGGAGGAAAGAGGGGCTGCCATAGAAAGGAGGGGGCAGAGAAGACTGCCTCCAACAGCTCAGTCACACATGCCTAAATCTGCACCCAACCCATTATAAATAAGGCCTGGAAAGGTATGGATTGAGGCACTGTACTCTAAATCCTTCAACAACATCCTGAACAGGGTTAGTTAATATGTTCTAGAGTATGGTATGGCTCTAAAGTAGCAGCAAAGAAGCCAAAGTACAGCATATTTGTACAACAAATACAATGTATCTAAAAGAAAAACTTTTTGGATTTTTATTGACCCACTGGAATAAAATGATAGCCCTGTTCAGATGACATGCAATGCCACGGTGGTTAAGCATTTTGAGCTAAACATTATGGCTTAGTGTGTCATGTGAACCATGATTTAGAATGTCGTGTGAACCACTCCTAACCATTGTGGCTGCATAACCACAGTTTAAACATGCTCACTAACCATTTCCTACATAACCACAGTTTAAACATGCTCACTAACCATTTGCTGCAAAAAGGTTAACAGCCTAACCATGTCTTAGCATATTGTCTGAACAGACCCAATGTCTACAATCAACAAAGGAAGAAAGTGCAGAAATCCTGACCTCTTCTTCTCCCTTCATTGGTCGGTACCACTGCATTTACATGCTGTGGAGGAGATTGATTCAGGACTTTACTCTTTCCTGGCTTGTCAAGCATCCCTGTGCCTTCCACTCATGAGCCAGGCAAATGGAAACGAGGAACAGATTTGCTCCATACTGAGTAGATAGATAATTTTTCATTATATAATTAATTAATAATGGGTTGCTGCCAGACTAGATTAATAACACGTAGGCTTCACTGAAAGGAACGTGAAGACTTAATCAGCACTAAATGAAGTTTTTTTTCAGTGCAACTAGCTTGGATCCAGCCCAAGAAATATTAGACACTTCTATCTTGTTGGAAACACACACAGTTAAAGCAGAACATTCAAGGAAAGAACTAGGAAGATCTTGGAAATACAATGCTCCAACAGGTCCTCACATGGCCAAGGCCCTCACCTACTACCCAGTTCTATGATACTTGGTGCCCATGCAACCACAATAGAGTCAGGTTGACTTGTTAGCCCTTGTTAGCTATCAGAAAGATTACCTCCCCCACTCTGTCCAAATAGCTGTGTGCATAAAACTTACATGTTTTCAGCGCATAGTATTTTGTTTATTGCTTTCAGCAATGTCTTGTGATCACATTAAAGGTTCATTCAAGTTTTTAAGGATAGTTTTTTAATTATACTGAATACCTCCATTGTTTTTATGTTATGAGCAGGGAATGACCAGAGGCATTGACCTCCTAACCTGCCTACATCTACGAGGGACATATTTTTCACAGTTAATTGAATACATTTCATTCTATATACTTAGGCCCTATGTTATTTTATAAACTCTTAAGTTAGGAAATGTATTTACTGGTGTGGCCACTTGGCAAAGCTTCAGAAGACACAAAGTTTCAGTACTTACTCCATTGCTTCCAAAATTCAATTGCAGTGACATGAATTTTAAAAAGCATAATGTTTAAAATTATGAAATCAGTGGAATTAACATTACAGATGTTCTGTAAGTCTAAAGCCCAATGATGAGACTCTCATGTAAACCGAAAATTGAAAACAATATTCAGGCACACAATAAAGGGATTGTTCTGATTCCTCTTTGAAACAGATGGCAAGACATTTCTTCTATTAATTCTGAGAATTAACTTTAAAAGAATTATGTTTTATCAATAAGAATGAAATTAACATTATTAAATAAATCAGGAACTCTCCAGTTTATCCCATAGAAAGACTTTTTAAAATAATTTTGAAAGGAGTCTTTTTGGCTCCACCAAATCTTGCATGCTATTTCATGTTTAATTTAACCCTTTGAGCATTTTTGCAAATGCATCATGAATAAGCGTTGTGGGAATCAAAGAGAAAGATAAGTTTGATTAATTCAGTTTGTGTAGGAAGTAGGAATATATCAACTTACTATCATGTTATTAAAGCTTAAGATAAACCAGGATTCCTGTTGGTGTTTATAATTGGTTGAAAATTGTTTCAGGGAATATCTGCAAGAAAAATGTAAGAAGCTTCTGAATCAGTGATGGGATATCTGAGAGCATGTGAGTTAGAAACTCGATTTTCCTAGATCAGTGGAGCCCACTGTGGTTAAAGGGACATGTATCCCTTGGGGAAATGAAGACATCGTTTGGACTGTGACTCCCATACAAAATGCTGGAAAATGAAAGCACCTTGGAGAACTTAACATTATAAGGTGCAATGCCTCAGCCCTTTGAGCGATCTCATCTCTCTGCTGCCTCAAAGTATCTGCTGACTGAAATTAAATCTGCTGATTGAAACTTACAGAAGGATGCACAATATCTCAGGAGTCACAGACTCCTTGTGAAGAATGGAGGAGTGATATAAATATAAATAAATGATATAGTTTGCTCCACTTGTTGCTCTAGCTCCGTCACCATCACACCACCCACATTAAATGTAACTCTGTCCAGTCAAGCTCTCAGAGGCCAATTTCCAGTGGTGGGTGGAGCTGAAGGTAAATGGAAGAGTCCAAATTACCAAAAATGCCAGCATTTTAGAGCTTAAAGTTCTTACTGCCAGTAACTAGGCCTTAGAAGAAGCCTTCCAACCTTTTAGAACGGGAAAAAACTGCACAGAAGTCAGAAAACTACCAAAGAGTTAGTGGCTGGGGAGGAGAGGACATCATTTGGGGAATCCTGGAGGCCTGGATTGTGACCCCATGTGTGCCAGATTTAGCCCCTGGGCTTCAGGTTCCACATTATTGACTTGAGCCCATGTATGTTTGTTTTCTTTTCCCTCATCACATCCCAGGGGCTCCGTAGGATAGTAATTGCTCAAACAATCAACCTAATGACAATACCAACAGAATATTTATTATAATGCAAAGCATGATAAGGACAAAGATTATTATTATTTCATACCTGCTTAATCCTGACCAGGGCCAGCCTTCCCATGAGGCAAGGTGAGCCCCTTGCCTCAGGTGGTGGACTGGGACCAACATGGGAAGGGGGCAGAATAAGCACGCCTCAGTCATCGGTCTGCCCAAGGTGAAGAAAGCTGGCTGAGTTTGCCAAGCCCAGTTGTGGAGTCTCTGCCAGCATGTTTTTTTTTTCCTTCTGGCTTGAAGTACAAAGAGAAAGGTGACTGACCTGTCTGGACACTACATAGCTGGGCTGATGAGTGCAGGTTGTCCAAGCTCTTTATAGCCCTTGAATTCAAGAGAAGAATGCCAGCTGCCTCCATTGCCATTCCTGCATTCCATCTGTACTGTGGGAAGGTGGAGGTAGAGTGAGCCCTCCTCTCTCTCATAGGCGTGCACACAGCTCATTTCATTAGAGTGTGCACCTTAAAGGCCCTGATTGGAGTGGAGGATGGGAAAGCGCGCTTTCTTGCCCCTCCACTTCTCCAATTGGCCCTGATTGGAGCGATGGAGTGGTGAGAAAGCATGCTTTCTGAGGCCTCCGGAAAGTGCGTAGTTCCCTCAGGGTTGCTAATGGTGGCTTTCCAGAGGCTTTCTCATCCTTTTAAAAGTCCTGATTCAAGTGGCAGGAAAGCAGAGGTGCCCTGGGAAATTCGGGTGTGCCTGGGCACACCCAGCACACCCTGTGCGCACGCCTATGCTCTCCCCTCACTAAAGAGGGCTGAGTTGCACACCCACCACTATTGCTTTGGATGAATTGGGTGGGGGCAGGAGAGTGGGCCTTGTGAGCTTACATGCCATGCTGATGCTGAAGCTTCTCCATCTGCTGCTGCTTCTCCGCTGTCTGCTGCTGCTTCATTAACAGCCAGCAGCTGAAACAGTTTCCTGGAGCAAAGGGAGAAAGCTCAGGAAGGCCAGATCTACACCAAGCAGGATATAGCAGTATGAAAGTGGTATGAAAGCGGTATATAAAAGGCAGGAACCACACTACTGCTTTAGAGCAGTATTGAAGTGTACTGAAAACTATTGGGGCCCACTGACACATACCATATACCACTATATCCTGCTTGGTGTGGCTCCTGCCTTTTATATACCACTTTCATACTGCTTTCATACCTCTATATCCTGCTTAGTGTAAATCTGGCCAAAGTCTCAGGGAAGAGGACCAAAGGAGAGGCTTTACAAAACCAGGCCCCTTTTCTGCAGTGCTTGGGGCAAGTGCAACAGTCCTTGCGCCAAGCATGCATCCTGAGATCTGTTGTCAGGGCTCATGTATCTTTAACAGTTGTAGAGAAAAGGGAATTTCAGCCAGTGTCATTTGTATGCAATTAGTTCCTGGTGAAATTCCCTCTTCATCACAACTGTTAAAGTTGCAGGGGCCCTGCATTCTTTTGTATATGGTCACTCTAGTATAGTGCCTGCAACTTTAACTGTTGTGATGAAGAGGGAATATCACCAGGAACTAATTGCATACAAATGACACTTGCTGAAATTCCCTTTTCTCTACAACTGTTAAAGTTACATGAGCCCTGATCTGGATTTTATCTGGTCACCCTAATCTGTTGTTTGGTATTGCAATAGTTGCTTGTTCAAAATGGTTGCGCTTTTGGCATGTTGTTGGTTTTCTGTTGTGCTATCATATCATATTTTAGGGCTTTAATCTTTGTCAAACACCCAGAGAGCATTGGGTATTGGACGGTACAGAAATGTAAGAAATGAAATGAGCATGCAAGGAATGGAGGAGCTTGGGAAGCAAAGTGCCCTGATGGAGGGTCTTTTGTGGAGGGGGAGAGTTGGGCTTGGATAGCATGGCAGGCTTCTGACAGCCCAGGTAATTTCAGTGAAGTGGAGCAGGGAGAGATGTGTATATACATGTGTTTATGCAGATGATGGATGAATGGAATGTGTGCTTTTGTGAGGATGGATGGGTGTGCGTGTGTAAGAGAGACAGAGACAAAAGAAGTCGGGTGGCAAATGTGTGTAGAAGATAAATTTGGGGGTGCCATTTCCTGCTCTGTCTTGGCCTACAAGATATCTTGAGCTAGCCTAGACATAGAATGTTGATGTTGGTGTTTTAAATCCCCCCAAAAGTTACTCAATCTCAATATCTGAAAGGTCTCCAGGAAAAAAAGACATTACAGAGTTCTGGGATGGCCTCTTAAGACACTGCTCTGCATACCCTTGTGGCTTAGACTGGCAAGAGAGATTGTACAATTCAAAGAACATGTTGTGTTGATCCTCCGGATCTTGTGGGGTGGGGCACATAAGAGATGATTTCTAATAGACTGATTTTCTGCACAAGGTCATTCATTTCATTGGTTTCAATGGGCTTGGGTGTGCCTAACTCCATACACAAAAAAGTGTCCTCTCAAGGCAAGTAGGGTTTTTTAAAGCTTCAATTCAAGCAAGCAAGCTTAGTTAAAGCCTGATTGCTGCATGGGTGGGTGGGCATATTTAGGGGTGTCTGTATGTGTATGTGTGTGTGTTGTATAAAAATGGGTGTTAGAATGAATGTGCATTTGTTAAGTGTGAGAATGCATGTATGTAGGGGAGGCATGCCAACTTTAGTTTTTACTCCATTTGTAGACAGGGGGCCTGACCGCTTCTTGCATATGGTCCCTTTGAAAGGAGTTTTCCCAAAAGATATTCCCCAACCCTGCTTCAAGGAGTCATACCCTTTAGGCAGAAGCCTAGGAGGAGTGGTCTGGATGGACAGATTTATAAGGCTGCAGTCAATCTCCACCTTGTTGATGGGGCAACATCTGCACTTGAAGCTATTCAAGGTGCTGAGAGCCTTGCCACTTTGCCTTGTTTTCCTGTTTGCTTTTTGTTTATTTGTTTGTTGTTCACTAATCTAATCACTATAACTCTTTTGCTTCTGATAGATATTTATTGTCTAATATTTATTTGACTTGGTTTCCTAGGCAGTCCCCATAGCTATAATGCTGCCCCAATGGTATCACTCCCAGCACCATCCTACACAATCTGCCTGTGTGTTTGCTATAATTGGTGGGAAAGAACAGGTTGTTGAACAAAATGGTATTTTTACCTATCTTCCATAAAAGAAATTCCTATAACAATTTGATCATATAGTGTTTTAAACAGGTATAAATGTAGCAGGCATCTAAAGAAAACAAATTAATAGATCCCAGTAGGTACCAATGTTTTGTGAAATTTATATCTTGAAGTGATTAATTTAAAGTGAACAAAGCCTATATTTTGATGAATTAACAAAGATCAGCTGTAGGTCTAGGAACAAATGCATTGAGCTATACCATAATTGCTTAGGGACATGAAATTTCATTGCCCTATATTTAGAATTTGCTTTAAATAGAGATAGAGCCCAAAGCTTATAGAATGAAAATAATTAAGAGGATGACTGTAGTGTAATTTGTACTGAACAAAGGGGAAAAGAAAGAGAAAGAGAGAGAATCCTAACCATCTAAATTGAGAAACTGCTATTTATCTTTTAAAGAGTAGATAATTGTTAATTTGGGGAAATCTGAAATATCAGCACTTAATTGGGTTAAAGTGGTTGTATTTCAGACTTCCCAAAATTAACATTGCAAACTGATAGCAGCCTGATATCCAATAAGTAATTTCTTCAGATTTCCATCTCCAAATGATTTCTCCAAATTTGAGAACATCAAAGTGACATGGTCGTAGAAAGTATCATGGTGTCTATAAAGATATGTTATGTTCTTTTAAGACTGTTGTCCTCCTAATCTTTGTATTCTTCCTGATTAAATTAGTTGATGGCACAAATACAAACAGTAAAAAACCCAACATTGGCAGAAGACACCCTTGTCAGGATTTTTCCCCTCAATGTATGGTTTGAGGAGGGGGGGACCCTGTTGTCAGGTTCTCAGAGCCCCACCACAGCAGTCCTGTTACCCCAGGGGATAGATGGGATGGGATTAACAACACCTTAATCCTCCTCTTCCCTCCTGTACTCTGCCACTTCAAAGGCTGAGCCAGTTAGTAAGCTACCTCACCATCCAGCCTTTTAAAATATGGGTTACAAGCCACACATGCTCCCAGAGGTCTCCCTTGACATGGCATCCAGGGTCCATAGATATGCTGGTTGCTGCTGTGTCTCCCTGGCAACATGCCAACCTTCCACAGCTCCTCAGTCCCCTTCCTGCTTCTCAAGACCCATCACAAGGACCAACAGTCATGGCAGGCAAAACCCATGACTGCCCCTCTTGCCTACTGCTGATGAGAAGAATGGGGCTGCCTTCACTGTCTTCCCCAATTTCCCCAGTTAGGGAGTTCTGGCCCGGCACTGCGACCCTGGACATCTATGGATGCAGGGCCAAACTACTGTAGATACAACATGGCAGCCATACGCCGTTATGCATTTTCCTTCCCTGTGGACATACCAAGCAGGAAGTGTCTAATTCTCACACAAAAAGGAGCACATGAATGAGGGAAGCTTACCTCCCGTCACCCTTGCTTCACTGGGTTCCATTGCTTCAAACACCTTCTTCACAGTCTAGCTCCATTGCTGAGAATGAGCCATGTTGGGGACATAAGTGCTTGAAGCATAGGGAAACCATGCTGGCAGGGAATGGTGGGAGTTGCAGGCCAATAAATGTAAACAATAGACCCCCTCAACACCTGCAATATACATGGATGGAGCTGCCATATTCTTAAATATACATGGCTGTCCCGATCTCATCTAATTTGGTCTAAAGACTCTGGCTTGTGGAGAACGCTTCAGATCTGATGGTTGAAAAAGAGGACATAAAAATAGGGCTCAATTTGTGTCATGGTCCAGTCACAGCATTTCTTTTCACTAACAGTGCTCAACCCTAAAACATATGGAATTACGATAAACTAGAGAGCTGTTAAGCAGAATGAAGCACTACGTTGGGAAGTCTTTCCCAAATCCTTGGTACATGGAATTGGAAATACTGTGTGGTGATTACAAAGTGTTTCTACACACCAGGGAATGGGGAAAGCGTTGAAATTACATTGAGATGCTTTCTGACTAATTTGAATTTTGGTACCTCTTTTTCCCACAAATTAAGCAGTGGGCCCCAAATTTCTAATGTTCATTTTGGAACTACTCTTTTTAGCAATCTACCAAGCACAGGAGTGGTTGTGCCGACAACCATCATGTGTTCCATCTTCCTGATATTAACTCTGGTTTTCCAATTATGAATCAATCCAGTCTGGTCTCCAACTAAACAGTTTACTGGCAATAAAGCTATTTAGGTGCTTCTGAGCTCATGTTGTGAATTTTGAGATTAGCAATATGAGGGGATCTTGTTCAGTCTAGTCGATGGAGAGGGAATGCATTTGTTCTTTTTCCCAAAGGTGAATAATTCTTTCCTGAAACTGACAAGAATATCTTTCACTGTAGCTGACTTGTGGATGTGGACAGGATTTGTCATGCTTCCCCAAATGTAAAGAATAGTTTCCCTTATGCAGACTTCTCTCATTTCCAGCACATCCTTTTCAGAACTAGCATGTTCACCACAGAAGCTTCAAGAGGAAATTAAGATTTTCATTTAATTAATGTTCCTCTCAAAAGCATTCTAAGAAATTTCCTCCCAGATGGCTTTGCAGGAGGTAACATATACATCACTCATACATCACTTGCATAAATAAAATATACCTTAGCTGCATATATGCAGCCCAGCATGTACGTTACATATACACCTTTTAGGAACCACCACCTCCATGTTAAACACACAACACAGTTTCAGCTCAATATCCTTAGCGACAAGCGCTATCTCCCACTGAGAGCACGAGATGTGTAATGTTGACTCTTCTTTCCTTTTTCGCACAACATCACAGTTTCTGTAATTAAAATGCATTAAATATTGTCACGCAGAGGAGGCGAGTAAAGTGCTTTTGCGTGTGGGACGCCAGATCTAAAAACATGTAAGATGTTGATGCTGTCCTCGGGACACTTAGCAGAGGCGTGGTTTGAGTAAGCAACATGGGGTGGCCACTACTGCTGCCATCTCATTTAAAAAAATAAATTGAATTTTAGGAAATATAAAGACCTTCATGGCTTGCTTAATCTTGTTTAGTTATGGTGTAACACTGTAGCTATGGAATATAATGATTTAATTGTGAGTCATGATCTCTATTCCACTGGCACTGAGACGGTCATCTCGCCCAGTCAGTTCCAGTATCAAAGCAAGCACTGTGGGTTTAATTATAGCTAGAACATAGCCGTATGAATTAATTAGTGTTTTCTCAGTTAGAAACTGATTAATATGAGTGGCTTTCCTGGTACTAGCATTTAGTCTGAGTTACAAGATTGTAAACTGAGGATTCCCCCACCTCAGTAGAACTATCCTGGCTTGATTTGTTCAGTGGCAAATACTGGTACTATTTACCACTGCTATTGGACCCTAACATCACACCAACATCTTGACCTGTGTATTCACAGCAGAACAGGAAGAACTTTCAGTAAGTTCACAAGTGATGGTGGGTAACTTTTCTGACATGGAGATGAGATTGTGTCAGGGCTGGAGGGGGAATAGAGAAGGATCATAACTGAGTGACAGAGCAGATATTTTGCATACCATTCCCTGGCATCACAAGTTAAAAGATCTTAGGTAGTTTTCAGGCCTCACTCTGCCATGAAAAGCTATATAAACCACTGCTGGTCAAAGAATGCAGGAAACAAATGCACATATGAAGTGGGCCCAGCACCCAGACATCCATAAAAGAAAGCAGATGCTAATTTGTTCCTTGGAGTTTGGCCAAAATAGCTCAGAAGTGACTTTTCTGAGAAAATCTCTGAAAACGTTCTTTAAAACGAAGTTTAAAAAAACAAAACAGTGAGCCAGGTTCATTTCATTTATTACATTTCTATACTGCCCAATAGCTAAAGCTCTCTGAGCAGTTTACAAAGATTAAAAACCTTAAATGTCAGGAGAAAAATAAATTAGGGAAAAGCTGTATATATGTATAAGGAGAAATGTGTCCCAAAATGCATACAAATTTTTATGTGAATTCTTAATATGGTGTCTAAATGTATACAGTGAAGATGCCAGGTGGATCTCCTTGGGAAGGGCATTCCACAGATCGGAGGCCACTACAGAGAAGGTAGCCACCCATCACACCATTTTGGTTGGTGGAACCCAGAGAATGGTCTTCGAAGATGACTTTAACGATCAGGAAATAACATAAGCTAGACTGGCCCTAAGGCATTAAGGGCTTTAAAGGTTAGCACCAACACTTGTGCACTGCAATTGTGTACTATAGGACATATGCCTCTAGTGCAGTGAAATCTTAAAATGGCCCTAAGAATAAATTATAAGAGGTCACCTTAGCTCAGTGGTACAGTACTTTATTTGTATATAGAAGGTCCCAGTTTCAATACTTGGCCTCTCCATTTATCAGGTAGAAGCTGATATGAAAGAACTCTATCTGAGACCCAGGAGAATCACTGCAAGTTGGAGTAAACCAGTGGTTTTTAATTGATGGGTCACAACCCAATAGTAGGTCACAAGATCAGTCCAGATGGGTCGTGGAAAAGCTGTTGCAACCATATTGGGCATGGAGAAAAATGTGAAAGTGGGTCCCATGTTGCATGTTTGGAGTCCAAAGTGAGTCTGGACCAGTTGAAGGCCACTGGAGTATGTAATACTGGGCTATGTAGACAAATGGCCTCACCTGGTAGGCCAATCTTCTTTGGCCATATAGATCTCTTAAACATATATACAGTATAGCAAGCCTGTACTACTCATGATCACTAAGCTGAACAGAATCACATGGTGGCTCATGAGGGGATCTATATGCTTGGCTGCCTGCTTGGGACTGCAAAAATAGGGAGATTGCCAAGCACCATGGCAGATCATACTGCATGGTTAGTAGCTTGGTGTGTCACCAGCTGTGTAGATCTCTTTTGTATTACAATAAGCTAAATATGCATCAAAGCAGAACAATCTCAGACTCTTCAGCTTAAGACATGAATGATCCAAACCTCCAGTAATAATGACTTTAGCATATATTTATTTGTCTAATAAACAAAAAGTTGTGAGTTGCCTTTTGGCTTAGAGACTGAACATTCGAGTTGACTGCAGAGTTAATGGCTTTTAAAAAAAAAAATGAAGTAAAAAAAATGCAACAAAAGCAACATGATATAAGTCAGCAAAATAGAAAAGGAGAATAGTCAACCACAAATTCTTTCAAAACAAAACAAAAAGTTTTGGACTGGCAGTGGACATTATAGAGTAAGGGTGCCAAATGGAGCATTTGGGAGAGGGCACAAGGGTCCTAAAGCAAGAACCCCCTGCTCCACGCACTTTCAGATCATCTTACCACAGTCAAAGACATAGCACAGAGTGAGGATGCCACAGATGATCTCAATGCACAGGAAACAACATATAGCAGTTGGTGCTGTCTGTGAGATGCATGGCCCAGCCCATTCAGGGCAGATATAAGAGCGGCAATATTGCCACCACTGGTGCCACTGGTTTGAAAAATGAAATTTGCCTAGCATACCCTTACCCAAACCGGTGCACTCCAGATATGTTGGAATACAACTTCAATCATCCCCAGCCAGAACAGCCATTGGCTTGCTGGCTGAGAATGGTGGGAGTTGCAATCCAACACATCTGGAGGGCACCAGGTTGGAGAATGCTGGTCTGGCATTAGAGATTTACTAGTATAAAGATTGTTTGCTACCAGATTTATCAGCAGTGATTACCAGTTTTACTCAGGAATAAGCATCACCCCAGAGTAAGGACCCATTGTCAGCCTGCAGACTCTTGAAGTTTGAAACTAGTGAGAGGGTAGAGAAGCATGAAGGGTTCAGAATAATCCTATCCCCCCCCTTGCAAAAAAAAAAAAAAACCCAACAACCCTGAATATCTATGGGCGAAGGTTAGTCATGCATACTGCTCAACAGCTGACTGAAATCCTTCTCATCAGAGAACATCCTCCAAGCTCCTATCTGGTTTGTCAGGATAGCAACCACTGTGAGATATGGGAGGCCCGTTCCACTTTTCATCTCCAAGTGACCATAGGAGAGGGGAATTGACCTCAAAGGAATCTTTCTCTGAGCCTAATCCCGCCTACGATTTATTCATTCTCTGATGGCGTTTTTTTAAAAAACCAAAAAACTGCATTTTTTTTCAGGCTGTCACATGAAATATAACTAAAGTGTGCTTTAAAAGAGACCCCCATCATCCCAAGAAAAGGCTAGTAAAGTTGGTGGCAAGCACTTTTGTTTTATTTATTTATTACTAATACTTGTATACCGCTTAATATAATAAAATCTCTTAAGCTGTTCACATAAAAAGATTAAAAATTACATTTAAATACATGATTAAAAACAAGTTTAGTCGCAGTAACAATGCAAACCACGTATAAAATACACTATTAAAAATTACTTTTAAAATGAGTTATCAAATGAAGTTGTTTCATTTTCTCTTAAAACTAACAAAATTAATGAGTTAGGGCTGCAATCCCTAACCACACTAGGAAGGAAGGAAGACCCATTGGACTCTGCTAAGTGAACATGCATATGATTGCGCAATAAGAATTGAAATCTAGGGAACAGAAAATTAAACAGTGTATTTCAAACTAACTCCAAACTATAAAAGTTCTGTGTGTGTGTGCGTGCGCCTGTGTGTTTAAAGGCAGACCATTTTATAAATATTACTTGAGATGTAAGAAATGCTCAGATATGTACTGGCAGGTTGTCTCCAAAAGTAATAGCATAATCATATTCAAGATACCAGACCAAATTAATACAGGATGAGATGACTCTTTCATCACAGCAGGAAAGCTCAAAGGGAAAAAAACACACTCACACTCACTCACACACACACACACTGTCCTGAATATGGATCAAGGTTTTGCGTATTTCAAGGGGCAAGACAGCCAGGTACATGGCAACGCAGAAATGTTTATCTTGGACTGAGATTAGGAAGTGGCATATCTGCAGAAGCCCTTGAAATGCAATGACGTCCTCAGAATTATGAATAATTTTCATAATCAAGGGAATACACCATCGAGCACTGAAAGATAAACTTCCTACATTACATTTAGGAGACATGAAAGTACTTCTGCATTATGCCAATATGTCTAAACTCATGTTGACAGATAGTGGGCATGAGCCGTCCTCTTCTTGCACTCCACTTTGCATGTGGAAAGGAGTACCCCCAAAAGGCTCAATGGATATAGACCTTTCCCCGCCTTGCTCGCTGGGGCGGGGAGAGGAGGTTGCGGGCGAGGATGGGGTGAGGTGACGTTGGGGGCCACCATAGGCTGGCCCCAGGGTGGTGCCACCGGAGATAGGAGGAGTCTGTGGCTATTTAAGTGGACCAGGACCCCTCCAAATCTCCACTGTGTGCTGCGCAGCTCCCTCCCGCCCTCCCCTGTTGTCAGTGTGGGTTCGCCGGTCGTCCTTTTCGAGGCCAAGTAGGAATTTTTTGCTCACAATCTAACTTGGTTGTGAGTTTTTTCGCCTACTTCACACTGCAAAAGCAGGATGGGTGATAACTAGGTTAATTTGGCTATTTGGTCACTTTATTTGGCGGTAGGAGCGGGCATCTGTTATGTTTTCTAATGGTGAGCATTCACGGGCACTATTCAAGTGATTGGTAACGCCTGCGGTCAACCACTGAGAGCCCTGCGGCATCAGTTGGGGGGACAAGGCTTACCTTTGGGGGCCAACCCGTCTCGTCTACTCGGAGCCCTGCGGCACGAGGGGAGACGACACCGGAAGGCCACCCCACCTCAGATTGGGGAAGCTCAGGGGGCGGCGAAAACCAGGCACCACTTCCTGGGCTGTGAATGTCTCGCCCGACCCCTCCAATGGCCTGGCTGGCCATACCGAAATGCTCGCTTAGGTTACCTCCCCCCTTATTTGCTTGCTTTCCTTGTAAATAAATAAAGTGGCCCTTGTTTAAATCCCAATTCTGTGTCGCCTCTTCATTTCTCATCCTTCGCTCCGCAATTGAGTGTCCAAAGCATGAGAAACATGTAGGCACAGCCTTGTGGAGGAGCAGCATGGGTGGATCTACACATGTGTAGCTTATACAGGCATCCCATGTCAGGTAACTGACAGCCTGCTGCAGTGTGTATGTTCCCATTGAGCTCTATGGGCACCCCCCCCCAATGCATGCAAAACATACCCTATGATGTTTCGCTTCAAAGAAAATTCTAACAAACCAGAATCTTCTTTGGAGATGGCCATGCCCTCCTACATTTATGTTATAGTAGCATTTTTAGCACAGGAGTGAGAGCAGGAACACTCCTGCACCACCCAAAAGTTATGAAACCTAATGGCCAAATTAATGCCAAATTAGAATAAGTTAGACATAATGCTAAATTAGAAAGTCAGTCCAGTGGTTTTGAATAAAAGTAACAGCAGGTGTGGGGACCGTAGTTGTGGTCTGGGAACATTTCTTCTCAGGATAATAGTAGCATGGGGTTGATTTTCATCAGGATTGTGATATTACTGAGGTTATAAATTATATATAAAATGGTAGGCTTCCTAATGATGCATTTTGCACCACCCCATTTGAACCCAAGGTAACTACCAGACTAGGCATTATTTTGGAAAATAAAATAATCAAGAATTGGTAAATAACAGTGAATCCTAGTGGCAACAGCCAGATACACACTTGGCAAGACGGTGGCTTCAGCCAGTATCAGTATTTCTTCCCTTAAAACTAAGGTACAAGCCTTCAGTCTCATCATCGCTCATACCATACATATGAACATAAAATCTGGAAGCCAGCCTGAACTGCAGGATAAATGTTAGAAATTGATTTAGAGTAAACAGACTTTTCAAACTGTTCTGCAGCACTTTCCTTTAAAACTCTCATGTTTGGAAGGAAAGAAGGAAAGCTTAGCATGGTACAATTTTATATTTTAAAAAAGTGTAGCATCTTCACATGGGATGACATAAGACTGCTACTGTGATGTACAATGATGCTTTAAAAAGTATGTAGGGGGGATATATCTCTGATATACATTGCAATATTGATAGTTTAATTCAAGACCAATTAAAGAAAAAGAAAAAATGGGATAAAAATGGGACATAAATAGTTGAATTCAAGCATTCAATAGTGCAAGTGGAAATAAAAATTCAGAAGTTCTAAGCTCTGACAAACCCTTACCTATGGATGTGACCATTGCACATTCTTCAATGATTCAAATACTTTTAAGCACTAGAATGTATTCATGAAATTCCAGCTACTTTATGCTGGAGTACTTCCATTGCCCCCAGAGGACAGTTGACAACTGAGGATGGGCTTTCTAAGCCAATTGCCCTGGTGTTTTTATTGAGATAGCAACATTCTACACAATAAATTGCAGATAAGGGATAGCAACAACTGGAATACAGCGACTTTTATGCATAGGATAATTCTCTACAATTTTATTTATCCAAACCAAATGGGAGAATGTCCATAACATTTGGATCAGCAAAAAGGCAGCAAAAGGGAGGTTAATGGTTGCTACGTCCATATTACTTGATTTTATGAGGACTGGCAGCTGAGTGTGTGAACTAACTAAAATATTGTGGCATTTGCGATGATATCTGAGCAGATATGGAAGTCCTATCACGTTCACTCATATAAGTCACCATAATGTTGCAGTCATCAACTGATAAGCATACATCAGGCAACCTGCACTAAGTTATATAAGTTTAAACTCATGTAGAAGTAAGTGTCTGAGTCAGAAGGGGGGGATGTCATGGTTGGACATCATCTAAACCAAATTTAGATGGCAATGGTAACTTTATACATAAATAAACCTCAAGGTAATCACTGGGTATGGTTTTCTTTCTCACACACCCATACTCCACAATATGTGGGGTAACTGCAAGATCACATTTAAAAAATATTAGTGTACTCTATTCTGTATAGAGTTACTCACTGAAGTATAATGACAGCATTGTCTAGGTAACAGAAAAGTACTGTGAACATGATTTAAAAACACACTGAATATCATACTTTGCAGCTTAAACTACAGGTCCACCCTTTGGAAAAATTCTACTCCACTTAACCAAAGCCAGAATCTACACAATGCTGTCCAAGAGCCAAACATTGTATTAGTTGCCATTTCACATTGAGAAACTTATCCAATGTTCATTCCAATCCATTGACTTCCAAGATCTTTGAATCACTTGTTTGAGATACTGTTACAGCACATTCCTCTACATGTCTATTCAGATGTCAACCCATTGAGTTCAAATTTAGATAGCAATGCATTCAGTGGGGCTTACTCTCAGATAAGTGGGTATAGGAACATTACAGACGTTGTCATGGCCATAAGCATTTTACAGTATACGTAATGTAGCTCCTTTCACATGTGGGACATGAAGTTTTATATTTCCCGCTTCTGTAAATCCAATGAAAAGGCCACTATGTATATTTGATTTAAGAATTGCTCTTTTCCATTTTCTATCCAGTATTAACAACATTCACACGTGCCAGACAAAAAGGCACGCTTAACACCACTTACAAAAATATCTTAAGCCTGTGCTTGTATGAACCATGTTCTTTCCAATAGAAACATGGAAATACAATAACATTTTCCCATCAATCAAAAGTTCACTTATGGTACTAAGTGCTTATAAACTGCTAATGTCTGCATTCTTCACAAAGCAGAGAAACTGAAGTACATCGTCGCCCTGTGTTTTCCAAACCTGTTCAATCACTGACCAGAAGAAATCAGTAATCAACGACAAAGAAATTGAATGAAACAGACCTTTGTAAAGCTAAACAACAATTGATCCGAAATAAATACTAGGAAGGTTGCCCTAGTTCTCTGCTGAGCTTTTTATTTTCTTCCTCCAAAGTTATCCCACATCATTAGCGAGAGTGGTACACACAGTGGCCATACCAATATCTTTCCAAGGCAAAAAAGGACTCTTGCAAATTTTTAGCCACTTTCTATTTCTCATAAGGGGAAGAGATAATATCGGCCAGGCGGGGGAGGGAGGGAGGGAAGGAGAGACACAGACACCCCATAACCACATTTATAGAGTGAAGCAGTCCTTTCAGTGAATTGGGGGAAATGCTGTTTCCCATAATAAACTGACCTTATTGGCAAATAAATACCGGCTTGTACCTGTGACACATGGCATCAAGCATTCAGTCCCATTCATTGTATTGGAAGGCATGCTATATATCTGTTCCTCGCTGGCTATAATAAGACAGCTTTAATTGGAGTTATACATACCTGCCCATACCAACTGTATTCCAGCATTGTAACTGTAGGGAAAGCCAAACCTTAGAAAACTCAGAAAAGTTTGTGAATACCCACTGTTTCATTAAGTGCAAAGCTAATGCCTGCACCGCTTCTGTCCCTTTCAAGGGAGTGTTCTCCAGTCTACCACTTTTTTACTGAGCCACCAGCAATGCTACAATTCGAGCTTTGTTGAAGTGTTGTACTCGGACCGCTAAAACCTGTTGATAATGAACCTGAACCCATTATTTTGAGTCAATGAATTGAAAGAAATAGGGCAAAGAATGAAAGCCACAGGGCCAATTACCAGCATTCTTTGATGTATTACTTGCTAGCACACACCAAATCACTTTGTGTCTTTGTCTTGATCCTCTCTGTTATTCATTAATTATTCTGGAAGGGTTAGAGTTCAGATAGCTAATTGCACAGACAGTCTTACTTGGTGGGGATTCTCCCTACACTGACACTTTCCCCAACTGTGCCCAGCCACCTTGTATTATGCCAATTAATCCAATTCTTGGCATTTTTGCACAGACTTCCAGGCTTTTTTTTTTAAAGTTATGCCTAAAATGTTTTCTCACTCACCCACCCCAATCATAAGAAGATGCCGTTTTAAGAATTTAGTAGATAGTAAAGATTTCAAGGTGCTACAGGGACCCTGGTTGGCTTTGCTACAACAGACTGCCATTCTAGAAACCATTGGCTGAATCATATTTCCTCACGTTTCCTAGCCACGGACATCTCAATCTGTCTCTTCATAAGGGCACCCATACTTGGACGTCTCTTTGACAGATCAATACAACTTTAACAATGGTCTGTTCTTGCTCCCATCACTTCCTACAAACACATTGCAATGGAGTGCTCATTCCTTCACGTCTCTTTCAGAAGTTGTACAGAAGCTATTCCCAACCTCGTGGCCCTCCAGAAGTTTTTGATAATGGCTCCTAGCATCTCTGACCATTGGCCATGCTGGGGCTGATGGTACACAAAGTCCAAAGAACTGGAGGACACCAACTTTGAGAAGCCTGCTGTAGAGAATTACACTAGGCACCACATTTGATTGTTACACCTGTCTATAAAGGTATTTCAGAGAGTAATTTTCTTTACTCAGACTTTCCCTCATTGATTGTGCTGCCCAGTTTGTTTGTTAATTATGGTGTTTTGAGTATTTTATTTTAATGTTTTATAGATGTTTTATGCAAATGCTGTTGTATTCATTATGATTTATTTTAATGTATTTAATCCTATCTTTGTGAACTGCTTAGATATGAATATATAGAATTTTTTTAATTTACATTATTTATATACTGCTCCCCGTCCAAAAGATTTCAGAGTGGTGAACAACAAATAGACTAAAAGAATAAAAACGCCATATTAAAAATTGCTACTTTTAAAACAACAAAGTTCTGATAAAACCTGATCGATATACAATATGGTAAGCAGCATATAAATTGGGTAAATAAAATAAATAATTGCCCGTGGTATATGCCAAATATTGCCATTGTTTTCTGAAACACACTCATAGGCCCAGTTCGGACGACATATTAAGCAACGGAGGGGTTAATAGCGTACTAACCAGGAGTTAAGAAGGTGGCGCTTTCCACATGACATGCTGCAGCCGACGTTGCTCTGCACCAGCAAACACACCGGCTGCAAATAACGTACGCGGCCGTGATGGACAGTCCGCCCGCCATTTTGCCCGACCAGCAACCTCCGCAAGTCCTCCCAGAGGTATCCCAGCACACACTGCAGTTCGAAAGCGATGGGCGCCGCCATTGAAGCTGCAGGAGGACACACCTCTCAAACACCTTTGGACGCTCACAGGCAATGGTCGGGACACACTAGCTCCAGCCGGAGAAGCACGCAGGAGGAGTGGCTACGCCAACACAGCGGCCGCCTCCCGCCACCACCACAGTGCTCCAACCACACGACAGGCAGCCCATCCCAGGGTTCGAGCCACGCCCACCCTACACAGGAGGAGGGATAGCTGCGAGGGCAATCAATGTCCCCAATCCCCCATCCATAACAACCTCCCCCTGCGGGCAACTACCCACACACAAAGGAATGAAGGCAAGAGAGGGGGAAAGTGGAAAAACTTTATTCAGCGGGGAGTATAAAATTGGTTACATGGGCACAAGGCCACTGCGAAGCAAGGGCAGAATCAACGGGAAGGCCAGGTACCCCCGGGATGAGAGCAGGCGACTGGGAAGGCACAGCGGTGAAGAGGGCACAGCAGGGCGAGCATCTCCAAGCAGCAAGCGCCGGAAAGGGACGAAGGGAAGGCAGAGATGGGTGCCATGCCAGGAAGTGACAGTAGTCCACAGAACGGAACCCACGGCCCCAGGTCACACAGGGTGTGGGTAGTGCCGCCAGATCCAGTCACCGATGCTCTCGCGCACCCAGGAAGCCTCCAAACGGGCGCACCGCTCCCCAACGGGATTCACAGGACCAGACAACGGCACGCCCATCCACAGCAATGGTATCCGCGTCCTCACCCACCCAGGGCAGATCAGGGTGCTTGGCCAGTAACATCCCCACGGGACTCGCAGATGTTGTGCAGGATGCAGCAGCACACCATGACGTCTGGGATGATGTTGGCCTGCATGTCCAGCAAGCTAAACAGGGAGTGCCAACGCTCCTTCAGACGCCCAAAGGCAGCTCCATGGGCAGGCAGGCACAGCAGTGGTGGTAGTTGTATTTACGCTACACGTTTGTGGGGGGGTAGCGGTACAGGGCCATCAGCCACGGCTGCAGGGCGAAGGCTTGGTCTGCCAGGAGCAACGGACCCACCGCACACCTGCACATGGAAGCGGGGCCGGACTTCAGGAAGTGACCCGATGACAGCTTGGCAGCCAAGGGGGAGTTCCAGAAGATGGCTGTGTCATGGCTCCGCCCAGACACGCCTGCATACACATCCAGGAATCGACCCTTGGCATCCACCACCGCCTGGAGAACCATGCTGTAGAAATGCTTGCAGTTGAAGTACTCCTCGCCACGGGAGGGGGGCCAGGATGCATACGTGGGTCGAGTCCAGAGCTCCCACCGTCCGCGGGAAGCCCAGGGCACGGAAGTCACGCATGTTCTCCCACTCATCCCCCATCCGGATGATGTCGGACAGTTACAGCTTATTCAGCATGCTCACCGTCTCACGGAAGATCTCGCAGGCAGTGGACACACCCACCCCGAAGATCGTCAACAGCGGCAGGTACCCCACGTTGAACGCCAGCTTGTACAGTGTCAGGCCCAGACGGCGAGAGACCGGGATGCACGGGCGCATGACGGTACACTCTCTCTGCAGGACAGGGGTCACCTCGGCCACCAGCACCTCGAACGTTGCGCAGGACATGCGGAAGCTCCCACGGAAACGCTCGTCATCCCAGTCCTCCAGTTTCTGCATCACCGTCCACCTGGCATCCATCTGGGGGAGCACCCAGCAGCGGACCATCTCGCACTCATCAAGGAGCTCGGCCGATGTCGCCATGCTGCTGGCCAACGCCTCTGTGGTCGCCGTGCCCATATCACGGTGGTGAAACAGCGGCATAATGGTTGCCCACAAACAGGGCAAAGCCTCGGCAGCTCCAAGAGGCCATCGGCCGTCGGCCGTCCCGAACACCGGCTCTGTGGGCAATGCACCACCCAGGCACCGCAGGCAGGCACATAGCACGTCCTCCTCGTCGCCATCGCCATGGTTCAGAGTGGCTGCCTGGATCGCTGCCTTCAAGCAGGCCGTTGTAAACTCCCTCCGGGACATAGTCGCCAGTGCTGGAGTGGCCAGAGGGGGGGCAGGCAGGACGGAGTGGCAGGGCAGAGGGAGGGGGGGCAACGCACCCAGCATGGGACTGCCCTCTACGGGAGTGTGGGAACGGGAGGCCAGGCAGGATTTGTTATGGCTGAAGCGCACCTGCAAGTGAGGGGATTGAAAGGAAGTGGGCGCAGGGGGTAGAGCGATGGGGCCTCGCCGCTGCAGGAGGAGGCAAGGGCACTACAGAGGGGGGAAGGGCGACAGGCTCTCATGGTGGTGAAAGGGACTATGGCTGGACGTTGTTCGGACGGCAGCAATGGCAGACGCTCCGCTCCAGACATCGAATGCGACGCAGGACTTCTCCCAGGGCCAGCGTGGAGGTGCCGTGCCGTCTGGGCCCTCCGCCATCGGCGAATGGCATGGCGGAGGGAGCGCAGCCTCCCGGGGGGGGGGGAACAGAAGGGGAGGGGGGAGGCCAGCCATCAGTGACATGGAGGATGGAGCCGTTCCCCTGCACCTGGCCCATATGAACTGTACACCAACCTCCACAGTGCAGGGCCCTATGGCGTTGGGAGGTGCAGCTCACGCAGAGCCCTGCAGGCCTGTAGGGTGCTGCCATCTCGATGGGAGCGGGCTGCAATGAGAGGAAATGGAGCTGGGACAGAATGGCATCCAGGGTTTGCAACAATGTTACAGGGGGACGCTGCATCTTCATGGCCTTGGGCAGCCAAAACGGGCTGAGGGAGGCGGTTGCCATAGTGACGGGAAGCTAGAGAGGGCTTGTTGCACCATGGAGTGGGGGTGACACGTCTACTATCTACTGCCAGGGGCCCTCGACAGGTGGGCCAAGGGGTCCGTTGCATGCCCGGAGCTCAGTACATGTCATGATGGGATGGGCCCTCCGTCCCCTCCACCTCTCCCTCCTCGTCAGATTCTGGTGGGGAGTCCCGGGTCCACTTCGCCCGGCTGCCTAAGCGTCACCGCTCCTGCCCTCCAGCCTCCCCCACTGCCATCCCTGAGGCACCTGCTGCTGCAGGTGTCGCTCGTGGGGACCGGTATGGTGCAGGCACTGGCGCCGGCAGGTACTGCTGAGGCGGCTGTGGCATGTATCTGTATGGCGGCATGTAGGTACGCTCCCCGGAATGACTGAGTGAGCTCCCTGAGCACCTCGGTTTGACGGTCGATGGCTGCTGTGCGCTCGCGCATGCTTCGGTCAATGATGGCGTCGGTGGCCGCCATGGCCTCGGCCATCCCATTGACATGATCCTGCAGACCTTGATGCATGTCCCGTCCCACCTCCCATATGGCTTGGGCGCAATCTTCCACGGCTTGGGTGGCCGTGCACGTGGCCCAGACGGTGAGGACGCGCTCCTTGGTGCGCCTGGACTCCTCCTCACCTGCCATGCATGTGAATAGCTCATGGATGCGTCCCCCTGTCGTCTCCGTGGCCGTGACCAGGTCCCTTGCCACCTGCAGCCAGTCTGCCTTACGCCTGTTGCACATATGGGCACACCTCTGTACGTTGGTCAGGGAACGTGATGTCCTCGCCGGCACGCGGGGGCAGCGGCTCCTCCTCTAGGGGGGCTGCGCCCTCCATCTCCATGATCTCCGCCTGCAGTGGGCCCTCGATCTCCTCCTCAAGCATGGCCTCCCCGACCAGGAGCTTGCCTTCCAGAGGTGCATCCTCTTCCATCGCCTCTTGTTCCACGAAGGTGTCGTCAGTGGCCTGCGTATCGATGTCCAGCAGCTCTTCCTGGGTGGTAACAGTTCTGGCTCCAGGGCGTTGCCCACCTGTAGCTCCATGAGCTGCTCTATTGCACCCTGCACCTCCTGTGACACCGGCCCAGTCTCCGTCACGGCGTCCATGATGTTGCAGGCGAACCCCTCCATCGTGGTGCTGGGCCTCGCCGACCCCAGCTCCTTACGCGGTGCAGCCTGTGCCCGCCCTACTCCCCCTGCGTCGTCGGCCTGACATGTGTTAGAGGCCGGCGCCCTTGGATGTGACGGCCCTGGCTCATCGTCCTCTACCTGCAACTCTGCACAGATCAGCCGTAGGAAGGCCACGGGGCTGTTGGTGCTGGAGGAGACTGTCGCGGGGGAGGCGCTCCTTGAGATGAGGGCCGTCCTGGGCGGCACAAATGGCAGTCGCGGCAGTAGTGATGTGCTTTGGGATCCCACTGGTCCAGTCCTTGCCTTCGCCATGCCTGGCCGTGGTTCCGGTGCTGCCCTCGCTGCCTGCTTGCCGGTGAGTGGCGGTCGTGGGGCGTCCCTCCGTGGCTGCGCCATGGTTCCCTGGTCGCGGTGTCCTCCTTGCGGCGGAGCCCTTGGGCCTGCCAGGCTTGTTGTCGCATGCATGGCAGCTCGACAGTGGCAACCCCACTGCCTGCGGTGTGTCCCGGCACGACATCATGGCGCTCCACCAGCAGGCATGCCAGTTCATCATAGAAGGGCATGGTGCGTGGCTGGACTCTGGTTTTTTTATTGCGCGTGACGATCTCCTTGAACTTCCTCTTCAGTCCGTGGAGCTTGTCCTTGCATTGCTTGGAGCTGCGGGTGTGTCACCATTCCCCCATCTGCGTGGATAGCCATGGGTAGAGCTGGTTGTGCCTGGCTGTGGCCATGATCCTCCTGGCTTCCGGGCTGCCCCACAGTTCGATGAAGTTCCCGATCTCTGCCTTGGACCAGTGCTGCGCTCTGCGTCTTTCCGGGGGGTCTTGACTGCTTCCCTCCCCTGGGGTTTGGGAGCTGGCGTCTTCGGGCTGGCAGACCCGCCTCCCCTCTCTGTCTGGGTCCATGGTGCTGGCAGGAGTGCGTTACAGTGGTGCCGGGTGTCCCTGTCCTGGCCTGGTGTTCCCTGTCCCGTGTGCTTGTTGGATGGTGGGTGCTGGTGGGCAAATGTGCTTGCTGTGAATGTGCCCTGTGTGGAGGCGTTGTTGTTGTTGCTGGCTGGGGGCTCTTCGTGTCCTTGGGATTGTTGCGCATACTTTCGGCTGTTTGCCACAACATTCGCAGGTGGCCGATCGGCGACCACGGGCGCCCTTTGCCTTGGCATTCTGTGCATCTTGGGGATGTGCATGGCTGATGCTCCTTGTCCAGCTGTGTAGGGTGGTTGAGGGGAGGGTGCTCGGCGATCGCCGCTTCCCCGACCTGCCTGCTTCTGGGCGAGGCGAGGGGTGTGATGGCTGGGCCATGGGGGTGGGAGTCGCCTGCATTGCTGTGCTCCCTGGTGGGTGGGGGACAGTGCCCCTTGTTCCTGGGTGCCTGGGGGCACCTGGGGGTGTTGTGTGTCCTGTTGCCTCCCCCTTCCTTTGCTCTGGTTCCCTTCTGGCATCCTCCCTTTCCTGTTTGGGTGGCTGACAGAACGCACGGGGCGAGTGCTTGCAGGATCCGGCCCTTCGTTGCGCTCTGTGCCGGCTGCCAGGAGTGGGCGGGCAAGTGTCTTTGGTTGCTATGGTGGCGCAGCTGGCAAGCTGTTGGGGGTGTGGCTGAGCAGCTGCCCGTGTTCGGCCACTCTTGCCGCTTTCCTCTCTGGTCTTCCATTGTAACGTACGCACCCTCCAGACGACATTTTAGTCAATTGACAAAAGCTCTAAACAACATGCAAGTGCATTGTTTTGTTCCGTTGTTTATTTCTCCCACTTAACGTACTGTGGGTTGTGTGTGCGTTGTGTGTTACTCCCCAGACAACACGTTAAAAAACGCAAATGACGGTTATTTCCCTAACCCTCCGTTGCTTAACGTGTCGTCCGAATTGAGCCAGAGATTAACATCTAATAGCATAGCTTTCCAATATACACAGACAATGACCTTGTTCAGATGACACCCTAAGCCATGGTGGTTAAACATTTTGAGCTAAACATTATGGCTTAGCATATCATGTGAACCATGACTTAGCAGGTCGTGTGAACAATTCCTAACCATGGAGGCTACATAACCATGGTTTAAACATGATCACTAAGCATTTGCTGCAAAAGGGTTAGTGGCTTAGTGCTCATGTTTAAACCATGGTTATGTAGCCTCCATGGTTAGGAATGGTTCACATGACCTGCTAAGTCCTGGTTCACATGATATGCTAAGCCATAATGTTTAGTGGCTTAGCATGTTGTCTGAACAGGCCCAATACAATGAAGAATCCTTTGGTCTGTGTATGAATGTGTATGTGTCAGTATACTTACATATGTACTCAGGAAACACAGTTTGACTAATCACATATTTTTTCTAAAGAACACATGACTGCTGAGCTTTCACCCTAAAATCCTGAAGACTTGGGCTACAATTTGAAAACAGGTTGTCACTTGGAAGATTGGAACCCACCAGTATCAGTATGGTGTATCCAGGCAAAATACCACTGTAATACCACTGGTATTACAAGCAAAAAATGTGTTTGCAGATTATAATTTCCAGCACTAACCAGTATCCTACAGTCCTTACTAATCTATAACATAACTTCTTGTAAAGTTAATATACAAGTGATAAGATCAGTCAATGGAGGGGCAATGAAGTATGATTTGGCTCAGTGCAAATCATCTCAGAAATAGTATTTCCTTATATTCAGACCTGTATTACCCTCTAGATATGGAGTAGGCCAATGATTTAAGCTCCTGGAACTTTTGAGATGGAGTAAAAAAGATGGACTGCATCATCAGTTTGTTTTCAGAGCCCTTTTAACCATAACTTTTGCATTTTGGACATGCTGCCTGTAAATCTCCATCAGCAACTTTTTAGTATGCAAAACCCAATACCCAGCAAGCGGTCAGGTCAAAAGAACAATTCAATAATTACAGGAGTCTTTCATAACAATCTGTAGAACACCCTGGAGCATAGGGTAGTTGTCAAGCAGGATTAAAGGCAAAAGTTTGTTTATAGATTTCATTTTCAGCTGCAAGAATCTAAATAAGCCTGGGACCAAATTTGTCTCCCCATATGAAGACAGATGCCATACAAGATTATTAATAATGTCTTTGTTAAGACATGTGATATCCCATACATACATTCAGAAAGCTCCATCTTCAGGTAAGAGTTGTGCAAACTCTTTCTGATTAGCCTACTGCTTTGGATAGTATCTATGTTTTTGCATTCTAGGTTGAGCTGTTAGCTCGGCTAATACTAAATCCCTATCCTCTCAGACCTCTTAAATGTCCAATTCCAAACTCAGTTTGCCATGCCATCAAACCTAAAATGGCAAGAAATAGTTCAAGGGATCAATAAAAAGGTCCATCATGTACATTGTATGGCCTGCTTCCGAAAATGATGTTTCTCTCACATCAGTTCTGCAACAGATTCAAATGAGTTTGGATTCCTAAGAAATCTGACTATAGATTCTACAGGAAATTTCTCTTCCAAGTCACATGGATTTTTTTGGATTTGCAGTACAGTTTTTCACTGGGGGGGGGGGTGTTGCACAAATTCACACTTGTGCTAACGTACATTAGTGCTAATGCATATGAACTAATGTGCATTAGTGCATTTGCACCAGTAGAATGAACGAAGTGGAACAAAATTCTAGTCAAAAAAAGCTGATCCATCAATTAGTGGACAAAAGACTCCTGACAATCTGTGAAACACAGATGGAATGGATTTAACAAAATCTGTGCATTCCTAACTCTGGCCATGCCTACACCATGGATTTCCCCCGGGATTGTCTCTGGGTTGTCCCTGTGAGTCCAAATGCCACACAGGAGATCCCGGGGGCAGGCAGGGACGACCTATCCATTTTCCTGGGGTAACGGCTTGCCCAGTTATCCTGATTTTTCCCACAGTCCCAGGACCATCCCAAGGACTGCGGGCGGTGTGGGTGCTGCTCCCAGCTCATCCCACATCCCCGCAAGTAGCAGGGCTCTGGAAATGGGCACAGAGCTGCGCAGGGGCAGTTCATGCCCATCGGGGATGGCGGGGGAGTGGGTTCAGGGTGTTTCTCTTTTTTTAACTCACTTTTGTTGGTGGAGCGCAATTGCGCTCCATCTCTGTCGATTAAAAAAAATGGCTCCTGCAACGTCCCTCTTACATTCCGGGATGTCGCGCTGGCATGTGTACACTGGGGGTGATCCTGGAAGCAGAAAATCCTGGGATCCTCCACCCTGCGTCCCGGAAGGCCCTGTGGTGTAGAAAGGGCCTCTGATTGACAGTGTGGCTTCAGGAGGTTTTTCCCCTCACCTGCTATCTGATTCTTTTATCTGGAGATACTGGGTATTGAACCTCGGACCTTCTGCATGCTAAACATGGGCATTACTGCTGAGCTCCAGTCCCCTCCCAGAGGGGGTGTACTCACAACTACACATTTATTTTTCTGTTGGAAAAGACTGATGGCTCACTTTTCTCTTAAATCAAGGTCAAATGCATTATGGATCAACTGCAGAAAGCATTCAACCCCGCAGTTCTTGACTGGTGTTAGGAGAAAAGTTTTTAAGTCTGGGTTGTATCCAATGTTAGTCTAACTTAAGGCTCATCCATTGCAATGGATCTACTCTAAGAAGGATACAGCCCACTGTTTCAGGGTCTTCTTTCTCCCTAGAACTCCCATGCACATCCAAACACAAGTATACTCCCTCTTGTACAAATGCACATTTACACACTCATACAATGTCATAGTCATACATAGATACAACTATGGTGGGGTAAGTGACAGGGCTCATTCTCTCTCTAAATGCTCTTGGGGCTATGGCTGGGGTGTGGATGGACAAAAGGAAGAAAGGATCATCTCCTTCCTTTATCCCCTTCACTTATCCCTCCAATCCTAAATTCTCTAGCCACAGAAGCAAAACAGTGAGTTTCCACTCATAACTTCTCTTCAGAAGAAAGCAATGGTGTGGCTGCATGTGGATTCTACGGTGGGGAGACCCTAACTTCTCCCCACCCTGGACAATTTTAGAAAAAAGGGCTACGGGCATTATGTTTCAAAGACATCCCTTACGCCTGCATCACTATCAATTTCAGGCTCTCCACTTAGATTTACACTTTACAAACAGAGATAGGGTTCACTGTAATTATAGAAATAAAGAGTCGATCTGCATCTGTGGGCTGTGTTCAGATGAAGATGGTCAAATTAAGCTACTTTAATGAAAGGACTATATATATTCCCTTTTATTGTGAATTTAACAGAACAGAACACAAATCATGAAATAAAAAGAAATTTAAGAAATTTACATGTATAGGAATGTCAATTGTTTTCCTCAAATGCACCATTCTTGAAAAAAAGGGGGAGCAAGGGTTGTGCATAGGTTTCAAGAAAAGGACCATATGTAAGCTAAGACAGACTGAGGTGAACATGGAAATAGGTAGGCTTAGATTAGCTTAACTCTGCATTCAGTTGTGGCTGTGGGGTAAAATCATGCTTATAGAGCAGGGTTGGAGAGTCCCTTTCATCCAGGGCCAAATCCAATTTTGGAGAAGCTCTCAGGGAGCACATTCTTGTGGTGGGAGGGCTGAAGACAAAGGAGGTGTGGCTAAAGGCAAAAGGGGTGAGGAAACACAGAAAAACAAACAAACAAACAAACCCTATTTTAGTTTAAATCAACTTACTGCTAACAACAAAGCCTTAGGAGGGGCATGTGATATACAGCAAACATGTTGAACTTCAACTAACATCATAGGAATCCAACACTACAGCAGCATTTTTGTTTTCTTCCATTAAGAAAAGCAGTCCATTCTTCTTGTATGTTTATTGCTAACAACGATTACAATGAAACCCCTATAGCAGTCCCAAAGAAAATCCAAATATGGCACAATTGATTTGGTTTTCTAAACAAAGCAAGTTTGAAGCTGCAATCCTGAACAGACTTACTAGGAAATAAAGCCCAATTGAGATCAATGGCACTTGTGTCTGTGTAAACGTACATCGAATTTGTAATTCCCAACCCAACCTCCTACACGCATGCATGCACGTACGCAAACACACACATACTTTTTACTAAAGCAAATTATTGCCCGGATAATATTTCACACATTGGGAAGTGCTGTGTAAAGCCATATACAGCAGTATCAGCAAACTGCACATGGACCATAACATGATCAGCCCCTTTGGTGTACAATCCCACTGCACTCTTGAAGCATTTCTCCATGAAAGTGGGACAGCCTCGCTTACGTGGAATTCCATAGACACATCAAACTACCATAGAACCTGGGACTATGGCTATCAGGTTTGAATGACTCATCATAACCAAAGGTATGAAGTACCTGAAAGGTTTCTATTATGCTTCTTTTAAAACACACACACACAAGTCAGTATAGCGGGAAATACTGATCAAAATTGACCATTATGATAGCCACTGAAGAGCTAACATAATGCTACACATTAATGTACAATCGTGATGAATGCATCTGATCCGTTGCTAATCTCTCTGTCCTCTGAACCTTCCCTCCCATTGTCACCAATTCAATGTCTTCCAAAACTTCGGGGGGGGGGGGCTTTTAACCCCTGCTGTGATTTTAAAGTGGAAATAATAAAATTGCAAGAGTTAAACATTAATATTTCATTCTTACATTGTGCCTTTTCTCATATATATATATATATATATATACACACACACACACACACACACACACACACATACATACACACACACACACACACACACACCAATTACAATTTGAACTTCAGCTAACTGTAAAAGACTGCAGACTTCACTCAATTAGCAGTAATAGGATTAAAAACATAGCTTTGGAACTGAAGATTTAAACAGAGGGGAAATCTTGGCAAATACACACTGCATGCACCAAATTAATCTCAAAATAAATATGCGGCCTAGGGTAAAGTAACTGGAATGTGGAATTTTAGCTCCCTTTTCTTTCCCAACACACACACACACACACACACACACACCTGATATTTTGGCTTTCTTGACCATTTCTGCTGTGTGAATTATGGCCACCCCGGAATATCAGTACTTTCCACTTTGACTTTAGCACTCTCCTTAATTGAACAGTCATTCACCACAGGTTGCATTCTCATGAAGTTCTCGTTGTAGTTTCCGCTGGGTACCCCATAGTTCCAAATATGGATCCTTATAACAATGACTTCTGTGAGGTTTGAAGGCAGCAAAGTAGGCCTGGCCAAAAATCTCAGATTAACCTAGCTGACTGATTTTAGCTGACTTATTTTGTCATGATCTGGCCCATGCAATCAAATTATGGCACAATAAATCAGCAATTCTTTTCTCTTTTCGTGCATATTTCTGATATCTTTCCTCAAGGCGGTGCTTCCATTGTGGGAAGAACATATTTTCTGAGTGCTCAAATCTCAATTATTTTATACCTGGATAAATGGCATGCTTTCCCCTGCCCCTCTCCCCTGGCTGTTGAACACAATCCTTGCTGTGAACAGAAATGACCTGCACAATTTGGCCCATCCACATGATCCTGGGTTTTAAAATTTACTGCGGCTGCATGAGATAAAAGAAGGCCATACAGAAGCATCTCCTACACCACTGAGCCAACATATGAAGAAGCTCTTAGACCAAGGTTAAGCAACTTTGGAAGCTCCGAGGGCCAATTTCAGTCCCACAGAACCACCACCACCACCACCACCACCCTCGTGATCAAGCCTCACCACCGCCGTGTGATGCTGAAGCACCATCTCACCACTTGGCTATTTGCCACCAAACGTTGGCAGCAAAGCAACATTTTGGTTTGAACCTTGGTTTAAAGCCAAATGTGGCCTTTTTAGGCCACCATGGTGGTTTGGTGGTAAACCACCAATTATTTTGCTGCTGCCACCACCGCTGCACAGGCCATACATGGGCTGCTGCTATTGCTCCTGGGCCATGTGTGGCCCACCCCAGCCCTAGACATTACAATTCTGTTCAAATCGCAGCCACATTTTGCCATATTTATTTATAAGGGGATTGATGAACCTCCAATGGGAACTCATAACAGAGGTGTGGGGCCACTACCTCTCCCTTTTACCTACCAACCTTGCAGTGGGCAAGTGAGAAGGGCTTCTGTTGTTGACCTCTGCTGGTACCAGTAAAGGTGGTTCTTTAAGTAACTCGGGGCCAAACCATTTAAGGCTTGGCTCAGTTTTGATCACTTTCTCCTGAAGAAACTGGGTGCTTCCAAATTGACTCCCCACACCCCTCCCGTAAAATTCCATGAATGGGGTAGGATGAAGTCATCATAAAATCCTCATCTGGAAGCATGCACTGGCATGCTGGCTGTTATTTTCCACTCTTCTCTTTCTTTCCACATATTCTCTTTCAGTTAACATTGGTGGTTTTCAGCTTCTTAACGTAAGAAAAGAAGTTCTTATCTTTCTGTTCACGCTAACCCACATTTTGCTTTGCTCACTTGTTTTGACTAGGTGAGATTACTGCAGTGCCTTTCTGTTCGCAATCTAAATTTAAAAAAATAAATGCTTTTAAGAGCAAATTTCTGACTCCTGCAATCCATAGGGTGGGGGGGAAATTCTGCCACATAAATCCAGAAACATAAAACTTTGGGGTCAGCTGTACATATGCAACTAAATTGAACTAATAAGGGACCAAATTGGACGAGAGCTTCATTCAGTTTGAATGAAATCAATAGAACTTTCAGTATGAAACTTGTTTACCTGAAGTGGTTATTGATCAGGTGGGGACATTCCTTGATATAGATATCTTGATACTTGCTGTTGTCACGTCATTGTACATGGTAATACCAAAAATGTTTTGAAAGGGTAGGTCATCTGGATACTTTGGCTTTTGAAAACATACAGTTGCTATTGAACAAACAGGATTTCCCACAGAGGACTTCAAAAACAAAGGCCTAAGATTAATTGCTGTTGATGCTCAATTTCTAGGAGCAAGCTTGGTATTTGGCAACAGGCTGAGATAAGTGGTGTAATTCTTGCCCCAATCTCATGCCCTCTGTCACTTTACTGAGATAGTAACCCTAGGAAAGCTTTTCATTTACTAAATTGAAAATACAGTCGGTAGATAAAGGCTAGCATGCTAATTAGTTGTGTGCTCTGTCATATGACGGGGCAGTCAGTTTAATGTAATCGCTTTGGTCTCAATGTTTAACATATCAATTTTTGCATTAAAGTTTTCATTTTAAAGGAGCATTTCCATTTAGAATAAATTTCGGTTCTCTAGAACCAATGCCATTTACAGACTGTTGGAATTTATCCTTAGCCATCAAAGCTCCAAACCTTAATGCAGCTGTAATCTCAGTGGGTGGGTGTGTACAAGTAACCATCTCTCTTTCCTTGTTTCCTTAACCTGCAAAATGGTGTCCGATTTACTGTACTATTGAGAGAATTAATAAGGTAAGATGGTGCATAGGAGTAAAAAAAAAAACCAGTGCCCTTTCATTTCCATTCCATTGCCCCATTAGGAAAAGAGTAGATTTTCAAACATCTATTGGTTTAATTAGTAGATTGATCAACCAACTATTTATTGATTGATTTGCGGGAGCCAATTTTAATAGCAGAAAGACTGAAGGTCATATTTTATTTTTACAAGTTATTTAGGTTCCGGTGTGTACAGTAATGAAGAGTGGTAATGAAAATATTCAAGATAGCCTCTGCTGCTATCAACCAATGGCACTTTGTATTTATTAAACCTTTCTCCATTATCTCAACAACAACAACAACAACAGCATTTATAATGGAATTTGGCTTTAGTCGAATATATTTAAATGATCAATCAATCAATTCATTAGAAGCCAAGTGCTCAATCAATTAAAATCCAAGTAGTTGAAGGCACTGCTCCAGAATTCCACACCATCAAGACCCAGAGGAAACAGAGAATTCAGCACTCTCACTGGCAACTCTCTCCATTTTGTATCTGCCTTTATCCCACTTCTTAGTAAACAGGTATGCAGATGAAATTGAATACATAGTGTGTGGCTCCAAGAGTACCATCTCTGCTGGTAGTGGTGAGGCTCTTTCACATTAGATGAGCCAATTAACCAGTAACTGGATGCCGAAACTCCATAGTTCAGAAGCATTCTTGCTGCTGGGCGGTTTAACCGGCATTTGGACCACAAATGAGACTGATTGAGAAACTGGGAAATGGCAAGTGGGATAACAGGAGTGTGGGGTAGTGTGATCAGAGTTATGGTGAGGGGCATTTGCAAGGAAGAACTGGCATGTGTAGGAAGGGTTCAGCAACTCACCCTCCCATTCAGCCTTCTGATTAGCTCCTGTAAGTCTCCTCCCCTCTCCATTCTTGTATTCACATTATCTGACTTGGCAGGTTTGGTTTGCTGAGATAACTTCCTTGTAATCCCTTATTTAAAGAAGAATCAGGAGTCTGCAGTCTGCAAGGACTAAAGAACATTTTACTTTAGGACATAAAGTTCGGGCTATGGAAGAAGAGTCTATTTTAAGATAATACCCAACTTTCCCACCAACTGGTTTCTGCCCAGTGCTCTTGCCATACCCCTTCCCTTTACCATACAGCCAGGTGTCTCTTCCAGCATGCATCTTCTTAGAGTAGAACTGGATGTTACAAGCTTCTTTTTCCTCTCTTCTCAATAGCATCTTATATAAGGTGTGTGCCATGATGCCATTGCACTGTATCCAAGGGGAGGGGATGTAGAGTAAATGCCTTACATGCAAAAATTTCCACGTTCAATCCCCAGCATCTCCACATAGGGCTTGGATAGAGTCACTTCCAGTCAGTGTTGACAGTACTGACCTAGATGGACCAATGGTCTGACCTGGGCCTAATCTACACCTACTATTTATCCTGGGGTGGTCATGAGGTTGTCCTTGCATGTCCAAATGACACACAGCTGATCCCGGGGTCAGCACTCAGTTCTCCCGGGATAGCTGGGACTGCATTTTTCCCATTTTCCTCACCATCTCAGGACCATCCCGAGCTCCGGGGGTGGTGTGACTCTCCCTCCCAGGGTCCTTCCTCTTCCCCATGAGTAGTGGGGCTCAGGAAATGGGCACGGAGCTGTGCGGGGGAGTCCATGGGCATCGGGGGTGAGGGGGAGAGCATTTTTGCCATCTTTAGGGTGGCACTCGGCAACTTCCAGCGCCGAGTTCATTGTGTGTGTTGTTGTTGTTTTTAAAAAACCATTCCTTCACACAGGATTGTGCCCAAGCAATTGTGCAAATGTCTCCTCTTTTTAAAAAAGAAATGGTGCCCCGGAATGTCCCTCTTTACTTCTGGGACAACTCACTTGTGCATGGCCCATGAAGGATGATCCCAGAAGTGGGAAACTGGGTGGTCATCCCTCCCCACTCCCCAAAGGGCTGCAGGTGTAGATGAGTCTCTGGTATAAGGCAGCTTCATCTATCCCTCCATATTATCTCCAGAGTAGGGATGGGAGAATCAGGGATGTTCAAGCTTGCCCAAATTCTCTGAATTTCACATGGAAGTTTGGCTCAGCTCATTCCCGTTTTCATTTGTGACATGATTTTCAGTTCAATCGAACTAGAAAACTGCATATTTTGAATGGGGAACATGCACATTTCTGTATGCATGCATCAAAAGTGTGCAGTTTTCTCCAATCGACTAAAGCATGAAAGTCCATTGGGGGGGGGGGAATGTGCATTTCATAGTACGCAAGTTCAGGAATGTGCAAATTCTTTCTGAAAAAATGTGCTCCTCTTCATGTTTTGGGTTGTGAGCAGGGCAAGTTTGGAAGATTTGCAAACTGAAATGAAATTCTCATATATCCCCTATCCCAGAGCCAACAGCCAGTTAGGAGTGGTGGGGCATTAAGTACTACGCAGTGCAATGTCATCATGTCACATGTATTATACTAAATGTTGCTCGGAAGAGAGAAGAAAGAAAGCCACATAGAGCAGTGGCAATCCTGTCCACCCTTAAAAGGACCTCATCCTGACACTGACATTGAGTTAATAAATAAAGCAAGACATCTCCGCAATTTTGCCCAAACTCATACTGAAGTCAGAAGAATACATTAGCATGCAGATCCCGCATACTAGCAAGGGGAAGTATCGTTCATACTTTTAAATGGCAGAGGCTAAATTTCCATGTGATTTGTAGCTCTAGATCAAGCACAGCAAATGTAAACAGTTGGGCATACACGTTGATCTATGTCATTTTTGTGGCCGACGTATCCAAACAGGAACACAACAGACATGGAAGAATTATTGTCATTCTTTAAAAAGCTTAGGGGACTTGCAGTTCTTAGAAACTGCATTCCTGTATTAATCCAAAAGCCAGCTCTTATACAAGCAGCCTGGTGCGGGCCTCTGAACACTGCTTCATTTGTTATCTGTTCCCTGACCTGAGAAGAACACCTTCTCAGCGAAAGCAAGGCTAATTTGGCAGTTTGCATCGCTTCTGGGCCTTTTAAACGGAGGCATTTTACGTCTAATTAGAAAATGGCATATGGGATTAATTTAAGATATATATAGGAAGTATTTATAGGCTTGCAAGACCAAGAAGTAAGATGTCAAATTCATGTTTGCAGCCCCCTCTTGAGAGCCTTGCATCCTTGACACAGACACAGCATTGAATTATTACAGAACAGGTTGTTTGGAGGTTTTAGGAAACAAGGAAGTTACTACAAGGCAACCTGGTGCACGAACCAGGTTGCAAATGGAACACTGTACAGAGTTGGCATTTGTAGAATGAAATATAACATAGGGGGGGTGTGGAGAGAGAGAGAGAGAGAGAGAGAGAGAGAATAGTATAGTGAAAGAGGGGGGAAACAGAGAGGGCCATAAGCATCCCAGGGGGTCAGCCCTTAGCAAAGTATCATTTTAATGCTTTTTGCAAATCAGATTTGGTTTGAAGTCAGAAGAACAGAACCAACCACTGTCTATGTGATTGCTTTTTTCCCTATTATGCCTGGACCCATCTTGTAAAACCATCCTCCCCCCTTGCATTAGTGTAAAGAACTCCATCACAGATTTAAATAATAAAATAATTATTCACGGAATTCTAATGACCAATACGTTTATTTCCCCAAATTCACAGCAGGCATGGGTGTGGTGTTGGTGTGTGTGTGTGTGTGTGTCTTCATTCTAGGAAATTCTGATATCCAAAATAGTCAAAGAAAAATGAAATGGTATCATCACTGCAGCAAAGCCTGTATGCCTTTTGTCTTAATAAATGGGAAGTGGAGCAAACCTACTCATTTTGCCAGATGCTAATTGAAGCTGAGCATCTCCAGGTTTCAAGAGAGAGAAATGTTGCTTCAAAGGAGATTAAACTCAGGAGCAAAGTGAGAGTTTCCCCCCCTTAAAATAAAGGCTTGTGGATAGTCATTACAACTGAATTACAGGTTTAACAAACACTTGCATAAGAATCATTAATATCATCCTTCAGGATGTCACATAATTACTAATGCTGTTCATTTCAGATGTCAGCTCTTTTCAAAATTAAATTATCACAGCCTTTGCCATAAAGTTGCAGCCCTGCCACTGCTCAAGTGGATCTCCTTCCTGTGCTATTTCCTTGCACATACCTCGGTTGTAAGTCCGTTTGACACATCTCCATTAGAGTTCTCACAATGAAATTGTTAGTCAAAGGATGTCATTCTTTTGGCTTTACAAGAAAGAGATTCACCTCTCTCCCTCTCTCTCTCTATTTTTCTGGTTGGGCTCCTGTGCCGTTTAGAGATGCATGTGACTTGGAAATGCAGCTCTTCAAGTTTTCCCCTTCATGGAGATGCAGCAGTGGGAAACACTGCACCTGTTGGATTTCTGTCTCTCATTGAGCTCTTAATTGCATAGAGCAGCTTTCTCCAACTAGGTACCCTCCAGATATTTGGAAATCAAATAAAAATGCTTTAAATAAATTAGTGCTGTGTCAAATATTTCTTCCACATTTTTGACCATCCTCATTCAATTTGATAGCAAAAAAAAAAAAGCCTTAAAGGAGAAGAACATTTTGGAGAAATAGTCAGTTAGGGATTCTTGTGCTTACCTTACTCATGAAGTGGCTGAGGAGTGTGCACAAGTGTCCTATCATTCATTGTACAATCATCTCTCTAGCAGCCTGTATCTCTTTGGCTTCCTGCACTTCAATTAAAGCCCAGGGGAAGATGCCATGGGGTACTTTCTTCCATTGGGCTTTTTCAGTCAGGACATGCAAACAGCCACGGAGGCCGCAAAGCAATGGAGAAATGTATAACAGAAAGAAAACACACACTGCACTCTCAGCCACCACCAAATTTTCTCCACCATTTTTGTGATGGCCCCCTTCTCCTTCACATACACACAGTGCCCTGGAATATAACTAGCTGTGGGGCATGGTGACAGATGCAGAATGGTGCTGCCAACACATTTGCTGCTATTGCTATTTGCAGGGGAAGCACAAAAAACAAAACAAACAACCCTGAGAGGAAAAAAGAAGCTACACTGCAACCGCTACTAATGGTGAGCACCACCACCGAAAAACGGTTTGAGAATTTCTCCTTTCCCTGGAGACATTTGTTGACATTTTTGCTCCAATTTCTCAGCCCACAAATAGGGTGGGGAATTTTGAGAGGCACAGCTCTTTAAGAAAAATATATACATATATACATATCATGATTCCACCTCTTTCTTGGTTTCAGTTCCTGCTCTCTTGCCATGTCCTGTCCCACTTTCCCACTCAAAATAAATCCCTTAGTGCAGAGATGGGGAACATGGAGATGGAGAGCCAGTGCCTGCAGGAGGAGGAGACCACCATCACCCCACCCAGGGAAGAGGGAGAGCTGCCTGCCGCTGCTGCTGCCTGCCTGCCTGTTTGCTGCTGCTCTTTTTTTCTCCCCCCTTTCCTCCCCCCTTTTTTTTCCTGGTTGGCTTTTTCTGGGTCTTGAGCCATGTGCCTGGGAGGGAGGATACAGAGCCAAGTGGGGGGATTTGAGGGGGCCCCAATCAGTGTAGTGACGGGTCGAGGGAGATATGGTGTTGTGAGGAGGATGTGCCAGGTAAGGGGAACGCGGCTCAGACAGTTAACGGCTGTGCCATGTTCCAGTCCTCCTCACAACCACATGTTTGTTGGTTGCCCTATCAGCCAGCCCTCGGGACTCCGGTTGCTGCTCTTAAATGCCAGATTGGTACATAATAAGACCTCCCTCATCCACGATTTAATTGTGGATGAGGCAGCCGATCTGGCATGTATAACCGAGACCTGGGTGGGTGAGCAGGGAGGAGTTAGCCTCTCCCAGTTATGCCCACCAGGATACTTGGCTCAGCATCAGGGTAGACCTGAGGGCTGGGGAGGGGGGGTTGCTGTGGTCTATAGGAACTCTATCTCCCTCTGCAGGCTCCCTGTCCATGTGACTACTGGTCTGGAGTGTTTGCACCTTGTGTTGGGCCAACGGGACAGATTAGGGATTCTGTTGGTGTACCGCCCACCCCGCTGCTCAACGGACTCCCTAGGTGAGCTGACGGAGGTGGTCTCGGGTGTACTGCTGAGATCCCCCAGACTGTTGGTTCTGGGGGATGTCAACATCCACGCTGAGGGCACCTTATCCGGGGCAGCTCAGGATTTCATGGTCTCCATGACAACCATGGGACTGTCCCAACATGCCATCGGCCCAACGCATGTAGCAGGGCATACTCTAGACCAGGTTTTCGCAACTGGACATGGAGATGGTGATCTGAAAGTAGAGGACTTTACATCAGTCCCTTTGTCATGGTCAGATCACTGCTTGCTGAGGTTTAGACTTACAGCGGCTTTTCCCCTCTGCAAGGGTGGGGGACCTATTAAGATGGTCCACCCCCAGAGGCTAATGGATCCAGATGGTTTCCAGAGGGCTCTGGGGAGTTTTCCTGCTGATAGGGCTGGCTCTCCTGTCGAAACCCTGGTTGATCTGTGGAATGCAGAAATGACACGGGCAGTTGACACGATTGCTCCTGAGTGCCCTCTCCTGTGTAGAGCTCGTACGGCTCCATGGTATACCCCAGTGCTGAGAGCAATGAAACAAAATAGGAGATGGCTTGAGGGCAGATGGAGACGAACTCCTGATGGATGCAATAAAACACTGGTAAGTGCCTATAGTAAGGTATATTCAGGAGCAGTGAGGGCAGCAAAAAAGCAATACTTTGCTGCCACCATCAAATCATCTATCTGCCGCCCAGCGGAGCTTTTCAGAGTTGTCCGGGGGCTATTACATGCTGGCCCCAAGGATGTGCTACAACCATCTGAGGCCCGCTGTACTGAATTTGCTAGGCACTTCCAGAATAAAATCTTGGGCATCTGCCAGGACTTAGACTCCAGTGTTATAGCAGGTAAATCTAGTGAGGTGTCCAGAGCACAGGCTTGTCCTGTTTTCTTGGATGAGTTTCAGTTGATACAGCTCGAGGACATTGAAAAGGTGCTTGGACAGGTTTGTGCAACCACCTCTGTATTGGATCCTTGCCCCTCTTGGCTAATAAAAGCTAGCAGGGATGGAACAGCTGGCTGGGCCAGGGAAGTGATTAATGCCTTTCTACGAGAGGGAGTGGTCCCAAGCCGCTTGAAGGAGGCGGTAGTGAGACCACTCCTGAAGAAATCTTCCCTAGACCCCTTAATAACTTAATAACTATAGACCTGTGGCAAATATTCCATTCCTGGGCAAGGTCCTTGAGTGAGTGCTTGCGAGCCAGCTCCAGACACTCTTGGATGAGACTGATTATCTGGATCCATTCAGTCCGGCTTCAGGCCTGGTTTTGGCATGGAAACAGCCTTGGTCGCCCTGTATGATGATCTATGTCGGGAGAAAGGCAGGGGAAGTGTGACTCTGTTGATTCTCCTTGATCTTTCAGCAGCTTTCGATACCATCAACCATGGTATCCTTCTGGGATGACTGGCTGAGTTGGGAGTGGGAGGCATTGCACTGCAGTGGTTCCGCTCCTACTTGGCGGGGTGGCTCCAGAAGGTGGTGCTTGGGGGACATTGCTTGGCCCCGTGGATTCTCCAGTATGGGGTTCCGCAGGGGTCAGTCTTGTCCCCCATGCTGTTCAACATCTACATGAAACCGTTGGGAGAGGTCATCTGGAGTTTTGGGGTGCGTTGTCATTAGTACGCTGATGACTCACAACTCTATTTCTCCTTCTCATCTTCAGCAGGTGAGGCTGTGGATGTGCTGAACCAGTGCCTGGCTGCGACAATGGACTGGATGAGGGCTAACAAACTGAAACTCAATCCAGACAAGACTGAGATGCTGTTAGTGGGTGGTTCTGCTGACCGGATGGAGGGTGTTCAACCTGTTCTGGATGGGGTTGCACTCCCCCTGAAGGAGCGGGTTCGTAGCTTGGGGGTTCTCCTAGAACCATCTCTGTCACTTGAGGCTCAGGTGGCCTCGGTAGCACGGAGTGCCTTCTACCAACTTCGGTTGGTGGCCCAGCTACGCTCCTATCTGGACAGGGATAACCTGGCTTCAGTTGTCTATGCTCTGCTAATCTCTAAATTGGATTACTGCAATGCACTCTACGTGGGGCTGCCTTTGAAGACGGTTCAGAAGCTGCAGCTTGTGCAAAATGCAGCGGCCAGAGTGATAACAGGAACCAGAAAGTTCGAGCATATAAGACCTACTTTGGCCCGCTTGCACTGGCTGCCTATACGTTTCCGAGCTCAATTCAAGGTGCTGGTTTTAACCTATAAAACCTTACACGGCTTGGGACCAAAATACCTGATGGAACGCCTCTCCTGACATGAACCTACCCATACACTACGATCCACATCGAAGGTCTTCCTCTGGTTGCCTACTCCAAGGGAGGCACGAAGGGTGGCAACAAGGGAAAGGGTCTTTTCAGTGGTGGCCCCCCAATTATGGAATGATCTCCCTGATGAGGCTCACCTGGTGCCAATATTGTTATCTTTTGGCCACCAGGTCAAGACTTTCCTCTTCTCCCAGGCATTTAACAGCATATGATGAGGGTTTTTGTGTTGTTGTGTTGTTGTTGTGCTTTGACCCAGAAGGATATTGTAATTTTAACTTGTTTTTATGCTTTATGCTTTTAAATTTTGTATATTGGTGTTTTAATTTTTCAATGTTTTTAATTTTTGTAAACTGCCCAGAGAGCTTCGGCTATGGGGTGGTATATAAATGGAATAAAATAAATAAATAATTCTTGGATTGCAACTCCCATCAGCCCTAACTAGGACAGCCAATAGTGAGGGTGAAGGAATTGCAGCCGAACAACAACTGGAGGCCCCATGCTCCCCATCTCTGCCATAATTGTTTTTACACCATGATACGTGTCTGAGAACATGAAGGTCTGGGTTCAAGCCATTCACTTACACAATTCTATCCTTTCCTCTGTCTTAGGGTGACCATATGGAAAGGAGGACAGGGCTCCTCTATCTTTAACAGTTGCATAGAAAAGGCAGCAGGTGTCATTTGTGCACATGCAGCACCTGGTGAAATTCCCTCTTCATCACAACAGTTAAAGCTTCAGGAGCCCTGCCCTGCATACAAATGACACCTGCTGAAATTCCCCTTCCAATACAACTGTTAAAGATACAGGAGCTATCTCCAATGTTCAAGCTATGAGAGCTGATGCTGATGTAGCAAAAACTGCACTACTCTCACAGAAGAGGGAGATATCAGTAGGGTTGGGGAAACCCCATGATTTGTAGAAACAGAAGAAAAAAAAACCTTGATGGGGGGAACCCTAACGTAGGGTGACCAGGTAAAATCCAGGTCAGGGCTCATGTATCTTTAACAGTTGTAGAGAAAAGGGAATTTCAGCCAGTGTCATTTGTATGCAATTAGTTCCTGGTGAAATTCACTCTTCATCATAACAGTTAAAGTTGCAGGGGCCCTGCCTTCTTTTGTATATGGTCACTCTAGTATAGTGGCCGCAACTTTAACTGTTGTGATGAAGAGGGAATATCACCAGGAACTCATTGCATACAAATGACGCCAGCTGAAATTCCCTTGTCTCTACAACTGTTAAAGTTACATGAGCCCTGACCTGGATTTTATCTGGTCAGTCTACCCTAAGGAGAGTCCCCAGGAAACGTATTCAGTGGACACAGCGTGCCAGACTGACGGTTGAGAGCAAAACAATAAACCATGTGAGAAGGCATATGGAATGGAGTATCATGAAGGAGGGCAGAGCTGACAGACTGGAACACTGGAATGAATACTCCACACTGCAACATTTCGTTGCAGATCTTGCTTGTTTCCACAATAGTCACTCATCTTCCTATCTCTTGTTCATTTCTTACCTTTCGCGGGGTGGGAGTGTCTCCAAAAGCAGGGGTAGAGACTCTTCAAGGTCTTAAGCAGTGCCGACTCCAGGTGTTGGAGGGTCCTTGGGCAAAACACCCTCAGTCGGCCCCTCTCCCTCACCTTCAGTTCCGGTCCCATCCTCTTTCTCATCATTGCTCCCACTTGCATGCTTGTGGGAGCTAGTGAGCAGGCAGGCAGTGGCATCTGCGCATTCTCACCACCATCATTGTCTGGGTCAGAGCAAGAGATAGGTGAACGTACAGGTTGCAATGATGTGGAGAAGGAACAACTCCAGAAAGTTCTTGTCAGTGGGCCCTGCTGGGGTGTGGGCCCCTGGCAGCTACCCAACCATGCCTACCCTTGACACCTGTCCTGGCCTTCAGTAATCTTACAGTGTAAGACACAGATCCCATTAAGTTAGATCCAGACCAAGGCTGCAATCCTAGACACACTTTCCTGGGAGCAAGCACAGTGTGACTTACTTCTGAGTAAAGCACAACTAACCTGCCCCCTTGACTAACTTAGCATGGCTGACGTAGCCAAGATCCAACAGCTGAGTTCAATGGAGCTCCAGGGTAAGTGTGCATAGGATTGCAGCATCAGCCACAATGAACTGCTAGCCACAGTGGTGAGTGGTCTTGGTTCAGGTTGCCCTGGAGAGGTGGTGAGATGAACTGTGTCATGGAACAGATGAAGCTGTAGGTTTTACTTCTCAAGGACGGAGATTGGCAGGACTTGATGGTGCAACACTTGGGCAGCTCTTGTGCATTCCTCCCAATTAAAGGCAGAACGGCGTGAAAACAAGGAAAACTGGCACACTGCACTAATGTGAACTGGCCTACTCTTAGGTCTTATTAGCAGTCATCGCAATCAGCATTTCTTCTCGTTGATTGATAGGCAGAGGAATGCATGGCAGGAGCCGATCATTACGACACATTAAGTAGGATAGGAGACAAATGCCCGCAGGGCCTTGAAACACTATGAGGAATAAATAAAAACTCCTTAAAAAATCCTTCATTTCCCCAGGCTAGAGTGGAGGAAAGTGAAACAAATGGTACACCGAAGGTGCCAGAGGAGAAAAAGGGATGCGGCAAGGAAGGTTAAGGAAGCTCATTGGCAGTCAACCTATACTCCCAATGTATATTGATTGCTGTATTCATATTATCAGATAGTAACCAACTCTCAGCTTATCTTCCTTCCTGTTATTAAACAGTCTTTAAAAAAAGAAAGAAAAGAAACTTCTGAAGCCATGTTTTCATCTCACTGAAATCCCTCCAAAATAATAATATTTCAACAAACTACTGTTTAATTAGTCAGTTAATCACAGGGGAGAGCAGGAACAGAATTATTTTTGCCTCCCACGCTGTTGTTACCACCATCAAAATTGAATGTGCTTGGCCCAGGTGACAACAGAGGACTGATGCATGGACGAATATGTTTCATCCATGCAGTGGATGAACCAGGTAATAGTTTTACTTACCTAAAGTACATAGGTAAGGCACCTGTCCATTGTGCCTATATTCCAGTTTCCACTGTGTGCAGTCATAGTGATATGAGATAGATGAGAGAGAGAGAGAGAGAGAGATTTGGTTGCACCTTATTCTCACCTACCCCTAAAACCAAGAATGTGAAATTGATAAACTCCACAGAAGAAGGCAAGCTAGAGCATCTCTTGTTAGGATGAAGTACCTGGAGAATGATGATGGATAGATTTGTATGATGCATTTTTCATTGCCTTATGTCACTTCAGGGGCCCACACACAATCAAAATCTCCTCCGGGGTGCACATGGGGACTGCAAGGGGGAGGAGAGAGGAAACAAGGATTTCCTGATGGATTCCATCTGAGACCAAACTTACAATTTTTATTGCCATGCTGGATCCAAAGTATGAAAGATATAAACTATGCAAATTTCTGCCTGTGATCAGCTTTCAGTGTAGGACTATACCAAAGGAAGCTGCCTTACAGCAGTCAGATGATTGGTCCTTATAGCTCAGTATTGTGTATGCACTGACTGGCAGTGGCCCAGGGACTCAGATTGGGGTCTTTCCCATCCCTACCTGGAGATGACAGGAATTGAACCTGGAATCTTGAGCATGCAAAATGTGTGCTGTATCCAAGCCCAGCGCAAGGTTTGCTGCGACCTGAGCCACAAGAGCACATGCACTGCACCCCCACCCCTTGCCACAGCCACCTCCCACCTCTTCTGCTTCCTTTACTTTCCCTAACCCTTACCCTTCTCTCATTGTGGAGACCCCCACACCCCACCCCACCCCTTCCCCTTCCTTCGGCATGCATGCCCCACCCGTTCCCCTGTCTGCGCATGCCCCCATTTAGACCTTCCTTAGGAGTGTGAGTAGAGCTAGAGCTACACCTTGTGTTAAATCCTTATGGATGTGGAATAAAAAGCAGGCTATAGCACTATGAAAGAGGTATATGGAATGTGGATTGTGCCCCAACAGTTATCAGTGCACATAGAGCAGTAGTGTAGCTCTAGCCTAAGTGGACTGTCACATTGAGCACCTGTACTTCAAAATGTACTCCTACACAACTGCTGAGCTGGCTATGTCAGTCAGATTTGACTTGCAGTCCTAAGCATGCTTACTAGAGAGAGCAAACTCCATTGAAGTCACTGGCACTGATTCTTCAGTATACATGTATAGGATTGCCCTGCATGGCTGCATGGCAGCATGGTTAGCATTCATCTAAACACTTCCACAGAGTACATAGCTGAGCCTGACTCACTAATTATTATTGGTTTAGGGCTCAGTCATATCAATTGTGCCCTCGCTGCTCAGAAGCCTCCGAACTCAGAGGCTTCCGAGATTCCTATGCCCTGCCAGGCTGAAGCCAACAAGATGGGAGGAGCGGTGAAGGTGATCTTCACCATCCAACTTCTGTCTTTGGCGATTTTCACTAGATGAGCTTTTCAGCCTGTTTAGCAAGGGTACTTCAGAGGGGGAGGGGAAAAGACTGGAGGAGGCTCAGGATAACTCATATCCTGGCTTCTCTGGTCTCCTCCCATCCTCACTCACTGCTTTGTTTCTCTGATCTCTTCCCGCCCAGCCCCCTTACTGGAATGCCCCTTTCTGACCTCAGAGAGCAGCCAGTTCAGTTGGAGGGGGAAGGGTCCAGTCTCTGACTCCCACTTCCAAGGTTGGAGCTGGATATATTTTGCAATGTTAACTGAGGCAGGATCAAGAAAGGCTGCCCAGGACTTCCCTACTGTCAAGGACAGAATTAAGTGAATTATGAGAAGTTTTTACGGAAGGAAAGCATGAACTCCATTCTAGGGATGTGTATCATATCGTTAAAATGTGCGATAACGATATGATATGCTCTTTATCATGCATGCATTTAACGATAATGATACGATAGAAAAACCTCCGATAAATATCTGATCCAATAATTTTCAGCCCGATTATATTGTATTATCGGACTGCCATATAAATAAACCTGTAACTTCTGTATTTTAAAAGTTAGAGGCTTGAAACATGGTCACAGTGCTTATGGGGTATGCCTAAGTATGTGTATGAAATTTGAGATCAATCCCTCCAACCCTCGATTTTGTATGAATTTATTAAAGATCGTTTCAGTTCTGACAGGTCAGAATGACAGTTCGCCATATGCTTTCATTCAGCCCTATGAAAAAGTTGCAGGATCTTTTAAAAATTCATATAAAATTGAGGGTTGGAGGGATCGATCTCAAATTTCATACACATGTCTAGCACAAATTTCAGATCAATCCCTCCACCTCTGTATTTTATATGATTTTTTGAAAGATCATGCAACTTTTGACCTGTCAGAACTTAAAACGTTCTTTAATAAATTCATATAAAATGGAGGGTTGGAGGGATCGATTTCAAATTTCATACACATACTTAGGCGTATCCCATAAGCATTGTGACCAAGTTTCAAGCCTGTAACTTTGAAAATACAGAAGTTATAGGCATTTTTTCTAAAATGAATTCAGCTCCATAGGGCACAATGGGGCTGCAAACTAAATATCAGATTTCCGATAATTATTGTGAAGACGATACGATTAACCTACAATATTATCGGTGACGATAATTTTTTTGGTCTGAAATTCCGATAACAATAAAATACGATATTTTTGGGCGTGCACATCCCTACTCCATTCATTATCAGCAGAGTGAGAAAAACAATGTTTCTGAATAAGCATGGCTTCCATGTGTGGAGGTTAAGTTCCAGAGTAACTGAATCAGAAAATTATTTTGAAGAGGGTGGAACAGATTTATTGATTGATTGATTTAGTCACCCTATCAAGATCAACAAGCCATTTTGATCTCGTTTCCTCTTTTACAATGACAGCCTTCTTTCTTTGTTCATAATTCAATTGGGAAACCTTTCAAAGGAGCTAATTCTATTGCATGTTTTGCTCTATATTGGCGTTTGCAGCAACTGGTGCAGTCCAGATACTTTTGACATGGCTTTGATTTTGGAATTAAGGAAACAGTTGTGCAAAGTGAAAAATAATTCAGGCATTTTTAAAAAGGGTGTTCAGCATGTGTTATCCTCCAGCTGTTTGGGGCTAAAACTCTCACTATCCCTGACCATTGGTCATGCCTGATTGGGAGACTGGTATAGGATATTGAACAGGTCATGCCTTCTTGAAGGTGTCTATCTTTCAGAGAGTTTCCTCTCAACAGAAACTGTAACACTGTTAGAGCACTTAACAGAACTCAGTTCCCCCCCCCCCCCCGTTCTACTCTTAGCACAGCTGGCGGTGAGGGGAAAAGAAATCCCTGTAAAAACATAAAAATAATGCAGAAAATACTAATTTAATTTCTACTACCATGCCAGCCTGCTACCGTGAGAGAAAAGGCTTCCTTAAGCAGGCAGCTAAATTAACATTGTGGGAGCTACAGTGCACCCATAAGGACACAATTCCTAATGTGCCACTAAAAATAAAATAAAAGATGAGAAGGAACAGTTGGCATTCAGTTAACAATCATGTTTGGAGGCTTGTGGCGGACTTTGTTATTCCAAGGGAAACCAGGTACACGTCTCTTGGGATTATGTACAAAGACAGGGGGGAAGTGGACATTTCTGAACCTCAAAGGTGACTGCTGGGTTAATAAAACAGCCTGTTTTCTGTTCACCCACTCTTCCTCACAGTATGCAGGTACATTAAAATATGTCAAAAGGAAAACCATTTGCTGTGGAGAAATAATTCTGCAAAAAGTCAAAATTTCCAGCTGGTGCATCGCTTCAGCATGTATGTGTGTGTATGAGAGAGAGCACTTACAAAGTGACCTACGCATCTCACTGGATGAAAGTTGATATCCTCATTAAAGTAGAAACAAACACTCAACATAGGAACAAGTGCCAGGTATAAAAATAATCTACCACAATGGATATCAAAAGCCGGCATTTCCCCTACTCTATCACCTATCAGCACTACAGCAGACTCCAAATGTAAGGGGACCTCTTGAAAACATAACGAGGGCAAAGCTGACTCTGTATGCAGTAGCCGCTTGCTAAAGCAGTTCTGTTGCTGTGAGCAATCTCAAATGGCAATATGATCATTCCATAATTGGGGGGGGGGGGGAGATTTCCCCTTTTCAACTATCCATTTGGTATGAACGTTATTAATATATAGAAACGTTTAGTTTCTGCAGAAAACAACATTTTAATTAAGGGCTGATCTACTTTTTATAAGCACATATGCAAGCAACTAAACAACATTTACTACATGGACATTGGAGGCTGGTAGGTCCAATTTTGGTGGAGCTGTGAATCCATGTGGAGCTTTGTCAGAACCAGCCAGCTCTTTAAAGGAGCTATCCAATGTGCTGAACCTATTTTGGGGTACGGTTCAGGACCATGGATAGCTCCTTTAGAGTCCTGGCTGGTTCTAACTGAAACCCATAATGGATTCAATGTCTCACCAAAATTAGACCCACCAGCCTCCACTTCATGGGGACAGTAACATGTGAATCTCTCAAGTTGTGTGGACAGAAGCAATTCACAAGGTGTGCTTCTTGGCACAATACTGGCTCCTCATGGAGCAGATGTCACATGAAGGCTCTTATTTTCATTTATTAAAATTTGTATCCCACAATATATCATTGAGATCTCAGGGTGGTGTACAGATAAAATCAATTCAACAATTTTAAACAATAAATAACATACACAGTTAAAAACATCTTAAACCATTAATCAAGCTAAAAGCAGTAGAAAATTTAAAAGCAATAAAAACAATTAAAACTAGCTTTGGGCTAATTTAGCCCTCAAAGGCTTTGATAAAAAGCCACATTTTAACTTGGTGCCGAAATGAAACCAGTGTTAGTGCCAGTCAGGTCTCCAAGTGGAGTGCATTCCACAGTCAGAATGCCATAACACAAAAAGCTCTTTCAATCAACCCGAATGTGACAGTTCTAACATAGGAAAATGTCTTAACATATTTCAGCCTTCCTCTACCTGGTACCCTTCAGATGTATTGGACTACTGAATGGGAACGAATGGACTGCAGAATGGGAATGATAGGTACTGTAGTCCAATGAAACTGGGGGGGGGGGGCACCAGTTTGGGAAAATCTAGTATAGGATAGCTGTCTTAAGGACACTATATCCCCATTAAGAGAGAAAGGACTTTTCCATGCTGGTATGATGAGTAAGGATTTGCTCATATGATTTACCTGCAACATTAAAATATTATCATAGGCTAATATGCTCCACAAAATGTAAAATACTGGTCTTTAATTCAGTGTTTTGCCTTTGAGATTTTGCTGAAGGTTGGATGTTACTAGATTTTAGTATAAATTACATAGTTCAGATAAAATCAGATGTTTCCTGGAGCTGCAGTAAGGTTTGCTGGATTTTAGGCAACAAACATGGGCCATCAGTAGATGTACCAGAGCTACAAATCCACTTACTTAGACCATGAGTTGTCATTTTGGAAAGTGGAAGGCCCTTTCATGCAGCAGCAGCAATGTGGAAGAATTTCACACTTTTCAACCACTATGTGAACCAAAACTCAATTATCCATCACAATTTGCATTTCTCCGAATTTTCCAATGGAGTTCTCCAATCAAAAAAATGTATAGAAAAATGCATACATTAGGGGAAACATCATTCAAAACTACATTCAGAAATATTAGGAAAATTGCTTGCAATACAGGTGTATATGTTGCAAAAATGTATATATACATGCATGTATTAGGAGAAATGTGCACAATAATTCTAACGAATTTTCATGCAAACTTTTTTTTTTTAACCCAAATGAACCAAACTTGAGAAATAGTCAACGTTCAAGATGAACCAAATTTACCACTGGAAAAATGAGAAAGTGAGAAAAAAAAACACAAAATTGACACTTTCATGCATTCCTCCAGTAAAGACTCTTGCTGGTGAAAGTGGAGAAGGAGGCTATATTTGCTGATTTTCCTTACTCCTGCATGCTCCTGAGCCACCTCCCACACTGTTCTGGATGCCCCCAACCCTCTGGAGCAGATATTATGGGAGCACTGAGGGGGAGAGGGAAAATCAGCAAAAATGGCATCCTTCCCCTTCCTCTGGTGACTCTCAGGATTCAAACAACTAAATCTGAACTCAGACTGAATTAACCTAAGAAGCTTCTTGTGTTCCAAGTTGGATCTAAGCATCATGTATGATATGTGAGATAATTTCACCTATTCTTTACTCTAGGTCCCTGGCAGTAGAAGAGCACACCAAAATGGATGAATTAAATAGTTTTCTTTCCCCTTCCAAATTATTTCCAAATATTAGAACAACAGTAATCTCTACCTATAAAGAGGAAAGTATGTGTGTGTGTGCAATGTATGTCCGGAAATGTTTACCCACTTCCAGATGAGTTAGAAACTTGAAATTTGGCATGCTGATAGGTCTGGTTGTACAACATACCAGAAAAATCTAAAAACAAAATTTGGGGGGTTAAGTATTTTTACAGCATTTAATAAAAACCAAGGCATATACCTACAACTCCCAGAATGCCTTGGGTTAAACTCCCAGCATGCCTTGGGTGGGAGGCCAGACTTACCAGCCTTTGGCAGCAATTGTGAGTGCATGGATGGGCAGTTGCTGCATGCCTTTCACAACCCAGACTCCTAAGGTCAGCCTCAAGTAGTTAACCCAATTCTACATAAAAGGAAACAACCCCTATAAATGGGCTGCATCCATTTGCAGCGCCTCCTCTCACCCGGCATGCATGCCTTTAAAATCATAACTAGATACAACAGTGTGACTTTGAAAGGCCAAACTCTGTACATGAACGAAGGCTGGGCACATCCATTGACAACCGCCTACCTCCCCTCTTCAGTGATGCTACTCCTTGATGGTGTATTGATGAGCAGCATCGACAAAGAAAGGAGGGAACCGCCTCTCAAAGGACTCAGGCACCTGTGGGCCATGAAAGACATGCTGGGAGGTTAGTAAGTGGCATGTCGAGTGACAAATTTTAAATAAAGCATGGGTTAGTAAGCCAGGTCACTATGTGCAAGCCAGGTCACTATTTCTCAATCCTATCTCACTAACTGTCTTTGTTCTCCTTCTACCTGACTTTCTCCAACTGCCACTAACCCCATCCACCATTCCATTCTAGCCTCAGTTATCAGTCATTCCTCCATTCACACTTCTGTTTCAATGGCATAGTCAGGCTTTTACATAAAAATCATAAACATTATTCAGTAATTCCTGCATTTGTCTTGGAATGTTGTGGTTTAGTTATGACAAAAACAACAACACACCGCATAAAAATCGCATCAAGTTAAAAGGCCTGTGAGGCGTGGGATACTCACTTGGTACTGGAAGCTCATTAATGCAGTCACTAGGCCAGTCTGCCTGGGAAAAAGAAATCCTTAAGCAGGGTGACACAACTAAGAAGGCCTGCTCTCCACTTGTCTCCTACCACACCTCAGACGATGTTCAAAGACTAACACATTATTCTAGGATTTAGGCATATGCCTACAACTCTCAGCATGCCGGGCAGGAGGGAAGACTTCTCAGGCTTTCGCAGCCATCACCTAGTAGTGGCTCACCCTCCTGGGCCTGAAGGGAGAGCACCTGGGGCCAGCTGCCTCAGTCACTAGGCCCCATCGAGAGCAGGAGGGACGGAGGGTGCAGCTCTGGGCCCATTGCCAATGGCAACCAAGCTAACCATCAGCCAGCCAGCAGGCCTGTTCCCTCACAGCCTACCTATGGGCACCGATTGAACAGTGCAGTGTGGACTGGCTCAGCCAGAGTCTCAGTGGAAGGACTCCCATTGGGCAAGTCAGGCATTGCAGTGAAAAGCATGCCGGGAGCTGTAGTTTTCATTTTCTGTGGGGACAAGGAAAATCATGGTGGGAGCTTTGAGGCGGCCCTGGCCATACATCAGGGGTGAGAGAGAGAGAAAAGAAACAAATTTAATTCATTTTAAAGTTACCTCACAGGCCTAGAATCAGCCTACCTTGCAGGGTCGTTGTGAGGGTGCAAGATGAAAAAAAGAAACAAATGTAATTTCATTAAAAGTTAACTCACAGGCCTAGCACCGGCCTTTTACTTTAAGATGATTACCTCGCAGACATATATCTTAGGGGGCCCAAGCAACGTCAGGTATATCAGCTAGTCCATTGATAAATGAATTTGAAGAAAGACGTGGACTAGCCAAGGTCTCCATTAACTTTAAATAGCTAATAGAACACCCCAACATCTAAATACAGAAATTAATGGGACTTTTCCCATTGACTTCAATCAAATAACAGATGTACCAATTTTATATTAAGTATTGCTGGCACTTCTCTTTTCTTTAATTTTACAAATTTTCCCGAAGATCATAACCCTTTTTCCCATTATGCAAATACATAACTAAGACCCTTCAAAGAATGCATTTTATGAGTCTGTTAGACAATAATGGCTTTTAAGCTGCTGTTATGAGTGAGTTTGTCAATACTTATCAAGGCACATTTAAAAACACTTTATTCAGACATTATGCTGATGAAGAGTATTGTTAGAGACTTAAGATAGGTGAGGTTAGTAACCTATTCTCAGTAATTTCTAAGACAGCTTTGTCAAAGTATTTCCCATTAGTTAAAAAAAATACAACCAACAAAAGCCTGTCTAGTAAGCAACATTAATAATGCAATAAAGAAGTTATGGATTCTCATGGATGTTTCTTGTGCACCAATTTCAATCTCAGGTCTGGTTACACATTTCAAGGCTAGGGCCTTGGAATGTCAGTTGAGATTTGCACTCACTGATGAACATTACTGACATCACTGCAGAGCTATAAATGAGAACAGTTTTCATTTCCAAATATGGGACCCTAAGTTCACACATAAAAACAATACTATTAAAAACTGTAGTAGGACTTGCTAATTGGCAAGTGTTGATTCCTGCAGTTAGCTTTAAAGGGCATGTTTTCAACGAGGAAACAAATCCATGGCTGCTAAGGACGATGGGCTTTCAAGAAAGGCAGGGTGAAACGTGTGTAGAGCATTCCAAAGTTATGGAGTAGAACAAAGTGTTGGATTGGAGTGTTATGTCTGATTATATCACCTCTAACTTCATGGCCAGTATCCAACAGTGACCGACCAAGCGCAGCCCACCCCACTGATTCTGTTTTGCATGCGGCCTCCTCACCACTTGCACAATGGTGATTTAGCACTTCTGGGGGCAACTTGAAACAAGAGGAAATGCTCGTTTCTGTGAGGGTACAGGTCGTCAGAGCTCCCCCTACAAACATGAGCGCTGCAGAATGGAAACAGTGATGTGCCCAATGCACGCACAGACAGGATTGCCCATAGTTCCACTCCAGCCCCTCAGCAGAAAATATTTATTCCAGGTTATTATTTAATCACCCTGTAAGAAGCCTCCTTCTTGTGCTTCCTGAAGCTTTCATGCATTGAATGCAATGTCCCAGCTTCGGCCCCAGCATTTCCAGGTAGAGCTGGGGGGAAAAGACTCCTGTCTGAAATCCTAGTGAGTCACTGCCAGTAAGAATAGACAATACTAAGCTAGATGGACCAATGGATTGGCTCAATATAAAGCAGTTTCCTACAAACTCTCTCTCACACACACAGGCTAGGCTGACCATATGAAAAGGAGGACAGGACTCATGTAACTTTAACCATTGTAGAGAAAAGGGAATTTCAGCCAGTGTCATTTGTATGCAATTAGTTCCTGGTGAAATTCCCTCTTTATCACAAGAGTTAAAGCTGCAGGAGCTATACTAGAGTGACCATATACAAAAGAAGGCAGGGGCCTTGCAACTTTAACAGTCATGAGCAGTGACAAGGCAGCAATGTTTGCAGCTGCTGAACGTTTGTGCTCCTGTTTTGCGACAGTATTCAATGCTGTCACAGTGCTAGTGCTAAAGACACTGCACTAGCATAAACCAGCACTAAGCACAATATCAATAGTGCTTGCTAGGCAAGGGGAAGAACAGTGACTTGCTGTCAAATTTTAGTGGTGTAGTTTGCCACTCAAATTTGGCGTTGTGGTTTTCCTCCGAAATTCAGTGACAAATCACTGCTTTTTCCCTTTGACTAGCAAGCGCTAATGATGTTGCGCCAGCATTGGTTTATGCTACTGCAACATTATTAGCTCTAATGCTTTGAAAACATTGGATTCTACCCACAAAGAGTATTCTACCCAGCAACTGTCAACAGCACTGTAACAGCATTGGATACTACCATCTGTTTAGAAATGACTGCATGTATACAGATGGCCAGTAAGAAAAGTTTTGCTTTGCTTTGCTGCTAGGTTTGCTCTAGCTTTTATTGGTTTAGGAGCTTGTACTAACAAATGGCAGGCTGCAACCACCTGTTCCACACCAGGCATTGTGCCTGGGTTGGCCCCCGGCTGGTCCCTGTGAATCCAAATGATGCACAGGGATTCCCAGGGGTGGGGGGATTGGCCACGGGATTTTCCAGGTTTAAGGGAAACCTGAAAAATCCCAAATTTTCCCGCGGTCCCAGGAAGTTTCCGGGACCACTGAAGATGTGGCTGCACAGATGACCACAGAGCTGCACCATGTGGCTCCATGGCCACCAGGGGAGGGGGGACAGCAATTTTGCCATACCCAGAATGGTGAGGGGGAGGGGGGGTCCGATGTCATTTTGTTTTTGTTTTTTTTTAATTTACTTTTTTGTTGGAGCGCAGGAGCGCTCCTTCTGGGTAAAAGGCAAAACAAAATGGCGGCTGCGACGTCCAACGACCCGGGACATCGTGCCCATGATGTGGTATGACAGTGCCGATCCTGGAAGCAGCTACTTCCGGGATCACCTGTGCTGCGCCCGCTACACCCCTGTGGTGTAGAAAGGGCAGTAATATTTGAGAATATTTGACCATGGTCAAATAATAGGCAGTCAATTGACCCATCTTTTGACAATATTTGACTGGTCACTTGACTGGTATGCCAACTCTAGTTACCAGTATATGCTAAATTGTAGCATACTATCAACCACAGCTCATTAAGGGAGAGGGATCGGCTTGTTTGAGATTACGGACAGGAAGGACCAAATAAGGACAAGAGAATAACGATTTAGAAGTTAGAAAATTCAGAATTGAGGGAAGGAGTGAGTTTGTTGAGAACAGAGCAATGCAGAAACTCCAAAATAACAACTGAAAGGATGGAGAACTATTAAAATAATATATATTGAAAGACAAGAGTTACAAATGGATTCAGATAGTAGCAATTGTTTTATTTATTTAAAAATTTTTGGAGACTGCCTTTAAGGATAAAAACCTGGAGTTGATTTTATTATAAGGTGAGTACAGCGAAGAGTGGGTGGAGAATTGTATGTGTTCATGAACTTTTAAGACACAGTAGTATTTTAAATTGGCAAGCTGCTTAAAGGAGATGAACTTCAAGAACTGGAGCTCCAATGAATCTTTCCATTGTGCAAGTTATGCACATTAGGCTTCTGGAACCAGTAGTGTAAGTGTTAATGCATTACATTTGTGCAACTGTTTTTGCAAGCAGTTCCACAGCTGGTTGCACAACCATGCTTGCATAAATGTTAACTTTAGTTGGATTCTCCACTTGTGGAGAGTTCAGAACCTAGTTTCTACTAGCACAACATCATTTATATTAGCATAATGACACAGTTAGATACTGCCCATTCCTGTGGACAAATTATCTTCCTTTTTCATATCCCCCCACCCAAGGCAGGCAATTGTAACCAAGAGTGTCCACTTAGAAAGAGATTCTATTTTTCAGCAATATCACCTAATACAAGCATTTAAAACTACAACCTTTGTTTTTTGTGCAGCCTAAAACAGCCAAGTTGATTTATTTTTCGACTGGCCTGTTTGTTAATCCCATTTGTACTACTTATTAGCCAGGGGCGAATTATGACAGCAGTGAACTATCCACCCATAACATCAAGTGTTTAGAGTAGAACATTCTAGCAATTCCTTAATTTAAGTGGCACTAATGGAGTGAAAAGTACATATGGATGTATACAAATGATTTGAGAACTTGTTTAGCTTAAAACAAAATAATCTAACATTATTCTGATGAAAAACGAATAGAATAATCGGATCGAAAATGTTAAGAAAGAAACTAATCTGTGTGGAATATTTTATACATGAGAGAATTCAAATAAGAATAATCAAATTTCTGTGGAACAAGATATGTTCGAGAACAGATTCTTTGAGGGAACTGCTGAGAAGATCCATTATTTATATGAAAAACTATGCAGAGCCTCATTTCTTCCTTAGAATGTCTTAATGCACTTTCCTGGGGACATCTTCATTAAGTGTGTGAGATATTGCCACCTGAGAGGGCTACACACTAATACATTCAGCAAGCAGTGAAGTCTGTGAAACTATCCCCTTAGAAATGCTGATGGGTAAACTCCTCTCAACTTAATTTGGAATTGGGGTAGAAATTAAAATATTATTAGATGGATTTTTTTAAGTTTAGGGTTTAGGATGTGTGTGCGTTATTGTTGGTGATGTGCTGTTGTTGTTTTATACATAAAAAGGAGGCAGTGGTTGTAGAACTATATCATATACTGGTGTCTAGCACCCAACCACTCAAAATACAAATAGGTCCTGTTATTATATGCTGGAATATATTGAAAAGATATTACACGGAGGACACATTGGAACTGATATACTTATGAATTGTAATATGTTTATGAGTGTAATATGGACCTATGTGCTTTGAAACATTGATTTAACCAAATATATCATGTGTGTGCAGATATAAAAACTCTGTGATTACTTGGAAAACTTAAGTGCATTTAATGAAAGATATGTGAGTGCAGTTATGCACTGATAAAAATATAAATATTACTACTGTGTTTTTTTTAAAAAAACATTCATTAATTGGGTTCATAGTGTCAACTAAAATCTCTCTTCTAGCCTCTGTTATCTGCTTTGGACCTGAGTTGAAATGGGTGTTCTCCTAAGTGGTGCAAAGTGAAGCTGCCCACTACCTGAATTCAGATGTATCTTGGGTACACACCTCTATTGTATACATCTCTGTGTGCCATTCATAATTGAAGTGATGTGTGGGAGTACATGTTCCTGCACACAAAACCAATGACAAGAAGCCCCTGTAAAAAATCAGATCAGTTGGAATGAACGTAAGAGAACCCCCAAAATAAAAGTGTCAGCCTATCAAGGTGCCAGCTGCTAGACAGAAATCTCCAATTGTGGAGGCTTCTGAGGTTACAAGGCCCTGCTACTCTACCAGGAAGGCAGGTGAAGTGGCAGAGGTGATTTCCACATCTCCATCCTCCTTTCTAATCCCCCCGTCTCTAGACAGGACTCTGAGCCCATCTAGAGGAGTTGCTGAGGCAGGGTGGAGCTGGAAAGGCTATAGTAGGATTTTGCAGAGCCCAGTTTCTCCCCTCCCCACCCACTGAAATGCCCCCTTTTTAATCTTTATGAGGTAATCCAAGGTTACTTTTGTTACCTCGAAAAGCAGGTGCCACTGTTTTTCGGCGACAGTTGTGAAAAGAGTGAGGGGAGGGATCAGATCTTGAAGCCTCCCTGCTGCAGTCATAGCAGAAAGGGGATCTGAAAAATTCTGGGTCCCTGGGACACTCTCGCAGGGACCATAGGATTGTGCCATAAGGGAAAATATGTGTGTGTGTCTGCGCACATACTGTAAAAGTAAGCTCGAAATATTAAATAGCAAGCAAATGGAATAGGTGCCTTAACTGCCTTCATGTATAAAGAAAGCAGATGCAGATAAAAGTGGAGAAGAAGAAAAGATTACTACTCACAGTAACGTAGCATTAAATATATTAAATTTAGACATGGAAAGGGAAGTCATGGCAGTGCATCTTAAAAGACTGAATACTTTCTCCCATGAAAGTAATGTGAAGCCCCATCATTTTTGCTCTTTTAAAAAGACTTAGAAGAGCACTAGAATAGATATGATACGGCAGGTCATGATCCTGTATTGGCAGGGGATGGACAGAATGACCTACTGGGACTTTCTCCCACTCAAACATTTTGTCATTCTGTGAAGTTCTAAGCCAAAGTAGTATTTTTTTTTTGTCTATAAGATCAGCTGAGCTCCGTGTCACTGCAGTGAAAAGGCAATCTGGACTGAACAGTGACTCTGATAGCCTGGAATGGCTTGAAACATAATTTGTTCTGTTATATAATTATAAATACATTCCCACCGGCTGAGATTGAAAGAATGAACTGAAAGCCAAACATTGAGGACAATGATGAGGAAAGATAAATGGAGAGATGGCAGTTGTGAATGACACTGGACAAAGTGGGGTACAAGGAAATGAGTGCTTTGGGGGGGAAATGCAGATCCTTCACATCTCTGAGAGCCGATCTACACTACTACTTTATAATGGTTTATAACAGTTTTAAACCGGTTAATAACGGTTATTAACCAGTTTAAAACTGTTATAAACCATTATAAAGCAGTAGTGTAGATCGGCTCTGAGAGATGGGAAAGGAGGGATGAAAAAGAAAAGAGTTAGTTGTGCCATACATTTTAAATCTCAAGATGAAGGAAATAGGTTTGGTGAAGTGTGTCAGGCTGAGCTGTGAGCAGCAGTGGGCAAGCTAAGAACTGGAAGTCAGAACCAAAGAGCAATCAGGATTGGAGGACAATGAGCCAGGAGTCAGGGTTGAAGAACAATATCAGAAACACACAAAGGCAAAGGTGGACCTTATTGCTCAAGCAAAGCACCACTAACACAGGAAGCCCTCTTCTACTTCTTCCAGCTCAGAGGGAACCAATGGCCAGCCTGCAGGGCAAAATCACTCCAGAGCTGGAAGGTTCTTTGCTGTCAAGCTGCAGTTATGAGCTCAGCAGTCCCTTACAAAGGGAAATCAGTTTTGCACACGTTTCACCAGTCCGTTTATTCACGTTTAGTGCTTCCTTATTGAGGTACTTTATTCATGAACTACAAAATTCAGGATGCTCATCACTACACTATGTAGGATAGTATAGGTCTGCCCTTTCTGCAATAATAACAACCAATACTAGGTGATAAATGACATCTTACAGATAGGGCCACACCACCATGTGTTTCTTCACTCATACTCAGGTCAAGTAGAAACGAAACCACTTCTCATCCATGCGATTCATAGGTTCAAATCCAGTGGCTGTATTCCAATGCCAGTTGGTGACCCCACTTTCTTGGCCTTGGAGAATATCATTTGCAGAATCGGATGGTGAGTCCAATTCAGAGAAACAAGAAAAAGTGGATAAAAGAGGCATGATTCACATGGCCATGTGCAAGCATTCAGTGACCATGGGTGTTGTCATTCCAGACTTGTCATGTCACGACTAAGCTTTCTTTCTCTATCACTGTCCACTCTATTTTTCTAGACAGAGTAGCAGAGTGTAGCTAGGCCATTTCATGGGCAATTGTCAGCCTCTGATTTATTTCCTCCTTCTTTGCCATCAATATTCCTTTCCGCTTCATTTCCCTCCTACTTTTTATTTCTATCTCCACAATATGCTGAACTAGCCAACGTGGCAATGTATTCAAGTTTGTCTGCCTTGGTTACTATAGAATATCCCACCTCATCGCACTACCTCACAGGGATCATGTCAATACTTATACAGATGAACTAGAGTTTGAGATTCTGGTTCCAATTGGCATCAACCCCCTGCAGAAAGTTCTGGGGAATACCCGCCATTAGTGTGGGGAGTCAGCCATATTGAGAACAGCATAAAGTCTGGCATCGCATAGGGATGTATGAGAATTTCATTTCAATCTGTTTTTATCAGGATCTACACACTTCATACCTTCCAGACTGAACACAGACTCAGTTGCAATCGGCAGTCAAAATCCACATATTTCTGGGCTTGCAATGTGATTCACAGACCAAAATAAAATGTGTTCAACAGCATGAGTACATGTGTTCAACAGCATGAGTACATGAGTCCATATACATGAAAATGTATACGTTTGAAAAAAGGTGGACAATAGACCGTAATCAATGTGTGTGGAAAGTTACTAGAATCCATCTCCAGCTGCCACCAGTGTATCTCAGAGAGGACATCGTTCTACAGGGTGGATACCTCAACAGAGATGGTGCATCTCTGTGTCACTGCCAAACAAAATTCTGCAGGCAGTTGCATGGACAAGGCCTCCCCTGAAGATCGTAGTGGCCTGGAAAGTTGGTATGGGGGAGATGTGCCCTGAAGTAAGCTGATCCCAAAATCTATGTCAGCTTGGTAGCAAACTGGCATTCAGTGTATGTCCTTTACTGCAGGTGAAACGTGTGTGTGGTTGGGCAATCCAGTCATTAACCTAGACACTGCATTCTGCACTAGCTGCGGTTTCTGAACCAGCCCTAACATCAGCCCCACCTAGAACGTATTAGAGTAATCCAATCTTAAGGTTACCAATGTGTGGATCACAGTGGCCAGGCTGTCTAGGGATGGCTGCAGTTAGTATAACCTAAGCTTGTAGTAGGTGTTTCTAGTTATGGAAGTCACTTGGGCCACCAATGACAGCAGTTGATACAAGAGCACCCCCAAACTGGAATATAAACTAGGTTTAGTGTTACAGCCTTAGTAGCAACTCCTGAGATTAAAAAGAAAAAGGGGAAAGGCACCTTTTGATGGGGGCTTCCTCAACACCCTGGTAGCCAAGGACTCCTCTCTAAATTATCCAGCAAAGATAAGGGAAAGTTCTTAATATGGGATGGGTTCACCACTGGGTGGAGGCCTTTCTTTTTCTTAATTTTAATCCAAAAGAAAGCTGGAAGCTCCATGCCAGCATGCCGCATGAAGCCTGTGTGTGACCCTGGGGGGAAAAAACCATTTGCTTCTCTTCCCATTTCATCCTTCCCACCACTACTAATCCAGCCCTGGGGATGGCCCACTTACCACCACTGAATTTCCCTCCCACCTGTCTTTTCTCCTCCCTCCACCAGATCCTCATACAGATCACCCTTTCCCTACCACTACTAGAAGAGATGAAAGAGTGATCTATATCAGGAACACTGTGATGAGGGTGTGAGAGTGTGCACATTCTAGATTTTACTATGGGGCAAATCTGATAGCAATTCAGCAAACAGGTAAAAAGGTCAAGGACAGTTGTATCAGTCCAGCAATAGGACAGTTCAAAGCCAGAGAAGCTGGGCAAAGGTAAAGAGCACAGTACTTCCAATCAAGGAGGAGTGTTTCAAGAAAAGGGCTTGAGGCATGGTCAAAGTCAAATCACATGTAAGCCATTCAACCCTGATGCACTCCTAAGAGCAGAATCTAGCAGAAATCTAAAGGTCAGCTACACAGAGGGAAGCAAATGTTCAAAGCAATGAAACTGACAAAAATATGTTGTTCCAGCAGCTAGTAGGTCTCCACTGAAAGCTTATATATTGGAGCTTCCGGAGGACTCAGCTGTATCACATCAGAAGCATGTGTAGGAATTCCTCCTTGTGAGAACAGCCCTACTCACAAGGAATCCTTTAGTCATGAGGCGCTCTCTTCAACAAGCAGGCACTCCTTTGCCTGGCCATTGACCTAGCCTGAATTTTAAGGTACCAGCTTTCTCAGGGACTTAGCAGTGTCTCAGCATCACCATTTGCCTCAGAGGTTGAGCTCTTTGCCTATTGAGGAGGCAGATCTGAAGGCCCAGGACCATCTTGAGTGGTGCCAAGTCATCTGATGCCACCTGTTCCCTGGAGGTATCTGGCTCCAATGGTTGAAGCTCTTTCTGTAATAATCCCCCAGGGATTATCATGCCACCATGAGGCCCCAAACCAACAGCACATGTTGCTGTCAGCACCAAAACATTTGTGCCCCCCATTCTAGATGATCTTAACTCTTACATTCCTAGGAGCAGAATATATAAAGCCTTCCAAACGATGCACTGCCCCTCACAGTGTGAGCCTCAGTTCTTCATATTAACTCAATTTATAAACCTGCAGAGCCTTGGAAATGAAAATAATACTCAGCCTCCATTAAAAACAAGCTGGCAACTGCTCAATGAAGTTCCTGTTTCCAATTATGTTAATGAATTTGGTAGGAAACCTGTGAATTGTCTGTAGAGGTTTCTCTATCATCACCTCCCACAAAAACCTAGCTTGGGTGTCCGTGTGGCAATATTAAAACAGGCTTTTTGATTTGAAAAGTGTTGTTTTAATTTCAGAGGCATCTGTACCTGCTGAGATTTAAACTTCCCACCCATTGACCAAAAAGCTCTGGTGCCAATAATTAACTGTAGTACTAGCAATTATCATCTTTGCAAACACTAGGGGGCAAGAACATCACACTTGGGCTCTTTAATTTGAGGAGAACCATTTCAGGCCTCTGAAAGAATTTTCTCAGGGTTACTTGCTTTTAAATAAGATTACCTCAGCCTTGCAGAAGTCCACCAATTAATGTGGCATGGTAGCACTACACTTCACAGCTAATTTTGATACATGCATCACCTTAAACACAAATGTCTGCAAACTTTCTGTGATATTATGGAAACGAAGCAACCTAAATAAGCACAAAGCTAAGAGCATCTTTAAAAAAAAGAAATAAATCCAGCCTATTTTTTTAAAGATAGCCAAAGCCTTCCCTCATCAAAACTTCCACATATCTTACGTTGTTAACACACTTACATAAAGAGTTCTTTAAAGGCCTGTACTATAATATTGACCATTCTCTATTATATATTTTAGTTTTGTTTTGCCATAGAGTGGGTAAAACTGGAAACACTCTACAGCCACCAAAATTCTACCAAGCAGAAAAGTCTGGAAGCTGCTAAGCCTGTACCAAGAGCCAAACATGTAACTGACAGTTAGCCTTTTATTTACTCTAGTGTAAATATGTCTGGCCCTGATTTGGATTGGGATCATTACACAATGGAAGAGAAGGATTAAACCTTTACACACATACATACCATTTCCCTCCCAAATTCCCCCCACAAGGAAATTCCCCCAAGTCTTTTGGGAGATTTTGTTCTCCCCAACCTCCCACACCCTGCCTGTGTTGGGGAGGAAGTTATATTTATTTCCCCTCCCATTAGTCTCAATTGGAGGGGGAATGGAGAAGAGGCTAAATGGGGGACATAGAAGCTGGAAAGTCTGGTCCCCAACCTTCTGCCGGCTAGGGTGACCATATGAAAAGGAGGACAGGGCTCCTGTATCTTTAACAGTTGCATAGAAAAGGGAATTTCAGCAGGTGTTATTTGTATATATGCAGCACCTGGTGAAATTCCCTCTTCTCCACAACACTTAAAGCTGCAGGAGCTATACAAGAGTGACCAGATACAAAAGAGGGCAGTGCTTCTGCAGCTTTAACAGTTGAGATGAAGAGGGAATTTCACCAGGTGCTGCATGCATACAAATGACACCTGCTGAAATTCCCTTTTCTTTACAACTATTAAAGATACAGAAGCCCCCTGTCCTCCTTTCCATAAGGTCACACTATTCTGCCCTGGCCAGCATGAACTAGGGATGTGTGACACTGGGAATTCTGTTCTGTTTAAGCCCAACAGGATTTTGCAGTGTTTCCATACCAATAAGCGGCGACAGACAGTAGATTTTTTTCTCCTGATTCTGGAAATGCTTGGAGTTTTTTGGGGGGGAGGGGGTGTACATTTCATATATAGATGCTTTTGGGGGTGTCACACAATTTGTACAAATGGGATTGCATGTGTTTTATTATTATTTTGGGGGTCTTTAAATATGCACAAGTGGGTTTGTATTTTGTTGTTGTTGTTGTCTTTAAATGTATGCAAATAGGATTGTGCCATGGTTTCTTGGGGGGGCTCAAATGTGGTCATTTGTTTTATCAGTTGTCTTTCGCAAGTCCACCTGCCTGCTGTGTACTGCTGTTGTAAATGTCCTTGTTAGTTTCATCCTTTCCACCCACTACTTCATTTAGCCCAGCAGAACCATATTTGTCAAAGAACGTGCCGATTTCATGCTCCGTGTTGGCACTCTCTTCCCCTTCACTCAGGCAGTGCCCCCAAAACGGAATTCTCATACATCCTTAGCATGAACTGGAAGAGCTCTGGAAGTGGCTGTTCCTCAGCCGCAGAATCTCCTCCCGCCTCCCCAACACACACACACACACACACACACACACACCCTTAGGATAGCTCTAAAAATAGATTTACGTGTATGATTCCATTTTATCTAAATACGGAAATATCTAACCTTCCTAACCCAAAATGGTGATTCCAGGGCATATTTAAAGAATGCCATTTAAAAAAGAATTTCATTTGTATACATTGTTTATTTCTTCTATGAAACCAATCAGTTCATTTGTTCACATGTGCAATTTGCAATTCTTTAAAAAGCCATTCTCTGTTAGTAGGAATTGCTGCATTTTTTCCATCAATGAGCAAGGATGATCCTACTATCAAGCAATTCAGAGTCAAAATTTCACACAATTTGGCACAGTAACTATGCAATTTAACCACCAACAACACAAAAACAAACTTTAATCCTTATTATTTGATTCATTATTTGAATTCAGTCACTTTGAACTTTGGGGCAACTCTATACACATGATGTAAATATGTATCTCTCCAGCCACATTTCTAACATCCAGACCTATTAGTTTGATATACCTTATTCATTCTCTGAGGTGTCATATACCATCTGAGGTACCATATAGCAGTGTCTTAATCTGGGCCTCTTTCCATGATGTAATGACAGAAAAATGTTTATTTGTCTTGCATATTTTCTGCTTTGCAGAAAGCTTCAGAACTTTCCCACAGAACTTATAAGCACCTGTAAAATTTTCTTGTTTTCTTAAATGATCGTACAATTTGGTTGATATGAGAATATACTCATTTATCCTCTGATTTTGTTACGAAACTTCTTCCATGAAGGATCAGCTGCCTGAGTTAGCGTATTCCCAATTCCTGTGTCAGAAAATGCCTGATCTGAAAATATTGAGACCATGGAGTTACCCTTCTGTTTAAGTTCCAGACAAGTGGTTCTCCTGAAATCAAATGTGATCCTAATAACAAATCCTTAAATTTATAATAGTTATTATTTTTATTATTTACCCATTGTTTGAATCCAGCTGTTCAGTGGGCTGAGTGGGGCACAATTATAGTGGAGAGGATTGTGCACAGTCATCTCTGTGTGTCTTCCTCTGATCATAATGGCGCTCCACAGAGTGGCAACTCAGATTGGGCTCCTACACGAGCCTCATGGAAGGCTCCTGTAGCATAAGGTGGCCCTGTATCCTCTTTTACAGAGGACAGTCTTCTATTTGAAGGACTGTCTGTCAGAGTCCAGTTTAAAAACAAAGAACCAACAATTAGCACCAGCAGCACAACAGGAGAGCAGCCACGCACACAGGTTATCTGGTCACAGTAGAATAATTATTTCTAAATTTGCATATACACTTATACATTTGCATATGCAGATTTTATGAAATCCACTGCTCTTGTTTGTCCTCTTTTTTTTTTTTTTTTTTTTTTTTTTTGGTAATTCAGAAGTAGCCACTCCACCTGTGAGCAACACGCAACTCCATGAGCCATGGGTTGCCCCAAATGAGAGCTATATCATTTTTACAGCTCCCTTACTCATATCAGCTTTCAGGGCAATATCCAGCATGAAACAAATAGAAAAATGAGGAAAACAGCAGATAAAACTTTAAACTAGACCAAATCATGTTCAATTACATCTGTAATTACCTGTGCACATAACAATGTTTTTGCCTGGCACATAGATGCTAGCAGCGCAGGCAGCAAGCAAACCTCTTTGGGCTCGATATTATCACTGTGGTCAATAACTTGCAACACAAGATCTCACATATGACACCCATGTCTTCTAATAGTCAAACACGATCTTGCGCAGCAGCATCGTCCATTGGCAGGAGTACTCTGAGCCACGCTTCAAAATAGGTGTAACCACAAACACAAATTCAGCAGCCATATACGGTATTCCACTTGCAATTTCTATGATTTAGCCTACCAGCATTATAGCCTGACCCTACACGTTTTATCACTATCGCCATCAACGTTACTATCATTATTATCATCACATTACCCAGTAGTTTTGTTTATTACATACGACATGAACTAACTCAGCATATACGATGCATTTTCTATTTGAATAATGATATTCTATTTGGGACCGGTTCCTGAGTGTGGGGCATTTGACCCAGAATGCCATTTGCTCCACTTTTCCTTTTTAAAGTCACATTTTTAAAAAAAAATGCTGCAAAACTTAGATTGTGGTGAATTTAATTTCAAAGTCATTTTGGCCTTCTTTTCAAATGGCTTGTGGTAATCCTAGATTTTTTTTCTTATTTTTTTTTTTTGCACTGACAGTAAATGTTAATCAAGAGAGCCACAGTGTACCAGCTCCCCGAGAGCAATGAAAAACATTAAAATCGCTTTGAGAAGAACTGAATAAAACTTTATTTTATAAATATAGCCTCGCCGAAGCCGTTGCACTGTACTTTTGAAATAAGGGCACATGGAAAAATATGGCAGAGTGCCTTTGAGATAGCTAACGAAAGCTACAAAATGAGCACTGTACTGCATTTCCAAGGAACACAGTTCAAAAGTTGTACGATTACTACTAAGGTTGTTTTATTCTTTACCACATTTGGAACAGGAAGTCTGTGTTGTTCTTGAAGAATTCTGAAAAGCAATGTCACAGTCTGATGACCTCTTCTCCTCATTAAAACGTTCCCAAAGACAGCTCTCTGCATGATGTTTTGTAGCTTCAGCAGCCATGAACTAATTTGTACCTCTTATTTTGATCATGCGCTGGTGAAAGCACCAAACAATATTTTTTTCTTTAAACACAGAGAGGCCTTTCAACAGCTCAGCACGCACTTCTACCCTCTTTTTAATCTTGGAGCACCTATTTATTTGCTCTTTTCACCACTAAATCTTCTTTGCTCCTTTCTGCCCCCCTGTCAAGCTGCTAGTTAAAAATCTTCAGTGTGTTTTCCCCCACCCCCACCCCTCATGTCCCCACACCCCCTTCATAGGCTTAAGCCATTAGAGGCTTATTACCATAAAAAGGGAAGACAAAGAATTAGAGAGATCAGAATTTGCATTAGTAAATTTCAATCCAATTAAACTAAAATAATATTTATTTAGGAGCTACCTTTCCAGAACGCGTATCAATTCTGTAAAGCCGAGATGCATGGAAGTAGAACAGGAGGTCAGTGAAATGACTGGTTTGTTCTGAATATTCAAGGTTTCAAGATTGCACTGATAGATGATTAGCATTCATCTGGTTGATTTGTTTATTTTGCATACCTTCACTCTATGTGATAGATTCATTATGCAAGGCCTATCCTTCTCCCATCTCAATGCTTTCAATACTATGCAAATTGTGAACCAGGTCCTGTCAGGGCCTTTGGCACAAATGGTTCAGAAAAGCAGCCTACGTTGGTTGACACTGTGAATTACAGCCCATGTTATCAATTTTTAGCAGATGCTGAGCAAAGCGATTACATGCTGTATTTATTTGTGCTTCCCTCTTAATTCAAAAATGAATTCTATGTACAATTTAACACGCCTGCGCTTGTGTGGCAGTGAAGCCTGGCCATGAACAGCACATGCAGCAGCCAGAGGTGGAAGGACGGAGCCAAGACTGAGCTGTCTCCACATCCTGAGGAAGAGTAGGGAAACTTCTCCTTGTTTGCAGCCTTCTGTGAATTGAAGGGTGAACTTCTGAAGCTGGGAGAATTTAGAACCCTGGTTATGCAAGGCTGCAAGTAAGAAGGTGATGCTCCAAAGTGGATGGGGCTTATCAGCATGCTCCTCCTTTCCCTCACTTGATTTTCATCGGGTGAAGAAAGAGAATGCCCGAATCGGGCTATGGGTACAACCTGATCCTATCTATGTTTTCTCAGAAGTAATCCCATTGAATTGAATGGGCTGTCCTGAAACGGGGTGTAGAATTGTGAGATTTACCTACCTTGTCCCTTCTCTGGTAAGAAAAAAAGAAGAGATACTGCAACTATGCTCTTCCCTTTCATCAACCCTTCTGGTACTCAGTTATTGTTTTTTTGTCTTTGCAAAGAAGCCATTTGCAGCTTGCTTGGGCAGTAGTTGCTTTCAGTGGATGCTACCAGAACGAACAACAAATAACTTCTTTGCAAGAATAGTCATAACTGCTCATAAATAGACGGGGACAAGCCAGTGGCAGCTTCTACTCCATTTCCCTTCAAGACAGAGTAGCATCAGGCAGAGCATTATTAAACGTACCAGGACTAAATTCAGAGTAAACACATAAGATTGGGCTTTAAGTTTCTCTTGCAGCTTGCATGCATGAGAAATACATACATATGTTAGGGAAGATGGGGAGAAAAAGACAAGATATTGAAAAAGCATCCAAATAAGGGGAATCACAGGAGAGAAAGAGAAAGTCTCCCCAAAACTCCTGATTGAGAGCCTATCTACAGTACTGCTTTACTGTTATAAACCGTTTTAAAGCAGTAGTGTAGTTATTTGTAAGGAGGGTTACATGTATTGGAATTTATCAGTCAACAGATTGGTTGCAGCTTGAGGAATTCGATCTGTGACTATTCTAGAGAAAACTAAACTGACCAAACAAATAAGAATGTAGCTATCTTTCAAATTTTACTGTTCTCCAGATTTTTTGATGCCATTCTCAGCTCAAATAATGTTTGGAAATCTGTATTTGGGAGGGTTTCTTTGAAACAGTCTTACAAGATGATGAGGGCCAGTGTGGTGTAGTGGCTGAAGTGTTGGACTGGGAGTTGGGAGATCCAGGTTCTAGTCCCCACTCGGCCATGGAAACTCACGGGGTGATTTTGAGCCAATCACAGACGTTCAGTCCAACCAACCTCATAGGGTTGTTGCGGTGAGGATAAAATGGAGAGGAGGAGGATTATGTATGCCGCCTTGGGTTCCTTGGAGGAAAAAAGGTGGGATATAAATGCAATAATAAATTATCTATGATTGCCTTTTTAACAATAATTTTAAGAAGCCTTCCTGAGCCTATCCACGACTTATATTCTGTTTAGAAACGTGATTTTTTAAATTGTTTCATTATGTGGTAGGTCACACTGAGCAGTACTTTCGTTTCATAGTGACTGCTTCCTCTGTCCTCAAAGTGTTCACTGGTGTATTACAAGGTTCATTCCTTGACTCTTCTTCTTTCAGTTTTGTTTTGCAGGCCGCTTGACCAGCCCACTTCTGTCTCCGTAACTCAAGCAGCCTGCAAAACAAAAACTAAAGAAGAAGAGTTAAGGAATTAACCCTGTAATACACCAATGAACACTCTGAGGATGGAGGAAGTAGTCACTATGAAACATAAGCACTGCTCAGTGTGTCCTACCACGTAATGAAACGACTTAAAAAACCACATTTTTAAATAGAATATAAGTCGTTTTAAGGGCCATGTGGATAGGCTCCCTGTCTGTTTTGACAGATAATAGCCACTCCAAGGAGCTAGAAAGGCCAGCTGACACTGCATCTTCCACACATACATTCAAAATGGAGTCACAAATATTCCTAGGAATGATGAGACAGGATGACACGATGGCCCTTCTAGGTACACTGTATAGAATAAAAGATGGCTGCCCACAAGCATCACCTGAGAGTAATTGGTAGTGATACTTCTGAATATCATAACTATTTGGCTCATTACTTGAAATTCATCCATTCATAATGCTCATCATTGTAGCGAGCCTAGAGTAATGTATTACAAACTCACTACTGTGTTTGGAATTGATTGCAAACCTGCGGAACATGCACAGTCTGCATCTATACAATGCCATTTCTGCACATGCACTGACTTGGTTTAACTGTTGAATGGTCCGGTGTGTCCACCATTGCTTCCATCATTGTCATCTCCACAGCAGGCCTGACGTCATACTGCACTATACAATTCCAAATTCCAGCTCCCAAGTTGCACTTTGATATTGTGCATATGCAAAAACCCATATGAAATGAGATCGCTGTTAAAGGAGAACTCTCATCCCAACCCACGTGGATGAATTCGTTACTTTCTGGAGTAAATTCACCCATCAGTAGTAATGGGTCATAATGACATGCCATAACTTGTACGGGCTTAATATGGAAAAGACAGTGGCTGCCCCTGTAGGGAACCAAGTATCAAAGCAGCCTCGTATAGATACACACACACACACAAGCACACACAAAACTCCCTAAGTATCCTGCAATGGCATTTTTCTTTCAACCAGACCATTCAAGACGTCTTTACGCAGATAGGAAAGGAAGGGTAGCCATACAAAACACACACACAAAATTCTTCAGTCCTCACATAGGATGATATTTCTTGAAGAAGAGAAATAGTTTCAATATGTACCTTGGGGACCTGAAAAGTACAGATAAATAGTGATTGTTCCTCCAAGATAATACTGTTATGTTAACCAGATCCTTGTCATGCCTCTCCCTGTCCCCGGCCCTGTGGCATTCGGGAAAATTTTGGATGTGGAGGAGGCCGACGTAGAGGCTGTTCAAGCTTTGGAATGTAATAAGGATGAGAGCCAACTTCTGAATGGGTTCCTAGAGGGAAGCAGGCCAGAGGAGTCTGATGCTCCCTGCCAGCTGCAATCTTGAGCGACATGACTGCAGGTCCGGAGGCTGAAAGTCTTTCTGTGGGATCCAAGTAGGCTGAAAACTCAGCTGAGGGGGGGGGGGGGGTGTTCAAACCTATCTTCTTGTGGGAATGGAGGCATCTGAAGAGGTTGGAAGAAAAACATCCCCTTAGGCATAGTTCACACTTATAAACAAAGTTTGCCTGCAGGGATAGGTGGACTGGCGAAGAGCTCTAGGCCTCTGTTTATTTTGCCTCTTTTTAAAAGCAGCTGCCCAGGGGGCTTCATGGAGACTGGAAAACTCTCTTGTTTGGACTAGATCTTTTGGCTTGATTTTTGGGCTTGCCTTGTGGCTAGATCTACACCACTGCCTTATAGTGGCATTGAAGTGCACTGATAACTGTTGGGGCACATTACACATTCTATATATCACTATTGTAGTGTTACTTCCTGCTTTTATTCCACCTTATTCAAAAAAAACTGCAACAAATGTCATTGTGTGTCCTACCAAGCATAAATGTGTAAGAGGGATATAGTGTTACCACGATGGGATCATAATGATATGACACAAAGTGTAGATGTCTTGTTTCAGTCTCAATATGGTAATGGAGAAGTTCTCTCTGGACTCTGCATGCGTTAAGGTTACACAGAGACTTGCCAGGTCAAAGAAGCAGTGGAGGAGCTCCCTTTGAAACTAGAATAACCAGTAATTATTAGCCATGTCTGTGTAAAGCCCACACCTATTTCTATGACTGTAGCACATGTCAAAAGTCCAATTACAATCATGGAAACATCAGCAGGCTCTTTCTATGGGCAACTAAGTTAACATTGAGCTTTTGCCAAGTGTCCTTCCAAATGGGGCTTTTGTTGTGCAACACGCTGCCTCAAACATGGCATTTAATAGAGCCTCCACGAGCTTCTTTAAACAAGCATTTTATAACACACTTGTGACTGGCCACTCACAGATGTTCCCGGGTCATTTTGACCATGCCATCAACCTCCTGCACATCTCCCTCCCTATTTCCCGGTTTTAGCGTTCTAAATTAAGCCACAGAAAACTCAACTCTTCAGAAATAAGTCGGGATTTGTCGGGATTTCCTGCGATGCGCAGGCAAAGTTGCGCTATAAAACATCCACTAGAGGGCGCTGCTCCCATTCAACTGTATGGGCCACGTGGGCGCTGCTCTCTTCCTCATGTAATTTCAGTTCGTTGCAAATGGATTAGAGAAAGCAGGAAGCAGAGCTACGGTAAGGAAACACTATTTCCCCCTGTCTGAAGGAGCCCGACGTCTTCCGTGTGTATGTCTCCCATGTTTTCTTACTGCTTCTCCCATCCTTTTTGTTACCACACACATGGGAAAAAAAAACCTGTTAAAGAGGGAAAGATGAAATAGTCGCACAGTTACTTTGATTCACAGCACTAGGAGTTGTCTGTCTGAAAGCACCCCAAGTGTTCCATAGAGCAAAAATAAACTATAATTCTCAAATAAAAACTTTAAATATTTAAATAGTTTAAAAAAAAATTAAAAGAAGTGAATGTGTGTTGCTTCCCATAGTACATGAACATAGGAGACATAGGAGACATAGGAGACATATTTCCCACCATGCTCGAAAAATTGTTTACTGGAGGTGAGCATGGAATAAACACACACACCAGCAATCCTGCTTTCAAAATGTTTTCAGCTCTTGGGGGCCAGGATGCTTGTCATCTTTCTTCTCTGTAGCAGCACCTGCCCTCTGGAAAACCCTCCCTCGTGTAGTTTGGGAGGCAGGAAATGTAACATCCTTTAAACGCCTCCTGAAAACATACCTTTTCACACAGGCTTTCCCTGGAGCGTAATTCCTCTGGTTTTATCTTGCCTTTTTTAAAAAAAAAAATTTAACTTTTTAAATTTATCTGGATATTTGTAATTTATGTTTTTAATTGTGCACTGCCCAGAGAGCTTCAGCTAATGGGCAGCATAAAAATGTAATAAATAAATACTAAATCTGTCTCCATGCATACTCAGAAATGATTGTGGGGCGGGGAGGGGGTGATGTTTTGCATTGTGAACAGATCCAGTCCTTGCAGCAAGAAGTAGCTGCAATTTGCCTCTGTGCACAACCCAATTCACATTGAACTTTCTTCCACACATGGGAGGAGACAGATGGAGAACAGAGAGTGGTCAGTTGCATGTAGAGGGGCATTTTCTTTGTCACTAATTCAGCAACTCCAAAGCAGTAAGATTCTGTAGTATTCTTGTATGGGGCCCCTGTGATTGCACATGTCTCTGCTGACCATTCACCACAGCAGACTTCTGGAGAACAGTTGACCAGCTTTATTAAAAGGGTAACAAATGTGACTGGCCCTCAGTCTCACAAACGCAGGATTGAAGAGAGAAGAAGAATGCAGAACATGTCCCACACACTGAGTTATGGGAGGAGGGATGGCTACAGCCAAACTCCATTTATTTGTTTGTTTATTTATTTATTTATTACATTTAACTCTTTTAACTCTTCACAGAGCATACACCACAGATTCCCCTGAAGGTTTGCTAATGCTAAGCAATTTCAGGACGTTGCACGGGAGTTCTGTGTTTCATTCACATTTTGTGACCAAGGATAGGTTTCATTGTATTGGACTCTCTGAATTTAAAGGGGTATCCCTAAAAAGGACTAAAAATCAGAAAATGCACAGTAGGGTGACCAGATAAAATCCAAGTCAGGGCTCATGTAACTTCACTATACTAGAGTGACCATATACAAAAGAAGGCAGGGCCCCTGCAACTTTAACTGTTGTGATGAAGAGGGAATTTCACCAGGAACTAATTGCATACAAATGACACTGGCTGAAATTCCCTTTTCCCTACAACTGTTAAAGTTACATGAGCCCTGACCTGGATTTTATCTGGTCACCCTAACGCACAGGGAAGAAGACATTGAATGGAATTCCATTAATTATTATTATTATTATTATTAATAATAATAATAATAATAATAATTGTCCTTAAAATCCAATGCAAATATTAAAAACCAAAAAAATCATCCAAAACATAATGAAATTGGCAGTAACACCCAAAAAGTCAGAAATGTCAATAGCAAGAAATGCAGAACAATATCAGGCCAGTCACACAGATAGAATAACACAGCAATGGTCAGTCATCCTACAAGACAGGAGAGAAGAAGTGAGATGCACAAATTTAGGAAGGGGGTTCTACTTCTTTGGTGCCACTGCTGAGAAGGCCCTTCCTTTCCTAGCCATACACCATACTTCAGGTGGAAAGGGAATACAGAGCAAGGACCAGGATGACATATAAATGTGCACTAGGGTCATATAGGAAAAGGTAGTCCTTCAATTATTTCAAACCCAGACCCTTTAGGGCTTTAAAGGTCAATGATAGCACTTTGAATTGGGACTGGAACCAAGCAGGAGGCAACATAACTGTAGAATTGGTGTAACAAGTGGCTGACTCCACTTAATGACCATGGAGGTTGCATTCTGTAGCATTTGCACTTGCTGAGGCAGCCGTACACAGAGTGCATCACAGTAGTCCAGCCTGGAGGTAACTCAAGCATAGCTTACTGTGGCCACCTCGGTCGTACTTTTGTAATTCCCTTAACACAAGCTATAGAATTATTATTTATAATTAAAGCAAGGAAAGGGGCGGTAGAGAGGGTCCTGGACAAAATGCCCTCTAGAGGTCCCCTTCCTCTGTTTGGGGGTCCTGATGGGCTCACCTAGCTGAAGCCCCAGTGCTCCTAGCAACACTGAGTGGCTGGATCTCGTTACCCTCATAATTTCCACCATGTCCTAGAGTGACACTAGGTCAGGGACACTGTGGGAAATTGAAAAGGGTGGCTAGATCCAGCTGCCTGGCACTGCTCAAGATGCTGGCCCAGAGGGGAAAAAATACAGGGGAGGCCCAGATTAGGGTTCAGCCCTGCACCTGCCAGGGTGCTGGGGCCCCAGTAGCTGCCCAAGGATGCCAGTGGTGGCACCAAACTTGGATGGTTTTAGTTTAGAGCAACCATTTTGCTAATCTCTTATCTCAGTACAATTTATTTTAAGCAAATTGGTATAAGGCAGGCTTCACGCCCTAGTGCCCTCCAGATGTTTTGGACTGTAACTCTATCAGCCCCAGCCAGCATGGCTAATGGTCAGGGATGGTGGGAGTTGTGGTCCAAAACATCTGGAGGGCACCTGGTTGGGGAGGGTTGGTATAAAAGAGAGGGAAAAAGTGGGGGAGGGAGTTTCAGGAACGGATGTCTTCCCTGTTGCTCTTTCTCCACTAGATGTCCTTAGTGTTTCACACATCAACTTCGGAGACAGTAACTGAATAATCTGCCAGGGTATGTACTCTTTTGAAGTGTATGTGGTATTAAGAGATCATGATTAATAGTTTTCACTCCAGAGTTCATTTTCTCTAGAAGATTAACAAGAGAGAGGCATACAAGGCGGGCACAATAATTTAATTCACTGCCTGCCTAAAATATATAGGCATCCCAATTTAGGAAGCCATTAAAGTCATGTATGCTTTCTTCTTGGAAATATTTAAGCAATCAAAGCATTAAAACAAACTGGAAGGGGAGGGGAATCCTTACAGGCAAAAGTATAATGTTTCAGAAAAGAATTTCCTCCCAACGGTTCCCCGCTACCACCTAATTGTATTGCTTTCAAAGGCTGCCTTATAGTTATCCAGACCATTCATAGTAATCGGAGTTTAACAGCAGGAGTTTGTTTAATTTGAGTTTTTAATCGATCTTTAAGGAGAAATGAGAGGGCGGGGAGGAAACCAGGAATTATCACAAATATCAATTTAAGCCTTCCTAGCCTGTCTCAACCAAACCCATCTGCAACAAATGTCCAAGCCCACAGACACAAAGCAATCCTTTAGAGAAATTAATGCAGGCGAGCTGGTCTTTTGAAAAGACTTCAAATGCCTTAAAGAGAATTTTTGGCCGCATGCTCCCGCCGCCAGTCCTGCTATTCTACTGCAGCGCCTGGCTGCGGATCTCCTGTATTCAGGAAATGCAGAGGGATTCCTGAAAGGCGCCAGGGAGCATCCATTTGGCAGTGTCCTAGCAGCGTGTCCGCTTCTCAGAGCACCGGGTAAAAAGTTTGCACTGCCTCCATGAACAGTTCCTTTCCCAGCGACCGAGCGAGGAACGCACAAAAGGGAGTACTCTGAATGACCTTTTTAGTCCACGGCTCGAACACACATCCCCGGAACAATGATGAACAGTATGTGGAAAGTTGCCACCTCCGGTGGCTTCATGGCACATCGCTGCCACCAGCGGGACTCAATGTGACAATAAAGAGCGGCATTCCAACAAAAACAACTGGAAGGAGTTGTAAGAGGAAGCAAAACAAAAGTACAGTGTGCCCTGGCTGGCAGGGTGCATTCCTCGTACTCTGCTGTGCAATGGCTTTCAATAACCAGGTTGCTTTGCATTAGCCACCGGCCCAGGGCTTAGCGGTATTGCTACTTTTATGAAATGTTTGGGCTGTTATTATTTTTTTTTTTTACAGAGGAATAGAGAGCAGTAGATTTGAATGTCTGGTTTGATGGGCAGTGTTGCAGCTACGTAATTTTAGACCCTGGACCTAATGGTTTTATGTCCTCCCCAGTTTAGAGGGCCACACACATGGCTTCCGTTGTGAAGCAGACAACTAACATTTCTCCTTGCCCCCAAGGCACCAGGCCATGTTTTGCAACAGCTTCGACATTCTGGTTATGTTAGAAGAATAGCAACAAAACTGTTCGGCAAGTATGATTTTTTTTTAAAAAAAATAGAAATGGAGAGAAAGAGCACAGCCCATTTTGCATTTTAAACTCACTTAATAGCATCATTGTGACTATAGGAATGAAATGGAATTTGCTTCTGCACCTGCTGCTCTCTGGATGGTCATTTGGGGGCCCTGTGGGACCCTGGCCTTTAGCCCCAAGGTCCAGCCCTACCTGCACCACTGTTGATTGGGATATGAGAGCTTGTTTGGTGTTCATATAGGGCTAATCTACACCTCCAGCCCTTTCGCAACGGAAAAGGCATGCTCCCGCATGTTCCCTGCTTCCGCTATCGCCCCTTATTGGGCACACGTGACTGATCTTCCCTGCAATTTCAGGAGTGCCATTGCAGGAGCCTGTGTGCCCCAGTTCTGCATGCATATCGATAGAAGTGGGCGGGACTAGGCAGATGGCTACGGGGCAGAGGGTTTTTTTTAATGAGTCATTAGGGATGCACACAAGCGCAGCAACACATGGGGGGGGGATAGGAACTCTGTTGAATCTACGGCCCTGCTCAGAGATACGTTTACATTAAACAAAACAAAACCAACACACTCCACGGTAACGCCAATACCTATGTACATGCCCCTCACAGCTGATTGGCTGTTTGCTGAGCCTGGAACTCCCTGAGAAAAGCAACGGCCTCGCAAAGTGGGGGGGGGCACACCGCAATCATCCTTTGGAACGGAAGCAAGAGAGCCGAAAAACTGTGATGAAAGCAGTCAGCGATATTCCTGAAAAAATGAGAGGTGGACCCGAGATCACCACAGGAGCAGGTGAACGTCATGTGCCCCATCAGTGATGACTGCGATACAATCCATCAATAAATGGCTGGCGTAGACTCCCCCATAATGTAGGATGGGGGGAAACAAAACTTAACTCTGCACACTTACCCATGAGTAAGGCCCACTGGACATAGTGAGAATTACTTCTGAGTGCATGTACATAGGCTTTGAAAGACTTTTTCTGAAGTCCTGCCTACCATCAATTTCAATATGAATCCACATTCTTAAAAGCTTCGTGAGAGAATGCATGGACTGAATTTCTCAATCAAAGATTTATTCATCAATGAACAGCATAAATACAAATAAAATGAAAATTTAAAACATGTACAATCCTATACATATCTAGACAGAAAAAGAACCTATAACTCCCAGCATTGCCCCCCCCCACCACCACCACCACCACCACCACCACCAGCCATGCTGCCTGGGACATACAGGGAGTTGTAGAACTTCATCACACCTACATCCCCCCCCAGTTTGTTTCTGTGGGTTCTCCCTCCGTTTCCTATGCGACTAGCATTTTGAATTACACCTGATCAGTATTGCTGCAATACCTGCCTGTTCCAAATTTGCCTTTCGGACTTTGCCCGTTCAGGCAAAGTCCGAAACAGAAACTAAACAGAAACATTGAAACAGAAACTAAAAACTGTGACCTCAGGGCGAGAGAACAGTACGACGGGGACCACATGTCCAGCACTGAAGAAGTGGAGCAAAGTTGAGGTGGGTGTGCATCAAACCGTGCATGTGATAAGGCCGTAGGACCTCTTTCTGTCTAAACATGCATAGGATTGTGCCCTAAGAGTGCAATCCTAAGGGTTTCCCCCTCTCCATAGACAATGAGCTCCAGTCTTGGAGCCCTCTTGTCTATCCTATGCCGTGCTAGCAAAAGCCAGGCAGGGCAAGTTCTGGTTCCTCCTTTTCTTTCCCACTGAACTCACAGGACTTACTTCTGAGTAAACATCCATAGGAATGACAAATTGCATGGACTTCACATCGAAAACAGTCAATTCCTTGGGTTGCACCTTAGACAAAGGGTTTTGGTAATCATACTATCCTGATTTTGCAGGTTCCCTAATTGGGGAACACTTTTTAAATGGTGAGAAGATAGTCATGGGAAAAAATGGTGTGCTTAATTCTTTAATGGCATAATTCTCTAATAACATAGGAGGAGAGACATCTAGTGGTTAAAGATAAATATATGAAACAGAAGACAATAACTTCACATGAAGTGGACTATTGCCTATGGAAGATCACACAGGAAACAATGGAAGTCTCTTAACATTTCACAGCACCTCTTGTAAGCGTAACAGTGAAGTCCAAAAATCATGAGGGATGGTGAATTTGCATTTAAATGATTCCGATTCAAACCTATTGAAGTCAATAAGGTTTAAGGCCTTGATTCATGGCTGGAAATCAATTATCACCACTTGTCTTAGAGCTCAGAATACGCTAAACCAGTATAGCCTCAGAACAGCCTGAACAGTCCTGTGGAATGCTTCATCAGATTATTGCTCTAAAACAACTTTCCCCAACCTGAGACTCCCAGAATTTCTGACCATTGGCCATGCTGGCTAGGGGTGATGAGAGTTGAAGAACAAAACATCTGGAGGGCACCAGGTTTCAGAAAGCCACTCTAAAATGTATATGAGAGCCGGTGTGATTTAGTGGTTAAAGTGTTGAACTAGGACTAGAGAGCTCACTGCATGATTATGGGCCAAGTCATAAAGCTCACTGCATGATTTGGGGGCAGTTAGAGCACCCTCCCACCCATGTTCCCTGGTGTATACAGTGTATACAGGCTTACTACCTCTGATACTGGAGATAGCACATAGCCATCAGGACTAGCCCTTGGGTGCCTCTACAAGAGGCATTTAAAGCTCTTTCAAGGCGCATTAAAAATTACCTCTACAAGAACGAAGCGCAAATCGGGCGTAGAGGCGTGTTATCTCCCCGATTATGCGCATTATCGAATGCGCGTTAAATCGCGAGTTTTATTTTGCTCCGTCCGTTAAAGCGCATTTTGACTGTGTGAATAAGCGCTTATGCGCATTAACTACTTGTAAAGCGCATTTTGGACATCTGTTAATGCGCTTCGCCGCCTCTCGCCGCCTCTCGTGCAGAGGGATTAGGAGTAAATGCGCTTCAGCGATTATGCGCATAATCGCCTAACCAGGCGCAAAAGCGAATCCTTGTAGAGGGGACCCTTGATAGCCTTCTTCTCCAGGAATTAATCCAACCCCCTTTTAAAACCATCCAAATTGGTGGCTATCGCTGCATCTTGTGTTAATTAATTTCGTATGTGCTGTGTGAAGAAGTACTTCCTTTTGTCTGTCCCGAATCTCCCACCAATCAGCTTCATAGTGTGGTTCTGGTTCTAGTATTATGAGAGAGGGAGAAAATGTCTCCCTATCCACATTCTCCACACCATACATAATTTTGTACACCTCCTTCATATCTCCCCTTACCCTCCTTTTTTCCAAGCTAAACAATCACAGCTGTTGGAATGCCCAAAACCCTAAAAGCCTAACTGAGTTCAATAGAGTAATATAGGCTGACCATATGAAAAGGAGGACGGGGCTCATGTAACTTTAACAGTTGTAGAGAAAAGGGAATTTCAGCCAGTGTCATTTGTATGCAATTAGTTCCTGGTGAAATTCCCTCTTCATCACAAAAGTTAAAGCTGCAGGAGCTATACTAGAGTGGCCATATACAAAAGAAGGCAGGGGCCCTGCAACTTTAACAGTTGTGATGAAGAGGGAATTTCACCAGGAACTAATTGCATACAAATGACGCTGGCTGAAATTCCCTTTTCTACAGCTGTTAAAGTTACATGAGCCCTGTCCTCCTTTTCATATGGTCAGCCTAAGTAATATGAAATCAAAACTGAAACTGACTGCTCTGTGAATGAACCTTAAAGACACCCTATCTACACTACTGCTTTAAAACGGTTATTAACCGGTTTAAAACTGTTATAAATCGTTTTAAAGCAGTAGTGTAGATAGGCTCACTGAGAAAAGAGTACCACGTGTTTACATTTGATCAGAACACACACCGGTCCCACTAAACCGTGCCCTACAGTTTCCATCTATTAGAGAATAAGGGGGCAATCCTAGGCAGGTTTAGACAGGGGAGGTAATCCTACAATTCCCAGCATTCCCCAAGCAACCATATTGTCTAGAGAGTGCTGGGAGTTGTAAGACTTTTTTCTGTCTAAACATGCATAGGATTGTGCCTTAAAACAACTAAGAATGGAGGAGAAAAATTGCTCCAGCTTTTGCCAATTTTCACAAGAAACATTTACAGCGAAACAATTAGGACATCTGATCCGATCTCAAACAAAAACACAGTATTTCTGGATTAATCTTCCTGACTGCCATCAAAAATGTTTGAAACAATCAAGCCAGTTATGGAACCCTGGATACAAAGGACTTGATCTCAAGGGAGAGGCCGTCACAACAAGAAATTGTTGCAAGCAGGGCACTGCTTGACTCCATCCTACACACTGCTGCCTCCCTGATTCTTATCCCAATAATCATCATCATCATCATTTATTTATAACCCGCCTCTCCCTCCGGATCGAGGTGGGGAACAACAACAATATAAAACACAAGAATCACAAACCAGTGAAAATTTTAAAAACAAGAAAAAATACATCAAGTCATAAAGCTCATTGCATGATTTTGGGGCAGTTACAGCACCCTCCCACCCATGTTCCCTAGCAACTGGTGTATACAGACTTACTACCTCTGATACTGGAGATAGCACATAGCCATCAGGACTAGCCCTTGAGAATTTTAAATTTTTGTAAACCGCCCAGAGAGCTTCGGCTATGGGGCGGTATATAAATGTAAATAATAATAATATTAATAAACATAATCATAATAATAGCCTGATAAAGAGTTCTGGAATTTTGCACATTTTTGTGGAATTTTGGGTGTTCCTACGTTATTATTATCCATCTATGGATTTTTGTGGTTTTCTTTTTCTTATGGACTGATGCAGTTATTTGGGTATGGGATGGGGGTTTAAATACACAATTATCAAAGGATACAGGCAATTCTCCTATGAAGAAAGATACAGTGTTTGGGGGCTGTTTATCTTAGAAAAAAATTGAATAGAGGAGACATAACAGAGGTGAATAAAATTATGCATGAACATAGATAATGTGGATAATGATAATAGTAGAACCTGGGATCATTCCAAGAAGCTGTTTGGTGGGAGATCTAGAGAAGATAAAAGGAAATACTTCTTCATGTTGTGTATAGTTAAACTATGGAATTCACTACCATAAGATGTAGTGATGGCCACCAGTCTGGATGGCTTTAAAAGGAGGTTGGATAAATCTATTTCTTCATTTATTACATTTTTATACTGCCCAATAGTCGAGACTCTCTGGGAACTGCACAACTAAAACCATAAAAATACAATAAGTATGCAATACATTTAAAACATTAAAAGTTAAGCATGAAATAGAAAATCAGATAAATTACAGTCCAAGGAAAGCCTGTGTGAAGAGGCACGTTTTTAGGAATAGTTTAAAAGATATTACATTTTCCGCCTCCCAAACCGCACGAGGGAGGGGTTTTCCAGAGGGTGGGTGCCACTACAGAGAAGGCCCGCTGCTGAGATTCTTGATGGCGGCATTCCATTCGGTTTGGAATGGCCACCAGGACCTCCTCTGAAGCTCGTATCTGTAGTCTGGGTGTATATAAGGGAAGGCAGTCTGCTAGGTATGCTGGTCCCAAGTTGTTTAGGGCTTTATAAGATAATAACATAACCTTGTATGTGGCTCTATAGCTTTTGTATCTGGTCAAGAGAGCAGGGCTCCTGCAGCTTTAACTGTTGTGGTGAAGAGGGAATTTCACCAGGTGCTGCATGCATACAAATACCTGCTGAATTCCCTTTTCTACGCAACTGTTAAAGATACAGGAGCCCTGTCCTCCTTTCCATATAGTCACCCTAGTATATTATTTCCAGCATCAGAAGTGTATATGCCTCTCAGTACCAGCTGCTGTGGAACAAGAACAGGGGGTGCTATTGCACTCAGGCCTTGCGTGTGAGCTTCCCATTGATATCCAGTTAGCCTAGGCTGTCCAGATGGCTCGGGATTTCCCGGTCCTAACCGGGAATCCAGGGGCAAACCAGCCCAACCGGGGGGTGGGGGGGCAAACCGGGGTGGCGGGGGGTCACGCGGCGGTGGCAGCAAGCAAGGAGCGGCGGCGAAGGCGGCGGAGGAGCCCGGGAAGCGGCCGCCCCAGCTGGTAAGCACGAAGGGGGGCACTTACCTGCTGGGACGGCCGCTTCCCGGGCTCCTCCGCCGCCTTCGCCGCCGCTGCCGGGCTCATAAGGCCAGTGGCCGTGCGGAAGAGGCAGGAGAGGGCCGGATCCGGAAGTGGCGTAACCGTCACTTCCGGATCCGGCCCTCTCCCGCCTCTTCCGCACGGGCGGCGAAGGAGGAACCTGGCGCAGCCGCGCGGGCGGCAAAGGAGGACCCCACTCGGCCGCGCGGGCGAAGGAGGAACCCGGCGGTAGGTCCAGGCTGGTTTTTTTGGGGGGGTGGCTTGGTGGGGGGGTTGTTTTGGGTGGGGGGGCGGGGGGGATTGGGATTTTTATTTTTAAAATCTGGTCACCCTAAATTAGCCACTGTGAGAACACAATGCTGAACTAGACAAGCCTTTGGTCTAATTCAGCACAGCTTTTCTTATGTTCATCTTCTTGCTTCCTTGACTTCTTACATTGTGTCTGGCGTTCATCTTAAGGGCTTCATTCCGTACTACAGCAATTACAATCATTTTGTTTCATTTATAATCCCCTTTTAGAGTAAATGAACATAAAGACATAGATGGATTTTAAATGACTCTCTCTGTCACATACATTTGTAGAGGACACTAAATCTCCCGAGAGTTAGATCTGTGTTAATTAAATCAACCCCCGGCCCCCGAAAAGAGTCCCCATAAGGTCCAAAGCATGCTTAATGAATTAACATGGAAGCCCTGTTGAGCAAGAGCCTTTTAAACTATAGTGAAACAAATCAACTCGCACTTTATTACTACCCACTTAACAAATTAAATCTGTCACTTTATATCGTAGGAAACCAGCATTTTTCATAAATGCTAATTAAAGCCATTAAAAATGGAAATCTTCCATGCAGCTTATGCAAAGCGAGCCTATTGATGCAAAGAGATAGGTCCTGTTTGTTCTTCTGAATGAGAGCTGGAACATCCAGCTCTGACAAGGGAGACTTGAAGGAAAATATACAGGCTTGTGGGAATCAGCATACAAGCCTAAATAAAATAGAGGCTGAAATGAAAAGGGATTAAGAAAGCATTGATTTGAATGGCTTAGCACCATCCTTTAAAAGATGCTATGGATTCTTTTGGCCACACACGCACACACACACTCTACTTGATATGCGATTGAGGCATATCCCACATTTAAAGAAATAGGTTTTGCCATCATTACATCTAGTCTAATCTCCCTGTTTTTTTTATTAGAACTTCTGTAGTTTGCTGATTTTGATATTAATCTACAAAACTAAAGTGCATATTCAGGATGATACAGGCCGGTTGCCAGCTGGAAAGTTCAGGGGGGCACCCAAAAAGTCGGGACAGTTTATTTGTTTGTAAAAAAAGGGGATAAAGAAAATTTAGGGGACAGCCCCCCTACCAGCACACACAGGGTAGAGCACTTCCTTTGGATGTAGAAGGTCCCAGGTTCAAGCTCGGCAACTCCAGGTAGGGCTAGAAAACATCCTGCCTAAAACCACTGCCTGTCAGTGTTGACAATACTAGGCTTAGATAAACCAAGGTTCTGAGATAGCTTCCTATATTCCTAAGTAAACAGGAACTCTGCTCAGTGTGTCATTTCTTTCTCCCTCCTTCATGGGTCAGGGGTGCTGAAACTTCCTTCTGCCATGGCTTCTCTCCCCACAGTATGTTGCTTTTTCCCCTCAGCTGGACTCCAGTGGCAGAAGTGGCTTGGGTGAGAGAAGCAAGAGTTTCTCTCACCCATGAAGCACTTTTGCTCTTTAATCCCCTCTCCCGCTTCCTAGATGATTGGAGTAGGCCTGCATTTGAAGAGATAGTTCTGCTGCAGTCAACTTCTAGTTTGGCGCCAAGTAAACCACCCAAGAATGAAGTCAGGGTCATCCAGAGATCTGGCTTTTGTTTTGTTTTTTAAAGGAAAATTTAATGTTTGGGGCTTGAGTATCTGTAGGGAGGCTGTGTACATGCATACATTCACATTTCAGGCAATGATACCTTCAGATGTCTACATTAAGGACTAGTTGATACCAGACCTATGGATGTCACAAGCTTCATGTAAAGGGTACAGCATATATGGCCCAGGACCTGCTGCTGCACCAACTGCAGTAGCAAAAACAGGCGTGGTTTGCCACCAAAGTTTGGCAACAAACTACTACAGAAACTCAACAGGGCAATATAGAGTTTGAAAACAAGCTAAATTTGACACTTTTGCCTCTTTGCAGTGGTTTGCCACCAAATTTCAGTGGCAAACCACCCGTATTTTTTGCTGCTGCACTGCAGAATTTCAGCAGAGTGGGGGATGGCAGTGGGCCGGGGTGGGGCTATGACCCATATGTGGCTCTGGGCCACATGTTCCCCACCCCTGCTATTCACACTTATCTGAGAGTTAGTAACAATGAACTCATTGGGGTTTACTTCAGGGGAGGCACAGTTTGGATGCAATGTCTGTCCCACTTCTGACAATACAAGTTAAGCATTCCTAATCTCTTGGACCCACTGAACTATGCAGAATGCTGTAAGATTACAGTTCATAACCTTTTATAACTAAAAATATCCAAGTGACATTTAAAAACCAGGAAGTATGTTAGGATGTGAAAATGAACGAAGCCAATTAAGCACTGTCATGCTACATTGTTAAGATATTCACAGAGAATAACAGAACAATCATTGCTGATAACTACCCTCATGGAAGTAAAACTTTTAAATGACATTACACACACCAGAACGCTATATAAGAACCCTTTATATCTTTATTCAGGCCAAAATATGACTTTACTTCTTAAGAAGCTCAATCAGAGTGAACATCGACAAGATCTTGCATGCATGTTCAATTTATGGCTGTGACATCCATTTGTGACTTGGGGGGGCATGGTTGTGCTTACACAGATTGAATTTTCACATCACCAACAGTGGAGGCTGGTGGCTCCGATTTCAGTGGGGCTGTGGCTCCATTCCAGCTTTAGTCACAACCAGCCAGATCTCTAAAGGGGATATGGTTCAGCACTTTGGAAAACTCTGGCCAGTTCTGACTGAAACTGGATTCCCAGAATGGATTCCCCATCGCTAAGGCTCATTTGTCTTAGCAATTGGTCATCCTGCCTTCCTGGTTTCCCAGCATTTTGCAGTCATCTTGAGTCACTTTGCTTTAGCTGTTATTTTCCAGTACCTGAGTTGTAGAGCTTTTCTACATGAGGCTGTAAATTGGCTCTTAATCCGCTTGTAATCTGCTCTTGGTTTGGTCGCAAAATTGGGATCAGCGCACTATACAAAGAGCATTTCCTTCCTTGCATTTCCACTACATAATGTCTAGGTGGCACTGTGGTGTAGCAGAATAGTGCAAATGCACAAATGAAAAAAGCAGATTCTTTCTCTTTTACAATTAAATACCACACTTTCCTTGCTCTAAAAAAACCCCAGCACTTGCCGAACGTGCTATTTAAACACAGAAGCAAAACAAGTGAGTCACAACATGATCTAACAAGCCTGTAAGCAACTTTGAGTAGGGAATGACAAGCACACGATAAATGCCTTGTGTAGAAAAGTCCTAATGCCATCATTTAAAAATGTCTGCTAACTTCAGAAATATTTTTACAATGCATAATAATGATTTTATCAATGCATAATAATGATTTTAACAGTTCTTTAAGGAGCAATTCATTGGATTTGGATTCTAGCACAGCAGATGAAGGTAAATTAGAGGCTCACTTCAGAAAGAGAGATCAATGGATACACATCGCATTTTGTGATATTTGGGTTTATTTACAAATAGACAAGGTAAACACAGGTGCGGATACAGCTTAAGGACTCTTTCGAGCAGCAAATCTACTGCTCCACATAAGATCCTCAGAAAGCATAGTATCTCAAGCTGTGTTTAGCCTTCAGCTCATCATCTGGGTTTTTTGCCAGCCTCTTTTCCAAAGACCCAAACTTGTTTCTCATCTCACTGTCCTGAAAACTGCTTCTATTAGCACCCGCAAATCTCAAGAAACAACCTTGCAGAAAGGGAAGTGTCGCCTTCTCCAAAGGGCTCTCCCGTCCTTGAGCAGGCTTCCCAACCTGGTGCCCTCCTGAGGTTTTGGACTACAACTCCCAGCATTCCTGGCCATTGTAATCCAAACTATCTGTAGGGCACCATGTTGAGGAAGCCGGACCTAGAGAAATCCCCCAGCTATTTTCTAGCCCTTAGTTACATTGAGGGAAGATCTTGAGCCATTAACAAGCAGCAACAGAACAAGTTTTATTTGCACTTTGTTTCTTTTAAAAATGTACTTTTCATGTGGTTTTTAATTCTGTTTTAATTCTTTTATTCTATTTGTCTGCCGCTCCAAAATTCTTGAATGGGGAGCAGTATATAAACAAAGGCATAGCAGGATCGCATTCATAAGTCTACCATGAAAAGTCTTGATGAATTAACAAACAACTATCTTGAGGCCATCTACCCCTCTGACTCCAGCCACACTCTTTCCGTCTGCAGCCATAAGAAAAGGATCCCAAGCTTTATTCAAGGCACATTGGTGCTTATCTGTCTAGTTTTTGTACCCTTTCTGCTGCTTAAGTGGAATCCCATCTGTTCCTACCCCACCCCCCACCCCCGGCACAGTCCATATGCCATTTAACATGTGCCATAACCTATGATTGACTGTGTCAATCATACTTATCATGATGAAGTAGGACTTTTACAGGGAACTGGGGAGTGGGTTGGGAAGAAAGGGACCTGGCTGGGTTTGAGGAGAGGGCATGTCTTTCCAAAAGTCGGATTGGCTTGGTTAATAAGGCCATCTCTTTCTGGCTTTCTTAAAAATCAGATGGCCTCATTTTCTGAGGACATCTGACACGAGCCCAGGAGAAGTCGGCCATCTCTAGACCACACCCATCGAGATTGGTTTCTCATTCAGGAAAAAGATCCACAGCCACGGAGAACCATAACGTTCTTTTGTCAAGTCCCTGGTTTCCATCAGGAGTCACTTTGGGCAAAACCATTGTGATAGGGATCACAGAGATCAAGAGCACCCAAACTCATAGCAGCATTGTGATGAGTCTCATCCAGGTATCTAGGGACGTTACATTCCCTAATTGCTGCAGGTGCCTTTGACCCCTTCTAATAATCATGACTAAAATCACTCACATTTGTAAAGCTGTAAAATGCACACATGCACACAAACTCAGATTCTTGCACTACAGTGTAACGTTACATAAAGGGGCTAAAGTTTATAGGCGTATGTTAAGTTGACCAATTAACTTTTTAACAGCTTAATTGCTACCACAAATAACATAAGAAAAACAGTTTCATGCAAATGTCACGAATGTATTTCAGTTAGCTATGACAAATCCTCCTCTATTCTCTTTGAGTTTGTTTCCACTATAAGTAAGCCTACAATCCTATGCACATGAGAATAAATCTCGTTGAACACCACTGGCCTTACTTCCAAGTAAACATGCACAGACTCATGCATCTAGTCTTGATCACCAAACAACATCCCAAGTAATTCTGGTGTGCATTAATATCACAAACAAGAGGCAGCCGTTTAAAAGTATCCTATCAAGCTTCCCAAGTCGCGGGAGATGAATTGAACTTTGTGCTCTGCTGTATTTACTTCCTGTAAGATTCTTTAGCAATGAAAGAAAATGAAAACTTACCTGCATAGTAATTTCTTTGGCGTCTGATGGGAAGCAGTTATTTTCCCTGCTTGCTTTAAGCATATAGTGCATGGCTCACTTTTGAGTGAACACAGAGAGGTTAAGCTATATCACACAGAGAGTAACTTCCTCTTTCCAACGTCATGCTCATTTCTCTGGTGGGGCTGAACTAAAATATTAACAAAGGATGACTAATCCGACAGTGTCACAGGGCTAATTGATTATAATCTACATTTGTCTCCATTGAGAATGTAATACATTTAATCCATAGCTCCCTTGAAGAAGGGTCACTCTGGAAATGCGCAGAAAGGGTGGAAATGCAGGTTGCTTACCTGTAACTGTAGTTCTTCGAGTGGTCATCTGTGCATTCACACATATGGGCTCTGCGCCAGCGCCGAGCCCCCAATCGGGAAACTTCACTAGCTAGCTTAGTGCTTTTTTTGGCGGGAACCCCTCCCCCACCATCCACCGCGCATGCTCCGGGTCCCGCCTTACCTCAGTTCCCTGAGACCGCGTTACGGCCTCGCACTAGGTAAACAAATAGGAGGCATATGCGCTCTAATCCTCCTGCATACACCATAGCGTTGCAACGAGGGGATGGTGGGCGGGTTGTGTGAATGCACAGATGACCACTCGAAGAACTACAGTTACAGGTAAGCAACCTGCATTTCTTCTTCGTGGTCTCTGTGCATCACACATATGGGCGATTAATTAGCCAACTTACCGGAGGAGGGGATGCACGCTGATGGGTCACTGGCAGATGGAAGACAGGACCGCTCGGCCGAACGAAGCGTCCCTTGCCGCTCTAATGTCCAGCCTGTAGTGCTTCACAAAAGTTGATGCACTTGACCATGTCGCTGCCCTGCAAATGTCTGGAACTGATGATCCATGGATCAGGGCCGACGACGTCGCTTGCCCCCTTGTCGAGTGTGCTGTGAACGAAGTTGGGGGCTGTTTGCCAAGAACTTGATAGGCCAGGACAATAGTGTCCACAATCCAATGGGCCAGACGCTGGGAGGAAACCGCCAATCCCTTAGTCTTTCCACCGTAACAAATAAACAGCTTATCCGACTTACGGATAGGTTCTGTCCTTTTTTTATAAAAGGCTAACGTACGTCTAACATCCAACGCGTGCAAGGTCGCCGACAGGGGATCTGCAGACGCCTTAAAAAAAGTTGGGAGAACTATATCTTGGTTAATGTGGAACATGGAAGAAACTTTAGGGACAAAAGAGGGACCGGGACGTAACACAACTTTGTCCCGAAAAAACTGAGTATAAGGAGGCCCCACCATCAGCGCCGCTAGTTCTGAGGCGCGACGAGCGGATGTTATAGCCACCAAGAATATGGCCTTAAACGTGAGTAAGCGGAGATCTATTGTGGCTAACGGTTCAAACGGCTTTGTCGTCAACGCCGTTAAGACGACAGATAAGCTCCATTGAGGAACAATCTGTCGGACTGGCGGGAACATGTGGCGTAATCCTTTCATAAAAGTCTTTGCCACCGGGTGCGTAAAAGCCGTATAGCCCTCCATCTTAGCGTGTTGTCCTGAAATTGCCGCCAAGTAGACTTTGATCGAGGAAGGCTTTAAACCCTGTGCATGAAGGGAATACAAGAAGTCAATGATCCCCGATACCGGGCCATCGAGTGCGGAAAAACCCTTGTCGTTAGCAAACTTCAGAAAACGGTTCCATTTTCTAGTGTAAGAAGCCCGTGTAGACGATTTAATGGAGGCTTCGAATATGGAACGCAGGGCTGGAGGCATCTCTAGAGACTGCCACCTGGTTGGATCCGCCACGCAGTGAGATGCAGCGACTGCAAGTCCGGGTGTAGTATCGCTCCTGCATTCCTGGATAGGAGGTGCGGTATCATGGGCAGCCGCCACCATGTCTGTTGAGACAGACGATAAAGTGTGGTGAACCAGTGTTGTCTCGGCCACCAAGGGGTCACCAGTATCGCGTTCACAGAGGATCTGCTGGCCCTGACCACCGTTTTCGCAATTAACGGAAATGGGGGGAACATATATAGGAAGCCTTTGGACCAGTCCCACTGGAAGGCATCTCCTAGCGATGCAGGTCCAATCCCCGCCCGAGAACAATAGTCCTGGCAAACGGCATTTGCAGAAGTCGCAAACAGGTCTATCAGCGGGGTACCCCACCTTGCAAACAATCGGTGCAGTACTTCGCGAGACAACTCCCACTCGTGGGTGTCTGAGAATTCTCGACTGAGCACGTCTGCCTTTGTATTGTCCGTTCCGGCAATGTGAAGTGCGGACAGATAGATGTCTCTGCGAATGGCCCAATGTAGAATGTCTAGTGCCAACCGCAGAAGACGACGAGATCTTGTCCCGCCTTCTTTGTTGATATACCACACCACAGTGGTGTTGTCCGACATGATGCGGACACGCTGTCCCTGGAGATGCGGCAAGAAGGCGTGTAATGCTCTCTTTACTGCTAGGAACTCCAGGAGGTTGATATGGAGCCGGGACTCTGACTGTGACCATTTTCCTTGAATTTGTAGGTCGTCGTAGTGTGCTCCCCAGCCTTCCAGAGAAGCATCCGTGGTGATCAGTCGAGTGGGATCTTTGTGATGAAATGGCAGGCCTTGAGCCAAATTCGTTGTGGACGACCACCAACGTAGAGATGTTAGGACCACCGACGGGATGGTAAGTATTATCTTCCTCGGATTTTGATAGGGGCGGTAGCTTTGAAGAAGTATTTGCTGCAACGGTCTCATGTGGAGGCGCGCCCAACGGACCACGAACACTGCAGAGGCCATAAGGCCTAGCATGCGCAGAACTGTGAACGCTGTCGCTCGGGAGGACTGTTGAAGGCGCGACGCGAGAGACACCATGGTTCGAATGCGTTCGGTCGGCAGATATGCCCGTCCCACCGTTGAGTCCAAAACTACCCCTATAAACGGAATCGTCTGTGTGGGTTGAAAAATGGACTTTTCTTTGTTTATTTGTAGACCCAGGCTGGAGAGACAGGAAGTGACTAGACGGACGTCGGAGAGCGCTTGTGACTGGGATGGAGAGACGATCAACCAGTCGTCGAGGTAAGGATAGAGTTCGACATTTTGGGATCTGAGGTGAGCGCACACCACCGCCATACACTTGGTGAAAACCCTTGGTGCAGTCCGGAGGCCAAAGGGAAGGACTGAAAACTGATACACCTTGTTGCCTATAATGAATCTTAGATACTTGCGGTGAGTTGGGTGTATTGGAATGTGGAAGTAAGCGTCTTTGAGATCCACCAGAGTGAACCATCGGTTGCGCTTGAGCAATGGCAGGACCTGGGCTAACGTAATCATGCGAAATTTCTTTGTTTGTATAAACTTGTTTAAGCGTCTGAGGTCCATGATCGGGCGAAGACCGCCGTCCTTCTTTGGGACCGTGAAGTAGCGCGAGTAAAAACCCGCTTTTAAAAATCGCGTGGGCACGCGGACGATTGCCCTCTTCTGTAACAGGGATGTTGTTTCCTGTAACAGTGTGGGAGACGGTGGAGTGGTCCTCAGAGCGCCTAGCGATGGATGTGCCTGAAATTCTATGAGGTATCCGTCCGAAATTGTTGAGAGCACCCACTTGTCGTTTGTAATGGATTGCCAGCGGTGTAGAAAAGGTTGAAGCCTGGTTGTTTGATATTGTGGTATGGTTATCGGAACGGAGTCAAAGACGCCGTTTTGACGACTGGTCCTGACGGCGAGTTTTGGTATATCTGTTGCCTTGTTTTCTGGACTGGGAGGTAGGCTGCGGATTATTTGGCTGGAAACGCTGGGAGCGTTCCTGTTGCCTACGAGGTTGGAACTGGAAAGACCGGTACCATCGGCGGGAGCGTGGTTGTTGCTGTAGTTGTTGTTGCGCAGGTGCGCTCATCTTCCGAGCCGTCACCTTAGACTTATGGATGACATCCATAGTATTATCTGTTGATGAATGGAAGAGACCCTCTCCGTCAAACGGCAGGTCCTCTATCCGAGTCTTTGTTTCGGCTGGGAGTGTGGAAGATCGCAACCATGCATGCCGACGCAGTGCAATTGCCCCTGCAAGGGCCTTTGCCGCGCAATCGGTTTGGTGATTCGCCGTGGTCAACTGTTGCCTAGACAGTCTAGTCGCTTCAGCCTGGAAGACCCTGGCCAGTTCACGTTGGTCATCTGGGAGATAGTCTGTTAAGGTGGAAATCTTCTCCCAGAGAAAAAGCTGGTACCTCGCCATAGTAGCCTGATAATTCGCTACCTTAAATCCTAACGTCGCTGAAGAGTAGACACGGCGGCCAAACGTATCTAATTTCCTACCCTCCTTATCCACAGGGGTAGAGTGACTTCTCGTAGAACGTCCGAGCGATGACTCCACTACAATGGAGTTCGGCCTCGGGTGACTACACAAAAACGGAGCGTCAACGTCCTTGACTTTGTACAATGTCTCCAAGCGTTTTGATGTAGCACCCACTGTAGCTGGATTTTCCCATGCACTCTTAAAGGTCTTTAGTAGTGTTGGTACTAATGGAAGAGTGAGTTGAGGTGCAGGCTCAGCATACATTACGTCATAAATTTTATCACCCAGGTCCTCCTGTGGTTGGCTGATATCCAAACCAAGAGATTGTGCCATCCTCTGCATTTGGTCCGAAAAGGAACCTAATTCTAACGATGGCGATGGCCTGTCACGAGACCCAACCCCCTCGGGAGGAGAAGGGACCGACGGAGCCTGAGACCGTATCGACGACTCATCGGAAGGATAGTCATCACCCGAGGTCGGGGAGAGTGGTCTCGGTACCAGCGCCGTCGATGTGTGCGCCGGTGTCGACGACGGTCGGTGTCGTGCTGGGGTACCTTGCCGCTGCGAGGATGATTGGCCAATTCTTTTTCCCGTATAGGGATCGAAGAGGTAGCGCGGAGCTCTGCGGTGACGGGATCTACTTCTGGATCTGTCAGATGCTGACTCCCACTGCCGGGATCGAGAATGAGAGATGGACCTTGTGCGTGATCGGGACCGATATGATGCCCTAGAAGCCCTCGACACCGAGGATGCAGCGACACCGAGCGGTGAGGGCTGTCGCAAATAACTCCCATTAGGACCAGGATCCCCGTGATCTATTGAGATGTCCGATGGTATAACCTCCACAAGCTCCACATCTGAGGAGCCTACTTCGCTATCCAAGGTCTGGAGGACTGGCAGCGGAGGTAATGATGAAGCCCGTTGTGCCATTGAAGCTGATCGTTGAGAAAGGATCGGCGAGGACGCTGGGCGGGCAGGCGTCGGAGTCGAGTGCTTCCTGAACGACGCCGAAGGTTGACGTGGCGGTACCGCCGAGTCAGATCGACGTGGTGTCGATGATGTAGATTTTCGGCTCGAAACCGAAGGCGGCTTGTGTAGTTGGCCCTTCGATGTCGACGAGTGTCCTGACCTCGGGGGCGGAGTTGACTTCGGTGCCGAAGAAGAAGCAGTCGGTACCGAAGGGAGTTTCGGTGCCGAAGGATGTTCTAATTGCGATGTCGCGCGGCTCGGTGTCGAAGCAGATGCCGCTGTCGACGAGCGTTTTGGTGCCGATGCCGGCTCCATCACCGATGTCGACGGCCGCTTCTTAGAGTGCTTTGGCGTCGAAGACGGTTTTGAAGCCGAAGTCGAGGACTTTGACTTCGAAGACTTCTTAGTCTTGCCAGACTTCTTTCTTGCCAGAGTTGTACTTTTGGAAGGTTCAGCCAAGAGTCGTGGCAAGGGTACCTCTGCTGCGTCCCCATGCGGGGGAGAACAGGGAGATGCCGGTTGAGAGCGATTTACAGGCATCCGCCTACGCTCACCGGATGGTGACCGACCCTCATCAGAGTCCAGCGGTCGTGGAGATCGTGAACGTTGGCGTGGCCGGTCCACCGCGGACAAGGCCTTGCTCCATAGCAGGCTCCGTAGCCTGTCGGCCCGATTCCGCCTTGTCTGGCGGGAAAAGGTCATACAATGGGGGCAGGAATCCACAACATGCCCCTCTCCCAAACACACGAGGCACAAAGAGTGTCCATCGGTTAAGGTCAATTTTGCCCTGCAACGGGAGCAATGTTTGAAGAGCGCCGACTGCGCCATAGCTCCTATAGACAGGGCGTCTATACTAATTAAGATAACAACTATTATTATTAATTTAAAATTTTTTTATCTAACAATAAACTAACACTAAACTAACACTATAGCTAATTCCGAGTAATGCTTATCTTTCCTCAGAAAAACCACGACGAAAAAACGTCTGGAGAAGTCTCCCGCGAGGCGATCAGCAACGCGGTCGAAGAAGAACTGAGGTAAGGCGGGACCCGGAGCATGCGCGGTGGATGGTGGGGGAGGGGTTCCCGCCAAAAAAAGCACTAAGCTAGCTAGTGAAGTTTCCCGATTGGGGGCTCGGCGCCGGCGCAGAGCCCATATGTGTGATGCACAGAGACCACGAAGAAGAACATCACTATTTCTTGATTGCGCAGCAAGAAAATTGCCTTGCAGCCTAGCACAGATATCCAAACGAGAATATGGGCCACCCATGCAGCAAGCATATATGAATAGTGCAATTCTATACCTGTTGACCCAGTAGGTTCCACATGTCCACATGTTTCACTTTTCCTATCTGTCCCAGGCCTCCTCCACACGAGACGTTTAATGAGCCTTAGAGGCTCATTATAAATTTTACCTCCACACCAGCGGAGCGCAAAACGGGCGTACAGGCGCGTTATTTCCCCGATAATGCGCATTTTCGAATGCGCGTTAAATAGCGACTTTTATTTTTCTCCGGCCGTTAAAGCGCATTATCGCGGTGTGAACAAGCGATTATGCGCGTTAACGTCTTCTAAAGCGCTTTTTGGACATGAACTAATGCGCTTCGCCGCCTCTCGCCGCCTCCCGTGCAGAGGGATTAGGCGTAAATGCGCCTCCGCGAAAATGCGCATAATCCCGGAACCGGGCGCAAAAGCGCATCCTTGTGGAGGGGGGCCCAGTTTCACTGCCACGGGGAGCAACATTTTCAGGATCAGCAAATGCCACAACCACACAGATATAGGATTCGTGCTCAGATCTGCCTGGAGATGTGTGAGAGTTTTAACACACTCGCTTCACACACTTCCAATTTCACACGGTTTAAGCACCAAACTAAACTACCCAGGAAGCTACCATCTTACAAAATGGAAAGTTGGCCATGTCACCCATCTGACCCAAGTAGCGAGTTTTTAAAGAGCATGCTGAAATCAATCAGCTGCCTGAGTGTGCTGTTGGACACCCATTCTATAAATCTACCTTTTCTCTTTTTATAGAATTTCAGTGAGACAAAGTATGGCATTATCTCTGTAAAACTGTTATTTTACGGAGTTTGTGTACTTCATGTACTTCAATACAATCCGTATTCAGGAATTAAGCCTAAATAGGATACAGGAACATGTCAAAGAGGCATGGAACTGTGTATACTGCACCCCCTCCAGTGTCTTCATGCGCTCTGAGCCCACCCTTTAAGTTCCTGACATCCCTGTGTTGATCAGGGAAGACTGAAGGGGACTTGTACTCACATTTCCTTGAATGCAAGCAGAAATCTCCATGCAATCAGGAACCCTGCTTTATCGAGGTTCCCAATTGCGAGAAGAAACTCTTTCAGACCTCCACACTCAACACAGGGATATGGTGGACTCAGAGAGGGGGGGGAACCTTGAGGACAGAGCTGGTGAGTATGGGCCCCACCCTTCTTGCACATCTTCTTCCAATCCCATCCCATTGACGTAACCTCCTCTCTAAGAGTACAAGGCATGAGGCATCCATAAAGTTTCCAAATATTGCAGGTTTTGCAGTTGCTCTCACCATGACTGGAATAGTCCAGTCGTTGCCAGAGAGGCACAAGCCATTTCCCAGCCTCATCAGATTAGGGGGTAAATTCTGAGGGAGAAGCCTATAGAACATCTCGCCCTTCATGGACTGGCCTCGTATCATCCAGGCAGGCACTACAGCCTGTCCATCCAACCTCTTTATCAGGTTACCCCAGGCTATAACTGGTCACTGTGCTGTGAGCTGGGAAGGGAAAAAAATCCCCCATTCTCATTGGCCATGGATAGACATGTTTGTTTTTCATTTTCTTTGGGGGTATCCCCTTAGGGATTATAAACAGGTATTGATTAATGCAAATAATCATCACAACCTGGCAGGTAGAATTGCAAAAGGGGGGGGGGAGTAAGGGCCTGAGGTAGTGAAGTTATATGAGGGTACACACACCCTCTGTACAGGGACAGGGAGTCTTGCTCAGGACTGGAGAGGCACCTGTAAGCCACAGGAACAGAGGTGGGGTAAGACCCACCCAGCAGATTTTGAGCAACTGCTCATGCTGAGACTTGCTCATAGCCTAACTGTAAGCCAAACATAGGAATTCACCACAGGCAGAAGATTCAAGCATCAGCAGATCATCCAAGGGACCACAGTGGCATTGATAACCAGGGTTAGATCCTTGTAGAAGAGACCAAGGAGAGGGGGGATCCTTCTCCACAGCATTTATTAGCTGCCCACAGATGCATGAAAATGCTAAATCCCAGTTGTAGCCTAGTTATACTCCACATTATGATGTCAACTGCAAACGCCGTTGGTTCAACAACACAAAGGGTTTGCTTGACTGTCCTATGCTGTTGATGCTTGGAAGGTCAGGGACCGCACACGCACTCACGCACACACGTGCACACATCCCAGCAATCTTGCTACGGATCACTCTTTCCTCTCTGCAGGGAAAGAGTGGTGGGTATGAAGATAACCAGGGGAGCAAGTGGAGAATTTTCTAGTGGAAAGAGCAATCGGTATCAGGATCACTGGGGGAGGGAATTCAGTGGCAGCAGGGTCAGGGAAGCAGGGGTGGGTCATAATTAAGGTGTAGGATGGATGAGCAGCCCCTGAGCTGTGGGATGTGCACTCCTGCTATAGTTATTGTGAGGCATAAAAGAGACAGAAGATAATCACAACAAAATCTCTCTTTTTTGTGCAATTATCTATTGGTACAACTATCGGTTATAGCAAAGGCCAGGCCTTTCTTTCCTCCATTACTAAATCTCTCTCTCTCTCTCTCTCTCTCTCTCTCTCTCTCTCTCTCTCTCTGCATTTCTACATGATGATTTTATTTTGCGCTCATGGTTGGTCACTCACTTTTTTTTGCAGGTTGTTTACATGATGTCGTCAACCTCCAGGGCCCCTCCCGCGCTTTCTAGCCATTATAGCAATGTTATTCTCAACGGGAAAAATGAGCGAAGATATTTTATCTCACTTTGAAGCAGGATACATTTCTGGTGCATTTCTCTGGCATCCCACTATATTGCAGTTATATCACAGTGCCATCTAGTGGCTGTATAATGAAACATATAGAACTTGCCCAGAAAGAATGCCTCCCCCTGAAAAAAAAAACACGTGTAAAGGCGACAATCTTCATTCCACAAAGAATCCGGAAGCAGAAGCCCTGTAAGGATGTGGGTTTTTAGCCTTGTGTGGAGAAGCCCTCTATCTCATTACTTTCTTTCATACACACACACACGGGTGAGCACCCCCCCCTAATCATCCAAAGTAATGTTTGTTCTTCTCTACATTTATTCTTAATATGTTGAGGACCTATTCAGCTAGATTCTTCCTTCGAATTCAACTAAACTTCTTAGTACTAACTGTCTCTCATTCAATTTAAATTCATTTGTGATGATCCATGATGTCTGGGAATAAAAGGGATCTTTCTTCAGCTGATCCATAAAATGCAGCTATTTTTTAAAAAACCCTTTCATGCATCCAATCATGCCCGTTCATTTCCCATTACAAATATGTCTAAGTTTTCATAAAAACATATGAGCAGCCATGCTGGATTGGGCCATGGGCCATTTGTCCAGAGTCCTGGTGACCAGTCTATTCCTGCCTCCCATCAGCATGGCATAAGAGAATTTCAGTTTAGATCTTGAGAAATTGTCCTTTCTAAGGGGTATGATCTGCTCCTCCTCAAAACCTTCATTTTCCATTATGGCAGATAAGCTGTTTGCATGGGAGTGGAAAGTCTGTAGTACCAGTATCTACAATGGAGGCTGGTGGCTCCGATGTCAATGGGGCTGTGAATCCGATCTGGGTTTCAGTCAGACCCAGGCAGAACTCTAAAGGAAGTATCCAGGGTGCTGAACCCTATCCTCAAAATGGACTGTCATTTTTTAAAAAAATCAGCATGATAGTATGCATTTAAATACTATTTACATATTCATTTCTAAACAAAATTTTCCTTCAAAATATGTTTAAAATATGTTTTTTGAGCTACAAACATTTGGGACATGCGATAGTTGGTAGATAACTATGTTGCAATCCACACATTAGACCCAGAAGATATGCGCCAGATCAATTAGCTTCGGAATTGACAAAGAAGGGAGCCTTCAAGCTGCGATTGATTCCCTACCAAACACAAACCCACAATTTTTGCTCAACAGTAGCAGTTAAAAATGGCAACATTTCATGCTAAGGGATTTATTAGAAAGGGAATTAAAAATAAAACTGCCAGCATCGTCATGCCTTTATAGAGATATATGATATATCTCTATAAAGATATATCATATCTTTATAGAGATATATGATACAGCCATATTGGAGACATTGGGGCATATTGTACCAGATGTATGATTTGTTTTGAAATGTTCCCACTAATGAATGTTGCTTAACTGCCTAGTTATTAGAAAAGCATGTGCCAATACAGTGCCCCTGTGGTGGTGGTGAGGGAGGGGGTCAGCAAATGCATATTTTCTTTAAATAACCAAGACTGACATATGAAAAATGGGTAAATAATACAAGCTAAATTTCCAGGAAGTCCCGGTGCCCATATAATTTTTCCAAGAGCAAAAGCTGCCATGATCGTACCTTTCATATGAGCTGCACTATGGTCACCATAAGTTGCCCTGCTCCAGGTTCCATCTTTGTCAGAGGCTAGATCAATAATGATGACAGTGAACAGGGCCTTTTCTGTAGTGGCCCCATTGCCCAATTCCCTCCCCATAAAGGCCTATAAACTTTTAGAAGGCTACGGAAACTTTTCTGTCTTAGTAGGCCTCAGAGTGGGTGGCTGGGGTGTCTTGTTGAATAACAAGTTGGTATATATTTTCTGACACTTGTGGGACAAGTGTGTTATAATTTGTGCCAGTGCCACTACTTCATAGTTTATATAGTATATTATTTACTTCTTGGTTTTTTTATTTTATATTTTGAATATTGTATTTGTTGTTTTTAACTTGTTTTATTGTATGTGCCACTCTGAGAACTTTCTGTTAACAAGTGGCATATAAAATAAATATTTAAATCTTTTGGAGAGCAGTCCTATGGCCCGTAGACAGTATCTGGGGGCCTGTAGGGTAGTTTGGATTGCTGGAGTCCCAGCTCTCCGCCCCTCCCCCTCGCAACTAGCACAGAGAGAACCGTGCCAGCAGCTTCTCCAAAGTTGCAAAGGTGACCTTGGAGAAGAGAGATAGGGGACCATTCTGTGGTCAGGGAGGGGACTGGGGAAGCCAGATTATAAAGAATCCTCTGACCTCCCCAGCCTCCTTCCCTCCCACTCTGCAGAATCCCAGCTAGATGGGCAAAAAGCCCATCTAGCAAAACTGCAGAGAGGGAGGAAAGAGGAAGTGAAGATTGCCTCTGAGCTCCTCCCACTCTACACAGGATGCCTGTCAGCCTCCAAGTTCAGAAGCCAGCAGGCATTTCAATAGGACTGCACCCTTACAATGCAATCCTGTGCAAGTTTAGAGAAAATCCTACAACTCTGGCTGGGGAATGCTGGGAGTTGTACGATGTTTTTCAGGCTAAACATGCATAGGATTGGATCCTTAAATTGAAAACAGATGTTCTCTAAAACACACACATGCTGGCTGGGAATGGTGGGAATTGTAGTCCAACACAACAAGAGCATATCAGTTTGGGGAAGTCTGGTATGAACTCTAGTCAATTCTTTCTTCCCAAGCTTGTGTTAGAAAATCCCAAAGCCTATCTCAAAGATAGTGATAAATGCCAGGTTCTAAAATTTGAGCCACAGTACCGTTTGATTTAACAATAAATGATTTGGAATTTTGTTCCCAGGGATTAGTTTTGTGATATTGAGGGAGGAAAAGAGGGCTCTTGGATATAAGTTTTTTGTCACTTAATTTTATTTCAGCATAAATATTGAAACATTTTAGCACAGCAAATTCTTCCTCTAAAAAAGCTGACTCATCAGCAAAGGCTGATTAAGCTCTTAAACATGCTCATTTTTGGAAGGGGTTTTGTGTGTGTGTGTGTGTGTGTGCCTCTTTCAGAGAATATTTATTAAAACAAATTCACAAAACTTAGCGAGAGAAAGGGTTGTCTCTTAGCAAATCACTCAAGCAAATCCATACCATCGATGGTGAAACTCAAGTATTCTCTGTGTCCAAGAGCCAAATGGAGGCACATAGAATATCTTATGCACACTGGCGCTCTTCGGGTGTTCAGTTGAAACACATGAGAGGGCAATAGAGGGAAGTGAATCCAATTTCAGTGGGGCTGCAGGGTCACCCAAAAGAGGAAATGCATTATGCCAAAAGGGGGTGCCGATTTGCATAAAATTGGCATATGTTAATTGATACATAGAGATGCAAATTTAGACATCATTGTTATAATTTAATAAATGGATAATGTGGCGAAGATATACACATTCACTGAGGAAGCCTTTTAGATCATTAATCCGACAAAAGTTTCATCCAACCACTCCAAGGCCCAAGAGAAGGACTGAGCTCAAACCTTCCACAATGACTTTTTTCTCTTGTTTAGATTTGATTCATTTGCTAAAATCAACATAGTGACTTTAATTATTTTCCTCACATGGACTTGTCTTGTATGCAGCATCCATGGTTTATTTCTACTGCTATTACGCTTGATATCTGCTAGATGTTCTTTTAACTGCTCATACTTTGAATAATGTTTATGGTTGGTTTAGATATTCATTTAAGTTTTGATGTTATCTGATTAATATTATCATTGCATTATTTCATCATAGCATTACTTTATTTAACAACAGCTTCTCCTGAGTAAAGAGCTATCAAATGCTTTCTTTGGAAACATCATCTGACAATCCTTGTCTGAACCAAGAGCCATATACACAGAACACCATTCCACAGCACACAAATCCATCCAAGGGACAATCCTATGCCTATTTAGACAGAAAAAGGCCTACAACTCCCAGCATTCCCCAGCATGGCTGGCTGAGGAGTATTAGGAGCTATAGGGATGGTTTCTGTCTAAACAAGCACAGGATTGCTCCCCGAATGATATTATGAATGTATTGCAACTCAGGTGTGCATTTATAAGGATGAAAACGGGAAGCAGGTGCTGCATAGCAACAAGGGGGAATTGATATACTTAACCGATGCTACTAGGACAGCAAGCAGAGCATTTTGTACATCTTGGTTTTTTTTTCAGGTGGTGGTCGTATTAGTACATCCAAACTGCTACTCAAGGACCTGCTATGTGTACACATTGTAGATTGCTAGAGTTAATGATTTAGCTTGTCTTTGGTTAGCTTTCCTCAAGTGAAAATTTCACTTGAGATACTGTCAAAGTTAGATATTGAATGTATTTAAATAATTTAATAGCAACAGCAATTATGACAGGGCCTTTTTGGTGGTGGGACCCCGGTTGCAGGATGCCCTCCCCAGAGAGGCTTGCCTGGCCCCTGTATCATGATCTTTTTGGTGCCAGGTGAAGACCTTTTTATTTTCCCAGGGTTTGTAGTCCTTCAACTTTGTTTTAAATGTGTTCTTGTTTTTAGATCTTTATACCACAGGTGGCTTTCACTCTTGTTTTTTACTTTGGTTTTATTCTGCTTAAAAATGTTAAAGATTTTATATTACATTTTGTCAGGTTGTGTTCTAGCACTGTGTGTGTGTGTGTGTGTGTGTGTGTGTGTGTATGTGAACTGCCCAGAGAGCTTTGCCTATTGGGTGGTATACAAATGTAATAAATGAATATTTTCAATAAATACACAGGCAGGCAAAAGAATGACATCCAGGTTATTATCTGCTACAACTAAGGGATAAATACAAAGTTGCTGCCAATATAATATTAACTATTTATAAATCATTTACTTTATGCCCCACCCCTGTCAGCTAGCACTCTGCAGAAGTTTTACTTGGAATATGATAAAAATGCATTTGGCTCGCCAATTGCACCATGTAATATCTAAAAAGACAATACAAATCACATGTGAGCCCAATTAAAATACATTTTAAAGGGTGAAAAAAGGTTGGAAATGATGGGGGAAGATACTGTAAGAGAGAATCAGTAGATGTCAAAGCAGTGACAGAATTAAATGGTATTTGGGTGCTTTATAAGAGGTGAGGAGTCAGGAACGACAGTGAAGATTGAGAGGGAATACATTCCATCTGGTGGGGGTGGGGGGTCTGCCAGAGCAAGACTGAAGAAGCTGGTTTCAATTGTGATCCTGGAGCTGCAGGGGAGGTCTGCCTTTGGGTGCCTCAGGTTGAACTGGAGTCAGAACAAAGGAGAGATCTCACTCTGCTGGGTCTGCCTCTTTGGCCCCACCCCATCATCGTGCTGATTGAACATAAGAACATAAGAAGTGCCATACTGGATCAGACCAAGGGTCCATCTAGTCCAGCACTCTGTTCACACAATGGTGAACCAGCTGTCGGCCAGGGACCAACAAAGCAGGACATGGTGCAACAGAACCTTCCCACCCATGTTCTCCAGCAACTGGTGCACACAGGCTTATTGCCTTGGATACTGGAGGTAGCACATAACCATCAGGGCCAGTAGCCATTGATGGCCTTCTCTTCCAGGAATTTTTCCAACCCCCTTTTAAAGCCATCCAAATTGGTGGCCATCACTATGTCTCGTGGTAGTGAATTCCACAATTTAACTATGCACTATGTGAAGATTGGCTCAGAAGTCCCCTCCTGGGAACAAGATGCTGCTGCTGGGGCTGTGCAGCTGCTCTTTACCAGCCTTTCTCCCTTCGCTGCCGGCCTGCTTACCCCCACAATTCATCGCTTCCTGTTAAGGGGGTGAACTCAGCTTACACCTGGGATCTTTGTGGCTAAGGGCCAGATAATCTCTACAAAGTGTCTTCAATGCAATATGCTACTCTGAAGGCAGCCAGTGTGAGGAGACTCCCACAAGCCAATAGAAGAAGGAATTAAGAGAATGTTACACATTCACTAAGCCAGGCGTTATAAGGGTAAGGATTTATAACAGGGTTCTGGTTCTGATCTTGCTGCAATTCTTTGTAACTCAAGACTGTGGTTGGAGGCACACATTTCCATTTCTAAGTTTCCACATGGGACGGCAAGGTCCACTCATAGCTACCCCACGTAGTAACAACATGGGACCACATTTGAGTTATTCGTTTATTCATTTTTTACATTTCTATATTGCCCAATAGCCAAAGCTCTCTGAGCAGTTCACAACAATTAAAACTCAAAAATACAAGATGATAAAACATATTATAAAACCTTTTAAACTTTAAAACAGAAAAAAGGAGAGTAAAAACAAGCAGCAGGGAAAGATTTAAAACACAAACTGAAGGCTAAAAAGAGGGGGGAATAAAAAGATCTTCAACTGGCGCTGAAAAGATCACACTGTAGAGACCTGGTGAACTGTTCTGAGGCAGGCGTTCTACAACCAGGGTGCCACCACTGAAAAGGTCCTCTGTAGAGCATTGCACTACAGCTGCACATCTGGCTGTGCATCCACATCCAATTTGTGTTTGACTATCTCAGGTTAAAAATGTAAAGGTCTGCGGGGGGGGAGAATGAAGAAATGGGGGTGAATTTCTATAATCTAGTAAAGGATTAAAGCCCACTTCAGCAGGTCCCAGCAGTGTTATTTACAGGTGGTAGAAAGAACAGGTACAATGGCTTGCAGAGTTCTTTCCAAGAAACTCAGAGTACAAAAGAGAAGTGTCTCCCATTATCCACTAGGTGGCAGCATTTGCTTTCTGTTCAGATTCCTGGGAACTGGCTGGCTGGCATCTGTTTAAGTTCTTTGCTGAAAACGATGCTACAGTTTGATCAGTTCCAACCTGCAAGAAAAGATAAGGAGTGTTCTTGATAAAATGAAGTTCTGGCATTTATCTTAGTACAACACACCCCATCCATATCAATCAAATGATTGTTGGTACTGCTAGGGTGACCATATGAAAAGGAGGACAGGGAGCTCCTGTATCTTTAACAGTTATATTGAAAAAGGAATTTCAACAGGTGTTATTTGTATGCATGCAGCATCTGGTGAAATCCCCGCCTCATCACAACAGTTAAAGCTGCAGAAGCTATACAAGAGTGACCAGATGCAAAAAAGGGCAGGGCTTCTTCAGCTTTAACTATTGTGATGAGGCGGGGATTTCACCAGATGCTGCAGGCATACCAATGACACATGCTGAAATTCCCTTTTCAATACAACTGTTAAAGATACAGGAGCCCTGTCCCCCTTTTCATATGGTCACCCTACTGGTAACAAAATAGTCCATTAACACTGCAATCCTATACACACGTATGTAGGAGTACATTTCCCATTGAACTTGGTATTCAATGTCTGCTTATGATCAGACATATATAGAATTACATTGTCTGCAATTTGCTCTTCATTGCTAGCAACCAGTATAGACAGAAAGCTTCAAAGCCAATAACAAAATTAAATACCTTCTATTTATGAAAACAACAAAGTACAGACTTTCATATTCATGCCACAAAAAAGCTAGAAAAAGACCAAATGAAGAGCAGTTATTATTCAGAATATTTTATAGCATTTTTATCCCACCCTTTTGGCCAAACAGGCTCTCAAGGCGTTTTACAAAAATATTTCTTAAGACAGTCCCTGCCCACAGGCTTACAATCTACAAACAATGGGGAGGGAAGGGGGGAATAAAATCAGACAAAAGCTTTAAACACAAACCAAGGGGGCTGTCTTCATGGTGTCAAGCTGGTGCCGCTCCACCGCCAAACCCGGTGGTATCACTGGTGTAGGGTGGCAGCAAATTATTTACATGGAGGAAGGCAGCGCCATTAGGCTCGCCAGGCTTGCCCCCTCCTCCTCCCATGACTTCCGGTAACTAATGAGAGATTGCTTTCTGCCTGGGAACAGCCCCCAGCACAGCACCCAAATGAGGACAGACAGGAAAGAGCTGACCTCACTCGGGCAAGTAAGGTCATGGTAGTTCCCTGACTTTTCTGCTGCAGGTCTTTGCCTCTTTGTCCCTGGGGTGGCTCGCAATTGGCAACTGCGTCATATAACTGATGCAGTATGGATTCAGAGCCACCCCGGAGCTTCCAGAGCATATAGACAGCCCCCAAGACTTATTTATTTTTTATGTGTTTACTCTTCTATATTCCTTTTTTAAAAATATATATTTTAATACCTCCATTGGAGAGCTTGTCTATTTGGAGCAGGCAGTGTGAAGCTAGAAAATGGAATGGGTAAACCAGCAGTCAATTTATGCGGACAAGGAATGTACGTGCAACCATCTGCTTCCTGAAGACACATCAGTGGTTTCTTCTTTGGCTGTTGAATCATTCTCAGGGCCTTGACATAACTTTCTAACAGGGATGTGTTTGCAGATTACAGCAATTGATACAAAAAAAGAAAGAGGAGGGGGGGAGTCTTTTGCAATCATAAACAGATAGAAATCTGTTTATGCTTAAGCTCAAGCTCTCCATTTCCCTCAGTAATTGGGAGCTTTAGCACCAACCATATCCCTTCTCAGAAACGGTGCAATTGACATGCCTTGCCACTTTTTCTTGTGCGTGCAATGATACTTAGGGCACAAAACACGTTTTTTTAAGGAACAATGCAGTTTAGAGGAACTAGGACTATGTTGGGTTGCCAGTTCCTGAAATACAAAATGCTGGTACCTATGCAGAGCTAGAGAGAGTCGAAGGCCATGATCCTACAGAACTGAGGGAGCCCACAGAAAAGTTCATCTAAAGAGGCACAGCTGTTCTGTTGATTTGGGTCCCCTCCACAAGGATTCGCTTTTGCACCCGGTTAGGAGATTATGTGCACTATCGCTGAAGCGCCTTTACGCCTAATACCTCTGCAAGAGAGGCGGCGACAAAAGGCGCTCCCCTCCCCTTCCCTCCCCGCCGCCGCTCCTCGCGAGTCGCGGTGGGCTCGAGCTGCTGTCCCTTCCGCTCGCCGCGCCCTCCTTGGCGGGGACTTTTCGGGTGGGGGAGAAGCAGTGATGGAGAAATGCCAGGGGGGGCCACGGGGGGAAGGCGGCGTCCCGGCACGCTTGGCCTTCCTCCTCCTCCTCCTCCTCCCGCGGCGTCCCAGCGCTCCGTGCCTCTGACTGCAGGAAATCAGCTGAGGAGACGACGACGGCGCCGCAGAGTGCCTTTCCGGTGATGGGAGGGAGCTGCTGGCCCCAGCCTTCGCCTGGAAGCGCCGCGCGCCCCTGTCCATGATACTAGCAATCAGACCCACCCCCACCCCAAAAAGCGAGCAGGGAGGGAGGAAGCAAAGCCAGGAGCTGGGGGTGGGTCTGATTGCTAGTATCCGAAGCTGCTTCTTGGCAGGGGAACGGAGGGGAGAGAGAACGGGAGAAAGCAGACAGCAGTTGGCAGGGGAACGGAAGGGAGAGAGAACGGGAGAAAGCAGACAGCAGTTGGCAGAAAGGCACCCGGCTTGCCTGAAATTGTAAACTGACGCGACCAAAGGCGGAGAAGGGGTGAGATCTGACAATAGAGGGAGGAGGAGGAGCCGCCTCCGCGGGCACCAGCCTTTTCCTTCCGCTCGCCAGAGCAGCAGCCCCCTCCCATCAAAATGCGCTTTAATGGACGGAGCAAAAAAAAACTCGCTATTTAACACGCATTCGATAACCCGCACAATCGGGGAGATAACGCGCCTCTACGCCCCATTTGTGCTCCTCTCTTGTAGAGGTAATTTTTTAATGAGACTTGAAAGAGCTTTAAATGCCTCTTGTTGTAGAGGTAATTTTTTTAATGCACCTTGAAAGAGCTTTAAATCGCTCTTGTAGAGGCAGCCTTAGAAGGTTTCTGCCACTGAGCAATATACTACATACGATACCACAGAATACAGGTTGTCACTAAAGGCATCATTTCAAAGAATAAAGCATCTTTAAACCATTTGTTCATTGCAAACACTTCAGTTCATAGAGGCACAAACTAATTCTCTCTCATTTTCTGGCTCTTCCATGGCCCAGTACACATACATGCATTCGGGAGTCAAGAATCCCAAAACTGGCTGGGCGACCCATATGTAAAGCAAGTATGTTACGTGTATTATGAGGGCTACTCAACACCTGATACATTTCCTACATAGGTATGATCCCCATGTAGTTCTGCTCCATAGCCCAAGTTCTTGCAACAAAATAAATATTCACACCACACTTAAAAGTGGTGGCTTGGTGTTTCCCTATCCCCACCCCACCCCCCACCCTGTGTTGGAAAATAAACCCTAGTGTGAACTAGGGTTGAAGGAGAAATTCATTCAGTTTGCATTTTAATCTGCACTTCCTGAACCAATATGCAAACTGAAATGCAGACATCCGGTGGTATTTGCACTTCTCCGAATTTTGCAGCGCACCTCGACAATCAAAAAATGGATACAAAAATGTGTGTATATAATTAGGGGGAACTGCAAACAAAAATGTAGATATAAGTGAAATTACTAGTTGAAAATGCATTGTATTAAGAAAAGATGCTTTCAAAAATATGTATGATTTTTTGTGCTGACTTTTATTTATTTTTTAAATCACAAACTGATGTGGAAATAGGACAAAACAAATGTACGAATGGGAAAATGAGAAACTTTGAGAAGCTGAAAAAGAGAGATTTGTCGATCCCTAGTGTGAACTCCTGACTAGAAAAGGTACTATATCACCTTCCCCCAACCTGGTGCCCTTTCGATGTTTTGGACTGCATATCCCATCGGCCCTATCCGTATGGCCAATGATCAGGGGTGCTGGGAATTGTTGTCCAAAACAATTTGGGGAAGTTTGGGGGAGGCTGCACTGTACGAATTGGCCCAAATAATAGAATGTTAGAAACATCCTCTATCCAGGAGGCAAAATTACAGTTTCCTGATTTTCATACAGGTGTTTCCGACACCTTGATTTCTACTGATTTCCTGTTTTTATGTAACCCAGGATTCATACATTTTTCTTACTTCCTCCTCTTCATTAAACAATGTTTGAATAGTGTACAGGGTATCCCCAGGAAGAGACAGAAAGGGGGGTTGAAGAAAGCAAGAGTGAATGGAAAATATAAGAGCAGAACCAAAATACCTCTCCAAAATAAGGTAAAATGCTCCTTGCTAGATAGTCCTGCAAGCCATCTGTTTTTATTCTGTTCTGATTTATGGATACAATGATCACCATTTTTTTTTTTACATTGTCATGCCCAAGGCACCAATATTCACATCTGTTAAACTATCTAGCATGATAGTCCAGAACTAATTTGCTGTTACTGAAAAGTGTTATCTATGGAGATTTAAAAAGAAAAAAAACCTTAGGAATAGAACTATTAATATATTCTGTACTTTGGATTCTCTCTCTCTTTCTCACACACACACACACACACGCACACACATACGCACACACACACACACAGTCTTGTATGACAGTTGGATAAGAAATAAAACTTCTTTCCTGTATAACAAAAAGGAATACATTCCCTCCACCACAATATATGTATTTGAGATCCATTTAAACATGCTTTTAAAAATGCAATATATCATTCCTGTTCTTTTAATAGTTGGTACATGAACAGAAGCAAAAAATTTTTTAAAACCCATACATCTAAGAAGTCACCGTCAACCAGCACAAAGATCAAGTTATTTTAAGGGCATCTTTCCAAGAGTGAGAATCAGATTCCCAATTATGGCCTGGCTGCCAAGACAAGGGGAACATAGTCCAAGAGAAGGAAGTAGCGCTTCCTTGGTTCTTTAGGCTTTATAGTACAATCCTTTGTGTGTTAATAAGAAGTAGTTCCCACACAGTGGAGGCTGGTGGCTCTAATTTCAGTGAGGCTGTGAATCCATTCCAGTCAGAACTCTAGAGAAGCTTTCCAAAAATTTCGGACCCTATCCCCAAAATAGGTTCAGCACCTGGATATCCCCTTTAGAGATCTAGCCGGTTCTGACTAAAACCCCAAATGGATTCGCAGCCCCACCAAAATTGGAGCTACCAGCCTCCATTAGTCCCACTTAGTTCAATAGAGCTTTCTCCTGCATAATTAGCTTAAGAGGGTTACCTGACATACACATTCCAGACAGGGCCAGAAGAATATACTCTACACACTTTGAAAGCATAATCTGGTTCAGATGTGCTTGGGAAGCAAGGTCCATTGATTTCAAAGAAAGTATGTGTAGAAATGAAGGTTAATGACCAACTTTTTAGGGGGGAGGGAGCTCAAAAGAACACAGCTTACAAGAACACAGGAGAGGGTTTGGATTCATTCATCTGCACACAAAAGCAAATGGAAATATCATCCCAAACGGCACGGATAGACTACGGCAGAGCCTGATAAGCAGCTTAAGCAGCTCACTGTGGAGAAGTATAGCATCTCTGGAGTCCCAAGAGAAGCTTAATAAAACTCTAAGAATTCAATATTTCACTGAGTCAGAGAGTGCATTAGACAAGCTTACATTGTCTAGGATAAAGAGCCTCTGCCTTTTAACAAAAAGTGTCATTTCATGAGAGATGTCTCTATTGCAGGGGCCAACAGGCAAAAACTTTGCCATCTCAGGATGTCGTCATGCCAGGAATCCCATTGGTTATGCTGCTACAGAAATATTTCCCATCATGCCTGGAGGGGAGTAGTTTCTCCCACCATTATTTTTAAAGCAGGATTAATGCCAGTTGTGTCAGAGCAATCATTTATGACCTTTATTGAAAACTGTTTTTAAGTAATTGACATAAAATAAAAGTTACAAAGAGCCTTGTGGCACCTAAATAGTAGCAAATGTATAATGCCATACCTGAGTTTTTGTGGACTAAAATCCACTTCATCAGAATCAATGCACCAGTACACAACTACCAACTTCCCAGGATACCACTGGACAGTGCTGTAATACACATCTAACATCTCTCAGCACTTCCGAAAGAATTCTGCATTTATTTATTACTTTTTTATACCACCCAACAGCTGAAATGCTCCGGGAGGTTCACATGGACCAATCCAGATGGCTGTAGCACTGGACTAGATTTTTACATAGGATACTTCTGTTGCTACACTTAGGGTTTGTGCTGGATCTGTCTGACATCCCTATGATGAGGTATTTCAATGGGCCAGGATAATTAAGTTAGGGACAAACTCTAAGGCAACAGCTTCATGCAGTAGTTTGAAATATGTCAGACTCTACTTATCCATTGCTCTGTGAATATGCTAGGGAGGAGGAAAGATGGTCAAACCTCCCATTGCTGTGAGTATACTCTGACTCATTTGCATGTGAACTGGGATCCATTGTCCCTGATAATTGTGTCATGTATCCCACACCTGGAAAACTTTCCCTTTACCTTCCAGATCATCTCTCTGTATCCTGTCAAATTTGAAGTAGTAATTTCCCAGAAGTTAAAGTAGATCTATTCTAAAGTAGATCCATTGTAAATAGATCTATTCCAACTTTCTCCCATGATTATGAGGGGATATGGCTGAGATGGGAAATCTCTAGTCCATCAAGGGCCTGCTGGAGGCCCCTGCCCAAAGCCTCAGTGCTCAGAGAAGGAAGCTCCAATCCATCATAATATCACTCTGTTTTCTCAGTGGAGAAAAGGGCAGCCTTTTATCCTGCATTGCCATCCAGCCTTTCAACCTCCATCAACAGATGGCCTACATGAGCATGGAGAGAGCGCAGCAATCTGGTCATGGAGGAAGAAATCCAGTCTCTTCCTCCATGGACAGATTGCTTACATGCCTCTCTGTGTGCATAAGAATGGTGTGTATGTGAGAATGAGAGAAACGGAGCAAATGGAGTGATGAAGTGTATGTGTGCATGTGAATAGAATGTATGAATTGTATGTGTGTGAATGGAGTGTATGAAGTGTGTGTATTTTTGAATGCAGTGAATGTATGAGAGAGTGCAGTAAATGCATGAGAGATGTCATGTGGCCCCTGACAAGTTTTGGGGGCATCAATGCGGCCCTCAGGACCAAAAGGTTCCCCATCTCTTGTAATGAGGTCTCTTTCTGTTGATGGTTGTCACAAGAGCTATAGTCTTGTACCTTTCCACACATGCTGTCATCTGTGTGCTCATTCCAGGCCAATACTCATAGAGACTATTTCAGGCATTCATATGTGAGGCATTCATCTTTTCATGTTTCTCTTATGTTGGAATTGTGCATGTCGGCACACAATATTCAAGTCTATCTTAGACATCAAATTGTTTGCAGTCCCTCCATATAGAATTACCCACCTGGCTACTTGAAGCTGTGCATTCATCTCTGCAGCCTCCTTGATTCCCTTTAGCTCTGTTGTTTAGATTGGGAGGTAGTGCACCATATTGACTGCATACTTTCTATAGCCCTGGATGGATAGGCATAACTCAGTATGTCTACCAACACTAGAGCTTTTTTTCCTGGACACTATCTGATTTCTACCTGGTATTTCTATAGGTGCATCAACATGCTTAGGTGCACAAAGGAGAGGTCATAATCATCCCTAGCAGTTTGTGGTCAGAAAACACTACTGCTTTGTGCCGATAAGCATACTGATGGAAATGTTGTATTCCAAACACAACTGCCAATAGCTCTTTTTCTATTTGAATGTATCTTTGTTCTGCCTGTGACATGGCTCTGCTTGCATATTCTGTTGGTTGCTCCTGTAAAAGAACTGTACCCGGTCCCTTTTTGGATGCATCACACTGTACAGCCTGGCTGATAGTTTCTGAGCATAGGGGCATCCATGACTAATTGCTTTAATACCTCAAATGCTTGCTGCTATTGTCCTGCACAGACCCACTCTACAGTTGGTTTTACAAACTGGCAAAAGGGTTCTGGTTCAATTGCCAGATGTGGGAAGAATTTAGCCAGGAAATTTATCATTCCCATGAAGTGTTATAGCCTGTTACATCCATGGGGGGGGGGGGGGGGGTCTGAAATTGCCTCTATGTTGCTGGGATCTGGTCCTAATCTTTCATCTGACAGCACGTGTCCTACATATTTCATCTGCCATTGTCTGTGTTTCATTTTCTCCAGGCTACATTTGATGTCGCTCTTTCTCCAGTGCTGAAAGTATGACTGTAGCCTGTATTTATGGTCTTCTTCTGCCTTTGTATCATTTGTCCCATCTCCTATAATCAGGGTGTCATCTGCAGTTATCTTCACACAAGGCAAGCCTTCAAGCTCCTGATTTTGTTTCCTCTGAAACATGTCAGATGCAGGCAAGATATCCATGGGAAGGCACAGCTGACTATGGCAGCCTAAAGGTGTCACAAATGGAGCCAATTTGTTTGACACTTCATCTAGCTTTACATGCCAGAAGCCATCACAAACGGTGAATATTTGGGCTCTGGAAAGAATATCAGCAATCATAGGTAAGTGCTCGATTTAATGGTGAAGGGTCTGTGGATATCCTTCATTTGCCCAATGGCTTCTGTGTGATGACCATGCTGCTTATCCAGGGAGTATTAGATTCTTCTACTATGATGATGCCATTGGAAGTTTCCTCCACAGCAAGTTAACCTGGTATGCTAGCAGGTCAATTTCTAGACATGGCTTCCAATAAAAACAGTCATCCTCCTTGAAAATATTTCCATAGGCTTCCAGAATCATTTCTGTGATCCAGGATTTGGAGGAGTCCTGTGCTATATAATACATTCTGGTGCTGCATTACGATCAAGTCTATTGCTTGGATGGCTGTTATTACCTAAACGTGCAGGTTGGTTCCTTTCCTTCACAACTACAAATGTAATTTGATATGTTCTGTTACTTTGGGGGATTGTTAGTGTCAGACTGTATTTCCCTGCTGTCTGCATGATATTGTACAGTGTCAGGGAGCAGCTGCTAGGCTGAATGATTATGCTAGAGTTCAGTTCATACTGGGGAATCAAACTGCACTGTGTTCCACTGTCAAATTGAAATCTCACAGGCTGTTGAACCAATAGTGCCACTGCAAATAATCCCCTTGCTAGTGATGTATCCAGAGTCTCTACCTGATGTGGCTTGAGGCTCAGAGAGACTGTAATGATTTGCATATTCTAAGCACTGTCTGCAGCATCTGCAACTTCCTGTACATATGTTAGTACCTTCCCCTTGGCCTTTTTCCTACACAAATTTTGGAACTGGTTCAAGTTTACCAAAATGTGTACATTGCTGGTCAAGCCCAGAGCACTTTACCTTTTTTTAGTTTATGCTGCCAGCCACAGTATATGCAGCTCACAAAGGGTACAAGGACCTTGAGTCACTTGCTCCAGGTGTATTTTGGTCATGTGTGTTATTCTGGACAAGTTGTTAGTACTCCTAGAGATTTTAGTCTGATTCCGGAGGCCTCCACTGTCTGAGTTCTATATCCGGGCATTTGTCTAAGGTTAGATCACTCTTTTGGAGCAGTTATTCTTGCAACTGGTGATCAAGTATGCCACAAACAATTCTGTCCCTGATCAAGGGATCATCTGGCTTTCCAAAATCACATGTGCTTGCAGCACTGTGACCTAGTCATCTAAACCTGTCCCTTCCTGTTGATTTCTTGTAAAGATGTCTCATTGAACTTTGGGGAACAGCAAGCCTCTAACTGTGCCAACAGGGCTGACAGAGTTGAGACAGCGCTGAACTTTGGACTGATACATATCTTTCTGCCCTGTTCCCCAATAACATAAACTAAAACTATTTTACCTTATGCTGAAGTCAACAGAGAGTTCAAACTCCTGTTTCCAGTGTGCCCATTCCTGGGCCAGATTCTTATTTGCAAAATCCAGTTTCCTGGGAAGATTCCGTTCATGGGCCAAGTTTGCTCATTATGAAAATAACTCCAGAGTGCTTTTAATGAACCTTTTAACGGACCTTTTAACATAAAGATCTTGCAGGCTTTAGATTAGAGGTAAACTCTTTACTCAGTACTAGGTGTGCTCACCCAAGTCCGCTCTTTTCAAACTGCAGTAAGAACGGGTCTCTCACCCAGACTTCCTGTCCCAGCACTTCCTGTTCCCTTTGTTGATCCTAAGTTTCTCCTCTTAGTTCCATGGCTCATGATACAAGCACAAGTGATATTTTGGTAATATTGTGCATGAGGTTTCCATGTGATGTGTTGGAGTAAAGCAAACAACGCTCCTGATCAGTCATCTGAACCAGTGGAGGGAGATAGACAAAAGGGAATTTGTTTTCTTCCTCCACTAGTTTCTTCTTGTAACTAGTGCTGTGCCAAATCCTGCCCCCTATTTCTGGGGTTTTTTTTTCTCTCCTTGTGAAAGATGCATTGTTTTTTCTGCCTCTGTTGTAGGGAAGGGGAGGATTTTGGAGAATTTTCTCTTTGGGAAGGGGGGCAGGGTTTCTACATATCTTTTAAAGGTGTAGACAGTTTTTAGGGATCTTCTTTCTATTTTTTTATTTGTTTGTTTTGAAAACACACACGCACACACAGCACTTGGAGGAGCCTGGCTGTTCTCCATAAATGCCTATTGGAGACTATGGCCCTTTTTACACCGTAGGGGTGTAGAGGGCTCAGGGCAGGGGATCCCGGAAGTAGCCACTTCTAGGATCATCCCTTTCAATCTTCATCATGGGCGCAACAGCCCAGGCTTCTCTCGGGCCGTCACAAGTAACACCCACCTTTTTTTTTAAATGGAGAAGAGCGCTCGTGCGCAAAAGGTAAGTCCTTTTAAAAGACAAAAAATGCATGTGTGGGCCCCCACCCCCTCCCTGCCCTCCTGGGGGTGTCAAAACTGCTGCCACCCTCTCCACTGATGGACAGGGAGCCGCACAGTGCAACTCCATGTCCATTTTTGCAGTCACGCTTACAAGTAAGCACGGCTGCGCCCAGGATGCGCGGGCACATTCTTCCGCGATCCCAGGAAGTTCCCGGGATTGTGGTAGAATTGGGATTTTTCTAGTTTCCGGTTTCCCAGGAAAATCCCATTCCCGCCCCCCAGCCCCTGGGTCTCCCTGTGCATCATACGGCTTCACAGGGAGCAACGGGGGGCCATCCCAGGCAAACTGCCTGGTGTGGAAAGGCACTATATGACCTTGTTCTCTCCAATAGGCATTCAGGAAGTATTCTGGGCTCTGAAATCGATGGGGGTGTTTTAATCAAATTTTAAAAAATGGAAAGACCCCTCAACAACTGCCTACATTTAAAAAAGTATGGAGAAAATCTCCAATATTCTTATCTCTACCAGCACCTTTCGCCAGAGTTTTCATTTTTCCCCACCCCCACGAAATGCCAAAAATGGAATAATCAGAATTTTCAGAACAGTCCAACTTGTAACTGCTTTTAGTGTAAATTGCAGCTGTCAAGAACTCAATTTTCTTCCTGTGTCTCAGCAGTCTGTGGGTTTCCATTGTGCCAGACTAAAATGGCACGTAATGATGTACAACCTGTTTATGACTTATCTAGAGAGGCCTTAAGCTTCAAGGTAGGACCAAGACCCAGTTAATCGAGGTGAGTGATCTCAGCTGCATTCCTGTAGGAAATCACACACAGAGTCTATCTACACATGCAGGATAAAACACTTTGAAAACATTTTGAAAACTGTATATGGAGTGTGTCCTAGGCCCCAACAGTTCTCAAAACTGTCAGCCTATCTACACTACTGCTTTAAAACGCTTTAAAACAGTTTAAAACGGTTTAGGTTGGGGCCCAGGACACACTCCATATACAGTTTTCAAAACGTTATCAAAGGCTGAATTTGGACAAGACGATAGTCAATGGAGGGGTAATAATCAACTTTACAGTTGTTCATCTAGGGGGTCCTCCCCACACAACATGTTAATAAATAATCAACCGTGGTGTGGATTAGAATCAGCGCTGAGTTGACTATGGCAGCATTCGAACGACATGATAGTCAATACAACTGATGATTGTTTCCCCGCCCCCAGTTGCTTATTGTGTCATCTGAATTCAGCCACAGTGTTTTATCCTGCATGTGTAGATAGGCTCAGAGACATCCCATGGGGTCTGGGAAGACAGTCTTAGCCAGCCTGTGATTGGCTGACAGAAATATTCTTGGAATTGCCAGGGCTGTGAGTATAAAATGGGGGGGGGGGGGAGGGGGAGGAGTGGTCTTTGTCTTCACCTTTGCTTTGAATTCCACATACGTCTGTTTGGTCCTGATCTGTGGGAAGGCCTGTGCCTAGCTGTGTATAATCAGGTTTAAGTAGCTTTTGTTATTTTTCTGACTGCAGTATTGTTTCCAAATGTACTCTGGTTCTTATATGCTTTTTATTCCCTTTTCTTTCTGTAAATAAACTTAGCACCTACCTTAAGTGTTGTGTGTGCTTTCTTCCAACTAAGCCTTAGTACTAAAGCCAGAGCCTTCTGCTCGGCTATTACTACTGTTTAAAGTTTCAGGTCTATGGCTTTGAAATAGAGGGTGTTGGCTTGGGCCCATTCTATAAAGTTTTAGAGTCTGGTGACTCAGCTGTAGTGGACATAAGGGGTGGTGGCAGTTACCTTGGGAGCTGGGAGCTAGGGCAATCCCCATCCTCCCTTCGCAGCAATGCTCAGGCTCTTCTTACTTACTTCCCCCTTCACTGAGAGTAAATGTAACCATAACGAGTGTAAGTGCTCAAATCTCCAATTGGGATTGAAGCCATGGCAATTCAGGAAGACAGATTTAAGCTCCCCCTCCCATTTTCATCCCAGAATTCCACCCCACCCCACACAGAGGGACTTTTTTTCTTAACACCTTCCTTCCTGCCATGGATGGGTGGAATTTTGGGACGAAAATGAGATGAGGCAAATAAAGATAATTATCCCCCCTCCCAAATCGCCAGGGTCCCAATTCAAATCAGTAAGCCAATCATAGCTCTGATATGCATGATTAGCAGGATGCTTCATTTGGCCCTCAGTGCCAACAGTACTAGGCTGAATGGACCAATGGTATGACTCAGTGTCCTATATTTAGGGTGACCAGATAAAATCCAGGTCAGGGCTCATGTAACTTTAACAGTTGTAGAGAAAAGGGAATTTCAGACAGTGTCATTTGTATGCAATTAGTTCCTGGTGATATTCCCTCCTCATCACAACAGTTAAAGGTGGAGGGACTATACTAGAGTGACCATATACAAAAGAAGGCAGGGCCCCTGCAACTTTAACTGTTGTGATGAAGAGGGAATTTCACCAGGAACTAATTGCATACAAATGACACTGGCTGAAATTCCCTTTTCTCTACAGCTGTTAAAGTTACATGAGCCCTGACCTGGATTTTATCTGGTCAGCCTACCTATGTTCCTAATATTGATATGGAAAAGAATCACCTAATTTGTAACTTGAGAAGGAATACAAGTGCTGTGAATCAAGTGAATGTAGTTGCCTGGAGACATCCTATCCCACAGCTGGCATACCTTTGAATCTGCCTCTAGACCAAACGACTTAGATACGTCATGGATAAAGTACCTGGGAGTCACAAAGGGGGGGGAGGCATCTGGATCTGGTAGAAGCAACAAGCTTTTGCTCGTTTGTTGCTAATCAGAGTATCCACTGTGAAGGTAAAAGGATTATGGCAGAAACAAGTGAAGCAGCAACAAAGCATGCTTTTACAAATGCAACCCTTTTTGTCTTTCCCTGGGTTGGGTTTCTCACATTTATGAAGTTAGATCCCTTCTCTGAAAGTTGCAGAGGAACATGGTACCATGACAACACATTACACCATTTCTTCGCAGAGCCAAGAAATGTATCCACCCTTATTTGGTATCATTTGGCCTGCCACATGTAGTTAAACTATGATGCATTCTAACCCTGATTTTGTAGAAATCTTTAATCTTACTGATTTTGTTCATGAGATTAAAAACAAGCATCCACAGAAATGGATTAAAGCACTATATTTATTTGCCCAGTTATGAAGCATTTAGTTCTTTAATATTAAGGGTCTTTGCATGAACTGTTATACCTAAGCAGACACAAACCAGCAAATATAATCCCCTCTTTGGGTCTGAACTAGTTTTTGAAACTCTAAATATGCTTTTTAATCAACGGTGAGGCAAAACAGACTTCTGTATTTATATTACACTTTAAAAAAATACCACCCTAATGACAACGTTGTGCTTTTAACACTGTAACATATGATAGTTATAAACAATATTACCAGGGGAATTCAGTTCAACGTTCACAGGACACTTGGTGTATCCAATAAAAGATTAGTGTCACAATAAATATCACCTTAGCTAGAAAGGAATATTACATGGCATGTGTCTCATGACCTCATCTAGACTTGGGCTCTTAGTTGGATTCATAACACCTTTATCTAAACTCCTCATCATTCTAATGCATCTATCTGTCAGATTCCCAAGAGGATGTTCATCCCTGTAACATCAGAGTTCAGACCCCGTAACAGCAAAATTAATGTAAAGTATTTTAGTGCTTTGCAGTTAAGAACAGCATTCAGAATCTGTAATATTTTACTTTTCTGTTTATATTGCTACTAGGGGTGTGCACGGACCCCCCGGATCGGATTGGGACCCGGATTGGGACCTCCAATTTTGTCACGGATCGGATCGGACAAAATCGGAGGCCCCCCGGACCGGATCGAGTCCGATCCCGATCCAAAAATCGGAAATTTTTGGATCGGCCGCCATTTTTTTCCCCATAGACTTGCATTGCAATGCAAGTCTATGAGGAAAACATGGCGGCGGGTGGGTGAGGGGGGGCCTAACTCCCTCCCCCCCGGGGCCGTCCGCTGTGGACAGCCCTGGCAGGTAAGCCCCCTCCCCCCGCTCCCTACCACCCCCGGGGGCCGTCCGCTTCCATCCGCTGCCGCCAGCAGGCGCCAACGGATAGAAGCGACAGCCCCGGGGGGGGGATAAGCCCCCTCCCCCTGCCCCCTGCTTACCTTACAGGGACGTCCGCTCCCGTCCGGCGCCGGCTGCTACTGCCAGCGGGCTTTGCGGCCTGCTCCAGAGTGGCGCGCCGGGTGATGTCCCTGTAAGGTAAGCGCGCTGCTTCGCGCGCCCCCCTCCTCCCACTCGCCCCCCTCCTCCCCTCCACGCGCCCCCCTCCTCCCCTCCACGCGCCCCCTGCTTACCTTACAGGGACATCCGCTCCCGTCCGGCGCCGGCTGCTACTGCCAGCAGGCTTTGCGGCCTGCTCCAGAGTGGCGCGCCGGGTGATGTCATCACCCGGCGCGCCACCCTGGAGCAGGCCGCGAAGCCCGCTCGCAGTAGCAGCCGGCGCCAGACGGGAGCGGACGTCCCTGGAAGGTAAGCGCGCCGCGGACAGCCCCGCTAGGGAAGCCCCCCCCCCGCTGTCCACTTTCATCGGCGGGCGCCCGCTGGTGCCCGCCAATGGAAGCAGCGGTGGGCGCCAGCAGGCGCCCGCCAATCCACCGATCCATCCGAACCAGATCGGAACCTTTTCAGATCAGTTCGGATTGGATCGGCCGATCCAGCTGTGTGATCGGAAATCGGATCATTTATCCGACTTCCCTCTGGATCAGATTCGGATCGTGGATCGGATCCGATCCAGTGCACATCCCTAATTGCTACACGCTCCCTACTTCCCCAAGATGTTTCAGGGGAAGTACTTACCAAAATTACTAGAGACTCAGACCTCCATCACACCTAATTTTTCCCTACTTTGCCTCCACGTTTTTTTTACCAGCACGTCAAGCTTATGATCCCTTTCACCTGAATAGGTGCTCTTTCGTTCCTTTGCTCTTCTGCTCCACTCCACCCCACCCCTCCCCTTCTCTTTCTCCCTCCAGTGGTCCTGTCAGATGAGTACTTCAACCAGACTGCCTGTTTGCTGGGCAAAAATGGAACAACCCTTTAGTCTAGCTCTTTGGGGGCATCACGGAAGTACAATCTTGTTTCTGCAGAGATTCAGCCGTTTATGATTTTAAAAAATACCTTTGAGCCTGGGATGCAAAGTTTTGGTTTTATATTAAGGCTTGGAGCTGACTGCTGGGAGAGATCACTTTTTCCTGCCAGGACCTGATGCAATCCATTCAAGCCCCCAGTTCCTTTAAAACTATACAGAGGCTTAGGGCACATTAAATGCGCTTAGGGAAAATAATTCAGACTTTTAGCATTCTAAGTAAGGCTGGGGAAGAGGTGGGGTGCCAGCAGGACAGGCACGGCATCATGTGAGTACCATGCTGCAAATCTGCACACCAGGCATGGTGAGAGTGCCCTAAATTACTGGTGTGATGGAGCTCTCAAGGCGTTCATGTAACATTTGCCTTTCCCCCCTTTTTTTTCTAAATATCCACTCTGCACATAGGTGGAGGTAAATAGCACATCACTCCTACAAAAAGCAAACACTTGGCTCTATACCAGATCCACCAGAGAGACACTCTTAGGGCCAAACTAAATGTTCCCCTAATTTCACATAGTGTAATTTTATGCACTGCTCTGTATGCCGTGATTCTGACTGGGACCATAACACTCTGGGAGGGAATGTTAAACCTTCCCTACACACACCTATTTTCCCCAAAAATTCCACCCCACACCCCCCCCCCACTGGTGGGGTGGGGTAAAAAGAGGAGGGGAATCTCCATTGGAGAATATGCCACTGCTGTAATGAGACCTGAATTTTTGCTCTGATGTGTTAACTCACAAAAATAAGTTGTATTAATGAGGGTGGCAGAGGTGGAGAAGCTGTTTCACCATGACAGGGCTCTTGTAGTCAGGTAAAGTACGAGGACCTCTCTCTCTCTCTCTCTCTCTCAGATATTATCTCTCTTTTCTCACTCGGGGCAGTTTTTCTAGACGGTCATAATGGTCTTTGCCAAGTCATGCTGTCTTTTACTGACTCAGGATTATTATTAGTAATAGTAGTAGTAGTAGTATTCCTAACTATTGACCATGTTTTAAGTATGACTGCTTTCTGGATGTTGTTGTGGATGTATTTTGGTAGGCCCAGCTTCTGAGGGGTTTCAGTATAGTTCATTGATGTGATGCCAATAACTGATGTGGCTAATAGAGTAATTGTGATGTTTTCCTGTTGCCAAATTTCTTTAACTTCAGTAGCCAGTGGTGTATATTTTCCTCTCTTTTCCTCTTCCTTTTCTACATTTTTGTCATTTAGTATTTCTGTGTTGATGTGGTATGTTTTTCTTTTTTGTCTAGATCTGTTATGACTGGCTGGTTGCAGGGCATTGTTTTTGCCTGTATGAATTTGCCAGTATATTTTATGATTTGCATTTTCCAATATTGTTTCGGGTGAGTATGTATAGTATGGTGTAGGTTGTTTGATGAGGTTGAATTTGATGGCCAGTTGTTGAATTATTTTTGCAGTTATATTGTGCCTGCTTGTATAGTCCACAGTAGTAGTAGTTGGATTATTATTATTATTATTATTATTATTATTATTATTATTATTATTATTATTCTATACTACCAAATTCTGGACGGTTTACAAGGATATGCAGCTATTATGCATGGGACACTGACGGCTGGAGGGAAACCCAAAAGGTCTAATTTTGAAACCGTGCAACTATCTTGAGGCTAAACTTGTTAAATATAAGCAATGTGTCATGCCCCCAGGAAGATCTGCAGATTTCTGGTAGCCTGGGCCTAGCTAGAGTTTCGCCTGTTCCTTTAAAGACTGCATTGCAACTTGCAAACTTGGCAACTACAGCTTTTCCCTCTCTGGTGTTCATAAATACAGCCTGATCTGGTTATCATCCTGTCAAAATACCACCAACTTCAATTAGGATTTTGCTTCCATGTATACTTTATTAGTAACTCTTCTTAACTTGGCATGCAACTTGCTCCAGTGGAACCTCTCAGACAACAGCGCTGCAACCCAATCTTCCTAACAGTTTTCCGTGCCGCCTCTATTCCTGCATGTCACCTCATTCAGGCAAAGCAGTGCAGGTGTTGAACCAGCGTCCAGATTCAGTAATGAGCTGGATAACTCAATAAACTGAGAATTGCAGAGGATCTGTCAGTAGGTGGTTCTTGTGTGCAGGATCTGGGAGGGCAGCCTGTTCTAGATGGGCTTGCATTCCCCACAAAAGAGCAGGCGCATAACTTGGTGCTACAACTCGACCCAAATCTTGTCACTTGAGGAGACCTCAGTGGCTAGGAATGCCTTTTACCAACTCCAGCTGGTTCGCCAGCTACAACCATTCCTAGACAGGGTTAGTATGGCTGTAAAGGTGCATTTAATCAAATCGGAAGATTATTAGAGCATGCACCATTACGGCCATACTAACCCTGTCTAGGAATGGTTGTAGCTGTACCAGAGTGGCTTACATATGATCAATTAAACAAGACCCTCCCTGCCCGCAGGCTTACAGCCTAAGAGCTTCTCTTCATACAGGAAAAATCCCACATCTCACCTGGACTTTTGTCCTCACAGTAATCCCACCATCACAACACACTTATTCACTCATGACCACATGATTTCTTCCCTTCTTGGAAAAGCCCCATTGTGTTTTAAGGAGACAGTGCCATCTAGTGGCAGAGAGATCCCATGATGTTTGGGTAATACCACATTATCTGTGGGGGGTTAAAAAAAAGAAGTGTGATTTCCAGGGAATAGCACAGCAGACATCTTGGCTGTTGACGAAGTCGTATAAATGACCCGCAAATTTCTATCACAAGCATGTTATAAATTGTTCATTTCTTGAAGCTCTAAAAGAACACGACACACAAGAAAAATGGAATGGGGTGGGAAGAAGGGAAAATGCATTCTTTTAGAAGGGCTGGTGGAATGACCTTGCTTAGCCTACTGAAGTTACTACTAGTGGTGACAGCTGAGGGAGGAGGAGCCTTCATGTGGGAGGTCTTTAGCATGCACAATATATTCCTCCTCCTTCCAGGTCTCACACTGGCTATATATTCACCTCACCAAAAGAATACTAAAATGCCTTAGAAAATAAAAAGGTTTCCACCTGGCACCAAACGAGCACAAAGTAGGTGCCAGTTTATTCCAGAACTCGAGTGCCACAGCAGAAAAGGCCCAAGAGTTGGCTGATTTGTTAGGATTGCAAAAATTGGCTTGAAACAACAGTCCTGTTTAGAGGACATACTTTGCGGCATGTTGCTTTAGGCAGAAGCAACCTATCATCTTTGGATGGAGTGAATGGTTGTGCTTCTCTTTCCCCTATGTTCATCTACATACTAACTGCAGGATATAGAATCTACATAGTTAAGATCCACTGGTTCCATTTTGAAAATCTAATCTCATGAAATAATTGTGCTAGGGGCTATAATTATGGTTTATATATTTTCTTCCCACTGATGAAGACCAGTCAGATCAAAACACATTTGGACTTTGGATAATATATAGTAATATAGCCATTTTGGAAAATTATTGTCACTATGTATGAAAAATAAATGATGGACTAGTAATTCATTGTTTTTTAAAATTCTTTTAAAACTTTGTATATTAGTCATTTTATTAAAATTTGTAATATTGCTGTTATATTTTTATTCTTAAAATTTTCCTAGTTGGGACAGATTAACAAGGAAGGCATAAACACTTCAGTCAACTGACAGTCATAAAGCCCAATGAGATCACACGAATTTCTGCCGTGAAGGACAGACCATTACATCATCTAATGAAAAAGGAATGTTTTAACAAAATGGATGTTAGCCACTCACAGATTAGTTATCTTGATGTTATAAGAACTGAACAAATTCAGACTAAACAATCTGTATTATATAAATGTATCATATTAAATCATTCCTCTGATCATCCCAGTCCTCTACAACATGGAATGTTACAAACAACACTATTGTTTTATACTGCAAATACCCAACACTAATTCTGCAGGATACAAGGCAGGGAAAGTGCCATCTTTTATTGCATGAGGCTTAATGTTTCATTTAAGTTGTGTAGAACTTGACATCAGCAAGAACTGTGGGCCAGCTGAAAATTTGCACAACAAAACAAATGGTCCAAAACAAATATGTCACCACTTATTTTGAACCTGTTGCAGTGTTTACTCAGAAGTAAATCCAACTGCATTCAGTGGGACTTATTTCCTAGTAAGAATGTTGAGGATAGGAGCCGTAATATCAACGGCAAACGTGGCCACAATTACCAACACCTGACCATGCATACTAATAGTCTACCAAAAGTTATCATGGGAGAAAATGCGATACATAATGGCTGTCATGGAGGCCTGCCTTGTCAAAAGTGAGTTAAACGGGGCGGGAGGTGGGGAGAAGGAATGAAGCTAGAGGCAGGTAGGGAAGGGAAAATAACACAGCAGAGGGCTAGAGATGAGAGAAAGAGCGAGGCTGGAGGCTGGAAAGGGAGAGAAAGAAGGCTGCCCTAACATTTTCCCCAAAAAGTTTAATTTGATTTTTTGAAGGGAGCAGGGAGTGGAGAGGTTTGTGGGTGCCGTTGGAGGTCCCTGTGGGTGCCACGTTGGGTACCTCTACCTAAGATAACCTGGTCCCAAGTTGTTTAGGGCTTCATATGTTAACAACATCTTGATTCATGGCCTGGTAGCTTATTGACAGCCAGTGCAATTTTCCTAGCAAGGGTGTAGCATCCTGTTGGAAGGAGGCCCGAGTTAGCAGACTCTTGCACCGCAATCATCACCCGTTCCAGATTCCAGACCAATCCCAAAGGTAGCCCCACATAACAGTGGCATCTAAATTGCTTTGGAGTTGGATGACTTTATTCTCAAAGGGCAATGAAAAAGCATCAGAGCAGGCCTCTGGGGGCTCTAAAGAAGCTGCCTCTAGAGTTAACACCTGAGCCACTCTGAAGAGCTTCACTGGGTGACCACTCATGGATGCGATGGAGACTGAGCCTTTTTTGCAGCCCGCCCCACCATATGGCAGGCATGATTATGTGCTCTAAGCAGTGTATGCTCAGCTTTGGAGCAAGATGTCTACTCATCATCCAGCCTGCTTCATTACCTGCCATTCTGCAGAGGACCACGGGGCAGGATGGGTTCTGTAGCACTGGAGAGGATCCTCAGGGGCAATTGTGTTGATGACCCTTCACGTCTCCCCATTACACGGAGAAACAAGGGCCTCGACAGAATTGGCAGCTCTATCCACAGCAAAATCCCCTCCTTTCTCCTCCTTGGTGCCTCCTTCCTTCCATTCAACATATCCGACATTGGTGCCTCGCTGCCATTCTCCCAGCGATTCAGGAGCCACTTATCAAACAGCCCCCACACATCTGGCAAAACATTTAAGTGACACAACCTTGCAGACAGGCACTGAGTGCATGGTTCTTTCCCACAGAGCTAGCAGCACCTCCTCTTCAGGCAGAGTTCCAATTCTGTGGGAAAGAAAAATGCCATCAGTCCCCACCCACACGGTTCAATCTTTTAAATGTTCTGCCAGCTGCGAAGGATCTGTTCAAAGGATAGGTGGCTCCTTCCTGCACAGCTGAAAAATGGTGAAAAGGCACCACTGCTCCGGTTCCTATTTATTCCACTACTTTCAGCCACTCTGACTCTTCTCACCCACCCCCTACATTGAATGCTGTGCAGTTTTTCAGACTGCTTCCCAATTTGCTTTTTCTTGTCTCAATTTCTTGTCTCATCTCTGCCCTTTTCCTCAACTCTACTATTCCTTCAACTTCCTCTCTCTCAATTCATGTTGTTGCCTCCCAGTACCTCTTACTAGCTCTCAGTCGACCACTGTGTGAGGTTTCCATTTGAGCCAAACTGACGAGTTTTCCTTCCTTCCATCACAGAAGTTGGACTGTTTGCTGTTCTGTTCTCTGAGCAACTGAATATTCTAAACCATCACATTGGCTGAACCAATCAGTGTCAGAAGCTTCCCTGCCATAACTGTAGTATAATATGGACAGTAGTTTACTTCCAAAAGCAAACTAATTAAATAATAAAGTCAGTGGACTACATAATGGCTGAATTCGGACAACACGATAGTCAATGGTGGGGTAATAATCAACTTTACAGTTGTTCATCTAGGGGGTACTCCCCACACAACATGGTAATAAATAATCAATGGTGTGGATTAGGATCAGCGCTGAGTTGACTATGGCAGCATTCGGACAACACGATAGTCAATACAAGTGACGATTGTTTCCCCCTCCCCAGTTGCTTATTGTGTCCTCCAAATTCAGCCAATGTGTTTGCACATTCCTCAGTATTTTAACATCCTGCAGCTGTAATAGCTGGCAACAATCATGTTTAGAAATAGTTCTTAACATACCAAACTATGGAAAGGCAAAAGAATTTACCTTGCCTTATAGAGGACATGAATCGGAACTTAAAACAGTGTTGTTGTTTTAATCAGTTCAAATGAAAGCTTAACTTCCTTGCAAGCACGTCTATTTGCTTCCACCCCCTAAGTAAAACATGTTTCAGTAGTATCACTTTCTAAAGTCACCTTCCGTATCTTGCAGGAAAACACAGCCAGTAAAATAAATCCACACGCCATATCTTGGCCTCGGATCTTAACTACTATAGACCAAGGGTGGGCAGAATGTTCACATCTATTGGTAAATCTTTCAGTGATTTACATTAAATTGGCAAAGGTTTCCAACTCCAAACTGGTTAATGACAACTCCTCCAACCCTACCAAATTATACTGATAAAATTAAGAATGCTTGATATAACTAGAAGTGAAGTTTGGTGTGGAGGGGCTGAGAGCTCCATTCAGTTCTGGTATTCAAAACTGATCCTTGGATTCAGAATTCTTTAATTCTAAATGTATTCTGAATCTGGTTCTGGTTGGCGGATCCCAGGGTTCCAGTTAAAACACACACACACACACAAACTAAGTAAGTTTTGTAAACCTACTCACTCCTGCTCTAAACAGTTCAATCCTACAGTGGCCAGATGCCAAAGAGAACAGGGCCTCTACACCTTTAATATTTGTGCAGAAGGAGGGGAATTCAACAGGTGAAACTTGTCTTTTGAATCTGTCCGCTACCCATTCCTATGGTGGATGCATAGTATGCATGCATCGGAATGCAGCCTAAAGTATGTACCTCCACAACTGCAGTGGGAGAAGAAGAGAGAACTATTTGTATTGTATTCTTTTAACTGTAATCTGATCAGAGAACGCTTGTTATAGGGTGGATTAAAAGCATAACAAATAAATAAGTATCTCTATTAATTTGGGTTAGTTTACCAATGCTACAGAACAAGTGGTTTTTTGTATATGTGTGTGCTTCAAATCATAGGGCAAAATCCAACGTAGCTTCTACTTAGAGTAGACCTATTGAAATGAATGGGACAGTCAGTCTTGACTAACTGAAGTCCCATTCGGAAGCAGGACTTCTCTTGGATTTTACCCATGGAGCCAGTTCGAAGCAAGAAGCCAAGTACACGTCTTATGATAAAAGAATGGCAGAAAAGCGAAAGCGAGGCGATGAGAAACGACGTCTCAACGCCATGAATCAATCACGGCACACACGGGAGCACTTCTTCAAGCCAGGGGATTATTTTATCGGCCACCAGTTGATTAATTGTAATAAACTGCTCGCTTTTCTCCCCTTTTTAAATTTGATTTCTTTTGCTGCCCCCAGGAGAGTGAGGAAGGGTTCAGAGACAAATCTGCCAGATACAATTGGCCAAGCCGGGCGGCTGCGTCAGCAAATACCTTTGCCATGACCTTATCAGACGCCTCATTCATTCGAACGGCGTTCATTAGGAGCCCGGCCAAAGGTCCCGTTTAAAGCCCCAGGCGCCGCCTTAGGGCCGCTGCCAAGGCGGCGGTGGAGATGACCGGGGCTAGTGGGGGTGGGGGGGGGGGTCCCTCCCTGCCGCAGAGCCCTAGACGTGATTTGCTCACCGGGCAGAGAAAAGAGGGGAGGGAGAAACCCCACCCGTGGCCTCGAGCAGGGCTGGCTGAGCAAAGGTATTCGGAGGGCGTTGCCGATTGGCTCGCAGACCTGCATGCTGCTGAGCCCCGATTGGCTGCAGGGCTTCCTTTGTTCCTTTCTTCCCTCCCCCCCCCCCCCCGCCGCCGCCGCCGCCGCCGCCGCCGCAGGAGAGCGGAAGTTTGACTCGACTCCGCGGCCGCAGCTGGAGAGATGCGAGGCGCGATCGCCGGCAGAGCAGCCTCCCTGAAGCCGTTTCCTCTCTAAACCACATCCGACTGTCAGTAAGGCGTGGAGGGGGACGGAGCGAGGAGGGCGCTCGTTTCCTGGGTTTGTCCTGTGCCACGCGCGGCTGTCGCGGAGAAGCCAACATGGATTTGGAGAGCAAAATGAAGAAGGTAAGTAAAGAGCCAGTAAGTTGACTGTGGGGAGTTGAGCATAAGTTACCTGCCCGCGGTGGCCAACGCCCTTACTCTGTTTCTCTTGCTGCTCCAATGGAGTCAAATCCAACGTAGAGTAGACCCATTGCAATGAATGGGTCTTCAGTTATTTTGCTTAGACGCATCAAGGTGACTGGGATTTAAGTTGAGACCCATTTATTCCAGTGCGTCTACTCTAATTAGGGTTTATGTTGGATATTACCCTGGTTCTTTTCCTCCTTCTGGAAGATCCTAGACCTATTTATCTTTTCTTTTACTAGTTTCTATTCGGTTGTGGCTACTTGTTGAAAAATTCGAATTATTTCATTGGGGCAATGGTTATGAGTATGTAATCTTTGGATACTGCAGTTCTATGTATGTCAGCTGGGTTGTGTTCAGTGGAGTTTCTCCCACTTAAGTAAATAAAAGTTTGTTTTTATATTGCTCCGGAGGAGGACTTAAGACCCCTCCCCAAGTGGTGCACAAAAAAATTAAATACATATGCAAAAAAAAAACACACCACTATCCAATTTTAAAAAAGAAACTGTGAGGTCCCCCCTACCCCCATGGTACCCAAGGAACTTCCCCTAGCACAGCCTTTTAGGCGATTTCCCCTCATTTCACCCACCCTTCTAGGTGGGCTTCTCTCTACCTTGCACTCTGGGCATGCATAAAGTCTTAATCACATGCTTCCTGTGATGGATTCTGTCATTTATATGTGTAGGAAGATATGTGTAGGCCAGCTGTTCATTCTAGTCCTAAATGAAAAGCAATGCAACTGTTAGGTTTTTGGGTCTCCTACACCATTGTTCGTATATTTTTATTCTTTAGTTTTAGCTTAGTGTCTTTATGGTTGCAGCCTAGATTTGGCGTGTAATACCTAAGAAAGCAATCTTAACCCCATAGTTAGCTTACTAGAGGGGATGGGATTGGGTGGTGGTATCCCTCTGCTACCCTCCGCCAGTAGTGGAGTGGTCCACTAGCGGGGCTCCATCTGCCCCAGCAGCCCTGTTCCACTCACAGAAAGCTCCACAAACAGAAGACTATCATCTACAGTGTACCCACTGGCAGAAAGCACTGAAATCTGATGTTTAGAAGGCCCCAAAATAGGTGTGGTGCCAGAAATTGGTAGGCTTCACAGGTCCTCTAAGGGGCTTGATCATTGGGCCTCTCAGCTACGCCAGCCTAGAGCAGACATAATGAAAAACACACACACCAGCCCCACTGTGGATCCCATCTTCATCTTGGGATGCAGCAGTGGGTCCACCACTTCATTCTTCCTCAACTCCACTTTGCATGTTTCCAGGTAAGTAAGGTATAGGATTTCAGCCTTAGTTTCTCTTAATCCGATATTGTTGGTTTGTGGTTTTTAAGACTTACTCATAGGAGTCCATGAGCATTTCTAAAGCTCAGGTGTGGTGCATGTTTTGGAAGTGAAGGAAGTTTATTGTTGTTCATCAACCCTGACTTAACACATGGTGTAAATTGATGTTGAAATAATACCAGAGATGGGAAATAGAGATCTTCCTGTTTTTGTCATGCATAAGTTCTTAATGACAAGAATTTATCAATGACTGCTTGCTGTGATAGTTTCTGCCGGGGGGGAGGGGGGGCAACAATAAAAGATCCAGCTGATCACTTCTTGAGTTCATTTTAGTTCAGGATGGGAAGCTAGTGATCCTTCAAATGTTGGGGGACTACAGCTCCCATCATCCTTGACTTTCGACCATGCTGGCTGGGACTGATGGGAGTTGGTCCCACTACATGTAGAGAGCCACAAATTTCCCACCCCTGTTTTGACTCTGACAGCTCTATATGAAAAGCAGTGTAGCTATTAAGCTTTTTCCACTTCCTACAGTGATTCTATTATATTTTCACTGTAGAGTCTTAATTCCGGTGGACCATGGAACTGTCTTTAGTGGACAACCTAGTGCTTGTGTGTTCTGATCCTGCAAGAGACGTCTTGTGCACAAGTGCATACTTGAGTTGACTTAACAGCAGTTAGTTATATCTTAACAGTTGTATGTCCTACGCATGCACTCCTTGCTTTGTAGATTTTCAAACATATTGGTAGACCTGGAGATCCTCCTGTTAAAAATAAAACGGCGGACCACACACTGAAGTTAGCTCATACCTGAGGTATACCACAATCCTGTGAAATAGTTGGGATTACCAGCTCCCCAAGAGCTTTCCAGAAGCTCACTGGCTCCCAGGCAGTGAGACACCAGCCTGGTTTGCATGACACAACAGCCCACCATAGCTTAAATTGCCCATGAGGATTGTTGCACCATTTTTGCATGATGCCCACAAATGCCTGGCTTGCTGAGGCTTTTCATGTCATGTGAACCCAGATGGCAGGAATTGTTTAAGGGTTAGACAGCTCTCAAATAACCAATGGCTTGTTCTAGGGTTATTTGAGAGTTGTTTAACCCTCAAACAACCCCTGCCACCAGGGTTTGCACAGCATGGCAAGCTGGGCACCTTTAAGATGTATGTGTGGGTAAATTAAGCCATGGTGGGCTGCTATTTCATGTGAACCCAATGTCCTTGAAGCAGGCATGATTTGTGGCAGGGTACCCACATTATTTGCCCACTTACATGTTGAAGCTAGATTGAAGTTTCAGAGAGAGTTGAGAACAGGGAAGTGTGCACTGTATGCAAACACCATTGCCCACTCGTAAGTCAATTTGCACATCTTTCTCTCCTATTGCTTTGGGGGAGAGTTGATCAGAACAGAGAGAATTTTTGTAAACCGCCCAGAGAGCTTCAGCTATGGAGAGGTATATAAATGCAATAAATCATCATCATCATCAAAGGTGAATGAACTACTTAGCAGCCTAAAACATCATCAAAGCTGAATGAACTACTTAGCAGTCTAAAACATCAATCAGGACCCCATGGCCTGGATCTGGCAATATTACAAATAGGCCCGATGATGACATGACAGCTTGCCCAAGACCACCAAGAGAGTTCATGCCATGTGGGGCTTTAAACTGAGTCATTGGCTGAGTCCAAATGCAATGGTACTGCTGTCTCACAACATTTTTCTGTGCAACCTATATGCATCGACCAATTACATTTCTGAACTGTCCTATAATTAGCTAGAAGCTGCATGAACAATCTTGATTTAACAAACTTGTTGAAAGAATGGGGAAATTGCTCAATATCCTGTCTGGCTAGAGTTTCATTTATGAACATTATAATCTGTTTCTGAAGGCAAATAACTTGGATGGTAATTTTTACATGAAAAGGAAATATGCAGTTTTTATCTTAAATTGTACTTTTTTGACAAAGGGAAAGGAATGTTCTCTGGAAACAGCATCAGAGAAAGGATATACATTGCTTCAACTTTATATGTTCTTGGAGAAAGATATGGATATAATCTTGTCCCCATTAGTTTTTCAAATGACACAGCTTTTAATTCACTGCATGAAAGAAATCTCAAATAATTGTCAGTGACATTAAAGCGAAAGTGAGCTCCTGGAAACTCACTGAAGCTTGTATAACATGTAGCTTCTTGTGTGTGTGTGTGTTTGTAGTATTAAAACCCAATTTTAAGGAACATACTTGTGTTTTGTTAAAAGTGATGGGTTTAGCAGCATAGTTTTTTCCATCACATTGTATTTTTTCAGGGTGCTTTACATGAAAAGTTGGGCCTGTTGATGAGTTTATGTTTGCTTCTTTGTGATATGACAACTAGTAAAGATTAGACAAAAGAAATTAATGTATTGCCTAGCTTGCATTAACTTTCATTTTTTTATTGGTGAGCTAGGCGAAAGAGAGAGCATTGAAATGAGATTTTAAAGAAGAGTTTCCTAGCATATGCAACTCTTTATGTTGGGTCCCAGGATAATAGAAAATTGTAAGAAGGATCTTGTATCTGTCATGTAAGCAAATCTGTTGAGACCCTGAAAAATGGCTTCAAGTGGAAACTTTCAAGTTTACCTACATGGGCTCAAGTTGTATACAAAACAAAAATGCATGTTATTAGGGAGAAGGCACAGGGAGACCTTGAGCAGGAATAGAAATTTGTGAATGATTACTTTTTTATACACCCATCCAAACTCCCTTTGTTTAGAAATAATTGGAAATAAATGTTTATGAAAGATTTATAAAGATCCAGTTCCAGAAGTATATAAAATCCAGTAAGAATAAATAATATGCTGGTGATGGCATAAACAATATGGTAGTTGTAAACGCAACATTATCATCTCCGAATCTGCAAGCCAAAAAAAAAAAGCATGGCATTAATCAGTAGGAAACTCTTTTTACTGAATGCTCTTTGCAGTAATTAATTAGAACTAAAACACTTTCCTTTCTAAATTTCAAGAAATGTAATGTCACATGAATAAATCAATTCCAGTCTTGTCACATGCACAGATATTACAAAAAAGGCTTAGTGTGCTTCCAGATAAGGCTTTTATCATGCCATCACACTTCTTCCTTCACTCAATTTTAAGGGGTGGTTCCACATGACCTTATATTCCATTCATGACCATCCCACCATTTCTTCCATCTTTTCTCTTACCACAGAAAATCTGTTAAAAGACAAAAAGTTGGAAAAGTTGCACAATGCCTTCTAGTCAGTCGTGCTAAATGGCTTGAGCAGTTCTGTGTGTCTCCTATGAAGTCATTCATGCTCTTCAGTGGTTGTAGTGAAAAAACTGACTCCATTGACGGTGGCCCAATGGACAGCTTTGTTGCACTGTGATTTCAGGCTTCCTGATGTAATGGTGTACGTAAATCTCAGCCTTGAGACGATCTTCTAGTCACTTGACCTTGTATTAAATTAGAAGATCCTTGGAAAAGCACATTTGAAATACATGCATCTGTGGGTTTTTTCTGCCCAGTTTGCTACATCTGCTTTTAAAGCTAAGTTCTCTACATAAAATTCATAATTTGGGCGTGTATCCAATGTTAGTCTAACTTAAGTTCCTTTCATTTCAATGAGTCTGCTCCAAGTAGGACTTTACCTTATCACAGATGTATTCTTTGCGGATTGAGGATATACATTTTTCTTAACTTTCCTAAATCACAGTTCTTAATTGCTTTACAGAAAGTTACATCGCAGGGAAAGACGGGCAATTCTTTATACGTTACGGACTGGCATGCACCTTATTTCCATCAACCCTTACTCTGGTTCCACGTGCACAAAAAGAAAAGGGAAAATATAGCTGGGAAGAGAGTAATGTATGTGGGAGAGTTGGGGAGTATGATTTCCTGTCACTCCTGAAACAATTGATGAAGACGTTATGCTACTGAGTTGGGAATGGATAGGATGTAGTGATAGGATAACCACATGGTATGTAGTAACTCAGCCTTTATCATCCCCTCCTGGGAGAGATTTTAAAGTGTTTCTGTATTGCCTGGAATATTTATTATTATTATTATTATTATTATTATTTATTACATTTATATACCGCCCCATAGCCGAAGCTCTCTTAATTTCACAATTTAGATTAACAATAACTTCTGTGTTGGTTATATTCAGGTTTTGTCACCCCGTTCTGGCTTTTTTCTCTATCTAATTGTCTAAATATTTGATTCATCTTAATCTTTGCTATAAAGTGACACACCTTAATATGGGGCTAGGGCTGGGGCATGTCAAAATTGAACACGGAATCAATACAAAGAAACTAAACTCATCTTGTTTCTGTAAAAAGCGTACTAGTGTAGTGTAGTATGCCTCAAATGCTTACCTATGGAGGGATGAGGAAGGTCAGCCCAAATAGAAGTGTTAGAGAATTCTGAGAGCCCAAGGCAGCAACTCCTTAATAGTGCAGTGCTATACATGTCTACTTTATTGCAGATCCCATTGGGTTCAATGGGACTTGGGGGTCAGTAGATATAGGACTGCAGCCTAAGTTGCTTGGATGTCTCATCTAAGTAAACCTTAAATATAAACAGAAACAAAGGCTAAAAAAGAGACCCTGGATGAATAGGGTAATTTGAGTTGCCTTTTTCTCCTCTATGGGTTCATAACACAGTGAAGACAAACAGAAAAGTATTTGCAAGTGGGATGAGGTAAAATTTTATTTATGGCATCGGATTCAAATGTCATATAGTGTGAGGAAGGTTATTGGTTCTCAACAATACACCTGAATCAACAATCTCTGAGAAAATGCTGTGTGTCCCAAACGTAAATTGTTTCAAGTTACCATACCCCAAATTCTTGAGTGTCTCAAAGGTTAAAGGCTTGGTAATAATAAATGCAGTATTTCTTCCAACAATAAGCTATATATATGCTATATATGCTCACTATGTTGTCATATATGTATATATATGAAGGCAGAGGCTGTAATTTTTCCCAGTGTGTGTGTTTCCCATTAACTTCACCATGGAGATGCCAAGAGCGATACAGTTGGTGCTTTATTAAAACCCCTGTTAGTTAAGCTTTTGTTCTAAGCTAGAATTCACTTTGCCCTGTCTGTGACATTGGTGAACTCCATAAAATGTGCCAGTAGGTCACAGATGTGCGTCGCATTTGCATGCTGTGATCACATAGTTTGCTGCAAGGAAGGCAAAACTGTCATGGAGGCATAAGAAATTACTATACCGGATTTGTGTCTTTTTGGAAAATGAGGGATGGGCAGAATTCCTGTTCAGATGACCATTCTTTAAATAATAATAATAATAATAATAACAACAACAATAATAATAATGAAGAAGAAGAAGAAGAAGAAGAAGTATCTGCCTTTATAAAAGGGATTTGGCTGTAACTGAATTATGTGATGTGCCTGAACAGAAAAAATTAAGAAAGGAGAGTCAAAAAGGCTCTAAAAATTGTGTACTGCAAGTGTACTTACTTAGCATGCAGAAGTAATGTTTCTCCTCCATCTGTTTACTGCAGTGTGCCACTTAGCCTTTGTTTTTGCAGTGCATTTCTTAATACTTGTTGTTTTGTGGCTGCTGCCTTGGAAACCAGAGCTGAGTGAAAATGGAAGTCCAGTCATTGTGTTAATAAATCTAATATTAGAGTCAGTGCCATTTCTAGAGCAAGACTAAAGTTAGGACCAAATGGAAAATTCCTGTTCTTAACCGACTTCAAAATTCTTAACCCAATTTTATAGGGGTGAAATTAACTGTACATTGTAATTGACCGAATTGCTGGTTAGTAAGATGCACCAGAATTTGCTTGTATACATAGGAGTTCTGTGACAAGCAGGCCTAGATAACCATGTGAGCTTTCTCTGTGGCTGTAGTTGCAGGTTAGGCGTCTTTCTGGTAATTAAAATGACATCAAAATGTAAAACAATAAAATAGTATATTTTAAGAGGAACTATGCCTTCAGCCTACGAGTCAAGGTTACTGTGGTTTCTGTCCATTTTAATCCTGTACTTTTAAAGAAACTTCACTATTAAATTAGTATAATTGAAGCAGATTTTTTAATACAATTCTATACAGGTTGTATATGCATTCCCTCAGGAATCCTTCCAACAGCTCTGTAAAATTGGTAGTACTCTTCTCCCCATATTACAAATGAGTGCTGAAGCTAAGAGGTGGAGTTGTGATTCAATATGATTCTCATGTCCCGTATTATGCATGGTTTGCATGCACATACAAAGGATGACCACAAAGATTTAGGCTTGTCACGAGCATGGACCAAGCTGAGGTAGCAGATATTACCAGTGATCACAATCAAATTCATCTCTTTCTCTCTCTCTTTCATATGTAGGGTTTTAAAAATATTTGGTTGTTTTACTCACTAAGCCTGTGTCTGTCCTTCGTTTCCCCTCCAGAGTCCTCTAGCACAGGGATCCCCAAACTTTTTGGACCCGTGGGCACATTTGGGAATTTGAGAAACTGCTGTGGGCGCCAACACAAAAATGTCTAATTAGTTGCCGCTTTGGCATCTACCTGTTGCATCTGTGGATCTTAGGCTGCATCATATTCATGAAAAAAAAGTTTCACGTCTATTGGACATCGCAACATCTCTTTAATAAAGGATTATCTAATTTGGCTATTTGCTGGTGGTGAATTCAGCTAATGCTTCTTTTAAACATATGTTTTTCTGGTGTACAAATGGATTTTCTATGCCCTTTTGACTGCTAAAAATTTGGTACTATAACATTGGAAGACTAAATCCTTGCCTCCTGTAATGCAATGGATTTCGGACCTTATAACACTTCCAATGTTTGAACAAGCAACATATAGACACCACCTTCAAGTGGATACTTATTTGGATCTTCGCTCCACTTTTGTTGAAACCCAGGTATAATTGCTTGAAAGTTGTATGTGTTTCATACAAAACTGTATATGTATATTAAAAAATATTAAGAATTGAAACATTTTGGGTGCCCGTAGGCACTTTGTTGGGAACCCCCTGCTCTAGCATTTATAGAAGACTTCGGAGAAAGGCAGGGGTTTTATCTCTCTTGCACTTCTTGCCTTCTCAAAACTGCCGTGCAAAAGGCGAAGAAACTCTGACTGCCTCCTTAGCTGTCCAATACGTGTGCAGGCTTGAAAAGGAGGCAGATAATGGTATAGCACAGCCAGGGAAGTTGTTGTCATCTGTCACCCCTCAGAATACCCTATTCCCTCTGAGCTGAGCTGCAATTCTCACAGTAGCTGAGTGAGGAATCATTTTTTCCCAACAATATATTGTTCCCTGTTATAATGCAAAGTATTTTGAGGTGGCTTGGTCTTGAGTGGGCAGTGTAGGACCATTAACTTTACAGAAGACCTGCTGCTGATGAAGATACTTATTTATCACATTTATATCCCGCCTTTCATGCAAGGACATGGTCCTCCTCCTTCTCTTCATTTTATCCTCGCAACAGCCCTGTGAGGTAGATTAGGCTGAGAATCCTAAAGTCACCCAGTGAGCTTCATGGCCAAGTGGGGGACTAGAACCTGGATCTCCGGAGTCCCAGTCTGACACTCTTGACTACTACACCTACTGCTTGAATATTTGGACTCTCTGTGCGATGTGGCCATGGGGGGTATCATGACAAGCACCTGCATTTCCAAATTTATCACTACAGCCATGAAGGCAGGACCTTGTCTCATTTGCAATGCCGTTTGAAGAAGGGAAGGGACACCTGCTTCTGCTCTTCTCCAAACTGCCATGCAAAGAGTGTTTGTTGGGGGCTCCTGGAAATCCACCTTAGTACACAGGCGCTTGCCTCTGGTGACCTGATGAGGGGCACTGTGGGCACCTCCTCATATACTCCCAATTTTGTGTCGAAGCATAGCTGGCTTGCGGGTGAGGTGCCATCTCAGCTACAGTTAAATGTATTCAGAAACTTCCACAGGATGTGTAGCCACATTAGGATCACCACCATATCCTTTTGCAGCAGGACATGGACTGCTTTTTCTGTGGGTTGTTCAGGAGCAAGAAATCATGCTTTCTATGCCCACTCCCACTGTGTTAAACAACCAGGGACACCCTCTCCCTGGGTTGTTAGCGCAATGTGCAAACCTGAAATTGAGGATTGTTGGGGGAAGAAAAACCCAGATGTCCAACCTATGGCTGGTATCCAAGGGGGGCACTGTGCTGCTGCTGATTCCATTGTGCAACCAGGGCCCACCGCTAGTACAAGATTCAGTGCTTCATACAGAAAGTCCCAAATTTAGCAGATTTAGCGCTTCATGCTGGAAGCCCCAAAACACTTGTTTTCAGATGAGGACAAATCGACAGAGTTTTCTCATGCAAGCTATTTCTGCTCATTTCCAGTTCCTGCTAAATCTTGGTTGCACAAGCAGTAGGTCCAGCTGGTGGGTGGACAGTGTTGGATGTTGCCCCTGGTTTAACCTTGGATAGCTTAGCACAGCAGGTGCAGATGAGTGGTTGGGTCCCAACATGCTTGTTTGCTCCAGCTCATTCACAACAACCTATGGTTCGTTCAAACCATGGGTGGTTCTGCCATCTAAATTGGGTCAGTGTGTTGGCCACCACTATCGTAGATGTCTCTCAGAATTTGTCCACCTCCAGTCAGTATCTCCCCACCCTGCCCGCCCCCCACCATAAATTGTAGGCTCCAACCAGGACATGCATTTTATGAATAAATTATTTGCTAATGCACATCTTCATCTGGTATATGATCCAGAGAAAGATATGACATTCAGCATTTATTTCCTGAGACATGTGAGTGGCAGCGGACAGAGACTGAGGTTTGGTCCATGGTCTTTAATATAAAAGAGAGCCAACAGTGACTCCCCAGAAACATTCCAAGTTAATTAAAGCGAGCTTTCTTTTTCAAACATTTGGCTTGCCTGTAAGCATTTATAACACTTGGCCCTGAAGTAGTCTTTTAGTCATGAAGGCACTGTGAAACAGATGACTTCAATCAGTATACTTGTAATGCCTTTCATACGCAGACTGCTTCGAAATACGACTGCCCATGTTTGAAATGCCAGATGTTTTTTGGAGTTTTTAGCAACTGACATACACAAACCTCTTCTGGCAACAATTCAAATGACCTGTGTATCTTGCATTCTTCCATAATTCCATTTATGGAGAAATTGATTCCATCCTCTCTTTAAAAACATATGCAGGCCAATTGGTTAGAGTTTCTAGCATATCGGAAGGGTAGTTTTGCTGTTCAGACAGAATTCCACACAGGTCCAGAGTAAAATATTGTTTAATCACACCACATATTTTGGGATAAGTGGTAGCAATTATTGCATGAATATAGCAATGCCTGAAACCTATTCATTCATCTTGAGGTTTTTTCAAAGGCATCAGAGGTGCAGTTACCTGTATTAGTTGTCAAGAAGTACAATCCATTGACTGTGCTTATGAGGCACAGGCTTACAGCCCATTGCTCATTTCCATGAAAATAGTCCATTTCTTTTCTACTCAGTCAATCTGGTTGCTAAAGCACTCTTGTGGGACATAAGCCTCACATGGCCTTTTTAATTTAAAAGGATAAGATGTGAAAATGTCGCTCTCAAAACACTTTGTTTCATCTTGAGAGTGATCTATGCGCTGAGCGATTCTGCGAGGTAGACCAAAGTATGGCTGCATTAATGAAAACGGTGAATTATTGTTGCTGTTGGTATGCCACTTTTCCACACAGATGTGGCGGAAGCAGGTCACAATACAAAAACAGAAATCGGGGTCGAATTAAGACATGCTGAGGCCCTCAGCCATGTCAAGATTCAGAGGCCTCACATCATAAAAAGATAAAGAGAAAAGTGTGTATTACATTATAATAGGTAAACCACTATATTTGCATATACGCATAAGCAAAGCTGCAAAGCAAAACAACTAAATAATGGAAAGTCATTTAAGCCAAAGCAATTGCATTTATAATAAATATTAGCTGTCTCCAGAATATTTAGAAGTCCCTCACAACATGAGGCCCTAAGCCATGAGTTATTTTGCTTATTCCTAAATCTGACTCTGACAGGAATACATAGCATCATCACAATAAACAGACTAGTACCAGTTCATATCAAAATAGAATATACTAACCCAAGCAAGCAGTTCAGTTCAATTATACGAAACTTAGAACATTTTAAATTCATTGCAAAATAGACAGCATCACTCATTTAAAACACAATGGGTTGGCTGCAGAGCTCAGTGAATTGATGGAAGAGAGGGAAGCAATTTTCTTTGATCTCCCCACTGCCTGTGCAGCCCCTATGCCCCCTGCAAATCTGCTCTGTAGGATCGGGACCCCCCCCCCCCCCGGCAACATTGGAGATGGAGTTGGGGCTGAAGGGGAGTTGGCAAAAATAACTGGCCCACCCCTTTCCTTCAGCTGGGGTTCTCTGCTGGTCCTGTTCACACAGTGGCAAGCCTGCATCCGGCGCAATTATCAACTTATATATTTATCCATTGTCAAAATACAGAGTCGGATGTGATAAAAACTTTCCAGCAAAGGCGGATGCTGACAGATATAAGCTGCAACCGGTTCCTGAAAAGTGCCATGTGCAGGAAATCGCACCTCTTCTCAACTGTATTTTCTAGATTCCACAGACACCTGAAAGGGTCCTTTTGACCATGTGGCAGAATATTCAGAGTAACCTAATTTTCTTTTGAAAACCTGTAGAAGTTTAATATATGAGAGTAAGTAGAACCGACCCTTGAAAAAAATCAAACAGAAGATTTTTATTTATTTATTTTAGATCCTTTGGCTATACATTCTGAAGTGTTATTGCCAAACTGAAAACATCATGGCATTAATTTTATAGTGCTGTGTGGCTTCTCCTTTATTCTGATCTTTCCTAGTTCTGTGCCTCTGGCCAGTTGCAAAGCGATGAAATGCTAGCCTAAACTTTTGCAGGCCAGCCAGTATTGGATAGTCAGTCTTTTGCACTGTGGTACAAAATTTGATGGAACAAGTTCAGTTTTATATACAAACACACATCTAGTAGGGAGGAAAGCAATACATATAACCTGTGTTCTTTTTTTTAATGTGTTCATAATTGGACATTCTGCTCTTTTATGGAAAACCTAGATAAATAGGGTATTGTGTTTTCTTCTACACTCTCCTGGGCTACCCATAGGCAGTTTGCAGGCCAGGCTGCCCAGGATATTACTCCAATTCTTTTATACTAAAGGGGGACAATTCATTCCTGCTGCCTTACAAATATTTAAAGCCAAAATTCTGGCCCAGTTGTTGTATGCTATTCCAATATGGATTCAGGGATTCAATCCAACTGTTGAGAGTGTTCTTTCAAACTTCTTGCACTCACTTTTTGGAATGCCAAGGTGTGTGCTATCTGCTGGACTACACCTGGAGGCTGGCTTTGCATCTATAGAAGGAAGGGCTTGGTCCCTTGCCTTTTGATATTGGTTAAAGGTTGAATACGCCAATTCATCCCAAGGCTACCTTTTGCAAAGGGATGCTTTTACCAGTTCATGGTCCAAAGGTTTTACTGTCAAACTGCATTTATTAGATCTGTCTATGGAATTTCTCCACACACAAGATTATCCTGTGGCAAAATCTATTGTAGAACAACAGATTAAGGACATCGATTTTCAATATGCAATGACAAATGCATGTAGATTCTGCTCTCCACTACATTCTGGTCTAATTTTTGAATTTCCTAGACATGCCAGATATCTGGACTATTTGACCAGATACCCAAATACTGCCAGGTTTTTTTCTAGGGCTAGATTTAACTGCCTTCTGCAATATTGGAAGGACACTTTCAGGGCATCCCATATGAGGACGGCTCATGCCCCTGTGGTGATGAAACAGTTGAATCGTTAGGGCATTTTTTTTTTCCGAATGTAGCCTCCACAGGGAGGAATGAAACATTTCTGGGCCTTTTTATGAGAAAATGCCCTGGAAGGACACTCAAACAGTATTTGGAATACTTTCTGGCAGGTACAAACAAGTTAACAACAGAATCAGTGGCTAATTTCCTCTTCTCCATACAAAGGTCTCATAAAACATTTTTTTTCACCCAAGTTGGAGCTTTTACTCCAAGTTGTTGTTCTTAATTTTTAGTATCAGATGTTTTAACTATGTTCAAATATTTTAAATATGTGTACTTTTAAACCATTTTTTAGCTTGTTGGATAATGAATTAATGATTGTGTTTTTATGGTTCTAACAATGGCTGCCATTGTTTTTATTGGGTCTGTGACCACATAATAAAATGATTGATTGATACTCAACTGGTATTTAAACTAATCATCCCTCTCATCGCTCTTTCTCTCTCTGCCCACCCTCAAAGCTGAGCAGCAGTATCCAGAAGACTCAGGGTGTTTGGTTTTTTTTAAACTGTAAAAATTACAGTGTTTGAACAATAAAACAGTTGTCTCTAGGCTATCGTTGATATGTTGCCTCAGAAATGGTTATCTTCAGATGTGAACTGACTTGAAATACCTTGCTGCATGAACTCTGTCATGAGAATTCGAAAAACATACTGAACTTGGCTTTCATAATATTTTGCCCCTCACTTTTTCAAACTTTCCCCTGCAAATATAGAGCTCAAATTTGGGGGTGGGGAATTCCCCACTTAAAGCTGTGGGGCAGGTTTTGCAGGCATTGGTAGTGGTGTGTACGTGTACCTTCCTTAGGGCTTCACCTCACTAACTTTTATGGAGGCCATTGTAAAGAAAATATTTTTAAAGATTTTTAAAAATCTAAATACGCTTACCAAGGAGTAAAACCCATGGGCCCTTGAATGCAGTGGGGCTTCTGAGAGAACCTAATTTTGACTCTTTAGCTGCTTTAAGATTACATAGTCTTTCAGTCCCTCAAGAAACTGGTCTGGTTTCATGTAGGCAGAGGGCATGTGGGATGCCTAGCCAAAACAGCCCCATAGGAAGCGGTCCTCTCTTGACACAGGGGCTGGAAACACCCCTAGGTGGCCGCTTACACATTGACAAAAAAGAAGGACAAATGCATTACTGAAAAAGAGAGAAAGACATGACACAGATTTGCATAGAATTTGCATGGGCTGATTTATAGGTGTAGAAGTAAATTTTGAAATTGTTACTAGCATTTAAATCTCTCTCATAGAGGGAAGACTGTGGGCTAACTGCTGATGGATAACTCCACAGCCCCTGTTCTCTCTTCTTAGGACTGTCCTCAGAGAGCCCTTCTAAAGGTGAACTCTAAAGCAGGACCCATGGCCATCTTGCACTTCTCTTTGAGTAACAGGGAAGGTTCCCCACTTTCTCTTGGATCTGTCAGTTGTTCCTGCTAAGCGATCCAGAGTGCTGTGTGATCTGCTCTATTTACATAAAGAGGCAGTCCTTCAGGTCCACATGGCTATGGGAAAATCCTCTTCCATTGGCCACAGGTGGTAGCCCCATCTCCACTTCCTAGAAGCTGATATGATGAGCTATTTCCCTTTCAGCCCTGAGTGGCAGACTTTAAAATACAAAAGAAATCAACAAGTCTACTATTGGAAAGATGACGGCTATTTGTAATTCTTGATAGCTTTCCTCCACGCACAGCTCTATGGTTATCGAATTCTTTGAGTCTACAATATTATCAAATGAATGTTACTATTAAACAGATAGCTTTTGGGTTTTTTTTATACTGTCTGTCTTTAACCCTGCTATCTTTCTCAGCTTTAAATAAGATCTCAATAAACTGACTTAGTGGAATCTCTCCTCTGATTGGTAACATAGCAGTCCAAACTTTCCTCACATTCCTTGCTATTCATTCTATGCTGCAAGAATTGAAGAGAAAGGAGAGAAGCAGAACAGAGCCCTTATCCAATGACTGGCTCCTTGCCTGCAGAATTCATCCCTATAGTTTAGCATTCCTCCTGTCCAGAACAAGCATGTAGAAGTAAGTGGAATCTGTCTGTCTGAATTTAGTGGGAAGTGGGGCTAGATATATCCTGTGATTTTGACCTCATTATACATATATGGCCAATTACTGCAATTGTAATCTCACTTTAAATAGGCAATAGTTTTTGGACAAAATGGCATGTTGCCTACTTAGGAATGTGATTGGCTGCCAGACTTCAAAGAAAATTATGTCTGCAAGTACGGAGGCCTTACTTGTGTGTAAATTGCATCTTTGGATCATGGCTTCTGCATTTCCCATTACCTTGCTGCCACCATTACTATCTTGGTCAGTAATGCACCATTTCTCTATAAAGATTGCATGTGCTGTCTTTGCCATGTGGAGACTTCAGTTGGCATCATAAGTCTCAGCCTACGTTTGACACACACACACACACACCTGTAGTATGACATGATACAGTCTAGCAACAGATACATATCATGTGCATCAGGTGCCTCCTCTCATTGACATATCCAAACCTCACTGCCAGTGTTACAACTTTCCTAAATAAAATTCAACAAGTACAGGTTCAGGGGAGGAAAGTGTACAGGCTTGCATAAAGCAACTCTTGCTCCAGAGATTAAAGTGATGGTTTTTAAATAATGATTTGTCACTACATCACTGAGAAAATACCATGGGTTCTGGAAAAACATCATGCTAAAACTGTTCTCTCCCCTGCTTCTTTCTAGATGGGCTTGGGACATGAAGAAGGATTTGGAGCCCCATGCCTGAAATGCAAAGATAAATGTGAAGGATTTGAGCTACACTTCTGGAGGTAAGAAGAGATATTTCATTATTTAATGGAGAATTTCTATTGCAGCTCAACTTTGGCTATCTTAAACATTAAGTATATCAGTAAGACATCGGCTTAAACTTTGGTTCACCCAGGCAGGCAATTGGGGAACAAACTAACATTTCAAGTTACATGAACCCATCTGTAGGACTAACATTGGATATACCATAGTTTGTTAACCACAAGCCACCCAGAAAAAGAACCCATTGTTTTTTGGGTTGTAAATTCTGGGTTGTTTAAATCAAGGGTTGTCGTTACATGTGAACCCAGAACAGTGGGTTGTTTTTCCAGGCTGCAGAGATGGCAGGCAAAAGTGGTTAAAAAACCATACAGACTAAAGCACCGCAAAGGCATTTGGGATACACCAAGGGAGCAGGCAAAGGACGAGAGAAACAGACAATTCAGAGATTGAGAAAACAAATTGCAGTTTTGTTTGATCATCTGCCAGATAAACCCTGGGTAGGGTAATAAACCATGGGTTAGTGTTATGTGTGAACCAGATCCATATATTCTTATCCGCAGAAGTGTGTTACCAATCATTGTAATTTGCTGGTCACTTCAAGATTGTTTAAACCACTTCCATTCTTGCCTGAACTTCATACACCTCCCACCCTGGCTAGCTCTTATACTCAAGTGCATTTATTTGAAATTGCCAAGTCCCATAGCTTGATATACCATTCTCTAATTATTGGGGTTTGATTAAGTTTCCAAAGTTTTTCATACACTACCCTAGCAGCCACGATCATGTGAAGAAAGGTTTCTTTGTCCTTATATATCTGTTTTCTAAAAAACATTGAGTGGAAAATCTTAGGGTCAAGAGCTAACTTTACCTTTAGGCTCCTGATTGATGTTAACGCTTGTCTCCAGTATCTCTTTGCTGGCTTGCATTGCCCCCAGCAATGGTAAAAAAAAAAAAAACACCTCCTCTCTCGATGTGACATCTTCAGCAAATATCCAGATACTCCCTAATTTTTTTTTTGTTTCCATTATTATATCATCTCTGGGCATGCTCAGTAGACTCGAGATAATTTTCCCATTTCAAGATGAAACTGTAAATAGCATAATATGTGGTTTTATTAATTTTAAGAAGATTCCTGTTGCTAAGTTTGAAGATGGTCTTTCTGGAATTGTGGGATGACCTAACCTGGAATTCTTCTTCCTGCTGTATTTATGTGGTCCACTGGACACGGACACACACACAAATGTGTGTGTATACATGCAAGTTTCTGCAAAAGCTTTCTGCAAAATTATCTAAAGGAAATGAAAACATATATACTGGCATTTGTTTAAGGGCCTACTGTATAATTACATTCTTTTCCACTAGATGGGAGTGTAACATCTGTGACAATATAAAGCCAGCTAGGATGGGTGAAAACCTGTAACATTAAGCCACTGGGAGAGTTCTTGGCATACCGACTGAGGAATTCATGTTGCTGCTACATGAAAACTACAAGACGATGATCTCTTTTTGCAAATGACCTTGACATGTCCAGTGCAAGATTCTGGATCAAATTCTGATGTGTTGCATATATCACTGTTGAGAAGGGCATACGTGTAAATCCATTCTCTCCAAGTCCCAGGCAATGTTAGAGGCACAACCCTCAGTGAGCTGATAAATTCTTTCAAGTGCAGTTTTTGTCAGTGAATTTATTAGATTGTGCCACTAACAGTTTGACATGTAAGGCTTTTGATTTTTCTCAAGCCGAAAGGGTTGAATTTAGAGCTACTAACAACTCTAAACCTAATACACAAAAGATCTTCTTTGCAAGAAACATAAGCTACTAATGAGTAAGACACCTTGTATTTTCCATCCAATGGATTTTATTAAGGTCATGTCAACAAGGGAGGGACACATCTTACATTCAGTGTCACTTGGTAACTTGTGGCCAGATCTTTGAATGGAAAGTGAGACTTTGTGTCATTGTTTTTATGTTGTTTTAGGAAACATGCTGCTTTTTCTAATGGTTTACATTAGTAAAATAGCAGCTGTAGACTTCCTCTTTATAAGGTCAAAAACCTCCTGGATATAAATGGAACCTAATTCAGTTCTTGTCTAACAGTGGGCTTGGAGTTCAATTAACTTAAGTGTTAGAAGGTGCTTCATTTTTATGTTTCCCTGTGGTTTAGTGTCATTCTACTAGTATCTTCCTTGCCCCCTCCTTCCAAGCTTTGAAGTTGTTGGAGGATGAAGAAGGATTGTTTTAACTTTCTGTTGGACGTGAAGTTTAGCACTCCAACCACTCAAGATATCTCTGACCCTCCTTCCTACTACTGAATAACAAGAAAGAGGAATAAGGACTGTAGGGGGGGAGGCTCTAGCAGCTCAAAATACAAAACCAAAGCCCAACCTTAAGAAGATTTTTCTTCTGTGAATATGGTGTCAGTGCCTATGAATGCGCTCACCATTCACAAGCACATTTTTAACCTGGTGAATGCAACTTCTGGGAGTATTCCCATCCTTCTCCTGAGTCTGTGGAAGGACAGGGACTCTCTCTGAAAGTGTGCTGAGCATTAGAGGCATGTGGAAACCAATAAAACTTCTCTCTACTTTCTGAATGTGATATCTCACAACAGGCATGAGCTGCCATCCTGCCTCCCAGCTCAGAGCTGCTGTATTGCGTTTTTAAAGAGGATGTACGTCAAATGGAAATACACATTTGATGTCATGTCCAGTGTGGTCCTACGTCTCTTGGAAACTGGGTGGTTGCTTTTTGCAAGCCCACCCACAGAGTCACATAATTTGGCCTGGGAAAGAACAACAAAATGGAGTGTTTTCTGTGTGTACTGTGGCCCTGCAGAGGATGATGCCTTAACTCATCAGTCCCAGCCAGTATGATGGGAATTGTGTTCCACTACCACCTGAAGGGCCACAGGTTTCCCACCACAGTATTAATGCCTTGTTCACAGGAACACTTAGTTCACTTTAAGAAACTCTTAATGTGTTTTCACTGAGGCCTGATCCATATCAGTGTGGCAAGACTGAATTCTATCTTATTCTGGTAACATTTTAATGCAGTTCATTGGCTGGGCAGATCCCATTTGAGTGAAGACTCAACACAGATGGAGCACCTTCCCACATGATCTATCCATTTTGCAGTGAGGCAGCAGCCATGCCACCTGCAAAATGGGATAATAGTATGATGTGGGAGGCAGAGTGCCAGACTAGAACCAGGGCAACCCAGAGTCAAATCGCCACCTATTCACAAAGCTCACTTGGAGGACTTGAACCAGTCGTGGATGCAGGGTGGTTGTGAGAATAACATGGGTGGAGGGAGAGCAACATGTGCCACCCTAAGCAAACTGAAGGAATGGAGTTTTTGACTGAGAAGATTTGTAGGATTTGTAGGAAGGAGGGATCAGGAAAAAATATTTCTAAAGAGAAGAATTGCTTGCTCATATAAGTCAGGGGAGTTGAACCTGAGACTCATGGGCCAAATCCAATTCTCCAGCATTCCCTAGATGGCAGTGCTTTCTTCCCCCTCCCCAAAACACTCATCATTTGTTGGCTTCCTGGCTTTTGTGCAGTTTTTTCCCATTCTTTAAAGTGGAAATTCCTCTGCTAAGGCTGAGTTACCTGCAGTAAGAGTGTTAACCGTGGTTGTGGTGTTTTGGCCCCACCCTATTTGCCTTCAGCCCTGCCCACTAATGGAATGCATCCCTTGAAAGTTTCTCTGAAATTGAATTTGGCCCCTGAGATCAGGCCTGTTGCCCTCCTTCCTTGGGTACCCTTCTCTGCTCTAGAAAAAAAAATCTGTTTTCTAGAATGGCTATTCCCCAACCTTTAGCACCCAGCTGTTGTGGGATAAGAAGTCTCACTATGCCTGACCACTGGCCATGCTGCCTGGGGTTGGTGGGAGTTGCAGTCCAACAACATCTTAGAATGGGAAATAAGACAAAGCAGAGAACATCACTGGGATATTTGAATCATGTTGTCTTGGCTGAACACGAATTTTCAACAGGGAAGTTGGAATTGTGGTATATAATATGCTGCTCAGTGTGTCCAAATTTGAGAATTGGGCTGAATAACTTCTACAGGAGCATTTTAAGTCAATTTCCATGTATTTATGTGAACGCAGCCTGATTATGCTTCTCTCTTGAACCACTAGAAAAATATGCCGAAATTGCAAATGTGGGCAAGAGGAGCATGATGTTCCCACCAGCAATGAGGATGACCGTAAAGTGGGGAAGCTCTTTGAGGATACAAAATATACGACCCTTATTGCAAAGCTGAAATCGGATGGGATCCCAGTGTACAAGCGCAATGTAATGATCTTGACTAATCCCATAGTGGCCAAGAAGAATGTGTCCATCAATACCGTAACTTACGAATGGGCGCCTCCAGTTCAGAATCAAACCCTGGTGAGATCTCATAGCGTGATATATTCTTGGTGGCTTTTAGAAGAGACTATCTCACGTTGAAGGAGGTGTGGGGTATATAGATCATTTAGGATCAGTGTCTCATTTTGATGTACAATGACCATCAAATGTAAACAGAATTACTACCTTGGTAGCTGGAAGCCAGCATCCCACCCACCAAGATGGTGATCTCCAGATATGTTGGACTACAAATCTAATCACAACCCATCAGCATAGCCATTAGTCATGCTGAGTGTAGTGATAGGAATTGTAGTCCAACATATCTATAGGTCACCAGGTTGGGCACAGTTGCCATGACTCATGACTTCCACTGGAAATGTAAATATTGTGGAACTGGCTCTGGTGGTTATCTCCTCTTGTAAGTTTCTGATAAAAATAGCCAAGGACTAAATAGCCACGTCCTAACTGTCCTACAACAGAGGGACAAAAGGGAAATAGAGATGTTTGGGTGAACAAGAGAGGTGGGGTGAAGGAGAGCCGTAGTGTTAATGGCTAGGTTTAAAAACTGCATTAGAGCTGTTCACTGCCACTTAGGATGATTTATGAATTCCCAAACGAACTGCTGTGAAACAACTTCCAGAAATGGGACATAGCACTGGAAAACCTGCACAATTTATGTCATTGTTTAAAAGCTAAGAAAAACACTCAAGCCTGTCCATTTCTGTTACTGTATATGGTCAGAACAAATTCAGGGTTGTCGTCCAAAAGACAAGCTGCCTTCGGTTTATTAACGGCTCATCTAGATGAGATAGCTGGATAGCCTTCTTGGGATGTCTTCTTTCCTTTTTTTTCTTTTTTGGTTTCAATTTTGACTCCAGTTTATGTCATGCCATTCTGTGTGATCTAAAGCAGGAGGCAGGAGGTCTGCAGGCAGCTTGTAAACGTAAGAGGGTTTTAGGGATTTTACGAAAAACGTTCTGTGTGCAGATATTTATCCGTTTTTATTCATGTATACCCCTCTGGGATTTTTTATTTTTTTAAAAAATGTTTAAGTTATTTAAACAGCCCGAGATCCCGCTCCGCTCCCTCCCATGCACGCACTCTGCTTTTGCTCTGTGAAATAAGAAGCAACGCTTGCAATTAGTTAATCTGAAAGCTCGGGCACTGTCAGTATCTGAAGATATTCAACGTTAGGTAAACACTGTTAGAGCTGTTACTGCACTGGAGTAAACACATGCTTTAATGTTGTGAGTTGTCTAAATTCAGCTTCTGCCCACACATTAACTCGATACCCCTAATTCTCCCACCTTGCCCCAGTTTCACTATCCACCCCTTGGTATCCGTTCCCACTGAATGCCTGCAAAGTGCTACTAAAATTCTCTTGTGTTGCTTCCCCCTCTTTTTTTTCCCTTTCTTTTTTTTTGTTTAGAAAGCTGGAATCCCGAGGGCATCTGATAATCACTAATGCTAGCAATCCCTCCTGACTCTCTTTAGGCAAGGCACTACATGCAGATGCTTCCAAAGGAGAAGCAGCCGGTGGCCGGCTCGGAAGGGGCTCAGTACAGGAAGAAGCAGTTGGCCAAGCAGCTGCCGGCTCATGATCAAGATCCTTCCAAATGCCACGAGCTGACTCCGAACGAGGTGAAGCAGATGGAGCAGTTTGTGAAGAAGTACAAGAACGAGGCGCTTGGAGTAGGGGACGTCAAGCTCCCCAGCGACGTGGAAGCCAAAGCCGGGGAGAAGAATGTCCCAAGTAATGGAGAGAGGGGCACCTCAGCCACTGTTGGAGCCATGGAAGACAAGCTAGCAGGCCAAAAGGAATCCCAATATGTAAGTGTGTGTATTTGCGCCTGGGGGGTACGTTCGTGTGCATACTGTCAATAGGGGCAGAACTTTAGATAAATGATCAGAAAGCATTTCGCTCGTATTCGTTTCGCTTAAGTGCTTCACGTTGACGTCCTTTCTACATTCGCTGCTTTATTAAGAATCTAGGTGTTCTTTGGGGGGTTTTAATTGAAGCTGACTGTTTTTCTGCAAGCCGAAGTGAACATGGGGGGAGGAGTAAATGCCTTTGGGGGTCTTCACTGGCAATCATTGAATATGTTCTAACGTTTAACATTCTGAGGATTGGTGGGAAAAGGAAGCATGACATCTGCCATTTCTTCCTATTCATTATACTTAGGTCATAAAAATTTAGAAGGGAACTTGGAGGTCATCTAGTCCACCCCCTTGCTTAGCACAGGACTCTTGCAACTACAGCATCCCTGACAGGTGGTCATGCAGGCTCTGCTTCAATACCTCCAGCAAAGGAGAGCCCACCACCTCCTGAGGCAATCCCTTGCACTGTCAAACAGCTTTTGCTGTCAAGACGTTTCTTCAGCTGTTTAGTTTAAATCTGCTTCCTTGCAGTTTCCACCCATGAGGTCTAGCCCTGCCCTCCAGAGCAGCAGAGAACAAATCTGTTCCACCTTCTATCATACAGCCGCTATCGAGACCTTCCTATAATGTGCCACACTCAGTACCTGCAAAGAGATCAATATTTGGTCTCTTGAGATGGCTGATGGCGATGCTAAATTTAAGGGAGAGCCATTAGTTCTCTGGAAGAGGTTATGTGTTTTCTTTTCAAGGTGAAAATTGATGAACCCTGCATTAAAACAGCCCTTACTAGATGAAGAGGGTAAAGTTAGATGCCGAATTGGAAAACCAGAAAGACGTGCAGTCTTGCTTCAGTTTCCTCCCAACTAATTTCACTAGGGAAAGGCCCCAGCTTCAAATCAAACCTTATCAATGAAAAGGCAGTGATCTCTTGGCTTCACTTACTGTTAATTGAAAGTGACAAGCTCTGCAAACAGCATGGGCCCAGTTGAGACATAACACCACACCACACTTAGCGCTCTAAGGAAGAGCCTTGGGAAAGTTTGGACACACGCTCTCTCCCTCTGCTCCCTTCCTCTGGTGCAGCCACAAAGAGGAGACTGGCAGCAGATTCCAAGCCACAAGAGAGGTAGAGTTACATCTGAACCCTGCCTTTGGCTGCTGCTGATTTACATTTTTCAGTGGCTAGGATCCAGAGTCCTATGAAACTAGCTTCGTCAGCCCCAGGGAGCTGTACACTTTTTTTTCTTTACCAGCACCCCCCCCCCTTCCTCCTCCCATGCTACAGGGTAAGCGGATTTGAAAAGTGAGAGGAGTTCTGTTAGGATGCTGTATGAGGTGACCACATTTTAATAATGTATTTGTTTTTATCTGTTTTAATGGTTTATTATTGTTTTTATTATTGTTTTTATATTTATACTTAGTGTTGTTCCCCGCCTCAATCTAGATGGAGAGGCAGGTTAGAAATGAAATAAATAAAATAAATAATAAAATCTGAAGCAAAGGAATTGTTGTAGTTCCTCAAGCGGGGGGGGGGGGGGGTTGCACTTCTAGAATAGCTGTGAAGCACAGCAGCTGAGAGAACCATCCACTTTGTTACATTGTGGTGACATAACCTGTTACGTACAAGATAAACACTATAACTGAAGGCATGTGGCATCCTCATTACATAGCCATTCTGCCCATTTAGTCCATGGTTCATGACTCCTCCATATGCCTCAATGCTTTCCGGTGTTTATTTGATGGAGTTCTATCATCTTCCATTCCTTCTTCCAAGGTAATAGTCCCAGGCGCTCTCCTAGCCTTTAAGAGCATCGGTGCTTTAAGAATAAACAAATCAACACCTCACTGTACCTAAGGCACCTTCACTTAAACAAGGTGTGGATTTGTTTTTTGTTTTTTTGTACAATGAAAACCAGTGTCTGTGCAACCATGTCACTAGTGGTTCATGGTCTTATGTCAGGCATAGTCTCTCCCTCTCATGGCTTTTTGTATTCCATAATCCTTTTGAACATAATGAAATCTTTCTTGGGGAAAATGCTTAAAACTGCATGTTTCTGTTTAGTCTCTGGCCTTTCTTTCCTGTCCATGCAGCTTAGTTTTCTAAAGAAATATTCTTTATGCCCTGTAATAATAATTAAAATAAAACACAAAAACCACTTCAATCTTTATGGATCAGCATCCAGAAACTAGCGTAGAGCTAACCATTCTAGTTTTACTGAGTTTTGAAAATCTGGTGATGGTTGTTTTGCACCTAAGAATGGAAGATTCTTCTTCCCCAAACTGGTACACTCCAGCTGTTTTGGACTACAACTCCCAGCATTCCAGCTCATTGGCCATGCTGGCTGTGGCTGATGGGAGTTGTAGTCCCAACCACGTGGAAAGCACCAGGTTGAGGAAGCCTGTCCTAGACGAATGTGTCCACTCTAAAAAACTGCTTCTCTATTGAATAGCTTGGCGTGAAACTGTACCATAACCTCAGCAGTACTCTCCCTTAACAAGCAGGTGTGTATTCCAGGGAGCCTAGTGTGACTCTTGTGTTTTCCATGTAGTTCTGTTTCCGGTGCAAACTGAACATGAAAGAAGGTGACCCAGCTGTCTACGCTGAGCGGGCTGGTTATGACAAACTCTGGCACCCTGCTTGCTTTGTCTGCTGTACCTGCAGTGAGCTCCTGGTAGACATGATCTACTTCTGGAAGAATGGAAAACTATACTGTGGCCGGCACTACTGTGACAGTGAGAAACCCCGCTGTGCTGGATGTGACGAGGTAAGCGAGATCCCCCCTCTGCTCTCCTTTCAAGGAAGGAGCCTCAGAAAATACTTGCCATTTAAAATTGCCTCTATCGATCAGGCCAGGCATCCATTTTGCCCAGTGTTTTGTCTCCATCGGTGGCCAAGCACATGCCACAAACAAGCAAGACATAATGGCGATAGCAATCTCCTGCTTGGCCCAGCATTTGGTGTTCAAAGGTGGCATACACAGGGATCTGGTGCCCACCAGGTGTGTTGGATTACAACTCCCATAAGCCCCAGCCAGCACAGCCAGTGGTCCATGATTTCGGGAGTTGCAATCCAAAATATCTAGAGGATGCTAGCTTGCCTAATCCTGAAAATTACCTTTGAGCATGGTGTTTCTGTTTAGCTTTCATTGCTAACAGCCATTGATCAACATTGTCCATGAATCCGATGTTGTCTGGAGCCTCCATAGAATTCCATGAATGAGGTAGAGATTATTAGAGAATAAAAGCCTTGTCTGGAAGCAGTCCTCTCTAGGTTTGAGAACAGGGCATTGCTGAAAAATTATATCGGGGGGGGGGGGAGAACTTTTTTGGTTCAGTGGGCACATTTGGAATAGCGTCATGGGCATTCTCACAAAATGCCTGCTACATGGTGTTTTGCCCATTCATAAAATGGCTGCTATGCTGGCCATGGCTGGTAACAAAACACTCATTTCCCTGGTGAGACTAAAAGGAAAGTAACTTTCCTAAGTACCCAAGTACAAGGCAGAGGTGAGATCTGAGCTCCAAAACACAAAATCACAATTTTGAACCCAAGAAAGATAGTGCTGGAGGACGGCACTTTGTTGTGGAGCAAGCCAGCCATCCAGTTAAAAAATAATAATTTTAAAAATCTTAATAAACTAAAAATCAGAATGGACAGGGAAAGATGTCCGTGGGCACCACATTATTGAAGACCCCAGTCTTGCATACTGCATCAGTCATGGCCAGCCTGTTTTGAGAGTGTGCCACAAGTCAGCTCCTACAGCTGCTCCAGTGTACACCACAGTTCAAATGCATCTCGTTGTGCTTTTGATATTGCTTTGCCTATATTTAGTGTCCTGAGTAGAGATGGGCCAGCTTTCAAAAGCTCACTGTCGCTTAACTCAGAAATTACTCACGTTTTTCCAGAAAAAAAATTGGCGGAACTCTGATAGTTTTCCTGAGCCAGTTCTACAATTTGGAAAAATTCACCCACACACACCATCACTGAGAAGTGGGAACTTTTGCCCATTTTCCCTTATGCAAACCAATGGAGGGAAGGTACTTCATTGGTTTGTATGAGGAGGAGATGTGGAAGCAAAATCCAAGGGGAATGGGGTGATAGCCTTGGCCCCCTCCCTTGGATTTTTCTCCTACAACATCTTTTTCTTGTCCCTCATGCATTAAGAACTGGGCAAAAGATACTACGGGAGCAAAAAACCTGAAGAGGAAAGCTCATCCCCCGCAGGTTCTCTGTAGCAGATGGGCTTCCATCTCTCTTCATTTGTTTGTTCCTCTTGGATATGAATTTCCCTCCATTTGAACCTAACAGGGTGATGGGGCTCCATTACATTCCCAAGGAGAAAACTAAGAGGCCCATAAAGCCAGCCGTTTCTCCGGCTCGGATTTTAATCAAAGGGGGACAAATGGCTTTGAAGGGTTTGTAAAGCTCACCTCTTCTTTTGAGGCAGGCTATCACAAACCCCCCAAATTTATTTTCTGAGCCTGGCTCAGGAGAGCTTCACCGGCTTCACTATTTGTGCAGCAGATAGTAATGCAGGTGTGACTTTGTGCTCACACTTCAGCTTGTAGCACCTTTGTCCAAGTGTGCCACAAACCTGTGCAGTATCTCTTACATATATCACGCTTGCCATGAGCTAGATAGCACAACTCTTAAACTGGCGCTTAGTAATGGTTCTACTAAAGTAATACTACATTAATTTCCTCTCCTGACCCCCTTCTAGGAGAAGCAAAGGTCTGCTATCCACATTCACTGTTTTTAACATAGAGGTCCTGAGAAGTTTTTGTTGAGAAAGATGAACTCTTAAATGCAACACACTGAAGCTGTGGGAACTGAGACGTTGATTTAAACTGGAAATACACCTTAGTTTATCAAGTCTTCTAGAAGAAAACGAACCCTGCAGCCAGCTAGACTAATGTGTGTCTGAAACCCTTGTCTCCCTGCAGCTTATATTCAGCAATGAGTACACCCAGGCCGAAGGTCAAAGCTGGCATCTGAAACATTTCTGCTGTTTTGATTGCGACTGCGTTTTGGCCGGGGAGATCTATGTCATGGTAAATGAAAAGCCTGTCTGCAAACCATGCTACGTGAAGAACCATGCTGTGGTAAGATAATCAAGGATTGCCTGGCATTTGCAACTGCTACGTGAAGTCATTACTGTGTACAGTAAATGAACTTTCCCCTATCTTGCTTAGAGTAGTGGGTTGGTTTCCTGAAGGACATAACTAAAATGAGGAGGTGCGGAGAGAAGACTGGGGTGCAAAGACATTTTAACAGGGCAACTTTATACATGCCCACTCAGGAGAAAGTCCCATTGAGTTCAACGGGACATACTCCCAGGTGTGTGAGTATGTGGCATTAATGTGGTACCCCAAGTGTAAATAAACCGCTTCTCTTAAACGTTATATTACAGGGCTTTACTATAATGGAGTGGAATGGTCCCTGTAGCCTACGAATTGGCAGAATGTAGATGGCCATCTACTGGTAGACTTCTGGGTAAATTGAGGGAGAGTTGTAAGGATTTCTGACTGCCAATTGTTGAATGGTAGCAACAACACAATGACTTACTGCTACTACCAATTATACTGCTGAAAATGAAATGAAGAATGCTTGGGGTAACCAGGAGTGGGTTTTTGTGTGGGAAAGGACTGTGAGCTCCACTCAGCTCTAGTACTCAAAACAAATTCCTGGGCTCAGACTTCTTTAATTCTAAGTGTATGTCTTTTGCACCTGGCTCTGATTGGAGATCTCATAGGTTCTAGCGTAAATGAGAAAGTCGACCCCACAAGCCTTAAGTTTTGCCCACTCCTGCTCTAGATATTGACTGTGTGATGACTGGGGAGGCTGGGATGCAGTGTTACAAGTACTGAAAACAGAATATTGAGCAATTCAGCCAAGATGGTAGGGTGAAGCAAGAGATAACTTCATAAGCTAGTCATATTGTAGGAACTGTTCATAAAATAGTATAAACGTATTTATTTTAAACTTTTCAGTTCATTCCACCCAATGTTTAAAATTTAACGTATACATTTAAACCAGTGGATCCACTAATATGAAAGACTAAATGCATGTAGGTACAATTAGTAATTGATTCTCCCTTCAAGTTTCTAACTATGTGGAGAGAATAAAAGCGACACCAGTTATTGCCACCAGGGTACTCAAGAGGTTGAAAGTGGGTGGATTTTTCCCGTTGGTTGCTGAATACACTACACCAGAGGCCAGCAACCTTTTGGGTCATGTGAACACGTTTCAGAATTCGAGAAAGTATTGTGGGCACCACCATAAAATGACTGTCGTGGGAAGAGTGGCTAGTCACAAAATGGCTGCACCAGGAGTCTGGCAGGAATTGCAAAGGCCTGGCTAATCACAAAGGACAAGTACATTGCGCAAGAAATTGAGTACAAGGCAGAAGTTAAGTCTGAACCCCATATGCCAAGTCAACACATACACACACCAGGCAAAATAACCCTTCCCCCCCCCAAAAAAAACCCCACACATAAGTAAAACTCACACATGCAGATAACATCAACTATGGAATGGTGAAATAACTTCAAGGTTAGTAGTTCTTGGCTTTCGGTGTTCAGGCTGTGTTTGAGACTCACTCTTAGAACCTTGATTCTGGTGGCCATATTGCAGCCTTCCCAACCTGGTGCCCTCCAGATGTGTTGGACCAACACATCTGGAGGGTACCAGGTTGGGAACGTTGCAGTATTGTATGCATGCAGACAAAGCACCTGCTAGGAGAATAATTGACCAAAATGGGCCCAGAGCATTTTGGATTTAAAAAGCTTCTTCAGGAGCAACTCCTCCTGGTCTAAGTCTTTTATAGAGGACTATCCCTTGTACTGTCTCCTAGACTGCATTTGTAGTATTTCACTGTATTGTGTAGCAATTTGGGACATCTGCTGTACTTTTAAAAAAATCTCCTGAGCACCTCCTTGGGAAGTGTGTGCATGTGTATTCTCTATTAACACTATAAAGAATGCAAAGTGAAAGGGTGAGAACATACATATAAGAACATTATCGAGAATGTGTGTCAATTAATCCAAAGTTAATGACTTCCTCAGGATTTTCTTTGTTCTGTCTACACTATTGTTTTAGTATTTGTCGTTGTTTTAAAAGGATGTTTATTAGTAAGTTTCAGACTGTTGTTTTTGTTTGATTCCCCCCCTTCTTAATGACTGTTGTCTTTGTATTTTTGACTAGCTTTTTTGTTTGTTTTAATCTCTCGTTTTTAAATTGAGTTTTCCAGCCCTCAGAACTTACTGTGCATTGGAGCACTCTGTCACCCTGCTCTCACCATTATCTGAAATAAACTGGCTGGTGGGGGGAAATAACTTCCATGCATTTCTTCACAGCCTCTTTTTCTGAAGAACTTGCTGATGTGTTACATTGTTACTCAGGGATGAAAGTATTGAGGAAGCAGTCTTTAAACTGTTGCAAGAGGCAGTTCAGTGGCCTGGTTCTCTCAAAACATTCAATGAGGCGATTCAACTGTGGGTTGACTGTACCACTGCAGTTGGGAGCTTGCCTGCCTGTTTTATTTACTTATTTATTTGCTTTTTAATCTTCCCAATAACAAATGTTCTCTGGGTGGATTCCTATCAGTTAAAAGGATAAATTCTGTACAGAACAACCAACAGCACAAGAATCCCCCCAAAAATCCATGCATTAAGAAAGCTGGTTTGTCAAGGAGCCCTTCTCAGGCATTCACTCCATCTGATTAAGCTTTGATCCTACACATATTTATTTATTCATTTCATTTCTATAGTGCCCAATAGCCCAAGCTCTCTGGGAAGTTCACAAAAGTTAAAACTACAGGTACAGTGTAAAATATAACATGAAAGCTTAAAACCACAATACAAAAGTACAAGCAGAATAAAACCAAGCGGCAATGCAGAACTTTACAATACAGATTTAAAATGCAGATTTAAAACAGCAGAGTTAAAGAACTTTACTTTGAGTAGATTTGCATTGGAGTATACTGTACAAATCATGTGGAGCTGCAAATCCTGATCGCAGAGGGTCCCCGGTTGCAAGGAGAACCCATTCATATCCAGTAGGTTTCCCCATGCAGACATATCCCCAGGCATGTGGATGATGACACCAGTAGTCACTGCCCACTTTTCTACGGGATTGTCAGTTGCATGCCATAAATGCGTGAAAAGGGCTAGGAGAGCCTTTCCCAGTCTGATGCCCTCCAGCAGTATTGGGGATACTGGAAGTTGTAGTGCAACACATCTGGAGGGCACCTGGTTGGGAAAGGCTAGAATGTAGCCTAGCCTTCTCCCAAGCATGCTAGTTTTCTACGTGGAGGTAATTTTGTTTCATGGAAGCTATTTTAGTCTTGGGAGCCCCCATGGACTCCCAAAGTGTTTCCCCTAACAAACCAATCTGAAGCAGTGGAGGCTCGTGGCTCTGATTCAATAGGGTTGGGAATCTGCTCTGGGTTTCAGTTACAAACAGGCAGAACTCTATAGTAGATATCCAAGGTGCTGAACCCAATCCCAAAATTACGTTCAGCATCTTGGATAGCTCCTTTAGAGTTTTGATGAGTTCTGACTAAAATCCAGAGCTGATTCACAGTCCCACTGACATTGGAGCCACCAGCCTCCGCTGGCCTAAAGCCAAACTTTGAAGTTGGCTTCCGAATCCTGGTTTGTTAGGAGAAGGGGCCTATAAGGCCATTGAGTCCAACTCCCTGCTCAATGCAGGAATCCACCTTAAAGCATCCTTGACAGATGGCTGTCCAGCTGCCTCTTGAATGCCTCTAGTGTGGGAGAGCCCACAAGCACCCCAAGTAATTGGTTCCATTGTCATATTGCTCTAACAGGAAGTTTCCCCTGATGTCCAGCCGGAATCTGGCTTCCTGTAATTTGAGCTCATTATTCTGTGTCCTGCACCATGGGATGATCCAGAAGAGATTCTGGCCCTCCTCTGTGTGACAACCTTTTAGTACTTTGGATGCTTCCATGTCGATGTCTAGATAATTTAGCTGCAATCTACTAGTGGGACGCAATTGGACAGCATACACAAGCATGCTGCTTATACACTATGAGATGCACAACTCTGGCATATTTCTGCATTGGAACATGATTGGTGTGTTGCTGTCACTTGTCATTCCCAAACTTGAATAGGGGAGGAAGAGTCTGAGAAGCAGGATGTGTAGAAGTAGCCTTAGAGATTGGCAAAACTTTTTGATTGCAATCCTATACCCATTTACCTGGGGGTAAGCTCCATTGAAATCAGTGGGACTTACCTTTGGGTAGACATGCTTAGGTCTGCATTATTACTTGCTTATTTCCGTGGGTGAGGAACATATGGCCCTGTGGATATTGGTGGACTGCCATTCCTATCAGCCTTTGCCAACAAAGCCAGTGAGGAAGAATGATAAATGTTGCAGTCTAACAGCATCTGGACAGCCACAGGTTCCCCTAATAAAACTGGTTTATTAGGTTACGAAGTTAGGGAGGTGTTCTCCTCTTAGTTATTTGCTTAGAAGTGCAATCCTTTTCATGTCTACTCAGAAGTAAGTGCCATGTTGTTCCGTATGGCTTACTCCTAGGTAAGTGGGCACAGCCTTATGCTACCCTTGAATAATGATTTCTGTTAAACTATGGTCAGCAAAGCTGCTAATCTTTATGTAGTACTCTTAAATGTTGTGATTTTATGAGCAGCCATGTCTGTCCTGAGGATTGGAGTAATCAATGGTATATATGCACAGACATGTTATCAAACATGAATGATTGATTGGATTTTATCTATATATTTACTGTGGATGTCTTTTTCAGTTTCATAATCCTCCTTAACATCTGTGCCTTTTTGTTGTCACATCACATTTACTGCGACTCACCTGTGGCTTTTCAATCTATACATTTTTAGCATTGGGGGAATTGCATATAGCCTCATGGGTCTGTTTTCACCTGTAAGATAGTGGGGCCATTCAGCTAAACTACGGTGTAGCATTTCCAGCTTTCACAATCTCGCCAAGTGGAGGCGCCTCAAAAAAATTCAACATAGTGGTTGTTGCCACATGTTGGAGACGCAAGAATGGACAGAATCTGCAAGATGGGCAATACTGCAAGATTGCCCATCTTGGCTGTTCTCTCTGCATTGTCACATTGAGTAGGGTCTCTCTTGGTGAGGGAAAATTCATCCCCCAACTATTTCCATGTCTAGAATGACTCCAGAGGCAAAATCAGAGCATGAATGAGCGAATGCACCAAATATACAAGAGAAACAACTATCAGCATTGCAGAGCAGGCAGCCCTTTGCTTTTTGCCTAAAGCTGATCATGAAATTGAAGCACATGACAGGTGTGCTCTTGACGTATAAATGTACACACTGTTAATTTGGAGCGTAACCTTGTGGGTATCCTTCATCCCCTTTCAACTGTGTCGATTTCTTCCCTTCCCACAAGATATTTTATAGGGTGGAGGTCCTGTGATCCCTCAGAGAACTGTGCAGCTAGGTCCATATGCCCAACAGGGCTTTGGGGGTAAAGGTTCCCTCTACAGCAGCCATGCAATTCCACCAGCAAAAGGCATTTCAAATCTGGAAGTGTTTTTAAAAAGCCGTTTATAAAATGGCGTGAGGGTGCAGTTCCAGGCTGGAGGTTGAAGGGTGTTCCACATGTGCATGCACACATGTGTGTGCACATACTTAGGAGCCCTGCAAGTACATAGAGGTGTACCAGACTCTTCTGTGGTCTAAATCCGGAACAGTTGACTAATATCTATGAGGTCACTGTGATAAGTGATGTTGTGGCTGCAGCCATAACACCATCCTCTGTTGACCCATGCAAGGCTTAGTTGTCTTCTGAAACTTAAAAATAAAGCATTTTGGTGTTCTTCTTTGCTCACTAGGTCTGCCAAGGGTGCCACAATGCCATTGACCCAGAAGTTCAACGTGTGAGTTACAACAACTTCAATTGGCATGCTACCACGGAGTGCTTTCTGTGTTCCTGTTGCAGCAAATGTCTCATCGGCCAGAAGTTTATGCCAGTAGAAGGAATGGTTTTCTGCTCAGTGGAATGTAAGAAGAAGATGATGTCCTAATGGGAAGGGCACCACATTGAAACCAAGCTCCGCCTTATTCCAAAGTCCTCTGCATTTCTACTGTATTGGGGCATTTTTAACAACAACAAAAGTGTTACACGGCAAATTCCAAAGATTTTTACATTACTAACTTGATTGCTTGTGATTTCAGAACTTAAGCATGTCTGTATTCTTACTGCTTTTGATTGCTTGCTGCAAACTTTTCTCAAATGTAAGGAGCCTGGTAGGCATCATGTATTTCAAGGACTGCATGTCTTCATTTTTTTTCCCTACATATGTCTAAGCGGACTTAGTAAAAACAAAATTCTGGCTGGGAACATTGTAATCATGGGACGGGGACTTGTGACCCTCGAGACGTTGAACTATATCTCCCACCATCCCTCACCTTTGGCCATGCTGGCTGGGGCTAATGGGAGTTGTTGTTCAATAGCATCTGCTGGGCCATAGGTTCCCCAACCTTGTAGTCCCCGTGGTTTGAAACTGATGCTGGACTGTACCATATTAGCTGGTGGGGGGAGGGTCAACATTTAGTAAATTCTTGTACTTAAACATCCCCCTGCAAATGCTAATTTAACATATCGGGGAGAATGGTAAGCTAGAACCTTCTTGCTGATGTGCTAGTTTGATATGTGCAGGGAGATTTTAAACTGTGAAGTAACGTTCAAACATTTGAATAGCTCACCTTCAGTCTAATGTGACACAGATCAGCCATGGCCAACTTGCTTGGCCTGCTGATTATATACAGCAGACATAATTAGGGTGGTTTTTCTAAAGCTTTCTGCTTCTCATTGAGCATTTTAGGCCAGACTCCTAAAGGCTGGGGTGTAACCTTTAATATTTGCATTAAAAAAACTTTCTTAGTTCTAAAAAAGATGCTTTGGGGCATAGAATGTGAGTGGATGCCTGCTAAATTGAAGTCTTTTTAAAAGAATATAGATGCCTCTTTTTGTCCCTGTATTCTTCCTGTCAGGTTTGTTACCCAGTGTGGTTGGTTTGCCTCTGTCAACGTTTTGTCCAAAATAATAGGCAATACGAAGGATTTCAATTTGCCCACTCCCTTATACAGGAATGAATTTGCAAATTTAAACAAGCTACCATCTTTTTCTAGGTTGGCAAGCTTTATTTCTCCTGGTTTGGAAATAATCCTCTCCTGCACATACTTTGTAATGGGGCTACACACCATCTGGGCCTTGAACCACATGTGATGCACATCACGTGAGGAAGGAGAGACAGTCAATGCTCGCTGGCTCTGTCCACTCTGCCACTTCCTCTTCCTCCACATCATATGGTGGTCTTATTCATGTAGAGTGGGCTTCTCACTGCAGAATTTTGCCCAGAAAGATGTGTACATAGGAATCTAGAAAGCTGCCTTATACAGAGTCAGACCATTTGATCCATCTAGCCGGGTACTGTTGGCACTGACTGGCAGCTCAGGTTTATAGGCGGAAGATTTTGCAGCCCTACCTGAAGGTGCTGGGAAGTGGACCTGAAACCTACTGCATCCAAAGCATGTGCTCTAGCCCTGAGCTATGGTCCCTCCTGCAGAACTGAGGAGGCAGGCATGGCAATGTGATGGAGGAGTGAGGCTCATAGGCACACCCCTGCTCTCCATCCCCACGCTCTTCAGTTTAAATGTCTGAATCAGGATTTTGGTGAAACTCTGTTAAAAGCCAAATATCTAGTGCAGCTTCCACAACTAGGGATGCCTGTTGTTTGTAAATATGGCCCTTTTGGGGCCCGACAGATTCACAAACCGAGCCATGTTTTTTTCCCAAAATCTGGTGACTTTTTCAGTTTTTTCTTCTGTAATTAAGCTAATTACAGCCGCAGTTTTCACAAATTACAACTGCAATGTGTGCGACTTTGTGTGTAGGGGGGGGGGGGGAATGCTAGGAAATCCGCAAGCTGGCACAAATCGAAAGAGGTCAGGTCAGGCCATTTTGTGGGGAAAGGGAGCCAAAGTTCAGCAAAGTCCACCCCCCTGCCCCCAGACAGATTCCTCCAACATGCCTATCCCCAATCTGTTGCCTTTCTGATGTGTTGACATTTAACACATGGTGGGAGTTGTAAGTCAACACATTGCAGGGTCATCAAGTTCAGGAAGGCTGATCTAGAAGAATCTACTATCAGAACTCGAGGTGACATGTTCTAGAGGCTGTACATTAATTACAGCACAATTCTAGTTTTTCAAACTGCATTTCCCAATCTGCACCCTTAAGAGGCTTGGAAATAACTAGGAGTGTGTTGGGAAGGGTTGTAGCTCGGTGGTAGACCCCATGCTTTCTGTGGAGAAGGTTACAGGTTCAATCCCAGCATCTGCAGTTAGGGCTGGAAAAACTCCTGCCTGAAACCCTGAAGAACCACTGCTAAGTCTCTATAGAAAGTTACTCAGTTAGATGGACTATTGGTCTGACTTTGTGTAAGGCAGCTTGTTCTGTGTCCTTAGGAAGCAATACAGTGGCATGCTGGTATTTCTTTATGATGAATGTAAGAAGGTACACAAAGGAATAAGAAAAAAAACTGTTGGCCTTGTAAACTATGCAAACTCCTTCAATTCAGCTCTTCTAAGGCTAAAGAGATCTGTATGCCGCCAATTAAATACTCTCAAATAAAAACTTTTTTGTTAAACCATTTTCTAGCTTTAAATAGCATCTATTTCATTTTGCCACTTGATCGCTGTACTGACTATGCTATTCCAGCAGGGGGTGATAGCTTCAAAGATAAAAAGAGCTCTCCATAACTTTTAAGCTTTTGGCAGATGGATAGGAAGAAAAACAGTGTTTTCTCTTTCATAGTTTTAGGTTCTTAATGGTGTCTGTCTGGATAAAACTATTGTAAGGAAGTCTATTGAATTCTTGGTTCCCTGGACAAATAAAAGTAGACTTGTTCTTGAAGGTTTGTATTAAACTCTCTGCATTTGAGGATCAGGTGTATGTGGTGCTAACAAATGCAATCCATACCCCCAGAGAGAGAGAGGCATTTCTTCCATGTTCAAAGACCGTCTTCCTGCTAGCTGTGGATTATAGGAGCTGTAGACCAACAAAAATGGAGGGCACCAGACTGGGAAAACCGTAAATCAGGGGCAATGCTGTACACACCAGAGCCCGATCTACACTAACCAGGATACGACACTTTGAAAACATTTTGAAAACTGTATATGGAGTGTGTCTTGGGCCCCAATGGTTGTCACTACTGTTATAAGCCGTTTTAAAGCAGTAGTGTAGATCCTGCCCAGCTTGGGGAATCCTGAGCGCATGCAAATAGTTTTGTTTTTTCTTAAACAAGGGAAGCTCCTATCCACTAGGTCAATGGCCATGCTGGCTGATGGGAGTTGGAGTCCAGTACATCTAGAAGGTACCAAGTGGGGGAAGTGTGTGCTAGGCAGTTAGGCTGTACTCCTTGAGAACCCGAAGAAGCCTCGGTGAAACCTGGAGTTATTGTCATTATTATATACATAGTGTGGACTTATCCACTGTGTTTACCTGCCAAAATAACTGCTTGTATTTACAAGGAAAGTGAAACAATACATTGGAAATAGGAGAAATATTTATTCTGGCTTCCTTCTGTCCACAAGTATTGCATAGAGCTTCTTTATCTTGTTAATCAGTGTTTGGAGGGAGGATCTCCAAAGTGCTGCAAGAAACTGTTTTGAGTAGAGGCTAAAACCTTGGCTCACAAGGGCTACAGAGATTCTGTGATGTCTGAAGTTGTTAATGCCAAAAAGCTTTGCCACCCTCTTAGGTGTTAAATATAGTATGCCAGCTGCTGGCTGTAGCAGATATGTGTTGTATCCCAAGACATCTGGTGGGCACCAAAATGCAGAAGGCTGTCTTAGAGAGAGAGTGTAGACTTACACAAGTATGCAAAGATGGACAGAGATCCCCAGGGGTACAAAAAATCTAGGTGGCTGTTAGCCTCTTGGCCTAAAAAATATTCAGGACCCTGGATCTTCATTCCTATGCTGCTCAATAGTCAAACCTCTCTGGCCAATAAATCTTTGTCCGCCTTTACATGCATGTATAAGGCTGCAAGACATAAGGGAGAACTCAGTGGAGCTCTGGTTTGCTGGAGCGACTGGGGAGCAAATTAATCCTTTTATTCTGTGGCCATTATCACATGCTCAGTTTTAAGCACACTCACCGTGACTTTGATCCACTTCTTCAGCGTGGGAGTCGCACGACGTCATCCCCCTCACACTCTTCTCGTGCCTCGATTTTTCGTTTCTATTTCAATTTAACCCTAAACAGGCAAAGTCCGTTTCAGGCAAGTTCAACAGGCTGAGCTGAGGTATCAGAGCAAAACCGACCACGTGTGATTCAAAATGCTAGATTCACATAAGAAATGGAGGGGGAACCCGCAGAAGCAATCGGGGGGGGGGGGGGATGGTACATGTGATAAAGGCCTAAGTCTAGCTTTTGAAGTAAGAACTGGGCCTAGGTTGTCATCAGTTAATGAAGCTGAGTAATCATTTCAGATTAGCTATTTGAACAATACTGGAAGCTTTAAGTCTCATCACTGCCCACTTCTATGGGTCCTACCAGTTTCTTGTATTTTCTTACCAATATGGTGTGGGTAAAAAAAAAAGTAAGCCTGGTGGCATCTTCCGTGATGCTATATTAAAAGCTGGCCTGTAAAAATAGTAAATTGTGGTACATTTTAAGTCCTCTCCTTACTCATACTTTTCTTTACATTTTATCCCACTGTTCAGATGAGTTCACTGCCCACTCATTTTATCTTCACCACATGCCAAAGTGGTAGGTAATGCTGAGAAAAAATGCCTGGTTCAAGGCCACCCAATGAGCTTTGTGACTAAGTGGGGACATGAACCCAGGTCTTTGTGGTATTTGCGAGCACTCTAAGTACTACAGCACACTGATTCTCTCAAAACTATTATCTTTGCAAATGTTCCTTTCTAGTTTTTATCAACATTCTTTGTTTTCCTTCTCATTTCTTTTACATTAAAACGTCCATATTACAAAATTTTTGTAACTGTTAACCATTGCTGGCATTTTATGTATTTATTACTGTTTGTTATTTTCTGTTAAGATGGCTTTCGGATGTTCATGTTTCTTTCTGAGGTTCTTACTTTCATTCATTTAGATATTTTTGGTCTGTTTAAAAAATACTGTCTTCTAACATCCTAACAAATTTAAACTTTTCAGACATTTGTCATCTTGTGTTGTTTTGCATGTGTTCAAACTTTCTTATGCTATCTGGGAAACTCAGCATTGTTGTCATACTTTTCTCTGTCGGGGTATTGCTTCTGCCTGTCTGTTCATAGAAGTAATGTATTTCAAGGTGGATATTATGCACACACTATTCAATGGTGCTCATCCATCTAGTTTATTTTTTCCACTGTCTTTTTCTTGCTCACTATTCCTGCATCCATTATTTTCAGGAATATAATCTCAACCATTTTCGTCTTAATAGCAGATAATTTTGGCACCTGAGACAGAAAATCTCACAAGGAGTAAAAATAAAATAACTGAAAATGTCCTGCCCTTTCATGGCATCCAAAATCAGCACCTGAGGTGGCCGTGTCTTTGAAGATCAGCCACTTTTTAGGTCTCTCACCTCCCAGATTACAACCATTTATTTCAGCCTTGAACCATCTGTCTCTTCCAAAAGAATGACCCTTTCCCATGGACCTTTTTAGCTGCAGGCTGAAACAAGGTGCAGTTATCTTTCTGAATATCAAACGATGTAATAATTTTGCATCCCTTTTTTCTTGGAGAAGATGTTTATGAAAACCTGAGTAATTAAAAGCTAGTAATTCTGTCATGACACTTGCTCCAAAAGGTCCCTCGATCTTCATTTCCTTTCACAGTATTCTCGTGGGAAGAAGCTACATCATGTGAAAATTACAATTCTCTATAGCAATTTTAGGTGCATGGTCAAAAGCAGGTAACCTTAAATGAACTGCACGGGAATTAACCACCGGTGATTTAAGAATTCTTACAAGTATTCCCAAATAGGGTTTGAAAATATATACCGTATTTTCCGGGGTATAAGACGACTTTTTAACCCTGGAAAATCTTCTCTAAAGTCGGGGGTCGTCTTATACGCCTGGTGTCGACTTATAGGACGGAAAACCTTAACTCTTAATTAGAAAAATACAGCAGGGAGGGTGTGTGTTGGATGACAGAAGTGTACGCCGAACTTGCTCAGAGGCACTCCACCCTAAATCACATGCTGGAGGCCTGAGAAGGGGCGTAGCGGGGAAAGAAGGGAGACCCACAAGCCTCTAAGACTCCCACACACACACCTCCAGAGTGCCACCATCCATGCTCTTCCCGGATACATAAAGAGGGTCTTTCCCCCCCCCCCCAATTCCGGAGGCTTCCCCTCAAACTCTTCGGGAGGCACTCCCCTTCCCAGCGTCCCCGAGGCGGCTAGCCCCTTCCCTTCCTCCCACCCCCTAGAACCGCCGGTCGCTGCTGTTCGCCTACTCGGCGTAGCCGGTGCTCCAGGGCAGACGATGGCGACTCTTGCGGGAGCTCTGGACGGCTCTGCCCGCGTCATCATCCGCCAGCAGAAGTTCCTCCGGCGTGAGCTGCAGGAAAGCCGGGCGCGAGAAGCTGCATCGGGGCGGCTCCCGAGAGGAGATATTGCTGCTACTGGCTGCGGCGGTGGCGGCAGGCACGGCGCTGGAGCTGGGCCTGGGGGGAGCGGCCGTTGTCACCGTCGTCGAGGAGGAGGCCGAGGCGGGCGGTGGGCTCGAGGGGCTTCCTCCACCTCCCAGGCCCCCGACGAGTTGCGCCATCGCCGAGCGCATCCTGCCCAACATGCTGCAGCCGGCCGCCGTGGGCTCGGTACGGCCGGAGAGGGAGGCGCGCTGGCTGGCAACTCCGCCGCGTCAGGGAAACTCCGAACACCTTCCCTCTCCTCTCTTCCCCCACGCCCAGCATCGTCGCCGGCGGCCCCCACCCCCCACGAGCGGTCTTCGTTGCTGTGGGCAGCTACGGAGTCCTCTGCCTGCCCCCTCTGTTGTAAAACACCACTCCCCGTCTAAGCACCGCGGTGCCCTCTTCCTCGGGACCCCATCCTGCCCCTGTTCCTTTGAGACCAATATCCCCCAAAGGTAGAGGACCTAAACTGTAGGCGTACTCAAATATATCCCCCTAAAACACTGCTGTGCTCTTAAGAGCTTCCAAAGATCTGCCCTTTACCTCTCCTTTGTTCCCAATCATGTGACTATTCTGTCCCCCCCCCCAATCTCCCGAGTAGCTCGGGCTGGACCTTGGGGTTAAAGCCTCCCACCATGACCGCACGAAGAACAGCAAGTGATGAGGGCATCAGAAGCAAACTCCATTTTATACCGGTAATTCATGATGATGCTATGATTTAAATGAGTTTAAAATGCCTATGTGCTGTGTGTGTGTGTGTTAAAAAAAATCAGGGTTGGCAAACATTTGGACATATAAGGACTGTAGAAGCAGTTTGTAAAGCATAGAGTGGTGATTGGAAGCACTGAAGAGAAATGTTAGTTGTGTGCCTCAAACTGAAGTAATACACAAACTGAAGTAATACACCTGTGAATTACTGTAAGACTTCTGTAAGGAAAGCTATCAATGGGGGTGTTCTACGGCAGTCCCTCTATAAGTTGATAGCTAGTAACATTCTGGTGATGTGTTTCTAGGATGGCCCAAGAAGTTAGTGTGGGAGAGGGGCTTTCAGGCTATCAATCAGATTCAGATTCTGAACCAGAAGAAACAGAACTACAAATTTACCAGCCAACACAGGAAGCCAGGGAGGAGATATTCCTGGACTCTTCAGGAGCCAGGGATGAATCTTCACCGGACTTTACCAGAGAGAATGCTAACAACTCAGAGTTCAATGGGACTTACTCCCAGGACAGTGTATATGGGATTTTGTAGCCTTAGAATGTGTTGGAAGAGGGGTAGTCTTACACGGCGAGTATATCCCAAACTCTATATTTTAACGGGAAAAGTTGGGGGTCGCCTTATACGCCCAGTCGTCTTATACGCCGGAAAATACAGTAATGTATTTTCTTGACACAAGCAAATCTCTGAAATGCGCTCCACTGATAAAACAAGAGGAGAAATGGTGCGATCTTATGCATGTTTAGAGAGAATAAAGTCTGGGTGGTCAGAAAATGCTGGGAGTTGTAGGACATTTTGCTTGGTAAATATGCATAGGATTGTGCCTTGATTTTATCTAGAAAAAAAGTTTGCTGCATTTGACACACATTTATTTTATTCATTTACTTAAATGATTTTTACATTACTCTTCCATGAACCATCTGGGCAGTGTACAGAAAAAAATACAAACAAAAAAACCTCACCACTGTAAAATAATGCTAAAAATGAACACAAAGCAGAACAACAGCTTAGTGGTATTTTAAAAAATATGGTAAGCATTATATAAACTTATTAAATAAAAATATCAACATAAAAACAGCAGTGTGGATAAAATCTTCATACAGGTAATGATATGTTATGCTAAAAACCCTGTGTGAATTTTAAAAAATCTTCGCCGGACACCACACTATCACTACAGTTGAAGCCAGGTGAGCTTTCCAGTGGAAGTGTGGCTCTCCTGATGTTCCAGCATGGATTTTTTCATATTCTTAAAGGCATTCCATAAATAAATGGGGGGGGGGGGGGTAATGACTGAAAAGTAGGATGGCCATATGTCAGGAAAAAACAGGACATGTCTGGTTTTTGGGCAACAAATCTGGGAAAGGGGGGAAATATGAAATTTGAAGAAAAATCCAATTTTTTTCCATCCTCCCTTCACTCAAAGGGCAGCTCAATGGGAATTAACAAAAATGCTTACAGCTCTGTCATTTTTAAAGATGTGAAACATGGCACCATGATGGCCCTTAGGTAGGGATTTGGCCATGCCAAATTTGAAGCAGATCCGTTCATCTGATGATTTTTAGGAATTTTTTACGGTTTGAGGTTTTAAAATTAATTCTTCACAAAACCATCATTTTTAAAGATGAGAAGATGAAACTTGGCACCATGATAGCTCTTAAGTAGGGCTTTAGCCATCTGTTCATCTGTTGATTTTTAGCATTTTTTTTAAAGTTCGAAGTTTTAAAATTATTCTTTTTAAAAAAAAACAATGGAACCATACCCTTCAAACTCAGGTTGTCAAACCTCCTCTTTGGGGTCTTGCACCTTGAGCAGTTTCAGCCTTGGTATCAAGGGGATCTTGAATGTTTAGCTAAGAAGTGCTGGGCGAGCACGGCACCTTTCCTGCTGCAAGAAAGGAAAGGTCAGTCAAAGCACTCACGTGTTTGTGCAGGAAGTAGACAGGAGTTCAAAGTCTGGGTGTGAAAAGTGGTGCCAATGCACAAGCCTTAAGAGGCTAATGAATATAAGTGAGAAGTGTGAATGGGTGAAGTAGTGTCCGCCACCCACAACACCCACCCTAATGTTAGAGTAGAGAAACTTGTGAGAATCATACACAAGTTTTTTTAAAAAATGAACTTTAAAAATAAAAAAGCCAGTGAGCCAGCCAGCAGCAAGCTATGTTAATCAGCAGCTTGCAGTGGAGTGAGGATACAATCAGAAAAGATATTTGAGGGAAGGGGAGAATGTATCACACAGAGTATAGCAACAAAGTACAGCAAAACTACAAAAGTAGGAGTGAGTGAAGTTAATTTCAGATATATTGGATGTTTCACTTGCTGTTTCAGTGATTTTAACATTAAGATGTTATGTAGAACAGATTTGTCTTACTTGTGTACTGTAAAATCAGACATGTGACCGAGACTATGTTCAGGTGGGCACACCTCCTTGGTGCTGGACACACACCCTGGGGGCGGACATGTTGGTGAGGATGCCCTCTTGGGAGCCAACCATGTTGTCCTCCTTTTTGGTTTCCAAAATATGGTCACCCTACGTGAAAAGGCCCTCTCTCTGATCACCACCCAGTTCTTGGGTGGATCCAGAGGTGAGCCTCAGATGACTTCAATTCACAGCATCTTCAGGGTAGGGCTGGGAAAGAGCCCTGTCTGAAAAGCTTCTCCCACTCAGGTTAGACAATACTGAGCTAGATGGAATGACACTCTGACTCTGTATAAAGCAGCTTGCTGTGTTTCTAACTACAAATATACAGTTGGTTTCCCTGGTAGGCCGTGGCTCTGTTTTGAGTGCTGATTTGCAACATAAGAGTTTCCTCTCTGTCAGATCTTAGACTATTACTAATACATTTTTTTTCATAAAGTGTCTCAAAACCTAAGCATTGTACACTGACTGAGGTATAAAGTGTAAACTCTTGTGCACAGATTTACAACCTAAAAGGGCAAGACATTAAGGACACGGGAAGAGACATGACTGTGGCAGAGATTAGAGGTCAAAGGCTCAGGAAAAATATGCATTTTTCAGATTTGTTTAAAAGTTTTTAAACGCTTGATTGTTTGTGGCGCGAAGAAGGCTAGAAGGGGCAGAAGGAAAACAATGTCATGAGAGAGACCTAAGAAAATCCATAAGTGCCCAGTAATGAGCATGCAACAAAATGCTTGTCTAATGGAGCTCTTAGAAGGATGATGAATGGATGAATGAGATGGCCAGGTCAGGTGAAAAACCAAGGTAAGGCCTTCAAATTGTAACGCAGAACAGTAGCAGAGTACCAGGCCTGAGGGAAGTTTCTTCCAAACTGAGGGAAGAATCGGTGCAGACTAGATTAGAAGGTCTTCCTATGGACAATGAACCAATGCATGATAATGCCCAAGCAGATGCTAACAGATCCATACAGGGAAAACTAGAGCAGTTACAATGCAGAACCTAGAGGGCAACATAATAAATAACATAATACCCAATTGGAGCAGACATAACAACAACAAATGTATTCTTTAGTTATGGTCCAACAGGACAAAAACACATTCCACCATGTTAAAGGGGTAATTGGGGGGTGTTCAGTCTAACATTCATAAAATCAAAAATGTTTCACCAATCTTCTTGAAATTTACATGTGCCAGAAAAAAAAATGTTGGTTTTACATAACCTGAAAATTTCAAGATTTGTGAAAGATTGAAGGAAGGAGGTTAGTTTAAATTAGGGAGGGGAAAAAACCCTCTCTAAATCAGAATGGTTCTTTTAATTATGACTGGCTAGGGTGACCATATGAAAAGGAGAACAGGGCTCCTGTAACTTTAACAGTTGCAGAGAAAGGGGAATTTCAGCCGGCATCATTTGCATGCAATTCGTACCTGGTGAAATTCCCTCTTCATTACAACAGTTAAAGCTGCAGGGGCCCTGTATTCTTTTGTATCTGGTCACTCTAGTATAGTGCCTGCAACTTTAATTATTGTGATGAAGAGGGAATTTCACCAGGTACTAATTGCATACAAATGATGCCAGCTGACATCCCCTTTTCTCTGCAACTGTTAAAGTTACAGGAGCCCTGTCCTCCTTTTCATATGGTCAGCCTATGATTGCAATTATTTATGTCCTGGATTTTAGGGAAAAATAGGCCCTTATTAAGTAATCCAGTAGTGGTGTCTTCTTTCTCCTTCCCTGTAGTTTGTGGAATAGCTTTTCTTTTTAAAAACTTCCCTTTGGTTGATTTTTAATGAATATTTATTCATTCTGTTAGAGTGAATGCAGAGGCCTTCTTCAAGTATAATGCGAAACATGCTCAGTAGTGTCGCTCTTCCCCTCCCTCCTGTCTAACCTAGATTAGAATGTTGAAAATAAAATGACCGCCTGCCTCCCATTGCCTTAGTGGAATCATCAGTGTCTTCACAGAAGTAAGTTCGATTGAGTGTAATGGTGTTACTCCCAGGTAAGTGTGTAGGGGATTGCAGCCTTTTTAAAACTGCCTGAGAGACATTACTGAGAATTTCTTCTCCTTTCCAACACAATAATCCTACAATTAACAACTTTTTGTAAGCCTCTTTATACACTGCAAAAAGTAGGGCAAAAATATTTAAATAAGTACTACACTTTTGCTCATGCTACCTTTACCTTTTTGTTCGTATGAATTCTTTTAGGTATTCCTTATGATTGTTGGGTTTTGGTTTTCCTGGCCATGGGACATACTGACTTGCAATGATGGGAGTTGTAGTCCAACACCTTTGGAGGGCACCAGGTTGGGGAAGGGCAGCTCTAAACAAAAAAAAGAGAAGTAGGTGGCCCTAATTTGGTCGTCATCAGTTTTCCACAACCCCATAGTCACCTCTGCATATCATATTCTCCATCCTGTCCTCATGGTTTATCTGCTTTGGGAGAATGAGAATTTCACTTGCACTTTCTGGCTCCTTAGGGACGATGTGACGTTAAGGCTTGTGAGCCTTAACTCCCAATTTCCCTGCTTTTTGGTACTTGGTTGAAAACCATAGAGCCTTAACATTGTTGTTGTTGTTGTTGTTGTTGTTGTTGTTGTTGTTATTTGCTTTTATATACTGCCTCATAGCTGAAGCTCTCTGAGCAGTTTACAAAAATTAAAAACATTGAACATTAAAACACCGATATTCAAAATTTAAACAACATAAAAAGCATAAAACATTATATTTACGTTGTTTGGTAAGCTGTAGTTTTTTTGTTTAATGAATTTATTTGTAGCATGGGTATGGTTACCAAGAGACAGTAACAATGCATTTTTTAAAAAATGAAAAAATGGCACAAATATAAACGTTCCATCCACATGCCAGCCTATTCCTGCCCACCAAATTAAAAAGAAACCTTGGCTCTCTTTGAATAAAATATTTAATTTCAGGAGGGAATGGCAAAGCAGAATCTGAAGCTTATATTTACAAAGTTTTGTAATCATTCTGTGAAGTTCAAGATGTTTGGCAGCACTCTGGAAAACATAGGAGGTAATAAAAAGTTACCAGCAAGAATGCAGAGCGACCTTGTATGGTAATAAAGTGTACGCAAGTACATATTTCAGTCATACACTGTGCCCTCGTATATCGTGGGTTAGGCCTCAGTTGTAGAACTCTTGCTATTTGGAAGGTACGTCAATGTAAATATTCCTTTAATGAGAAAAGACTGAACATCTTTAAAGAAAAATAGGATGTCTAAAGGTTGGTAAGGACTTCTGTACTTGCTGATGTCTTTGCATAGATCCCAAATCCAAATGGATGTAGTTTCAAGTTACTTTCAAACACAATCTGTACAGAAAGGCAATGGACTACTGGAATACAACAGTAGTGGGAAGCCCAGCTCATTACAACATACTACTGATTTTGCCAGACACAGTTGTACATCCTCTAGTTACTACTGCAGCCAACACCACGTAGGTCAAAGTGTCTTGACACTACAATAGTACAACATTCAGCAGTTGGACTGCTGCCGGGAGCTGCTGAGCTTGTCATTTAGTGCAAATCTTACGCCACCTCCATAGGCTCCCAATTTGTTTCTGGGCCAAATTCAAAGTGCCTTTTTTATCTACACTGTTTGGGACCAGGATATCTGAAGTCCTGCCTCCTCCTGCATGAATCCTACTTGCAGACTGGGTTGGATCCAGGATCTACTTTCTGCAAGAGAAAGAGCTCCACACAACAACGGTCCCTCTGCCCAATTTCCCCCCCTTCTATCCCCACACAGCACAAATCACCTCATTCAGTAGGGTGTCCTGACTCTCTCTGTAGCATGTTCAAGGGATGGAGGGGCTTCTGTGGGAAGGAAGGGCCAAGGAAATCCATTTCCATCAGTACATGTTGCTACACATATGTGCCAAATTTGAAATCAATCCCTCCAACCCTCGATTTTATATGAATTTATTAAAGATCGTTTCAGTTCTGACAGATCAGAATGACAGCTCACCACGTGCATTCATTCAGACCTGTCAGAATGGAAATGTTCTTTAAAAAATTCATATAAAATCGAGGGTTGGAAGGATTGATCTCAAATTTCATACACATACTTAGACATACTGTGACCAAGTTTCAAGCCTCTAACTTTTAAAATACAGACGTTACAGGTATATTTATATGGGAGTCCGATAAAACGATAAAATCGGCCAAAAATTATCATCTCCGATGATTATTGTAGATTTTTCTATCGTATCGTCATTGTTAAACACATGCACGATAATGTCCTTATCGTATCATTATCGTATATTTTAACGATACAATACACATCCCTATCCAGTACATACATTAGCTCAGATATCATCACATCCATCTTGTAAAGCAGACCAATACAATTTCACCATTATTGCAGATGGAAGATTGAAGCTGAAAGACAGTCTTGACTAAAACTTCCCAGTGAGTTTTGCTCCCCAGAAACTGATGTATATACTCATGGCTTATTTCACCATGTGCACATGCAGCAGGCAGTACCGAATCATAGAATAGTAGAATTGGAAAGGACCTATAAGGCCATCAAGTCCAACCCCCTGCTCAATGCAGGAATCCACCTTAAAGCATCCCTGACAGATGGCTGTCCAGCTGCTTTTTGAATGCCTCTAGTGTGGGAGAGCCACTACCTCCCTAGATAATTGTTTCCATTGTCATATTACTCTTAACAGTCAGGAAGCTTTTCCTGATGTCCAACTGGAATGTGGCTTCCTGTAACTTGAGCCCATTATACCCAGCGCGCTACAGAGGGACAGGCCGCAAAGCCTGTTCCTCAGTAGATCGATGCACCAGAGGGAAGCCGCCGCCCTGGCAGGTAAGAGCCCAAGGGGGGAGGGGGGAGGGACAGGGAGGGGGGGAATTAGGCCCCCACTCATCCCAGCCATAGGCTTTCATTGGGGGAAAGCTTTCTTTCCCCCAATGCAAGCCTATGGCCGATCAAAAATTGGACTTCTGATTTTCAGATCAGGATCGGGTCCGATCCGATCCGAGGGACCTCCGATTTTGTCCTGAACGATCCAGGACAATTTCGGAGGTCCTGATCCGGGTCCCAATCCGATCCAGGGGGTCCTTGCACATCCCTAGTACTTATGTTTCATAGTGACTGCTTCCTCCGTCCTCAAAGTGTTCACTGGTGTCACACAGGGTTAATTCTTTGTCTCTTCTTCTTCCATTTTTTTTTCCAGGCTGCTTGACCTGCCCACTTCTGTCTCCAACACAATGTCTTTGAGATCTTTAATGAAAGACTAAAAGCTATGTGAAACAAGACAGACTTCTGGAGGAATCTGTTAGGCACTGACCCAATTCTGGGTCAAAATAATTCTTAACCTTAGCAGGTTACCATACTTATATTCTGTGGTAGCAAGTAATTGCATACAGTTTATTAGTCAAATGTTTTAACAATTTACAACAACCAAACATTAAAAACACAATATAAATTGACAATGTGTCCTAATGTACATCATCACATTGGCAATTTATCTCTTGAATCTCTGTGAATTCCTTCTTAAATTTCCGGGCTTCGACAGTGAATCTGGCTACTCTAAAATATATTGAATAGATAGAGTTACAGATAGGACAGTGCACCTTTTTTTAAAAAAATTGAAGCTTCCATTGTGTTAAGAGTGTGAAATAATACAAAATACAAGAGGGGAAGGAAATCTGGGTTCTCTAATACTTAAGTGTATTACATGCCTGCAAAATTGGTGAAAGATAGAGCTTACGCATAAACAACCATAACCAAAAAAGCATATACACTCAAAATATTGGGCTGCAATTTCTGCTAATTTTCTTTGCCAATGTCTTATCTTTCCTTTGCTAAAGCCTTGGTGTTAAAACCGTAACAAACTAACCTGCTTCCCCCTGATAGATACCTATTTTAATCACACCCTTCCCTTTCGTGTTTTTCTAGGCAACTGATAATGAGTATGACTCATCTGCAGCCTGTACTCTCCAGGCTACACCCCAATAATCATGGAAATCTGAGAATGTTGAGCCAATGTCATTCTGGGTCAGTGTTTCAGCATATATATATATATATATATATATATATATATATTAATGAGGGGTGACTTCTTTTTTCCACTCCACCAAAAGAACCACAAAGCTGCACAAAGACCAGGGTGGGACAATGACTTCTTGCCTTGTTCCTGTGCAATAATGGAGTTTGCATCGTCCCTCTCTATAATTTTAATATTTCTTGTACATATTGTTGTTTGTACTAAATTTCTGTACAGTGCCTTAGGAGCACAATGAGACCTGCTGTCATGCTGTGCTTGTTAAGAATGCAAGTTACCACATGTAGCAGGAGTAGGGAACCTCAGCCCCACAGGCCAAATCCTGCCCAATAGGGTTCCCCAGATGTAGGGTGACCAGATAAAATCCAGGTCAGGGCTCATGTAACTTTAACAGTTGTAAAGAAAAGGAAATTTCAACCAGTGTCATTTGTATGCAATTAGTTCCTGATGAAATTCCCTCTTCATCACAACAGTTAAAGTTGCAGGCACTATACTAGAGTGACCACATACAAAAGAAGGCAGGGCCCCTGCAACTTTAACTGTTGTGATGAAGAGGGAATTTCACCAGGAACTAATTGCATACAAATGACACTGGCTGAAATTTCCTTTTCTCTACAACTGTTAAAGTTACATGAGCCCTGACCTGGATTTTATCTGGTCAGCCTAGCACATTTCTTCATAACTAACCTTTTTTGAGGTTCGCATACTAGCAGTGGATGGGACCATAACAAAAGTGGGCAGGGCCAGAGCCAGCAGTGTGTGAGGCCACTCCACACTTTCTCAAGCACATGCAACACACGCAAGCATACCACACACACACCTCCTTCTGTTAAATTTACTTTTAAATACTATGGAACTAAGTGGACTACTGTGAAGCCAAGTACTGAAGAAACAAAACTTGCAATCTTCAATTTACTGAATAACACAAACATTGGTACTTCAGGTTTCTAGCTTCTATAGATGGATGTTATGATCCCTCAAATGCAAACATTATAAAATCTATATGGTTTTTTTTCTGTTTGGTGTGGGAAATTTGCTTCCTCACCCCTCTCCAAGACATGTTGTTACAGTAAAATTGCAATACACCATTTTAATTTCTTAAGGTGCATTCTCTCCAGTAAAATAATTGCAAATGTTCCATCCTTTAAATGGAAGCAGACCCACATCCTTTCCCAGTTCAAGCTTCCAAAGCATTTGCATTAGAAGAAGCCTTGGTCAAATCATTTGGATACTAGCTTGCAAAACAATGCTGGGAATTGAGGTAAATAACTTGATCCTGAAAGTACTTTATGGAAAAGGGTCTGAATCTTCCAAACCCATTAGCAAATTGTATCCCTAATCTACAGGCTACATACATGTGAGTCATACAGAGAAGTAGCTGCATGGGTAGCCAGTTTGAAACAGTGACCAAGGCACAACCAGCTGTTCCCCTGTGGGGTTGCCAACCTCAGTGTTCCAGGCAAGCTCCTGCACCCTGTCATGTAACAGGTGAAATTGTTCCCAGCATAGAGCTGGTGCCAAAAGGGACCCCACACCTGCTACTCTGCTGTTTGTCAAGCCACTATCCAAACAGGAGCCCTGCTGCCATGACTGGTTGGCAACCCTAGACATCTGTCTTTTCCTTTCCATGTTGACTCCATCCCTGATGCTGTGCAAAAAACAGTCCACTCTGCCTGAGATATTTCTGTAGGTTGACCAGATGTATAGAAAAGGGGATTTCATCGTCATTTGTATGCATGCAGCACCTGATGACATTCCCTCTTCATCACAACAGTTAAAGCTTCAGGAGTCCTGCCCCCTTTTGTATCTGATAGCAGCAGTGTCTCTTCCCCCCCACACACACACACACAGTGTAATTCATACATGGGGTGGCTCGATCCCCTCCGAGATGTTATCTACAACACTTCAGATGAAAAAGAAAGAAGTTACATTTGTATACTTACCAGTGTGCTCAGTAAATCACAAAGAGAGTCAAATATCTCTTTTTCCATGGAAAAAAAATGTAGACTAACCCTTGATGGAACTGGGATGAGTGGAATGGCATCTCAATGCCAAGAAAACTCCACAGAGTTTTACTATATACAGGGTTTTACTGACATTCAGTGCACAATTGCGATCTATATTTGCAAACAGATATTCACCTGTCTACATTTACCCTAAAAAGGGATACTGAGGACATGGAAATGTTATTTGTTTATAGAAACCTGATTCTTAAGAGTTCACTATAAAACGGTGGGTGGAGGAGAGATCCCCCACCCCAAGTTGGTGCAACTTAGCCCAGCCAATAAAGTATTTGGCCCCATCTCTGACAACACCAGCCTGCCTGCATATGCTAAATTCCAGACAAGTGATTCATGGACAGAACAGTCTGATACTGCTGAAAGCTCTCATAATTTGTAACATGGGCAGATAGCGTGAAGGGAGAATCTTTGGGAGCTTCTTCGGAGCTGAAAAAGCCATTTGGACATTTTTTCGTCAAGGTCTTCAAGAAATATACTTGCCATGGTATAGCTCAGCCTTCGTCAACACGGTGCCCTCCAGGCATTTGGACTACAACTCCCATCAGTCTTAATGATCAGGGAAGATGGGAGTTGTCATTCAAAACATCTGGAGGGCACCAGGTTGGGGAAGGCTGATATAGCTTCCCTTCCTCTGGTGCCAGTGAGGAATGTGAGAATCTGGTCCCAAAACATCCTTGTACTAGAGAAGTATGAAACCTTCAGATTCTTTTGAAATAAATCTCAGCTAATTTTATTCTACATTACTTTCACAACACATGTAATTGCCCTGCCCTTAGTAACAGAGCCATAAGGAGCAGATTATGGTGTCCTGGGAAGACCCCCCAACTTCACTACCCCATAAAACCTAAAATGGGAAAAATACAATATGGAACTACATGTGCTATTTAAACACACACACGTTTAATCCACCCACCAATTTTCTATCATCTGATTAAAAAGCATTGAGGAGTTAATGAATTCTAGGCAGTTTATTCTTAGCCACTGCTAAATTCTTTGAGCTCTTTTCTCATTAAGCAATCAGTCTGTAATCCCTGAATATACTTGGAAACCCTCTTAGCTCTGTCATTCACATTTGCTTCTTGGCCTCAGTAGACAGGCTGTCCTTGAAATGATTTCAACATTCCCATCATGTCCCCAATCTTTTTTTCACTGCACAGTTTGCATGAGAGGATTCGGTAATGTGGCATTATTGTTTTTGTCTCATAGGATGCGAGGTACTGAAATGTTTGCCATGATTGGCTCTGCAACAAGGAGCAACATACAGTGTCCTATTTAGGAGGACAAACAGGCAAACCAGGATGCCTGCGGCAAGGGAATCATCCACATCAGATAGATCAGATAAGGCCAACACAGATAGAATGTGATGATTATGGGGACAATGTCTACAGAAATATGTGACTTGCAACCATGCCCAGCCCAGTGCAGACTGCCAAGTGGAACAGTCTCTGGTCTACATTTTGCATCATTCTGCTCAATTTTCTGATGCCAACAAAATCAGGTGATCCCTCTCACGAGCTGAAAAGGTCACAAAACAGGCAGTTCCTTTCTGGCTCCTCCAAATAATTGTTTTAAAAGTCTGACCCAAAGAAGGGAAACTATCATTTGCCAACTGCCAAGCTCAATCAAGTAGAATAAATCTGCTTTCCTTTTTCCAGCTACAGATGGATGAATCACTGCAGTTGTGACTAAGAGTGGCAAGAATTAAAAGCATACCTGATAAAACAGCTCTTCTCTATAATGCTAAAATAAGACAATGCAATCATTCCGTTTCCAGCTCCAGCGTCCAACAGGTGTTCATGCAGCAAGCCAGGCCAAAGCTGTGAATAGTTAATTTGGCTTTTAATTTGGCTGCTTAAATTGTTCTTATGCATTTAAGATGGTTCTTAACATTTTATGAATGTCTTTATTTGTTTAAGATATTTTGAATTTTGAAGTTTATTTTGAAACTTGGTTGCTTCCAGACAGGTGGTATAGAAATGCAATAAAATAATAAGAAGGGGAAGAACGAAGATCAAATCCACTGCAGCCTTGTAAAAAATTGCACACGCTTGCTGTATTCATAGTATAATTATTGGTGCGGAAGCTGGATGCTGGAATTCTTAACTCTGAAGGTAAGGATGGTAGAAATATAATATGTCTTACACAGCCCACCCTCACTCACTGTGAAGTGCAACATTATTTGCAAAAAGAAATAGTTTCATATATGTATTATTTTGACATCTATCTAAGATTTTAATGTTGGAACTTCATGTAGGATAGCTTCATGAAGTCAGTGGAAATCAGTATGGCAATACTGATCTATATCAGTTATAAAACTGGTCTATCTTACAGCAAACAGGAAGATTCCTCTAGCAATACAGTAAGGCTCAGATGCTTCAAAATACAATACAGGTCCAGTAAGTGATCTGTACTGGTCCCAGGCACTCCACCTTCCCCATCTGGATTTTGGCCTAAAAGAACAAAGGAAAGTGTGGCAGCATGGAGGGTAAGTTGCAAGGAAGCAGAATTTGTGACCGCTGATCACGGGACACGGTTGCTAAGGAACTTCCAATTTCCTGGCTTTGCGGAACTTGAGGCAGCATGAGATAGCATTAACTCTGGTCTTAAACTGGGAAATTATTTTGTTTTGTTTTTTGGTGGGTTCCCCCACACCATAATTGAATATACAGATGAGATTTGGCTTTCCAAACAACATATTCTTAAAATGCCAGTGTAAAGTACAGGAAACTGGGCTAAAGGTGATATATGTAGTAACTGCCAGACCTAAATGAATGATTCCCTGATCTGAAATGCCAGGAAAATATTTAGGAGGTGAAGAATGTATTATAGAACCTAGTGATAAAATCTCTGTGTACTATAGAAACTAATTTGATTTCCCACTGTTTTTTTCCATTCTTCTATGTTCTAGCTTGGTTGCTTATTTAATCTTCACATTCCCAATTTTTCCTTAACTTACAGTGTTGTTGATTTTACATATCCTATAAACCAGGCAATAGTTTGTTTCTTATATGTAGGAGGCACGTAGAATGAATTTGAAATTTGTTTTATATTTACTAACCTCTATTAAAATAAACATGTTTTCCTGTGGAGTCACCAAACAGCCTTTCAATATAAAAGTTGAAATGCATTCAGATACTGCAAGAAAAACTAAATTATTATTTAAAAAATAATAACAAAAACTATGGTACCATAAAGATGGGGGGAGAAACATATTATAACATGAGCTTTCATGGACTAGAGCCCACCTGGCACTCTACTGAGAACTAGGCCATGAAGCCTGTTTCTCAGTAGACAGGACCAGCGGACGGCAGTGGATGGAAGTGGGCGCCCTGGCAGGTAAGTGGGGCCCTCCCCCTCCCCCCCCACTCGTGTTCCTAACCTGCCAGGGCTGTCCGCTGCCGCCCGCTGTCACCCACTGGCGGCAGCAGATGGTAGTGGACGGCCCCGACAGGTAAGCCCCCTCCCCCCACTCATGCTCCTTACCTGCCAGGGCCATCCACTGCTGTCCGCTGGCCCCTTCTACTGAGAAACAGGCTTCACGGCCTGCCTCTCAGTAGCGCGCTAGGTGACGTCATCACCCGACATGCTATTGAGAGGCAGGCCGCGAAGCCTGTTTCTCAGTAGAAGGTACCAGCGGATGGCAGCAGACAGCCCCAGCAGGTAAGGAGCGCAAGTGGGGGGAGGAGGTCCGATCCTCCAATCTCTTCCGATCCAGATCGGGTCCTTTCGGATCAGATCGGATGAGATCGGACGATCTAGATGCAGGGATCATAATCGGATAATTTTATCCGATTTCAGCCGGATCGGGTCCAGATTGTGGATCGGACCCAATCCAGTGCACACCCCTAGACCCTACCCCAATAGCCACTCAGTCTGAAGTCCTCAGCCCAAACTAGACCCTGCTTCTGTCCTGGAGAATGGTGAAATTAAATGGCCAGGAAAGTAGCACTCTGTCTCTGTTAGTTTCCTCCTCGCTCATTACCAGCTCTAGTGATCTGGCGATGGGAGCATGGAGCCCCAAGAGAGAAGGTGGTTGACTCCTCAAGGACTTCAGGTTCAGGGGTTGCTGTCTCTGTCTAGAGATGTTTTGGCAGAAAGACTCTGGCTCAAGCCCAGTATAATACACTGGCTGTATTCAGACAACACGATAGTCAATGGTGGGGTAATAATCAACTTTACAGTTGTTCATCTAGGGGGTACTCCCCACACAACATGGTAATAAATAATCAACCGTGGTGTGAATTAGGATCAGCGCTGAGTTGACTATGGCAGCATTCGGACGACATGATAGTCAATACAACTGACGATTGTTTCCCCGCCCCCAGTTGATTATTGTGTTGTTGTTGTTTTTTATTTTTTTTATTTTTTTATTTTTTTTTTATTTTTTTTATTTTTCAACATAATACAACATAAAACAACATAAAATACAATACATAACCAACATACCCCCCGTGCACCCCTCCCCCCAGGAGACCTTCAATTATTCACTATTCATCTTTCCAAAATTGTAAAGACTCTTTTGAAGGTATTTTCCCCTTCCCACTATTATTGTGTTGTCTGAATGCAGCCAGACGGTGTTTGAGTCTATTCTGTGGCCACTGCTGGCTCTTCTGATCTGGCTGGCCCCTCCTCGGCAAGGTTGGAGTCCAAGCTGCTGCCCAGGGTGGAGGTCATGACAGCACACAAGGTAGGAACTGCCACCACAAACCATCCCCTGCCATACACATGTTTGCTCACCCTAGAATTATTGTCTGGGGGAAAAATGCATTTGCGAGGACTTCCTGTCTGTGGTAATTCTTTTTTCCCTTCATAGATAGATAGATAGATGATAGATAGATACCCACCTATTCTCACTCTTTATCAGTCATCTCATTCCCTGCCCTACCCATTTTTATTGTTCAATACTTAATACATCAATGAACAAAGAACCTAATCTATACTCTCAACCTGGGAATTATTATTTCTCACAATACTTGTGAGAGGAAAGGAAAACATTAGGTGTAACTTATTATTCTTGGTTTAACTTTGCTGCAGAGTTGGTGGCAGAGTAGGACATTTGCGTTTTTGAGGGTGTGCTTGTTGGCATGTCAACAACAAGGCTCCCAGAGAAAGCAGGTAATTGCCACACCACATTTCCTCTCTGGCCACCAACACTTCTAAAGAAGATCCTTTGATATAATTTATTTTTCAGCAGTGTTGTTGGCTTTGTAAACATTTTTGTATTTGGCTTAAATATGTGGTGGGTTTCATCATACCACTTTTTCAAAGAAACAGTGTCTTCTTCGAGCCTATCTACACTGTACCTTGGAATGTTTTAAATAGTATTATAAAACGTTACAAATAGCTGTGTTCTTAAACATCTTAGGCCACATTGAGGAGTACTCATGTTACAGGAGAAAAATTCTTCAGTCTTCAAAGCGGTGTGTGCGGTCTCACACTCTTCTGTCCATCTCTTTCTGTTTTGTTTTTACAATGAGTATAGGGCAAAGCATTGTGGGCACTGTAGTTCAGTAGGCCACTTCCTCCTTAGCTCCCCTTTCATTCCCTAGCTTTCAGTGAGAATAGGGCTAAGCATTGTGGGTGCTGTAGTTCACTCGCCCACTTCCTCCTTAGCCCCTCTTTCTTCCCCACCAATCAACTGGTAAGCATTTGGGCACCGGTAAACAAAACACTGCCCCCACAAATCACAAACGGTAAGGAAGGACACATTATTTTACTTAAAACAATTTATTAAAAGTAAAACCATTGTATATAGCTGAAGTGAGTTTTAAAAAACCTCGGGCATACATCGTGCGTCATGTGGCCCAAAGAATTTTCGCAACCCTTATGAAACGTTACAAAGCTAGAGTGTAGATCGGCTCTTCGCCATTCTGAACCTGTTGCAGACCGGAGAACATTTTCTGAGGAAAATATCAATCTGATCAAATCCCCAAACCCATTCGTCACACAGAGTTACTCAAGTTAGTGCTCGTGAATATTAACAATGGTGCTTTGTTTCGTATATATTGGTTAAAAGGAAGTTGTTGCTGTTTCACTTAAGGTTGCTAAGCAATGAACAGATTGATAGGCACTGTATATTAGGATTAAGGCTGAAATAAATGTCAGCTTTTTGAGGGTTACATTTTGAATAAAAATCTGAACATCTTGAATTTGTAACACTTTTAACTCAGTATTTGAAATTGGAATGCTTTTGACTTCTTGATTGTTATTTTAGTAAGTTCCAAAAATAACGTCTCATAAAATGTCAATTGCATGTTATATATCAAATGCTATAAGACAGAAAATACTATTACATGTCAAATACCAAATATTATTTAATATTAAACACTATTCCATGCCAACCATCAATTACTGTAAAATATGATATATCGGTGATTTTCAAATCATATTCTGGAGAAACCTGGTTCTTTGGAAGCTTATTAGGGATCCCTTGATTTGAAAAAGAGATGAAAGCTGCTTGGTCATCATTATTGAGCTTCCTCTGCATTATACAGTGACAGGGGAATACCAGGTGTATTCTAGGACCTTATCACATTTTTCACAAACATATGAGGGGACAGCAGGGTTGACGGCACTTCCCACCATGTGCAGGCCACAGACTATGCCAGCTGAGTATTTGGCACCATTTTCAAGGGGCCATTCATGCATACAGTCGTACTGGCATATGGCTCTTTGATGCAAGGGGGATCCTGGTAGCAATCAGAATGATTCCTCCTGCAGAGGATCCCTATACATACATATCCGCTAAATGCATGGCCAGTGAGAGCCAGCATGCACGTTGGCAGTGGGCCTGGTAGGAATAATCTGATGATACCAGTGACTGGATGTCTTACAAAGATCAGCAAATGAGGTCCTGTCTTAGGGTCAATTTGATTCTGTGTTTTTAAAAGTTCATGCTATCGGTCGGACTGATATCTTGTAAACTTCCCCTGTGATCAGATGATGGGCTGTAAACTTTCAGTAGCAAACCCAATGTTGGCCCAAGAGATGTTAATGCTTGAAGTGGAGCCCAAATGATACTCCCAAACCCTGCTAGGACCAATGGTTTAAAAAGGTTCACAGTGCTGTTCAGAAACCAGTTTCTTCTTTCATCCATCATGGTACCATTTGAAGCCATTCCCTTCATCCTGATGAACAGCGCTTCAGACCACCTCAGTACCATTTCACTGACATGCATCATCACCAGTTATTACCTAAACACACTGGAAACTGGCACCATTCTTCATTGTTTGCATTACCATTATGCATTTTCAGCCATTGCTGGCTTGAAAAATATCCCAGAATCCCCATAAGTGCAATGTGACTGCACCTATGACCTGATAGTGTCATCCTAAGCTTGAACAACCCCCAGGTGCTGATGCACATCTTCTATATCTCTGTGCTGCAGCAATCTGTGAAGACTGGAAATATAAAATGGTGGCACTGTGGGAAATGCTATGGAAAATATAGCATTTCCATAGGCTATTTCTGGATGCTGCCATGTTTCCGAATGAGCAACTAACATATCCTTATTTCCTATCCCATTTCTTAATGAAAACAGATGGATCAGTTATATCTAAGAATATAAGAACATAAGAAGCGCCATGCTGGATCAGACTAAGGGTCCATCTAGCCCAGCACTCTGTTCACACAGTGGCCAACCAGCTGTTGGCCAGGGACCAACAAAGCAGGACATGGTGCAGGAGCATCCTCCCACCCATGTTCCCCAGCAACTGGTGCATATAGGCTTATTGCCCCAGATACTGGAAGTAGCACATAGCCATCAGGGCTAGTAGTCCTTGATAGCCTTCTCTGGTACTAAGAGGAAACATGTTTGGGTTGTACCCAGATTTTGTCATACTTAGAGTTGACCCACTGAAATTAATAGGATCTAAGTTTAGGTATGACTAACTTCTGTCCCATTGATTTCAATAGATGTACTCTAAATATGACTAAGTCTGGATAAAACCCATTGTAAACACACACAAAATGATACCTCAGGTAAAGCTGCTATGATACCTGTTAGGTTCCTGCAGTCCAAAGATAGGGAACCTCTTTCAGCCTGAGGGCCAAATTAAATTTTGGAAAAGCTCTCAGGGGCTGCATTCCAGTGGTGGGCAGGGCTAAAGGCAAAATGAGTGGGGCCAAAATCCCAGCATATTTTAGTTTAAAGTTCTTGCTGCCCATAACTAAGCCTTGGGAGAGGCACTACAACTGCTCAGAATGGGGAAAAAACTGCAAAACAACAACAATGATTAGTGGTCATGGGAAAGAGGGTGTTCAACGAGCTTTATAGTCCATGCTATATTGATGGTACACAAGACAAACAAAAGGTGGGGCAATAAAATGTTATCACAACAACACTTTCAAAACCCAGTGGAATGGGTCCAGAGGCATGCTTAGAGTAGACCCATTAAAAGAAATGGGTCTTAAATTTGCCATGGCTAACTCCAAGTAGTCTTGGATGACACTGATTTTCTAGACCCATTTCAAACTGGCTTCAGGGCAGGATATGGAGTTGAGACTGCTATGGTCGCCTTAGTGGATGATCTACGCCTTAGTATTGACAGGGGGAGTGTGTCCCTGTTGGTACTTCTGGACCTCTCAGCGGCTTTTGATACCATCGACCATGGTATCCTTCTGGAACGCCTGAGGGGATTGGGAATCGGGGGCACTGTGCTTCAGTGGTTCCGGTCCTACCTCTCGGGCAGGTTCCAGATGGTGATGCTTGGGGATAGCTGCTCTGCAAAGAAGGAGCTGCTGTGTGGCGTACCGCAAGGTGCCATCCTTTCCCCAATGGCATAGTTTAACAGTTATATGAAACCGTTGGGAGAGATCATCCGGAGGCATGGGGCGGGGTGCTATCAGTATGCTGATGACACCCAAATATATTTCTCTATGCCTTCGATAACAGCGCCAGCTAAGGATACTGTGTCTCCTCTGAATGAATGCTTGGAGGCGGTAATGGGCTGGATGAGGAAAAACAAACTGAAGCTGAATCCGGACAAGACGGAGGTGCTTGCTGTCAAAGGCCGCAACCTGGGTTTGGAGGTGTGTCAACCGGTTCTGGATGGGGTTACACTCCCCCTGAAAGACTGTGTTCGCAGCTTGGGGGTGCTCCTGGATCCGTCGCTCCAAATGACAGCCCAGATAGATGCGACGGCCAGGAGTGCCTACTATCAGCTTCGGCTGATATGCCAGCTGCGCCCCTTCCTAGAGTTGGAAGACCTAAAGATGGTGGTGCACGCGCTGGTAACTTCGAAGCTCGACTTCTGCAATGCGCTGTACATAGGGCTACCTCTATGCCTAGTCCGGAAACTTCAACTAGTTCAAAATATGGCAGCCAGGTTGGTCACCGGTACATCTAGGGGTGACCATATTACGCCAGCTTTAAAATCACTCCACTGGCTGCCAATTAGTTTCCGGGCGAAGTATAAAGTGTTGGTTATTACCTTTAAAGCCCTACATGGTTTGGGTCCAGGTTACCAGCGGGATCGCCTTCTCCCATACAATCCGCCCCGCACGCTCAGGTCCTCTGGGAAGAACTTACTGCAGTCGGCCAAGACTAGGCTGACAACCGTTACCCAGAGGACCTTCTCTTCTGCCACTCCCAGACTGTGGAATGACCTGCCGGAGGAGACTCGTCAACTTAACAGTCTTTTAGAATTTAAGAAAGCCATAAAGACTGTTCTCTTCCGGCAGGCATATCCAGTGGAATTTTAGAATGTTTTAAGGATGTTTTTAAGATGTTTTAGGATTTTTATGCAGTTTTAATAATATGTGTCATGTTTTAATCAGTTTAATGTATTTTATCATGTGGTTGTTCCCCACCTCAATCCAGACGGAGAGGTGGGTAAGAAATAAATTGTTGTTGTTATTATTATTATTATTATTATTATTATTATTATTTCAGTGGACCTACTCTAAGCATGACTAAGTCTGGCCCCAACCCATTAAGCAAGAATTCATAAATAACTGGTGACAGGTAATGAGACTATTATTATATGTTTAATCTAGACAGTTAGGTGTGACTGTCTCAAAAATTGCAGGTTCACCATTGTAAAGGATTATCTTTCAAATATGTCATGATTCAGCTAATCTGCTGTTTTAAATATAGCCACAGGGATTAAATCAGACTCAAATTGATGATTGTCCCTGTATACTACAAGCCCAACTGGACATTGGTGCTAAGTCCCAGAATGAGAGTTTCTTGATGGCTGTTTAGATTACTCTTCTCACTAACCTCTTGAGGATCTTAGCTGAAAAGATTATAAAGAGCTTTACAATCTTCTCCCCTTAGGATACAGTGGGGACAGCCTGTGCAGGGTGAATCAATGCCATACGTCAAGCAGTGTTTGTATATGCTTCCTTCAATGTATCCAGGCAAAGTCTTTTAACTTTCCATCCTACGGACGGAGCTGTACTTTCCTGAACGTCAGCCAGGAAAAAAAATGTGCATTTGGCAGTGGGACTGTGGGAAGCCTGGCTTTAAGAACAGCCCAACTAGTGCAGCGGGGGCTTTTTCTAAAAGACAGAGGATCCAAACACCTTCCTTTGTTTCACTCTAAAAGGAGCATAAATGGAGCCCCGAGATCCTAATCACCTTCTATTGTATAAGCTCTGGACTTTCCATTAGCGCACTGCATTTCTTGGCATGTCGACTTTTATTATTTTTTCAGATGGCAAACCAATTAGAATGGATTCATTTTTATCAGGGTGTTAATGCTTCAGTGGTCGAGCGTTGTGCTGGCACTCAGCCACATAGGGTTGTTCGGTTTTTTTGTTTTGCCTTTTTTGTTCCCCTGGGCAATGCCTGACAAATTAAGATAAAGTCACTACTTAAATGCTCTCCTCCTAAGTGAAAACAAAAACGGTTTCCTTGTCTCATTAATTGAGTGCAATCAATTTCCGTGTGTGTGTGTGTGTGTGTGTGTGTGTGTGTGTGTGTGTGTGTTTTAAAATGTAAGCACTCCACACATGCTGCTGTTATCACACCACAGCCTAGTGATTCCTCAGCTGGAATGTGAGGGGGAGAAAAACCTGGCAGTCGCGTTTCACCTCAGGTTTTGGGACTCTCGGAAACATCCTAGTGGCAAACAGAGTCATCTGCCAAGTGCAAGATGTTTTTTTTTCAAGGAACTCCCTCTAAAGAGCTGGAATTTGGAGAATGGGTGGAAGGATTTCAGAGCTAGGGCAGAGTTAGGGCAGGGATTTGACTTACCTCAAAGGAACACCCTAAGCATTCCAGCCATTACCAATGTGTTAGTCAGCATTGTAGGTGTGTTGACCCATGGAACTACTATGGAAAATGCAATTTGTTGCCTCTTTTTCCAAGGTGCAGGCTTTTCAAGTTCAAGCAGCCTACGATTAAACTGAAACATGTTTTCCTCACCGCCCTTCAAACATGAAGGGTCCATAATGGAATGTGGGGGGGTTCCCCCTTGTAAAACTTTTCCTATAACAAACATCTTCTGCCATGGCAACGCAATGCCGCCACCAGTAAAGAGAATGTGAGCCTTGAGTGAGTAAATAGGAGAGGCTAACCACAGCAGTGGGAACATCACCAAGATGTTGGTGAAGGTTCTGAGAGGAAGTTTTGTTTTTTAAAATTATTTTTTAAGATAGTAACATGCATGCAGTAGAAGGATGACTGTTTAGATCTTCATTTAGTTTCTAGGCTATAAAATATGCAACTTGTGACTGCTGTTGCCTTGCCTAGAGTATACTTTTTTCACTCCCATAAAACAAAATTCCTATTTTCTGAGCAAGCCTGATTTCATTTAAAAGCGTACTGCTGTAGATGTCCTAAATATTGCAGAGAATAAACATATCATCTACAAAGGCACATACAAATGGTAGTCTGAATGTTTTGGTGTGTGTTTTTTTAGCAGGGAACACATGGGAGTACTTTTGTACCACTCTTAATAAACGTTACTGTGAAACTGTTTTCTTCAATTTATTATATTTCCTGTCAGTAATATTTCCCATGTCCATCTTCACCTACCAAAGAATGAAGGTAGCCTTTAGAAGGCACAATAGCTTAAGGAATGATATCACAATAAATTGTGCTTTTGCCTGCTCTTTTAAACCAGTAAGCCTGAGTATTCCCTTGCATGAGTGGCGGCAGAGCTAGAGGTATATTTGTTGTTTGTTTTTAAACGTAATTGAATTCAGTTGAAGTCTACACTGATTTGGGGGGGGGGGGCTATTCTACTGGTTAAAACATTTATTGCTTTGTTTTATTGTTTTTGATTGTTCTGTTGTGGCTTTTAACTTCTCGTTAGTTGCTCTGGGAGTCCCTTAGGATGGAAGAACATGATATCAAATAATAGAAATACATTTAAAAAGTGAACATGAGACACTTTCCTTTGAGAGCATCATAAATCTAACCAATCATGAAGATGTTGTCCTTGACATTTTCTTAATAGAAATGCAGCTCTCAAAAGAAGTCATCTTCAGATAATGGTGCATCCATATAATGCAGAGTCAAAGTTGTCCAGGGCTGCAGATTAACTTGCAGATCACTTTGGAGATTTTCAGAAAGGGCTTCTGTAGCTCCGTTGCAGTGTTTAAAATAATTGCAGCTCATCTTGGGTTCATTTTAAAAGGCAATGGGATTGCCTGCCAGGCTCAGTCCATTTCTTCTGGAGTAGTTCCGTTGAAACCAGTGCTACTAAAGAACTCCACAGCAGTTGTCCTGGGGACTGGAGTTCAATACTGCTATTGTTGTTTTCAGCTGTCTAAAAGTATTGTATTCCATATATGGACCACCACAACCCATTTTAAATCTAGGGTACAGCCCCCCCCAATTCAGACCAGATTAGTGGGGCTTTGAAAATCTGGACTGGGCACCCTACACATGCTAAAATGAACAAAATGTGTAGCTGCTAGACACAGATTTAAAGTAATTCTGCTTTGGCCCTAAATTCCCTGTCTAACGCAAGAGTTCAGAAGGTGTGTACTGAAAGATAATGATAACAGTGTCTGTTTTGCAATCTCAGAAATCTTCATAGCCCTACAGGCATAATCTTCTGCATGGCTCTAACATTTTCTCTTCTAGATCAGATGTTCAAGTGACTCATTCCTTCTGAACATCTGCCAAAGATGAAGCTGTAATAAGAAAGGCTAACATTTATTTCCAAAGAAAACCAGTACCCCTTCTACTGAGGGTGGGTGCCGTTTATTATAAATTACACCACGTACAAGGGCCAAGCTAGACATGATAGTGGGAAAACTGCTTGTTTAAACCCAGGTCTCCCCCAATCCTGTATAAAGCTGGGGAACTTTTTTTGGTGCATGACCATAAGAGTGAGTAAGAGGAGTTGAACTTTCCTTGTGCCCCCATGAATATTTCCACCACCACCACCATCCCCCAATCATTTTTCTCCCAATCCAGCTCATTTCCAGTATTAGAACTCACCTGAGGAGAAAAGTCACAGGATAGACAAAGTTTGCACAATCATTGTTGCCCACCATGGCTTATTTAAGCAAAGTGGCCTAAATCAATGTCAACCCACTGTACAGCTGCTGTGTCTGTTCTTAATGGAAACTAGAAAACACCATTGAATCTCAATTACAGAACACCACTCACTTCATCCATTACTGTGGCAGACCTGGGTTACAGTTCCGACAGTTATATCTAGTTTGGCCCAAATTTACTAGGTAAATCAAGATTCTGAACTGAAGAGAAATTAAAGAAGTGAAAAAAAATAGTATTTTAAGAAATGAGAAAGAGGACCAAAAATCCCATTTAATTTGACTTGAGTTATTAATAGAAGTTTTATTCTATTAATAGGTCTACAAAAATATACCAATGATTTAATAAAAACATAAATACGAGACTGTAAAACTTGTTTTGTAAAATTATTTTATTGCAGTAGTGGTTCCCCGAATAGATGAAAATAAATAGCTCCCCACAGCTATGAACATACACAATTAACCACACAGAATAAAGCCTCAAATGCTTTTCAAAGCAGTGATTCATTTCCAATTTGACTCACACAGTGGGTTTTAACTGTTTCTGTAGACATATTGTGTTTGCATTTAGCACTCAGAAGGTGAACTGGTTGCCCTGGTATCCAAATAATATGTCAGTCAATGATGTGAGTACACCACAGACAACACTGAGCATAACAAACAAAGGTTACAATCATATCATACTTACTTGACAGTGAGCTCCATCATGCCTGCTTTTTTCCTGGTATGCACCCACGATTTTGACCTCTTCTTCATTAGCATGCCAAGCGCTGGTCCCTTTTACAATTGTAGCTATACCGGGGGACTCTCTTTTCACTTGTTTGCTCTCCTGTTATTGCGCCTGCCCCACCCCTTCTCCTTTCCCCTCCAGTTCATTGGTTCTTGTTGGGAGATGGATGAGGGAGCCTCCCCCCCCCCCCATTCTGGCTTTGTTGTCTAGCATTTTACCCATTCAATGTTTAATCGGCTGGGCGTCGTTTCTGCAAGTAAGGAGGGTGGGACTGAAGCAGCAAAAGCTCATTTGACCAGCTCAGCACACTCCTTCTCCAGTGTGCTGGAGAAGGAGAATCACCCCGCCCTCCTTTTTCATCAGCACGTACACGTTCAAAGCACACACACCCAACAAAGGGCGTAGTGTGAGGGCGCCAATACACAGGGGCGGAAGGGTACTTTAATCCCACATAGAGGAAATAAACCAGACTTTCCCCACTCTAGGAAAACATGAAACATGGAGGGGAAGATGCGGGGTAACTGCAGGACAGGCACGGCATCATGTGAGTACCACGCTGCAAAAAAGCAAACCAGGCATGATGAGAGTGCAATAAAACACTTGGGTGATGTAGCTCAGTAAACTCCAGTGAACACGGTGGGCCTTAACAGCTGCATAAACATGGATAGGATTGCATTGCACAGTTGTGTTTTCATGTTGGATGCACCACACTCTCATAATAAGATCTCTTTTTTTTGTTGAGTGTACAAGATTTTCATCATATTCTACATAACAAAACAAAATGTGGCGTAGTAGCATGTCTGACAATTCAAAAAAATAAAATAAAATAAAATAATATTCATTTTATCACAACAGATGCAGCATTTCCCCTAAATATTAATATTTCAGAATTCTAATTTAGTATACATTGACAAAGCTGTGAGGTCTATTGCCCACCCAGTTAAGGGCTGATTCTAACTTGCATAATAAGCAGGAGAAGCAAAAATTGGAACATCGGAAGAGGAATTGCAGCTCTTTCCTGTACTGAATTCCTGAAATGGGAGCTTATGGATTTCTCCATGGATGAGATCAGCCCTACAGCCAGCCTTCCTTGTTAGATGGGGCAGCCATGGTGGGGGAGGCACATGGTGCCAGCAAATCGCCTCCCACATCACTAGTGAAAAGGATGTGAGGGCCAGGCTAGGGGATGGGAATGGCAGTGACTCCTCTCCATGCACAGAGTTTGTTAACTTACATAGGGCATGTTCAGACAACCCGCCAAGCCATGGTTAGTCCACTAACTCTTTTGTAGCAAATGCTAAGTTAACGTGTTTAAACCATGGTTATGCAGCCACCGTGGTTAGACATGGTTCACACAACACACTAAATCATGGCTCACATGACACGCTAAGCCATACTGTTTATCTCAAAATGCTTAACCGCCGTGGCTTAGCATGTCATCTGAACAGATTCAGAATGTACTATGTAAAGGTTAAGTGAACAGAAAATTTAATATGAACACCAGGAGTTAAAAGACTGGCATACTATAAGAAGTTAAAAACTAGCATGGAGCCTGTTTTCTCAAAAAATCACTTTTAATCTTGTATCACAACAACACCAATACAAAAAACAAAACAAAACAAAAACAAACCAAGTCTGGAAACAGTAAGAGCACATTACAATGCAACCATAGTCAAGCATTTAGGGAGAGTGGTACTGAGAACAATATGCATAACTTTCTTGTTGAAATCAATGAGGTTGAGTCCTTAACTTTGTAGAATATTTACTGTACAATATGCTTCCCTTCATGAACTTAGAAAAATGCTTAATAAACATGCAAGAAAACTTTCTGAATGGTAGGTTCACAATACACATTTTCAGAGAGAGAGAGAGAGAGAGAGAGAGAGAGAATAGCACCTAAAAACCAGCTTTCGTTTTTTTCCTAGAATTAAAGTAATGTAAAAGGCCTCATACTGAGCTGCACACATTGAAAAAATCAGAACTTAGACCTCAGCTACAGGCTAGGTGGCCAGCCAGCCACTTAATTGTATGTGCACAACAGTGTTTTGATTCCTGTTTTCATCCTTTGCCATCAAGTACTCAAGAAAAGGGGGGGGGGGAATAGCCACTATGACTGTGAATATAGTGAGTTCTTTAAAAAAGTAACAGGTAACTTAGGGTAAATATTTTTTTTCAGATCATTTTCAGTTATCTCTTTATTTCACCCTTTAGCAATAAGTGCCCAGTCCTGCTGTATTCCTCATAATAACTGCAGAATAAACAAATTCGTACTTCTTACTGCAGGCAAACAAGCATGCTTCTTTATTGCTAGCTGGGTAGAGAACACAACTGAAACTGGAAAGCCCAACAAAGGGAAGTCCATGGATGGAGTCTAGCTCATAATACAAAGTTCTAATATTTAACTCTTCTAGGGGCTGCCTATACGGTGGCAAGTTGCCGCTATGATAAGCAAAACCTTGTGCTTTTGCTGCGTTGGGGTGGCAGCAGCTAATCCCAATGCACAACGAAAGCGTGGGGTTTCTGGTAACCGGGCCTACCCCCTGCCCTCTACCCAGGTGGGCCGCGACCAATCAGGGGTTGCCATCCATCCAGCCATGCCTCCGCATCCAGGATGGAGGAAAGTTAGACGGCAGAAGGGCTGTGTTCGCCTCGCTCCATTCTGAAAAGTCAGGGTACGACCCCGACTTTTAAAATGCAGTCCTTCGCTGGAAAATCCTGCAATGGCTTTGAGGTGGCTGCTGCATCATATAATTGATGCAGCAGCACCACAAAGCCACCTCAGGGCTTTCAGAACATATAGACAGCATCCAAGAGTCATGATACTCTACAGGATGTTTTTTTCAGGATCACTTAAGTAATTATAGGACAATTAGTATCATGAAAAATCCATGCTTAGTCAAGGAAAGTCTTCAGTGAGCAGACTTTTGGGTGCTCTTCCAGATTAGGCTTTTGTTATGCACTCACCCTGCCTTATTCACTGAATTTTCCAGCGTCCTGTTGTTAAATTAGTCTTCTCTGTAAAACAGGCTTTCGGTTTTTAAATGGAGGCTGCATTGGCGGCAGTGTCACAAAGTAAAATGACAATTTTCCATAAAAATCCTGCAGGGGGGAGCACAACTCAGGGTGGGGGGGATGGTGCATCCATTTGCTCCACCCTGGTACAGAGCTGGGTGAGATCCATGAGTGTCCCCTGAGATATTGCAGCCATGTATGGTTCTGTTTTTCCACAAGTTCTATAGCACATTTACCCTACTGAAGGGCAGCAATTCTCCAAATGCCCTCCATAGGGATGAGTAAAACAAAAAACAACCATAGATAGATAACAATCGTATAGATGAGAAACAAGGAAGGGATTTTTTTTTCTGCATACAAGGGTCTCTGGGGAACATTCCATTATTTCCAGCTTCTTTGAGCTGCAAAGTGGGCTGACTGTCCAGCTTGAAAAGGGATATGTTAGGATTGTAAGAGGATTGGTGAAGCTACAACGCATCATGGCCAGTTTCTTTTTATCATAATCATCGGCAATGCCCTGGACTGTGGTAAGGGTTTTTCTGCCGTTCCTCTGCTGGATCCTTATATGGATGTAGTCCTCAGTCCCAGCAGGAAGTAAGTCATCACCCTTACTTGCATCAGCAAAGGGGTCGAAGGAGTGGAGGTTCTGGATAGCGGACATATGACGTGCTTCGCTTCCCTCTTTCCTGGGTCGGAGGCAACAGTAGCGACCGCAAAAGGCAGAGGCCTCCTCCACACGAGACGTTTAATGAGCCTTGAAGGCTCATTATAAATTTTACCTCCATACCAGCGGAGCGCAAAACGGGCGTACAGGCGCGTTAGCTCCCCGATAATGCGCATTTTCGAATGCGCGTTAAATAGCGACTTTTATTTTGCACCGGCCGTTAAAGCGCATTTTCGCAGTGTGAACAAGCGATTATGCGCGTTAACTACATGTAAAGCACTTTTTGGACATCAATTAATGCGCTTCGCCGCCTCTCGCCGCCTCCCGTGCAGAGGGATTAGGAGTAAATGCGCCTCTGCGATAATGCGCATAATCCCCGAACCGGGCGCAAAAGCGCATCCTTGTGGAGGGGGCCAGAGAGGCAGAAAGGAGGAGGTGGAGGTGGAGGTGGCGGCAGCGACGGCAACAGCAGTGGCTCTTCAGCCTCTGTGAAAGGACTCTTAAAAAAAGGGAAAGGCAGCAGGAAGCCGCATCATGGCTTATCCCCAATTAGTAATAGTAAGCAATGTCTAAAGGAGCATTTCTATTTCACCTGGGTTACACACGTCCTCTTAAAATGTCAGAAAGTATAAGGGAAAAGTAAGATATTAAAATAAAAGTCTGTCTGACAAAAATTAGCAAGCATAGGACAATAACAGATTGTGCAATCCCTCCAGATTTCTTTAGATGCCAAACATGTATAATTGTGGTAAAGTGGACAGTTGCACAATTATTCACATATGACAATCTCTGTATGCGGGCGGGTGGGGGTGGGAATGGGAAGGCATGTAAAAGGCACCAAGCTTTCAAATAATGCAGGAGCCAAGTCTTGTGAACCTAAAAAATGCATAACAAATTGCTGTTGCTGTTATTGGGGGTGGGACGATAGTGGCATGTTGCTATTAGGAAATGATCAAATTAGTTGCAGTTTTGCCTTCTTTTTCCAGCTGAATACGTTTACAATCAATCTTTTATTCAAGGGCAACAGTATGCTCTATGCTAAATCCTGCCTAAAGAAATCAGGGATTGGCATAAAGTCAGGGGGTTGACAATAATTAATGACAGGGAAGGTGAGTTTACAATCCAGACAATATTATGTTAAAATTACTGGGGTCTATTATTGATTGCTGGGAAGGACAATGGACGTATATATGCATATTATACTGGGAGTTTTCATACCATGTTCACACAATCAGCTGTGTCAATTGTGTGATAATAAATCAGCCCTGAGACCAGCCATGTTGACTGTTAGCACAATAGTGGTTTTTAATCCCCTTTGGTTTCTGGCTTTTGTCCCCTGTGAATTTCTACAAAATACTTGGGAACTTGCATTTACATACTATTAATATTGTGATGTGAAAATTCTGGGAACACAGCAGGCGGGGGTTGACTCAGGTCTCTTTGGGTATCACAGTATGCTCTCCCACTCACTGAAGAACTGTGTTTTGAATTATTTTTCACCAGATGTATCAGCCTACATTTTTTCCACACTGAATCCTGTTTTGTTATTTCCTGACCATATTTTTACTATTTAATGGGGGGGGGGGGGGGAGTTCATTTGGTGAAATAGCAGGGGAGGGGGGGTCCAGAAGGGTTGAGATTTTAATATGCTCTTACATAAATTTATGAAGCTTATTTGCTCATTTATGCTATCTGAAATTTTCAAATAAGCAAAGGAGATCCTTACCCACCAAAAATGGTGCACATTGGAAGCAAATGAGCAAACATGTGGTCAGCCCCACATGGAGAATGATGACTGATCATGCCATCCAAATGCTGTTTTGCAAATATTCACAGTTCAACTTCCAAGTCACTTCGTGACACCAAATTTCAGAATTGCTTACAGGGCTGTCTTCAGCATATTGGACTGGATAACAAAAAGAGAATGCTCAGTGCACACGGAATGCTGGCTGAATATTGGGAAGAAAACCAAAAGAGGGGAAGGGAAATGGAATGGATCCGCTGGAACATTGTATGGAAGCACTCCACACTCGGCAAAACAATGTTCTATTTAAGGGCAATGTTTTGAAGGATTGTAGCAGGAAAGGAAGGATTCCTACCTGTGTGCTGTGGTCTCAATTCAGGATGGGGCAGACTCTACTATATGGGTGCTTCCCTGCACTAACAATTAGAAGGCATTGTACAGCTATTCATTTTTTTCTCCTTAATGGATTTTTTGGGGTAAGAGAAAAGACAGAAGGAATTGTGGGAAAACATAGAAGGGTAATGAAGGAAGACAATGTCCCCTGGACCTCCATAAAATTACGTGAATGGAACAGGGTGATTGCACATTAAAAGCCTCATCTGGAAGCATTCTATGAACGACCTCATTAAGCCTGATCCAAGCATACTTAGGATGCTTTCAGATGTAGGGCAGTCATGAAGCATTGTAGAGCTACTCCATCTTTTTCCTTTAGTGGATTTTCTATGGTAAGAAAAAAGACAGAATAAATGGTGGAAAAACATGAGAAGCTTATGAGTTGATGATGCCTGGACCCCCATAACATTCCATAAATGACACAGAGTGATGGTGGGATAACAGCCTCATCCGGAAGTGCCGTAACAAGCATTAATTGCAAAATCACATAGGGAATCATAAAATTATCTTTCCAGCTCTTATCTATGCAAGGGCACATTCTCAAGACAACATAGAACAGAATATCTGTCTTACAAACATTTAAAATGTCCCTTTGAATATACAGTTGGAATGGAAAGATAGTAAGAGGATGGATTTTGCTATAATCTAAAATGAATGCATTTTGATGTGAAAAATAATGATTCTAGACAATGTTTAAATAGATGTCCAAGGGACAGTCATTACTTTAGGTCAATTAATCCAAAATCACAGGGTGTGAATCTACAATCAGAAGTCACTGAGATGTTTGTTATGCTTATCTTCCTGCATTGACAGAGTGCCTCACCTGGCATGAACCTGCCCGTATACTACGCTCATTATCTAAGGTCCTCCTCTGAGGGAGGCTCAGAAGGTGGCATCAAAAGAGAGGACCTTCTTAGTGATGGCCCCGCAATTATTAAATATAAATAAATTATGGAACACTCCCCCAAACAAAGCCCACCTGGCATCAACATTATCTTTTCAGCATCAGGATAAGACCTTGCTCTATTCTCAGGCATATGCCTTACTCCCATACCCGGCTTGCTAGGGCATGGGGAAGCCATTGCAGGTGGGGGTGGAGTGATGGGACATGGGGGCTTGCCATTGGTGAGTGAGATATGGTGCCACAAAGCTGGGAGGGGACTGGCCTCTATAAAGCTGCTGTTTTCCCCTCCGGGCCTCCCCTTTGTCGTGCTGCTCTCTCCCTCCCTGTAGGGAGTGTGAGCTCACTGGTTGCCATTAAGGGGCCAGGTAGGTATTTTTTACTCATAATGATAGTGAGTTTTTTCACCTACTCCACACTGTAAGACAGGTAGGGAGTATTAATTAGGTTAATCTGGTTTTGTCACTGATTTGGTCACATTTGATGTTAGGCCGGTAGGTACAGGCATCCAGACCGGGGTTTAGTGTTGGTCAGCATTCACAGGCACTGTTGCGGTGATTGGTAATACCTGAGGCTCCCAGCTCTGAGCCATGCAGCCTAGCTGGCGCCCTCCTCACCTCCTCGAAGCCCTGGGGCCCAAGGGGAGGTGACACCAGAAGGCCTCCCTGTGCCAAAAGGGGCAGGCCCGTGAGATAGCGAAATGTCAGGTGTCACTTCCCGGGCTATGAAAGGCTCACCCAATTCAGACAACAGCCCTTAAGCAGACCTTAAAGGATGCCCCTTTAGGCCTTCACCCCCTTTGCAGATTTTTAATAAATGTGCCCCTATTTAAACCCACTCTCTTGTCTTGTCTCGTTATTTCCACCCTCCACTTTCTTCAATTGGTAGCATATGCTAAGGTTTTAATCATGTCCTGGGTTTTCTTATTGTTGATTGTTTAAAATACTTAGTGTGTGCGTGCTGTCTGTTTATATTTGTATGTAAACAGTTTTATAGTATGTATTACTGTACTTTTAAGGGTTTAAATCTTTGTAAACCACACAAAGAGCTTCAGCTATTGGGCAGTATAGAAATATAATAAATGAAATGAAACTGTAAGGGTTGGGTCCAGATTTATTTACGGATTTATTTATTTACAATATCTATTTACAATATTTTTATACCACTCCCCATTCAAGAATTTTGGAGTGGTAAACAAATCTAATAAAAGAATAAAACAGAATAAAAACATGTTAAAACTACATTTTTAAAAGGTTTAGTCTTACTTAGAGCAGATCCATTGGAATCAATGGGACCTATGTTGGCCATGACTAATTTAAACATCATTGATTTCAATGAGTGCAACCCTAGTTGTGTCAAGTTTGCAGTAGCTCCGGCACCAAAAGTACTTTCCCTGAAGCAGTGTTATTATGACCAATGAAACCATTCTAGTGTACATAGGTTCAGGATCGCACCCTATAGCCAGGGTTACTTGCTTTCCCAGGCTTGTCTGTGAATGCTTTCCCCCCCCCCCCTTTTAATCACCAACTTCCTTGGTCTGCCCCACACTGAATGTTACGAATACAACAGGCTTAGAAAAATGGAAAATCCTCGTTGTGTCTTGGGAATAGAAGCAACAGTTTATCAAGCTATTATTTCCCCCTGAATAATCTAAAATAAGACTTGGCATAAACTCTTGCCAGCTGTTGCACATTTACCAATCGAGCCACATTTTTTCACGTCGAAGAAGTTTCATAAAGGGCTACTCTTAGCCTTATTTGGATTTAACTTTGCATCATATTGTACAAGACCATTTTTTTTATTTGCAAATTTATTTGCTTAGTTCTCTTTTATCGTAACCAGATATCAGCACTATCCTTATATTCACTTAGGGCACAATCCTATGCATGTTTAGACATTAAAAAGCCAAACAACTCTCAGGATTCCCCAGCCAGCATGACAGGATAGAAAATGCTGGGAGTTGTAGGGCTTTTTATCTGTCTAAACATGCATAGAATTGCACCCTTAATTGGTATAAAAACTATATGAGGGGAAAGTTGTACCGTATTTCTAAGACGCCATTGATTGTAAGACGCACCTTAATTTCAGTACCACCAACAGGAAAAAAGCTTTGATTCTAAGAAAAAAATAAATACGATAACAGTCAAACTTGGAGGTGGGGAAAGTGGGAATGAAAGGGAGGGACTACTTTCCTATACAGTCGCCAAACTACACCGACCCTGCGAGGTGAGCATGAAGGGCCGCTACCCCTTTCCCCATTAACAACAGAGCCCGTTGATCACTCACTATCAATCCGTGACCGTTACTGTCCTCTCGTCTTCGTCTTCAAAGCGCCAGCTTCGTCTTCCTCCGCCTTTGCCACCACCACCCCTCAGGAGTTCCTGTTGCCTCCGCGTTAAACCTGCACTCCTTAAAGAGTCAGCCCCGGCAAGTCTTACCATCTGCTTGGGCTGTAGCCGTCACCGCCCGCCAAGCTCGGGCGGCTGGTGTGACACTGCGACCATCCTGGCTACTCCCAAATCCAACAGTTCCCCTCTCTAGTCATCTCCCCGTCGGCCATGCACCACGTGCACTGTGCTGTGTAAGGAAAGGGAAGGGAGGGGAGGGGCCAAAGCATGAAACTCCCAGCTCTCAAACTGAGGAGGAAAGGACCGCCTTTTCCCGCCGGCTCTCTCCACCTCCCCCATCTCTTGAGGTGGGGGAAGGGGCGAGCCATATGGCAGTTGATTTGAATACCGTATTACTTCGATTCTAAGATGCCATTGATTCTAAGATGCACCCCCCCCCGTTTATATGGGGGGGAAGTGCGTCTTAGAATTGAAGAAATACAGTAAGTGGTCCCTTTTCTTGTGGGGGAGATGTCTTAAAATGTGACAGTTAAAAAGATGAGGGGGTTGAAGTCTAATTCATTGCCATAATCAATTCATTGCCGTAATTGTCAAACTCCACTTTTTTCTTCCCCGTAAGCTGACTCTTTGGGTGCTTACAGATGTGTGTGAGTGTGTGTGTGTGCCATCACTGTGCCTCATTCACAGGATTTCCTCTCCCAAAGCATTGTAATCCCAATCTGAATTAGGGCTGCGTGTGCTTGCAAGAGAGTAAATAAAAGTAGCATGCATAGAGGAATGTTTAGTATGGCCCTGAATTGGGCTTAGTTCTCAGTAAGAGAGTTCACTGGTGCGTGAGCTGTATGACTTCAGCCTGCAGATGTGAGTTCATGGGATTGAATTCTCCTTCATACAAAAATCCCTGCCCACAGAAAGCAAATGTGTCAGGGAGAAAAGTAGGCTAGAGTCTCTTTCTTGGACATCTAGTTTTCTATAAGCAGGGAACATTTTGTCAGTCATGTGACATCCCGTCTACAATATAGAACAGTCCATAACCAGATTAAACATCACACAAAGATGAGAATGAATGAATTCGTTGTGGATTTGTATTATCATCTCTGTTATCCCTGATGGTTGTATTGAATGGTCATACTAGTTCCTTATAGAAGAACCTCCCAGAAGCTTTCTGAGACCGCATTCCATTGGTGGGTGGGGCTGAAGGCAAAAGGGGAAGAGCCAAAAACTCTTACTGCCAGTAACTAAGCTTCAGAAGAGGCATTTCAACTTTTTAGAATGTGGGGGAAACTGCAGAATGTGGGGGAAACTGCACAATAGCTGGGAAACCATCAAAGGGGGTGGGGCCAGGGGAAGGGGGAAATCCTTGTGGACCAGAATTGGCCTCCAGGTTTTAGTTTCTGCACTCTTATTATAGAGCCTCAAGGACTACTACGGCATCAGTTATTAAAAGTTCAGGTTTGCCTTCATTGTAAGAAAAAATGTGTACATGCTGAGTAGTAGGTTTTCCTGTTAGAGCACAGAACGTACCATGCAGGAAAGTAAACAATTTCCCATATGTGCATATAAGAGAGAAGTAGCCGGATGGCCATTCCCATGGGCATCACTACAGTCCAATCTCCCCCCCCAAAAATTTTTAGCTGCTTTGGAAGACATAAGAAGTGTTTCTTTGTTTCTTCAGATTTCAATTCTGAAAGGACTCCTCTAATGCCCCATTCCTGTGGCCCTTACAATCCATGGTTTTTAATGGACTTTTGGCCTGCTTGCCATGTAATGTTGAAGCCAGGAATGGACAGATAAATTTGCTTCTCATCTATGTCACTTTTGCATGTGTAAGGCTAAAGTGCATTCTGCCTAGTTTCCATATTAATCATATATATCCATGTAAATTCTTGCATTTTAACATATTTTCCTCCCAAAATGTGCATTTCTAAATGTATTTTATCTCAAACATGCATTTTAAAATGAATGTTGATACATTTTAGAGCTGTGTTGCAAGATCCAAAGAACAGCAAAATCCAAGGGAGGGTGTAGTACATTAGTGCGGGAGTTGCAGATGTGGTCAGTACCTATCAGAATTTTGCAAAAATCGAATTCCTAGAAGAAACTGCCTAGTATGTGTTGAGTTCAGCCGGACACTCCAAAAGGCTATGGTTGCAATAATCTGAAATTGCAGCTCCTAGTTTTGATGTTGCTTAATAGTACTTTTCTTAAATTTGTTCCAGCGCTTGTGGTGCAATTTTTTTTACAAAAAAATCAAATTGGTGCTATGACACTCTTTTATTCAGGTGGTATCTTTTTATTTTTAAAAACATATAGTCAAAATCACATTTTAATGTTAACTGTGATAAAAATGGCTTCCACTGGAAAAGTAATAATAAAGCTTGCCCAATATATTGCTATGGGCATCAAATGATAGAAGAGGAGCACCAAGGCCCTGTACAGTTTAGAGGTTGTACCACAGTTCTGTACTTTTCGCATACACACACACACAAAACCCAATTTTCTGCAACCTTGAAAAACAAAGATCAGAGAACAATGGTGAAAACAGAGGAGAAAAACAACTGAAGGATTACATCATATAGATGCCCCATAAATAATAAGTGAACAAATTATGGCAGTAAGGTTAGATCCAGATTTTGTAATGCTTAGCAATGACTAGGGGGTATCTACACACGAGTTTTTTGACATTTTATAAGGGTTATGAAAACTCTTTGGGCCACATGACGCACTCCCTGTAACGTTGTATATCTGAGGTTTTTTAAAACTCACTTCAGTTATATACAACGGTTTCACTTTTAATAAATTGTTTTAAGTAAAATAATGTGTCCTACCTTACCGTTTGTAATTCCTGGGGGCAGTGCTTCCTTTACTGGTGCCCAAATGCTTAGCAGTTGATTGGTGGGGAAGAAAAAGGAAGTGGACCAGTGAACTACAACACCCACAATTCTTAGCCCTATACTCGCTAGGGAATGACAGAGGAACTAAGAAGGAAGTGTGTAACTGAACTACAACCCCCACAATGCCTTGCCCTAAATTCATTGAAAAATGAACAGCATGTGACCGTACACATCGCTTTAAAGACTGTTCTCCTGTAACGTGAGTACTCAGTAATGTGGCCTAAGACGTTTTAGAACGCACCTATTTGGAATGTTTTAAAATACTTTTTAAAACTAGGGTGACCAGACGTCCGGATCCCCCCGGACATGCCCGGAAAAGGGGGCCAAATTTGAGTCCGGGGGGGAAATTTCAAAATATCCCCCAAAGTCCGGAAAATTGGGCCTCTCCCGTGCCATCCGGGCCTTGATCTTGGCTAGCGCGATTGCGCTGGCCAAGAACAAGGCCCAGATCGGCCGGGGAAGAGGCTGGAACGACGCACACCCACACTTCCGGGTGCGCGTCATTCCAGCCTCCTCCCCTCCGACATCCGGGCCTTGTTCTTGGCTAGCGCGATTGCGCTGGCCAAGAACAAGGCCCAGATCGGCCGGGGAAGAAGCTGGAACGACGCACACCCACACTTCCGGGTGCGCGTCGTTCCAGCCTCCTCCCCTCCGACATCCGGGCCTTGTTCTTGGCTAGCGCAATTGCGCTGGCCAAGAACAAGGCCCAGATCGGCCGGGGAAGAGGCTGGAACGACGCACACCCGCACTTCCGGGTGCGCGTCGTTCCGGCCTCCTCCACTCCGAAAACGCCTCATGGCGGCATCGCGTTCGAGCATGTGAGGGGAAAAGGGGGCGCTTGAGTGTGGGTTGAGGCGGGCTTCTTTCTTTCCGGCCAGGCTGGGCTTAAAGCGGCATGAAGCGGCTCAGCGGAGGACTGACTCCCGAGGAATGGGATCGGAATCAAAATGCCTCAGGTGAGGAGGATTTGGGGCCGTGTCAAGGGGGGAAGAGAACTGGCAGGGGGAAAGTGGGCCGGCTAGATCTGAAAGCGGGTTTTGGTGCTAGGGGTGGGGTAGCATGGTGCCCTCGTTACCGTTATGTATTTTGTTTTATTATATATCCCGTTTTTATTACTTAACTAAGAGGCAGTGTGGTATAGTGGATGGAGCAGGGGCTAGGCAACTTAGTGCCATCCAGGTGTTTTGGGCTACAAGGTTCATAATCCCTGGCTATTGGGTTTGCTGGGGCTTATGAAAGTTATAGTCCAAAACATCAGGCAAGCAGCAGGTTGCCTCCCCTTGGGTTAGAGGGTTGGACTGTGACTGGGGAGAGACCCAGGTTCAAATCCCCACTCAGCCATGAGGCTGACTGGGTGACCATGGGCCAGTCCCGCTTTCTCTCAGTGGAACCTACATCACAGTGTTGTTGTGGAGAGAACAGGGGCAGTTTGTAAACCGCCCAGAGAGCTTCGGCTATGGGGCGGTATATAAATGTAATAAATAAATAAAAATGTGTTTGAGCTCTTTGGAGAAAAGGCTGGGCTTTAAATGTAATGAGTAAAACAAGGCAGTAAAATAAGATGTATGCAGGATGTGAGTGTGGGTGTGTTTTACAAAATTTATTGGTATTTTAATGAAGTATGGTTTTATGTGCTTTTAATCAGTTTTGTATTTTATGTTTAGTGCTGTTCCCCGCCTCGACCGTTGGGAGAGGCGGGTAATAAATAAATAAATATATTATTATTATTAATATTATTATTATTATTTCAATCGACTCAGTTTCAAAATAAATGCAGCAAAGGAAAACACTGAGTGTAATTTTGAAAAGAAGCAGTAGCAGGCAGCATATATGTTCATCCTGCTGTTCTGCTATTTGTTGAAACTTTATTTACCTATTGGTTTCTAGATTTGAAATGCTGTTAGTATGAATCATTTTAATTTGTTTTGAGTAAAAGGCAATTTATAAAAATAGGATGTTAACATACAAAATCACAATAAAACCTTAAAAGGAACAGCTGATTCTTTAGGCTTTATTGTTTTAAACTGTTGTGCACCACCTTGATGGATTTTTAGCAAATTAGGTGGTATATTAATAATAATAATAATAATAATAATATTACAGTAGCATCAGATAATATCAAAAGCAGAAGTGAAGACAGATAAATATTTTGTTTGACATCAACACACAGATGTGTTTTCCAGATCTGTATCTAAGTGTTAAAATAATTAATAATGTGACTAGATAGCCATGAAGGAACAGGTTGCAAGAAGGGCCTTGAAATATGGTGTGTTTTACTCCACTGATAGTTGGACTGTCTGAAATTTGTCAGGTTAAACAGTTTGGGGTGAGATATTTAAATGGCTGCTTGCTTTTTTGTGGTCCTGCCCCACTTATTCAGGCCTTGCTCTGTAAACTGGCACCTTATTTATTTATTTAGGGTGCAATCCTATACATGTTTAGTTCAAAATAAGTCCTACATTTCCAGCATGCTGGCTGGGTAATGCTGGGAGTTGTAGGTCTTCTTTCTGTCTAAACATGCACAGAATTGCACTCTTAATAGCATTTCTATGCCACCCCGTAACCAAAGTTGTCTGGGTGGCATACATAACAGTTATAGTACCATATGAACAATATAATTACTGTATAAAGCACATCATAACCATTATAAAGCACTAAAATGAAACCCAAACAGGTATTTAAATTTAAAAAAGCCAAAACCTCAGGATCCATTAAAAACCAACTGAAAAACCTGTGAGAAGGAAAAGCCTTGGTGCATGTGTGGATTTTTATTATTTTTTCCTTTGGTGAGGATGTGGATGAGTGTTGTATTTTTAATGTTATTTTATTGCCTTGGGTATGTGCATGTTTGTGTGTAGATTTATTATGTCTACTGTTATTTTGCCTTGTGTGGGTGGCTGATTATGATGATGATGATGATGCCTTTGGTGAGTGTGGGGGGTGGATTTTTATTCCCCCTCCCCTGTTACATGTATGGGGGAGGTTGTGTGTTTTTTTATTGCCTTGGGGAAGGTGTGGGGTCCCCCCCACACACACACACTTTGAGTGAGTGTGTAGGGGTGTGTAGATTTTAATTTTTATTGCCTGAGTATGAGGTGTGTGTGGATGATGGTGATGATGATGACACAACATTGGGTGGGATGACTAATACCCTGGAAGACAGAAACAAACTTCAAAGTGATCTTGACAGAGTGGAGCGCTGGGCTGAAAACAGCAGAATGAAATTTAATAGGGATAAATGCCAAGTTATACAAGTAGGAAAAAGAAACCAAATGCACAGTTACAAGATGGGGGATACTGGGCTCAGCAACACTACAGGTGAGAAGGATCTTGGAATTGTTGTAGATCCCAAGCTTAATATGAGCCAACAGTGTGACGGGACTGCAAAATAAGCAAGCACTATTTTGGACTGCATTAATAGAAGTATAGCTTCCAAATCGTGTGAGGTACTGGTTAGGGTTAGGATGCTACATGCATACAAATGACACTTGCTGAAATTCCCTTCTCAATACAGCTCTTAAAGATACAGGAGCCCTGTCCTCCTTTCCATATGATCACTCTAACTAATTGAATGATTGTAATTTTTCCTGTTACCATAGTTCTTTAACTTCCATAGCCAGTGGTGTATATTTTTCTGTCTTTAACTCTTCCTTTTCTGCAACAGTTTTGTCATAGGTATTGTTATGTCATTGAGGTAGGTGTGTTTTTTCTTTGTTGTTTTTGACTGTCATGTCTGGTTGATTGCAAAGTATTGATTTGTCCCAGAATTGTTCTGTCCAAGTAAGGTAATATTTGAGTGTGTAGCGTGGCTTGGCTTGAGTGTGTCTGAATCTCCTAGGCTCTGAAAGCATCTTTCTGGAGAGCACCTGCTGGTTGCTTGTTCTCTGCACACTGAGGCAATGTAAATTCAGGATATACTTGGATAAAAGGAGGGAAAGATCCTTATCTAGCATTGTAATAATGGGCATCTGTTCTGGCCTATCTTTGTATTGTACTGACCATGGTCTTGTTCACATGGCTAATGAATCAGAGATATAATCACACATTGTTAGATTAGTTTCTCACTGATCAACCAGAAGTTGAAACAAGCTAAGAGGCGAGAAGTGACTACAACAAGCCTTTAGTCCATTTTGTTCCATGGCTAATGTTTGCAGGGTAATCATATTTTATACTCTTCCTGCATGCTAGGTTGCTAGTTTGTTGTACTAGATTTCTCTGCACTTGTCCACTGCTTCATTTGTTCAATGGTAACAGTATGCTGAATCTGTGAGTATGGATATGAGAAAAATGATGATGAAAGAGTGTTAAACGTTAGGAAAGTTGAGACTATTGTAATCCAGTGAAAGATTTGCAGTCAGAAAAGATATTTGAGGGAAGGGGAGACTCTATCACACAGAGTATAGTAAAAGCTTCAAAGAACAGGAAAAGCTACAAACGTAGAAGTGAGTGAAGTTAATTTCAGATACATTCAATGTCTCACTTGTTCTTTATTTCAGTGATTTTAACATTAAGATGTTGTGTAGAACAAGTTTGTCTTAATTGTATGCTGTGAAATCAGACATGTGACCAAGGCCATGTTTGGGTGGGCACACCCCCTTAGGGGCTGGACATGTTGATGGGCACGCCCCCTTGGGGGATGGACATGTTGGTGGGCACACCCCCTTGGGGGTTGGACATGTTGGTGGGCACACCCCCTTGGGTCAGCCATATTGTCCTCCTTTTTGGTTTCCAAAATATGGTCACCCTATTAAAACGTTCCAAAGGACTGTGTGGATTCCCCCTCAAACCCAACTGATTTCAATGGGTCTGCTCTAAGTATGACCAACACCGCAATTTTATACATGTCTCCTCAGGATATGCTCTATTGAGGTGTGTATAGGATGGCAGCCTGGGTTTGGATCCAACCCCTAGAGTAGAAGCAACCATAGCAATGTATCCAATATGTCCCTTTGCTGACAGAAGGCTTTTTGAACTGGCAAAAGCTTCATTCAATGGAACAGGGAAAGAGTCGATTTAGGGCAATTCCCCTCTTCCCTACAGCCCCCCCCCCCCACACACACACACACACCACAACCCAGAGCAGATTTGGTGGCACAAGTGGTGGGGGGAGAGAGGAGGAATTGCTGAAAATCACCTCTTCCCTGTTCTACTGACAGAGGCTTCCACTGGCTCAAAGAGGCTTCTGCCAGTGGAATGGCACCAATTGGATACAACCCAATATCCTATTTTAAAGGATCAATGCAAGAATAAATGAAAAAGTCGTTCTGAGGGTGGATCAGGGGTGGCTTTGGATCTGCAGGATCCATGCTCTGTACATGACTCTAAAATGGAGCAGATAACTATCCCAGCCCTGGAGCTAGCATAGTCCCATTAAAATAATGCCCCTAATCAGCCAAGAAAAAAGAAAAGTAGCACTCCCACCACCTTCCATCCTGAGCAGAGTGGAAGGCAGGAAGGTTCAGCTGCCTCAGATTCTCCCTCCCTGCTCCCCTTGGATTGCTCTACTCAGCTAGGTAGGTTACAGCTTACAAAGTGTAATTAATTAACACTGAACTCACAATTCATAAAAGGACTAGCAGCTTGTATCAGATTCACACAATAAAGTTTATCATCATGAATTACATTTTTCAAGCCATTATTATCTACCCTAAACCTTCAGGATGGGTTAGACTCTTTTGTGTATGTATGTATGTATGTACTTATAATCAAAATCTAGGAAATATAGCTTGCTAATTTAGTTCAAGAATTGGTTCATCTGAGCAACAGAGCAAGTCTGATAAAGCAAGTCTAATGAATGTCGCCATGTGTCAGCGGCCTTTGGTCCACAGCCAAATGGTGGAAATTCTGTTTTCCTATCTAACAAATGTTGCTCTGTGATTGTACATTCTTCTAATTAGCCTCAACTACACCTGGCAAAAAGGTACCAGGCTGACATCACTGGAAAACAAGTTCCATTGTTTGTCCCTCAAGGAACAGGGTGTAGCTATGCCTCCTGCCTTATGCCATCTTGAAAGAATTTATGCACCCGTCTGCTCTTCGGCATGGCCACTGCAGACTGTTCTAACAAGGGTGCCAATTAGTATCAAATGTAATGTAGTTATAGTGCTTTGTGTTTTTTTTTTAATGTGGGCATGGACTTGCTAGCAGCTGGACCAAGGAACTGTGATTTCACAGATTTTTCAGGCATGATGGAGTGTGTGTTTGCCTTATTTAATCAAATGTGCTTTTTCTGGCACGGTGTCATTCTGTTCTACTTAAACAGAAAACATCCCACTACTCCATTACTGAAGACATGTAGCTGATCCTTATGTCTTATAGCAAGGGGGTGGGGGATCCATACAATTGTGAAAACTCATGAGGCCATCAGATCTCAAGGTGGTGACCGAACCTACATCCTCATGTCCATGTTTGACTTCCTGGTTATCACATACAATACTTGTACCAGATTAAGGCAGTACTGCTGGTTTGATCTAACTCTTACATTTCCCCTCCTCTTGACTATTGTTTGGTCCCTCCCCCATTTTATTTCCTATTAGTAGCCTTCTGGACACTTTGATCATTATATATTCCCTTGAGAATATAAATCAAAATCAAAGAGGTTATCCTTAGAATATACGTATGTTTAATTCTTAAAAGCCTGCAAATAGTTGTTATGCCTTGCACATTATGCGGGAAACTAGTTTTCATCAGAAGCAATAACCCTTTCTTTGGGCAGTATCCAGTGCTGGCAATCCACAAGCTCTAAACATGTTGCACTAGCACAACCCAAGTAATTAGTCAAAACCACCACTTCCAGAATGGGAAAAGTCAGCAGAGCAACATTTCTTCTGCCCAAGATGCAGAGGTTGCTTCATTCACACATACTCCAGAGCAACATGAAATGGATCCATGGGGAAGCAGTTTCCACATCACTGTGAGTATTGAGGGTGGTTCAAATGAACCCTCTCACACACTGAATGAATATGTGAGGAGGGTTCACGTGAACTACCCTCCTATTCTCTATGGGGGAAATGCTTCCCTACTGTCCATGTATTCTAACAGTAAGGGGAAGGGCTTTTCACAGGTACTCGTGTAGTGTTCAGTTTGTTTCTAGGCCCAATTCAAAGTGCTGATAGTAACCCTGATGTTAAAGCCCTAAATGGATTGGGGCCAGATTACCTGAAGGTTCATTTTGTCCCATATATACATTTTCTAAGATCATCTTCAGAGGCTCTTCTCCAAGTGCTCCTGCCAAATGACGTGAGGCAGGTAGCTATTAAAAAGAGGGCCTTTTCAACGGTGGAACCCTGGTTATGGAATTCCTTTCCAGGCTGCCTCTACATGAGAGGTTTAAAGCTCTTTCAAGTTTCATTAAATTTTTTACCTCTACATGAGCGGAGCGCAAATCGGGAGTTGAGGAGCATTATCTATCCGATTATGCGCATTATCGAATGTGCGTTAAATTGCGAGTTTTAATTTGCTGCGGCCCGTTAAAGCACATTTTGACTATGTGAACAAGCGATTCCCCACATTAACTACTTCTAAAGCACATTTCAAACAACCGGTAAGGCCACCAGTTGTGCGCTCAATTATCTCCTGTGTACAGTCATTTACCATAAAGCGCTTCCGAGAAGATGCGCATAATCGGAGAACCAGGCGTCAAACCGAATTCTTGTAGAGGGGGAGCCAGAGAGGCTCGCTGGGTGCCTACACTGTGGTCTTTTCAAATGAAAAGATATTCCCCCTCCAGGGCTTTTAAGTCTTGTTTTTAAATTTGTTGTGTTTTTATATCTTTTTTTTTTACTGCTGCTGGATTTGACTCTTTTTTTAACTTTGGCTTTATTCTGTTTTTAACTTTTTAAGGTTTTGTATTATGTTTTCTCATATATTTGATGGTTTTCATTTTTGTGACCCGTCCAGAGAGATTTGGCTATTGAGAGGTATAGAAATGTGATGATGATGATGATGATGATGATGATGATGATGATTAATTACACTTCTATACCGCCCCATAGCCAAAGCTCTCTGGGCGGTTTACAAAAATTAAAAGATTGAACACTAAAAAGACAATATACAAAATTTAAAACCATAAACATAGAACAGATGCCCTCTTTTATATCTGATCACTCTAGTATAGCTCCTGCAGCTTTAACTGTTGTGATGAAGAGGGAATTTCACCAGGTGCTGCATGCATACAAATGACACCTGCTGAAATTCCCCTTTCAATACAACTGTTAAAGATACAGGAGCCCTGCCCTCCTTTTCATATGGTCAACCTACTCAGGATGTTCTGTGGGAAGAAAAGCCAAGCAACCAAATTGCAAAGCAACTCCAGGGATACAAGAGAAATGGAGCAGTAGCTATGGTAGACACTTACGAATCATCAAAAAAGAGGACACAAGTTTGCATCAAATTTGCGTATGCTGTTTTATAAGCATAGATGCAGGTTTGAAATAATTATTATAACATAGAAATGCAGTACATCTCACCATAGTGTGGAAGACTGTGACCAGGTGATGTCTACTTTGCTCAGTGTGCTGGCCAGGTGCTGTTGACAGTACAGCCATTAAAATAGAGGACTGTCTTCTATAAAAAAGGACACATGGGTACCCTAGCAGTAGCAAAGGACTATGAGAGTTGGTCGATTTAGAGTAGGGTGACCAGATAAAATCCAGGTCAGGGCTCATGTAACTTTAACAGTTGTAGAGAAAAGGGAATTTCAGCCAGTGTCATTTGTATGCAATTAGTTCCTGGTAAAATTCCCTCTTCATCACAACAGTTAAAGTTGTAGGGGTCCTGCCTTCTTTTGTATATGGTCACTCTAGTATAGTGCCTGCAACTTTAACTGTTGTGATGAAGAGGGAATTTCACCAGGAACTAATTGCATACAAATGACACTGGCTGAAATTCCCTTTTCTCTACAACTGTTAAAGTTACATGAGCCCTGACCTGGATTTTATCTGGTCACCCTACTTTATCGAATGTGGGCTAATGCCACTCAGATGGCTAAGTTATATGAAATGCACCCATTCCCTGTTGAAAATAACCATTAGGCAGGTCCTCCTTCCTACAGCAATGCATTTCTAAAAATTATTTTTAGCAGTTGGATTTTTTCAGGGCTCTGCCTGGCCTTTATTTATTTTCAGTTTCCATTTTGTGTGAGAGGCACTGACCCCACTTGGAAGAACATCTAGTTATTTAAACATAACTGCCATTGTAGACCTGCTTTGGCTAAAAAAAAATGATCATTAGCTTTGCTAAAAGCCAGAGTTCCATGAATAATTCCGAAGAAGCATTTAATAAACATTTGGATTACTCAGTGGAGACTTTAGGAGGAAAGACCATGCCAAGCAGAAACAACCTGGGCAAACTGACATTCCAGGGGAGGGTGTAACTCTGCACAGTCTGTCCAAATGCATCAATCATTTCAGATCCTCCTGAAAAGCTCAGTTTGATGTGATTACATTTATTCTTTCTCTCATTGATCAGACCCATACTGTGAACAACAATGTTTCTGTAGACCAGCCTTGCCTAACCTGGCACCCTCCAGATGTTTTGGACTACAACTCCCATCAGCCCCAGACAGCTTGCAACAGAGGAAGCATGACTAAGAGCCTATCTACACTACTGCTTTGAAACAGTTTAAAACGGTTTATAACAGTTTTGAGAACTGTTGGGGCCCAGGACATACTCCATATACAGTTTTCAAAACGTTTTCAAAGTGTTTTATCCTGCGTGTGTAGATAGGCTCTAAGATTTTCTGTGTTATATGTAGAGAAAGACAAGTGGCCCCTGAGGAAGGGAATTTCTTTCCAAAACACATTTGGCTTAACAAACATTTTTCTAAGCACCTCTTGTCTCCTGTTTGGTGACATTATTGGTGCCTTTGCTCTTGCTCTTTCAGTGACAAAATATGTAGGGTGACCAGATAAAATCCAGGTCAGGGCTCATGTAACTTTAACAGCTGTAGAGAAAAGGGAATTTCAGCCAGTATCATTTGTATGCAATTAGTTCCTGGTGATATTCCCTCTTCATCACAACAGTTAAAGTTGCAGGGGCCCTGCCTTCTTTTGCATATGGTCACTCTAGAATAGTGCCTGCACCTTTAACTGTTGTGATGAAGAGGGAATTTCACCAGGAACTAATTGCATACAAATGACACTGGCTGAAATTCCCTTTTCTCTACAACTGTTAAAGTTACATGAGCCCTGACCTGGATTTCATCTGGTCACCCTAAAAATATGTGACCCACTGACGCATCATACTCTAGCCCCGACTTGCTAAATTCCACTGACAGAAGAGTTTGGCAGGGTGGATGAATGTGTAGCTCCCCCGCCACACACTTGTTGAAGGCACTATCTGCTATGGCCTTCTCCCAAGTCCCACCTGCCTCCCTTCAAATGGTGGGGCCTCTAAAGAAGACCTTAGTGTTTATGGTACATCATATGACCAAGCATTTGCTAAGATGCCATGATTTTTCCTCCGAAAAAAGCATGCACACCACAGTATGGGCCAATATTTATTCTGTCTTCCTTGCTGTATAATCCTTCCTTTATTAAGCTCTTTGTATGTAAATTGTAAAGCTCCTTAAAATTTTCCCAGAGTTGGCATTGAGGCATCCTGGCATTGGGAAATCTTAACTATTTCACAAACAAATATGTCTCAACCTGAAAATTTTATTTGTAATTCAGTCATCTCTAAAGTGATTCTAAACTGACAGTGAGGCATGCACACTTGTTAAAAATGTGATTACTGACAACATCAAGTCAGCAATCACATATTAAATGTCAAGAGACTTAGGGCCAGCACCGGCCCAAGAAATTTTGTTGCCTGAGACAAAGGTCCTCAGTCCGTGTATAGAAGCCATCTGGAGTGACACTTGAATCATGCTTCAACAGTAGCAATGGAATTATCTCCTCAACAACACCTGAGGCAGTAGGCTAGTTTAAGGCCCCCAGAACAGTTGGTATGGCATACTCAGCTCTGTCCTCCATCAGAGGGGAACAGCCAGGAGTCTGCCACTGCTATACCCCAGCATTAGAGTGACCATATGAAAAGGAGGACAGGGCTCCTGTATCTTCAACAGTTGTATTGAAAGGGGAATTTCAGCAAGTGTCATTTGTATGCATGCAGCACCTGGTGATATTCCTTCTTCATCACAACAGTTAACGCTGCAGGAGCTATACCGGAGTGACCAGATACAAAAGAGGTCAGGGCTCCTGCAACATTAACTGTTGTGATAACAAGGGGATTTCACCAGGTGCTCTATGCATACAAATGACACCTTCTGAATTTCCCCTTTCAATACAACTGATAAAAATACGGAAGCCCTGTCCTCCTTTTCAACCAGCATCTGCTACCTGAAGCTATTGACTCACTTCGCCTAATGGTAGGGCTGGCACTACTTAGGGCCAAACTAGATGTAGTATTAATTGCATGATCACAATTTGTGTGTGGCCTTTGTTATGTAAATAGCAGCCAAGGTGGAAATCTGAAAGACTTGGTACTGTACAGGGTGCAGGGAAATTTAACTCTCTCACTACCATGGTCCCATCAAAAATCCCCTCTCAGAACTTGCTATTTCCACACATTCAGCCGTGAGTTGATTGTCATGTCATCAAAGGATGCATAAAACACAACATGTATGAATCTACCCTAACACATCATACATTCCCAAATCCTTCCATAAATATACACTGAAAAATTGTGAGAAATGTGCATTTTTGTCCCCTTTGACCACCTTAATTGTCTGTTACGTGGTAATTAATCTACTTTCATTTAGCTTGATTATGGCATCTTAGAAGTTCTGTATTGCCTACTTTCTACATTATAATAGATGCTGGGAAGATAATTGTGCACTCTTGTCACATGTCGAATAACTGATGTTTTGTTTTTTTGTTTACTGTTCACTCTGGGATCAAGAGATGAACATCAGGGCAGTCTATAAATGTTTTAGGGCACAATCCTATGCATGTTTAAACAGAAAAAAGTGTAACAATTCCCTGGCTGGAGAATGCTGGGAGGTCTTGCTACACATATTTGCCAAATTTGAGATCAATCCCTCCAACCCTTGATTTTATATGAATTTATTAAAGATCATTTCAGTTCTGACAGATCTGGATGACAGCTCGCCACGTGCGTTCATTCAAACCTGTCAGAACGGAAACGATCTTTAAAAAATTCATATAAAATCGAGGGTTGGAGGGATTGATCTCAGATTTCATACACATACTTAGGCATACCCCATAAGCACTGTGACCAAGTTTCAAGCCCCTAACTTTTAAAATACAGAAGTTATAGGCATTTTTTCTTTAAAAATAGGGATGCAAAACATATTGTTTTTTCACTATAATTATCGTGAAGATGATATGGTTCACCTACGATATGAATGAAGATGATAATTTTTTTGGTCCAAAATGACGATAATGATAAATGACAATGGCATGCACCCCCCTAATGCTAGTCATCTTTGAAGTTACACATTTTTCCTACAGATCACCTTATAATATAATCAAATATCCCCCACTTTCATGGAACCATTCTTCCCCCATAAAGGTGGGTGGGATATTTGGGGACTTTTGGAGGAGGGGTGCAATATTCTGTGTATTTTGAGTGGGTGTGGCCCTACTGTGATCAAGGCGATCAAGGAGTTTGTTTTTTCATCTTTTCTTTCCTCTTTCTAACAAATGGTTTTTAAAAGAACAAAAACAAAAACCCAACTTACTACCACTTCAAAAGACAGCTTGACTCCCTGCAGCAGCCTAACACTCGTGGTGGCAGATTTGGGGGAAAGAAGGCCCCGGGCCCTGGGAACGATGCTACATTGTGGGTTTGTTCAGAGCGAGGGGTAAGAAATGAAAAAGGAAAGAAACCTTGGTCACCTCATATTTAAGACAAGACCAAGACCTCCCCTGAAGATTAATCCTATCTTCGGGGGTGTTTCTGCCCCACTCCCATGCAAACCTGGGCCCTGGCTACACGTCGTGTTGGAAACGTTTCCTACCGCTGTTAATTACTTCGGTGTAAAACGTCAGGCGCCACTCTTGCATTTTGTGATGCGTGTGTAATCGGTTTGAATCGCTCTGTCCTGTCGTTGCGGTTCACACTGCATTGTATATCCATATGTGATGGTGTGTCTTTCCGCTGTTTGTTGAAGGCGGGCGAGTCGACGATTGGTCGGTCACATCGGTCTTTCTCCCCTCCCCTTTTTTAAATGGTTTATCGGCTCACTAGCCCTTCCAGGGGGAGGGGGGAGTACGCAGAAGAGCCAACGGAAGTTTAAGCATACTCGCATGCTAATGCAGGGATGGCTGGAAAGCAATTGCTCCTGCGACATACTTTGCAGGTCTCCATTTACCAAGCTGCTGGAATATTGAGTTCTGGTCACCATTCACCTAGCTGCTGGCAAATGGAGAACTGGTCTCCATTTACCTAGCTGCAGGAAAATGGAGACTGACTGTAACACTGTACCTGGGTATAACAGAATATGCTGCTGCTGGTAGACACTTTGCCTCAGTTATGGATGCAGTTCGCGCCTAAAGTTCTGCAAAGATGCTATTGGCTAAGAGATTTCCAAACGGACGCACCATATATGGGTACGAAGAAGGACGAAAGGAAGGGAGGGGGAGGAAACAGCGAAACATTGCAACACAGTATCTGCTGTCATTCGTTTAACATCGAGATAAGCAATGTAAAAAAGTAACATTAAACTTCAACAAAGAAGCGAAAAGAGGCGGAGAAAAACAAACGTCATGTGAATTAACTGGACTCGGTACGAACATCCAGCGATTCAACACGCATACACCACGACGTGTAGATCCTGCCCTGGAAAATGCTGGGCTGAATGCTTCAGTTCAGCATTATTTGGGGGATTATTTGAAACTCACATAATAAATTATGATTCTCTACTCAGCTATAAATTGTTGATATGGAGCATCTGGGAAGAGTTTTTGTATTTGTAAACCCTTTGAAGATGTTTCTGGAATGGGTTGTGCTACTTGCTTTGTTTTCCCCTGGGAGTGTTCATTAATTTCTTCTCCATGTGTGGTTTGTGTGGGTGTGAGAGACACCTGGGGAAGGCTTTCATAGTCCCATTTCACCTGAGGAAGATTATTTGGAAGGCATGTTGAGAAAACAAGCCATATGATTGGTAAAGAACAATGTGGGAGAATCAAATGGCTTATTAAAGGGACTCAAATGATGGATCTACTCTAATACGATGGGGGGAAATTTAGGAAAGAGAGGCTTTCTGATAGTATTATAGAGACTTAGGGAAAGAGAATTCAGAGAGCCTGCCAGTTTCTAATCTGTTTGGCTCAGATTCCTTTTCCTTTTAAACACTAGGTCCAGAAGCGGAGTTTAGGACTAAGAAAAAATGGAACAATGGCTTTGATTTAGAAATGAAGGGCTTGTATTGTTTGCATTCCTGAGACTTTATATCCATCACTGAACATAAATCACTGCTAGCAATATACAACTGCCATATTACTAGTTAAGAACATGTCTTCTAGTCATTACATCTATAGTTTATCACATCATGGCCAATACATATTCTAAAAGAGGTCCTTTAATTGTAACAGTCCCTAAAAGATGCTTACAGTGCAAGACAGCACTAGCAGCAAACTACATGCCCTATAAATGGGAGTTTCTTCACAGCCCCACTTCAGCACAGCATTCCCTTAAAACCCCAAGGACTTTTAGCTGCAGGGTGGGAACAGTTAATCCCCATGGCAAGAGGGAGCACAGGCTTTCCCGCAGCCATTCAGCTCATCAAGCCCATCCCCTGCCCTCTGCCCAGCCTTGCTGCTCTTCCAAGTGGTCGCAATTTGCCCCCGGAATGCCCCTGGTCCAAAGCCAATAGGAGATCACCAGTGACATGGTGGGAAGATGGTGGGAAGATGGTGATGACCTCATGTCAAAGCAAAAAGTTGCAATAAGTCACCGAGCTTTTAATTCTGCAGCTTTAGGGGAAAGCTCCATAGTTGCTGTGAGTTGGTAGTTGAATCGTATAACTGATGCAGAGCCACTGTGCAGCCACCATGGGGTAAATAGGGCATATTGACAGCCTCCATGTTTCCAGTTCTCAGGGTTCTTCTTCAACATGGATCCAATATAATGCTTTCTCTAGTTCAGGGATGTAGAACTCTTTCAGTGCCGGGCAGAATTCCATTTTGGAGAAGCTTTCAAGATCCGCATTCCAGTCATGAGCAGGGCCCAAAATACCAAAAATCCTAGTATAGTTTAGATTAAAGCTCTTACTGCTACTAAGGTTTTTATCACACCTACTATTTTTCCCCTGGTTGCTTCTGCGGGTTCTCCCTCCGTTTCCTATTCAAGTCTAGTGTTTTGAATCACACGTGGTCAGTATTGCTGTGATACCTCAGCTTGGCCTGTTGAACTTTGCTTGTTTCGGAAACAGAAATTAAAAACTGCGACTTCAGGGTGGGAGAGCAGCAGGAGGGGGATGACATCATGTGAGTCCAGCGCTGAAGAAGGGGAGCAAAGTCGCGGCGGGTGTGCTTAAAATCACCTGTGTGATAACGACCTAAGCCTTCGCAGAGGCATTTCAAACTTTTAGAAGGGGGGTGGTTGCACAAAAGCCGGGAAACCAGCAAATGATTGGTGGTTGGGGGAAAAGGGGTTAGGGATAGGAGTAGGAGGTGTGGCCAACTGGGGGACCCCAGCAGGCAGCATGAGACCTCAGGAGGGCTAGATTTGGCCCCCAGGCCTGAGCTTCTGCACCCATGCTCCAGATCTCATTGACTATAAGCAATGCAGAACAATTTACATTAAAATATTATATGATTATTGGCCTAAATGTTGCTCTTCCCACTATGGAAATAACATTATAGATCACATTGGGTTGGATGCCGACTAGGTGAGTCATGCTTTAGCGACTAACATGTGTTATCATTCACTTGTCCCATTGATCTCAATGGGACTAAAGCATGACTAATTTAGTCTGGATTCCACCCTTTGAATTTGTTGCATGCATACAGGTGCTCCACGGTCTAATGGAGGTTGTTCTTATCAATGCACACTGTGAACAGATACATGAAATAGTCCTGTCTCGACCCACATCCAAACTAAGGAAAGTCCTTTAAAACCAATCCTGACATTGTTAAGATACAAGCAGTGCAAACTCTCTGCCGTTTTCGTACTCTATTATACTTGTATTGCTATTGAGTGTGAAATCATTTTATTATTCCTGGAGGAGAAGACTATCAGTGTCTACTAGTCCTGATGGCTATATGCTACCTCCAGTATCAAGGGCAATATGCCTATGTACACCAGATTTTCTTGCTCATTCCTGCATATTTATTGAGCTGCTCTTGAATGAACAAGAAACTTGCCAGGCTGGGGATGATGTATGTTTTTTCTGGCCAGTTAGAAATGACAAAATGTCCATGTGTTCAAATCCTGTTTCCTTCTCACTTAGCTTCCTTATATATACCACTCCTTTCTTTATAATCTCAGAGTTATCTTCTTGTTTTTCTATTGGACCCCATATAACTAAAAAATCTTTGAGCTGCTACAAACAAAAAGTTCTCATAGCTAAAGATTCAGCAGGGCCCTTTTCTTAGGTTTCAGAAACAATGGCCCCCTCCACAAGGATGCGCTTTTGCGCCCGGTTCGGCGATTATGCGCATTATCGCGGAGGCGCATTTACGGCTAATCCCTCTGCACGGGAGGCGGCGAGAGGCGGCGAAGCGCATTAATTGATGTCCAAAAAGCGCTTTAGAAGACGTTAATGCGCATAATCGCTTGTTCACACAGCGAAAATGCGCTTTAACGGACGGAGCAAAATAAAAGTCGCTATTTAACGCGCATTCGAAAATGCGCATTATCGGGGAGATAACGCGCCTGTACGCCCGTTTTGCGCTCCGCTGGTGTGGAGGTAAAATTTATAATGAGCCTTCAAGGCTCATTAAACATCTCGTGTGGAGGAGGCCAATGTGCACTGCAAGACAAGGACCCCAACAGGAGCATACACACATGCCAACTGCATTGTCTGCTAACACACAGTGGCCAACCTGCTCCTGTTCTATAATCCTGTTGTGCTTAATTTTACAGGGGTTTGTGTTTTGGCGAGAGACTTTCATTTTATTGGTTGGCAGAATTCCTGCTTCGTTGGTTCTTGGCTTATTTGTGGATCCTCTAAATATTTTCCAGAATAAGAACAGAATGTCTCACATAAGAATTCCCGATCTGATCAGTGCTTAAGTTTGAATACATCATGCCCAGCCTACAAGTTTCCCACAGCAATGGGCTGGTAACTGCTGGAGACACAGCACCGAATTAGATGAACCCCTTGGTCTGACCCAGCGAGATTGTTCTTCGTCTTGAGATATGTTCACCGAGACCAAGACTGATGGGAAGTCTAGAGTGGAAAAAGGCAAAAGGAGGATGAGGCTCCTGTGCCTTGAAATAGTTGCGTAGAAGGGAAAAGGCCAGCAGCAAGGACTTCCAAAGAGCCCTGTCAGATCAGACCAAAGGTTCATCTAGATCAGGAGTGCAGAACCTGACCTCAAGGCTAAATCCCCCTTCTCATTGCCATACTCCTTTCTGCCTGACCTTTGGTTGTTTGGTGGCTGTTTCCCAGCTTTTATGTAGCTTTTCCTTCATTCTAAAAGATTGACATCACCCTCTTAAGGCTCAGTTAATGCACAGTGAGATCTTTCAGCTAAAATATGCTGGCTGATTGGTCCTGCCTGTTTGCCTATGGCCCCGCCCACCACTAGAATGTGCCTCTCCCCACTCGGAGAGGAGATCTTCTTCAGAGGCCCCCTCCACAAGGATGCGCTTTTGCGCCCGGTTCGGGGATTATGCGCATTTTCGCAGAGGCGCATTTACGCCTAATCCCTCTGCACGGGAGGCGGCGAGAAGCGGCGAAGCGCATTAAAAGATGCCCAAAAAGCACTTTACAGGTAGTTAATGCGCATAATCGCTTGTTCACACAGCGAAAATGCGCTTTAACGGCCGGAGCAAAATAAAAGTCGCTATTTAACGCGCGTTCGAAAATGCGCATTATCGGGGAGATAACGTGCCTGTACGCCCGTTTTGCGCTCCGCTCGTGTGTAGGTAAAATTTATAATGAGCCTTCAAGGCTCATTAAACGTCTCGTGTGGAGGAGGCCAGAATGGAATTTGGCCCTTGGGCTGCTTGTGAGCTTCTCAGAGGCATCTGGTTGGCCACTGTGAGAAACAGCATGCTGTTCTAGATCATCACACCAGTCCTGTAAGGCAGGCCATTAGGATTATGAACCCCATACTGCAAATGGAGGATTGAGGCAGAGTGGCTCATCTAACTCTTCTGAGTGGTTGAAGTAAATGTTTGAACTGGCTATCTTGCTGGCTTACAGTTTAGAAGCTTAGGGTGGAACTGCATGTTACCTTGACCAAGGTGTGTTCCAAACCCACATTTGCATCCTACGTGCATGGTGCCTTGCAAGCTTGTAAAAGCCAAAAGCATAGGCTTTTGTCACAAGGAGTTTACAGTCTGAAGTTTGCCTGTAGGAAGAAAACAAAGAGAGGAGAGGGAGAGTAAGGTATAAGAGACAAATGTGAGAAAAAGTAGTTATGTGGACCTTATTGCTGCTGGAGGTAAGACTGTGGGTTAAGTGAGGGCTGCATCAACACACCCGCCCCCCCATCTGATCCGAAGACATTTTTGGTGGAAACGTAAGGGATCAATGCAAACGTGGAAGTGAGCAGGAAGTAAAGTAAGGACCTTCATCTCCCACAGAACTAATATATCATACTATGTGGATACTGCATTGTGAACTGAAGTTACTGGCATGTGATTTTATTTCATGAGCCACTATGAAGCTGAAAGTTGGCATCTACATATTGTAGATAAATAAATACATCGATAAGTGTGTGACCGCAGGACTGGATGTGAGTTGTAGACTCTATTTGGCCTATCAAAACACCTATGTTTTGTGAGTGAAGGCAGGGGGACGTATCCTGGCTTTGTGAGCAGAACCCGGCAAAGGCAGGATACGAATTTCTGTTACCTGCTCAGGCATCAATGGAATTGGGGGATGTTCACCTGGGGATTAGACTTCTCAGAAGAAAGCATGGCATGCTGAATTTGAACTAAAGTAACCTCTCTTTTTTAAAAGTTAAGGTATAGCCCTGGGTTGTGTAAGATAATACTGAAAATAGTAGTGGCCCTGAGAATGTGCAGATTGCTTTTCTGTCATCATGCAGCATCACAAAAGTTTACCATACATATGAGGTTATGGCATGGTTTCAAAGCAGATTTGACCAGTGTTATATCATTTTAAGATATTAACCAGTGAGGGGGGATTAGCAACAAAACTTTCGTAATATATGGGTCAAAACAGTTCCTACAATTTTGCTGCTGATTTTAATCAACTCTTGTTTTTTTATCTGCCCATGGTTTTACTTATTGTTATTTTAATGATATTGTTAATTTTTGTGATATTTATTTTTATATTGTATTTATATATTTGTTTGTTTGTTTGTTTTATTTAAAGTATTTTAATTCTGCTCCTCAACCAAGATGTTTCCCAGTAATATACTTAGTAAAACATATACTCAGTAAAATGAGACAGTCCCTGCCTGCAGGCTTACAATCTAAAATGTCATGACACAAAAGGAAAAACGAATGGGGAGGGAAGAGGAAAAAGTAAGTTTTTCAGTAGGGCTGGTGGAATGGTGTTGCTTCCCTCTCCCATCTCCCTCAGTACAGCCTGCTGGAATGGCTGCTAGAGGTGATAGTTGAGGGAAGAGGAGCTTTTGAGGGGTATAAATGTAATTAATTAATAATTTGAAGTCCTTCCAGCTCTTTTAAGGGCTGATTCAAATGTTTACTATATGCTGTGGTACTATCCTCTGATAGGATCATTCCATGACAATTTTCAATCAGGAGTCCACTTGTTTTAAAAAAATACCTCAGGAGCAGGATTAAAAGGCTAGTTTCAGACTTTTTCTTGAGGTGCTACATCTTTACATATGACCTATTTTATGCAAGACAGTGCTTTCAAATAAGTTAGTCCTTATGTGAAACTTGAGTTGGTACAGTCTGTTCACCTCAGCGAACACAAGCATTGGCCCTGAGTTTCCATTTCATTTACAGGTTTTTATTATTTTAAATAGAATGCAAAAGTATTGCCTACAATTAATGCAAGTTCCTAAGTTAAAGAATGACATTCATTTTATGCAGTTATAAAATGATGATGAAACTGCAGGAGCTGCATCCCTTTAAGGATAGGCTGACCATATGAAAAGGAGGACAGGGCTCATGTAACTTTAACAGTTGTAGAGAAAAGGAGATTTCAGCCAGTGTCATTTGTATGCAATTAGTTCCTGGTGAAATTCCCTCTTCATCACACCAGTTAAAGTTGCAGGGGCCCTGCCTTCTTTTGTATATGGTCACTCTAGTATAGTGCCTGCAACTTTAACTGTTGTGATGAAGAGGGAATTTCACCAGGGACTAATTGCATACAAATGACACTGGCTGAAATTCCCTTTTCTCTACAACTGTTAAAGTTACATGAGCCCTGTCCTCCTTTTCATATGGTCAGCCTATTTAAGGACAGCTCTTATTGTTTTGAATTTCTGAGTGGAAAGTGGGGGGGGGGGACTCCAATCTACACCATCTGCGTGCCTTCACATTTCTGTGCATTCTGATCTCAGTAGAAAAGAGGGCCAAGAGCAATTTGCCAATGAAGCTGAAGTATTAATGAAGGGAATCTAACTGAAAAGATGACGGTGGCCTCTTTTCATTTTTAAAATACATTTTACCCACCCGCCACCGCTCACTATGCCACCTATAAATTCTGTACAAACTGTTTGCGGCATCTGCAGTAGAGCTAAAGAGAAATTCTACACAAAGAGAGCTTTCAGTTAATTATGCTTTAAGCTGGCGGTTAGCTATGGAGGAATCCCTGAGTCACTCGGAGCTGGTACAGTAAACTAAATCTTCCATTTGCATTCATTTCAACTGATGTTGGTTAATCACAGATGCTTATATTTGTAACCTTCTCTTCAGGACACACATGGGGGGGGGATGTTTGCCATAATCCCCACACTGAATCAAATGCAGCTGCCCTTTCTAACCCACACTGGCAGTATATGTGATTCTTCAGGAAAGAATGCCAATCCGTGTGTGTGTGTGTGATGTCATTCTGAGGTAGTCAAGCCTCCAGTTTTTCTTGAACCATTTTGAAAGACAGATGGTGATAGATGCCTAACATCTGTCCAATTTATGCACTATTAATGAGCAAGGAGTCTGTTTTTTTTAATTTTTTAAAGACTCAGGCAGAAAATAATTTGCTTGCATGAAAGCAAAATGGCAATTTGATCAGAAACACTGACAGGAAACGAATAAACAAAATTACAGACCCATCGGGGTCATGCTTTTCAGTATGTGCTCTGTGAATGCAGATGTCTGTCAGAATTGGAGCACAGTGAGAGAGGGCTGCACTCCAAGCCACAGTGGCTTCTTTGGGCCAGAGAAACCCAGACTGTGCCAGAAAGTGCATAGAACTGATATATTACTTAGTGACAGCTCTCAAGGGTGAACTATTTTCATTACTGTTAATCATTCATGCAAACAAAATTAATGCAGCTAACTGTTCCACTATCTATGGCTGCCTTCTTCAAATTACTTACTATTAAGGAATCCAGAAACCTTAAGAAACGAAGATCCCCACTACAAGAATTCGGTTTGACGCCCAGTTGTCCAATCATGCGCATATTCTTGCAATTGCTTTTACGCCTAATCCCCATACATGGGAGGCAGTGAAGCGCATTACCGGTTGTATGAAAGGCACTTTAAAGGTGTTTAATGTGGAGAATTGCTTATTTACATGGTCACAAGGCGCTTTGACTCCCACGGTAAATTAAAACTCGCTATTTAACGTGCATTCGATAATGCGCATAATCGGACAGAAAAAGCGCCTCAACCTCCGATTTGCGCTCCATGTGGAGGTAAAATCGGTAATGCGCTTTGAAAGAGCTTTAAATTGCTCTTGTAGAGGCACTGTAGAAGACTCAGATTTTGTTGCTACTACCTTCTTTTTATGTGATATTTTCTTTTATCTGTCTTCTTTCTTTCTTTGTTACATTTATATTCCATCTTTCCTTCAAAGCAATGTTCATGATCCTCCTCCTCTCCATTTTATCCTCTCAACAACCCTATGAGGTAGGTTAGGCTAAAAGCCAGTGACTGGCCCAAAGTCAACCTGTGAACTTCATGGCCAAATGGGGGACTAAAACCTGGATCTCCTGAATCCCAGTCCAACACTCTAACCACTACACCACACTGGCTCTTTATGAAATCTTTATGAAATCTAAGCTCCTCATATAGCTAGGGTATTTCCACAACAACAATGTATTGCTGTGAGCTATCCTTGTTGTAATGCAATGTACTTTGGGGTGGCTTAGTCTTGAATGGATAATTAAAATCCATTAGTTTTATAGAAGACCTACAAAATACATAAATAATAGACGTTGAGAGAAATGGACCAACACAGCTGCCTGTATTTTGGGATTCTCCTTGGGGGCATGGCTATGGAGAATGCCATATTGAGCGTTTGCACTTCAAAACCTACCACTACACCACTGCTAAAAAAATTAAATATGTAGTTTAATGTTCAGTATGGAATATATAGTGCAGATATGAAAAAATAGAACATTGCAACTTCATCAGAGCCAAACCTCTAGTAGTTTATTGTGAGGATGCAATCCCATACACACATACCTAAGGGTAAGTCCTAGTGAGACTTACTTCTGAGTAGACATGTATAAGATCACACTGTTTTGGTCTCCAAGACTATTCTCTGAAGAATAAACCACCCTCTGAGAAAACAGGCATCGGCTATTCCTCCACAATTCCTTTTATCAACTACAGGTACTAGGCTCGTGTTCAAAAAATGTTTTTAAAGTACTTAATTAACAGTTAGAAGATGCTTAGCCCGTGGTTTTTTTTTCTGCAAAAAATAAATAGCTTCATAACTGACACTTTAAAAATAGCCACCGGACTGGCTGTTTGAACTTGCTACAGAGAAGAAATCACAAAGGCCTGATGTATTCGTTGCCATTGTGACGAAGTAGCGGTTTCCTTTTGATCCAGTCCCATGCTACTTTGGTAACATCTGTAGAGAGGAACCACGTTGCTGGTGAACTGTGTGGTTATATGGTATATTGTTAAGGAAATGTTCCCTAACTCTCAAAGTGAAGAATCACCAGGAACAGGCAGAGTTCAGTCCAACAGGTTTATTCAAAACAATGTACGAAGGAGAGAGAAGTGGCACATGGGTAGTACCAAAGCTCTCTGAATCTCAAAGACAAAACTGTTTCATTTATCTCTGTTACAGGCTTTGATGTCACATACCACTCACCCCCTCCCTCCTGTGATGGATAAATGCCAATAAATGTTTCAACTAAACAATATCTTAAACCATAATAAAACAATATCCGGGGCTATTGACGCCTCAAAGTAATTTACTGTTTCCTGATAACCTTCGATCACTGATACTTGGTGTTATTTGGTTTCCTCTAATGGCCAGTAATTTTCCTTGTGAAGAACTGAAAATATTTACTTTTGTGGTGCCAACTTATCTATGCGATAGTTTGAGGGCCATAAAGTCATGTCCAATTCACAGTCTCTTCGGAGGAAGAGATTACGAGGCTTGTTATTGGGAGAGGATGTTTTGGTTATATCGTTCTGTGTTTTTCCTCTGAAATGCTAGAATGTGAGGTTTGCACTATACCCTGGTGCAGTGAAATATGTTTCTACTTTACCTTAAAATGTTTCTTTAGAGGCTTGGGGGAAACTAGAGTTCCAGGTTTTGATTTTATATCAATGCCCAGATCAAAAATCCTTATCAACATGAGCATTACCAGCTAGGAATGTGCAAGTTATTTTTTTCATTCCATTCATTTTCATTCATTTCTTTCATTACTCATTTGTTAAAACCACACTAATTTCATAATTCATTGCTTTTCATTTCCGTTTGCATTACATTCATTTCTTCTGTGCATGTGTGTGTGTGCCATTAAGCAGCAGCAGTTTATTTCAGCTGCCTCTTCCTTGTGGCCACTATTTTAGTTTTCCAGAGTGCACTGGATGTTGCATCATTCTGGGCCATTCCTGTAGGCACTGGCAGCTGCCATCTTCCCTCAGAATACCCAGGAAAGTGCAACATCTGGGGCATTCTGGAAAAATGAAACAGCCACCAAGAGGTGACTGCCAAAAGCAACTGCTGCTTCTGCTGCCTCAGAAAGATAAGCCCTCCCTCCACACCCAAATGAATGATGAATGGGTATGAATGAGATAATGGAAACAAACCCATTCATTTCTCATAGCATTTGTTTAGTTGTACCACCGTTACATGGGGCAGATCTAGACAAGAGGTTTGCCCTGCAGTGGCTTTGGAGTGGCAGCAGCTGATGTACATGATGCTGCTGCCATCCGAAAGCCATCCAGGTGCAAAGCCCCAAAGCTATGCTTTAAAAAAGTCTTGCACTTCCGACTTTTTTAGCTTGGAGTGAGGCGACGACGGCATCTGCTCCGGAGCTGCTGCGGAGGTGTGCCACAGCCTGGCGACCACTGATTGCTCACCATAGGCTGGGCAGGGAAGGGGGTGGAGCAGCGACCGGACCACAATTTAAAAAATAATTAAAGGGGGTTGGATATTAAGAGCTGCTGCGCCCCATTCCTCCCCCTTGTTGTTGTTGTTGTTTTCCTCGTTTCTGAGGAAAGGGGGGCGCGGATGCTTCCAAGCACCCTAGCACCAACGTGGGTGGGCTTGGGTAGACGGGCATGGCGGCGGTGGCAGCGCCCTCTGGAAAACCCGCAATTGCGCTCCTTCAGATGTAAATGACTGGACAGAGTGCCAGTGTGGGGGTGTGACACCATAAAGGTGAGCCCTGAGTGGCAAGACTTGTAGAAAGAACCACATTATTCCCCTGGCCTGCGCCATCCCTCTTTGCGGAAGTAACCAGAACAGCACAACTCTGGACCATGGGGGAATGGCTTCCACACCACCATGGTTCATATGACTTGATGGATTATAGAGATAACAAGATATAGGTAAGGTTATGATCTCCAGAATATATATGAACCAAATTATTTAGGGGAGTATATAGTCAAAACCAACATCTTAATGTGTGTAAGGATTTCTATATGAAACCAGTGAAGGTGCTGGTCAACTCAAGGAAGAAAATAGACTGCCATATTCTGAAGGTAAGTTGCCATATTCTTGACCTGAGATTTCCCAAAAGTCTTCAAGAGCATTCCCCAACAGTGTGTGTTACAATAGTCAAAAGTTTATAAATAATGATTGCAAAACTGATAGAATCAAGTCAGATAGAATAAATTTGCCAGATAGAATCAGTGAAAAGTGCTCCTAGCCACTGCCACTCCCTGAAGCTCCAAGAGTAGCACATGTTAGCCTATTGAAAGCAACAGGACTTGCTTCTGCACCATGTGTTTAGTTTCAGGGCCCTGGGGTTGGATCATTCTGCTGTTGTTTTCCAGTTTCAAGCATTTTGCTTTACTTTAATGTGGCATTAATTTGCACCACTTTGCTATTCTTAAGCATTTTTATGGAAAATGTCATTATTTCAGAGAATCTCTCTATAAAATTCTAAGAGCAATAAAGAGCTGGTAATTCGTCTATCTCCCTGAGAGGAAGGAAATTTTTACACTCCCTGCAACATCCAGGGGAGTGTCCAAGTGAATACATAGTGTTCTGAACTGATCTCTTACTTATGAAAAGATTGAACTCTGAATCATACCAACTGTGCAGCAATTTAGAGACCCACCACATGAATGCACACATCCTCTCCGGAACAAAGCAATGTAACAAAAAGTGTATTGTTTGAGCAATTTCAAAGACTTTAGAAAATATTTTCCCCTGCATACAACTTAAGCCTCGTTATCTTTTAATCAGGGGTGAGGAAAATGTGGCTGTACTTGCGAGGTTATTCTCGACCACTTGCTGCTGCTGCCCCTGTCTCGCCTTTACTATTTAGGCCCCACAGCACCACAGCCCAGCAACCTGGTCTCCAGATAACCTGTGGCCTTCCCCACTGCCGTCCGCTGCCCTCCGCTGCTTCCGGACTACTGAGAACTAGGCATCATCACCCAGCGCATCGTCGTTCAACTGAGAACTAGGTCACAAAGCCTAGTTCTCAGTAGTCTGGAAGCAGCGGACGGCAGCGGATGGCAGTGGGGAAGGCCACAGGTAAGTGGGGACCCCTCCCTCCCCCCCACTTGCGCTCCTTACCTGCAGCCTTCCCTGCCGCTGCAGCTGCCCCATACTACTGCTAAACAGGCTTTCCAGACTGTTCGTCAGTACAGAGAAGCACCGAGTGATGCCCAGTTCCCATTCGCATTTCAAACTGACATTCGATCTGAGCAAATGGGGAAATTGCTCAAATCGAGCTGTGACTGAATGTGAAATTTGTGCAACTTTATCCCTATTCAATTGGTACATTTTTAATTTCTGCAAATTTATTCCATAAAGTAAAGCGGGGCTGATTCAGTTTATGGGGGAAATATGTGCAAATTATGAAATTAGTGTAAATTTAGGAAATTGGTGTAAATTTAGGAAATTGAGTTGATTGCTAGTGGGGGAGCGACAGATTGAAAATTCACTTGCCCTCACAAATCCAGTGTGGGTACTAGTTTAACACTGGAGCTAGGACTTGTCTAGTGGGGCCTCCAGATCAAATCCTTCTCTGGAATGTGTGGACCACTTTCTTTTCAGGTATCGCAGAAGCCCATGTCATAGTTTAAGAATTACCACCATTAGGTAAACGTATCTTATTCCTGAAGTTGGGAAAAATATTACAGCAAAGGAGCGGCTTAGCTGTGGACCTGTTGATTATGTATTAAGCGACTGTCTGCAGGAAAGTAATAGTATAAAAATTATTCACATGCTAACAATGTTCTTTTGATCTTATCACAGCCAGTAACATCTTCTTTGACAGTGATACATAAATAAGTTTCAGTTTATTTCTACCATGCTTTTGTGTAGCTTCCATTCATTTCAATGGTGGCTTGTGCCCAAGTGCTTCAGGAGAAGCAGTTATAAGCATAGTGACTGGCACAACAGCTCAGTAGAGTCAGGTGCTATGGCTAAGTTCCCAGCAGACTTTTTATTCCCCTCCATATGTCTCATTGAAAACAGTGTTCTTGGCAATGACTGCTATGGAAAGATGGACAAAAAGCCAAATTGGATGCCAACTAACAGACAGATTTTGAAACTGGACTCCTCTGAGGACTTCATGGAGGAGCATTTCCAAAGTCTGAGTAATGCACTAGAGAAATTAAAAATGGAGAGGACTTCTGTTAAGCCTATTTCGTCTTCTGTTCCTGTGGATGAACATCATTTAACTACAAACATGGAGATTCAACCTGCTTTATGATTAATTAAAGAGCCCCAGACAGAAAACCTATATTCAGTAGGTTAAATCCAGACTATGGCCTAATCTATACCAAGCAGGATATTGCACTATGGAAGTGGTATATAAAAGGAAGGAGTCACACTACTGCTTTATAGCAGTATTGAAGTGAACTGAAACTGTTGGGACCCATTGACACATACCATATACCGCTTTTATACCGCTATATCCTGCTTGATGTAGCTCCTGCCTTTTATATACCGTTTTCATACTGCTTTCATAGTGCAATATCCTGCTTGGTGTAGATGAGGCCTTAGTCATGCTTAGAACTGACTCACTGAAATCAATTGGACAAGTTAGTCAAGACTAACTTCAGTTCCACTTATTTAAGTTGGGTGACTCATAGCATAACTAAATCTAGATCCAATGCAATGTTTTAAAAATGTGATCATAGAAGTATATCTAACTACCTCCTTCAAATACAAAATATTTCTCCATGTCCAAGGAATTTTCATTTTTTTCTGTTGCAATGGCTTAATAAGAGGTGGGGGGTCATTTTATGAATTTTACTAATATAAAAGATCCTACGGGTCACACTCTTCTCCCAATTCACAGGTACAAAATTATAACATAGGGAACTCATTTTTTTCCCCTTTTAACAGCAGCTCGACTTACAATTGCAGGGAGGTTGAAATCTTCAGATTTTACTTTGGAGATTTGGTATAGTCATGTGTGGAAGCTTGCCCTAATGGAAAGACTAACTTACAATTTACCTATGGCAAAGGGGCATGCTAATTCTGAGACCTTTGATACAACTTGGCTTCATTTTGTCATTCATGTATCTGAAATCTCAAGCAAGTAAAATAAAGTTTTGAATTCTTTAGGGGGGGGAAGTAATTGCTGTTTTATTATGCCCCACCCACCCGCAAAGTCAAGCAGGGAAGGGTAGTGGGGGGGAAAAACACAGGTCACTGAATGAGCAAAAGCATGGGATGGGAAGATGGTATTTCCTGTTACAGATGAAACCTGGGCTCTGCTGGATTTGGTCCAGGAAAATGTAGAAGTGACCAAAAATCAGGACAAATGTATTAGGATTTAGCATTTTTAAAAGATTTTCCATTACCAAAAATAATCAAGAAATAGATCTTTATTTCCATTTAATGCACCAACACATGACAAATTGGCTGGGTTCACACAACATGCTAACCCACACTCAGTGGTTAAGTGTGGGTTGATGTTGAGCTATGGGTTGTTGTTGTTTGAACACAGTGCATTTTCTGCAGGGTGGCTTGTTAACCATGCAGTATGGGTTGTTAGCCACCCTGAACAACCCAACAACAAACCATGGGTTCTCAAGGTGGCATGTTTGAAAAAATAAGCCACACTGCATGGTTGACAAACCACCTTGTGGAAAATGCACCACATTCAAACAGCATGATAATTCACGGTTCAACAACAATCCACAGTTATCCACTGAATGTGTATCCAGTCATAGAGTGAATATTTTAGATTTGCAAATATGTTCACATTTCAAGACCAGTCTCTGACACATATTCACAATTAAGGGATATATTTGAGAACATAAAAAGCACTCTGCTGGATCTGACTAAAGTTCAATCAAATCCAGTCTCCTGCTTCCCACAGTAACCAATCAGATGCCTATAGGAAGCCCACACAGGACATAAGGGCAATAGCTGTTACACCCCAGCAACCGGTATTCAGAGGCATGTTGCCTCTGACACTGGAGTTAATATATAACTATCACAACTAGTAGTTACTGATAGCCATATCCTCCAAAACATTTGCCTAATCCCTCTTTAAAGCTGTCGAAATTGGTGATCATCACCACATCTAGTGGCAGCACAAAACACTCCATTTTGTCTACAGCACATGTACTTTTATGAACCACTGCCGTGTAAATATTGCAAGGATGCATCCTGGAGATTGGAATTGTACTTGTAAAACTGCTATCTAAGCGGAAGACTATGGCTTCTCACTCCAATTCCTTTCTCAATCATTTTGTTTGGCCCTCTCCTGCAACTTCTGTGTAGCTTACACATCTCCAAAAAGAGGGACATGCATTATCCAAAAAGAGGATGAAAGAGGATATCAATTTGAGGTGGGGGGAGCATATTCTAACTGATATGTATTGATGCTAATTTAGAATTATTATAACTTAAATAAAAATGCAATATATCTCACCATAATGGGAAAGACTGTGACCAGATGACCTATATGCCAGCCTGCTCAGTCTGCTGTTCAGGTGCTGTTGGTGGGCAACTTGATGGCCCCCTGTTCTCCCAGCTTCTTATGGTTCTTTATCTTTACAACAGACTTGGACTGGGCAGCTTTTCAAATGGAACACCATCCTCTGTAAAGTAGGACATGTGGCTACCGTATGTGTAGCACATGCCCAATGCCTCAGTTTTAAAGTTATAACACATAAACTTCTGGGTTGCAACTCCTTGCTTCAGAACAAAAGTTATACTGGAGACATCAATAAGGTTGCATTGGGTACAACTTCCATGAAACACAGTGGGAAATTTTGTTTGAGGGGGGAAACAGTGATTTAGCCAAAACTTTGTGAAGTTGACCTAGATATTTGAGGAGGAATAGTTTCATGAAATGGCCCCTCCCCAAATGTTGATTCTCTGAATCATTTTTTCTGATTCATCAACATGTTTATTGGGAACATACATGCTTCAGATTGCACTGCTAATCTCTCATTTCAATCTCACCCCCCACACACAACACACACACACACAAAAAAGAAGTGGTTTGGGAAACCTTTTAAATCTTTGGGTCTACTTTTGAATAGAGCATCTTTGCAAGGGGTTTTATAAGACATTATAATAATAATAATAATAATAATAATAATAATATAATAATAACAATACAGAAATTCCAACATAAAAGCATTTTCCCTAGTAGTTCAAGTTTAAAAATAGTGTTGCTTGGAATTGCAACATTATATGATGCTATTTTTAGCAAGCCTGCTTCAGTCAATGCTCTTTCTTTGGAGGGGCATTCAACTCTGCATTCTATAATAAAGTGAGTTGCTGGGTGTCATGGGTATGTAAGTTGATGCAGTAGAAATACTTTTAGAAAGTCAATGTTTCTGCGAGCTTATCTCTGTCAGAGTTTCTCACGCTCTCTCACTCCCTGTCGTGGCCTTGCAGCTGTAACAGGTTTCCCTGAGAACCTGGATTTGGTACAATGGAGGGGGCCACTCTTGGAAGCTGTCACTCAGATTGTAGCATCATAGTAGTGGGTGGAGCAATCCCGCCCTGGGCATGATTTACAGGTCAGAGGACCTGTCTGTCAAGTGGCTTTGAATAGGCCAGACCTTCGTATATAATAGCTGAGCAAGGCTGAAGAAGCCTTGCTAGAGATAATCTTTTGATGCAAGGCCTGAAATCCCTCTTGTTGGATTCCATCTGTTTTGGGACATTGGAAGCACTCTGCACATGCTCCCTCTCTCTTGCCATTTGGACTCTGGATTATTAAGGATTGTGCCATAGAAAGTACTGGGAGACTTTTCATAGACTTGAACTTGTGCTTGCTGTGAATTGTGTGTTTGTGGCCTGCCCAGGTAGCAGGGAGTTGCCAGTCCTTAGTCCTCCTATGCCTGAGGTTTTACCTTCCCTGTGATCACGCTTACCCTGGGTCAGCTCAGCATTCGGTAGGCTGGGTCTGATTGGTGCATGATTAGTCTCTGCCCAGCTCTGGTGGCTCAAAGCATAAGTGTTTCCCCTTCCCTGGGATTTTATTTAGGCTTTGGCCATGTCCTTTGAGGCGCCAGCATATGCAGGGTCTGGAGAAGCTCAAATCGGATGGTGGCAAACCCTAACCACCACCACCACCCCCCAAAGTAATTGCCAGAAGAATTGTATCAGGAAAGGAGCCTAAAGCTTTCTAACCATCATTCAGCTTTAAGTGGTGGTGTTTGGAGAATGTAACCATTACGCTTTTGCCGTGTGATTTCCTCAATAAAAGGAAATCCCACCAATATGAGTGTCTCATGTCAGTTTGCCAGCACGTGTGAATGCCAGAGGGAACGGGCATGCACACGACACTGGGGGAACAATAAGCCTACTCTATAAACGTGTGTTTTAATGTTCTGACATAGTGTCAAGGGCAAAGGCAGAATGAATGGTCCTTATAAAGAAAAAAAACCCCATGAAATCTAGGTTTGTCATGAAATGGGATGCAGAAACATCCTTTTGCCTAGGCCTACTTAGATTCATTGGTCAACAGGATGTAGATGTGTGAAGGGAGATATGAAGAACAAAAGTTGCAGAGGCAAAAAAGAGCCAAAATGGAGCCAATATGTCTGCCAAATCTCCATCTTTGAAGCCTTTGCAAAGCAGAGCTTCTAAAAAAAAATACATCCCTTGTACTGCTGTTAATGTGCACAGATGGCTCTTTTAAAGTAACATATTTTATGATATAAACATGCATCAAATAAATACTTTATCTTGTAAAAAGTGTGACTCTGGCATTAAAACCACAGTTGACTATTTGGCACTCATTTCCTTGGGAAGTCCAATTTATTCTCCTGCTGCTGGGATCTCAGATAACATTTTTATTACAAGTAACGCAATTGCTAAAAATATATTTGAGATAAATTTAAATACAGGCAGGCCTCTAGTCCCAAGAGGATATTTCACTGATCCCAAGACACATTCATAAGATATGCTTCCAATGATGAAACTTAATAAAATAAATAAAAGCTAAAATGTTTTATGAAATGTCCTACATAGATCAGCTGTATCACTTTCCAGCCGGCGATTCTGACCTTTCGGCTTATACATTTCTGCATGACCCCATTGAAGTCATTTTTCTTCCCCTAGAACGTTTCCAGTCAATAACAGCAAGGCGATTTAAGGAGAACATCCAGACACGGTGCTTTGCAGGTGATGGCCCTCTGAATCGGAGCACCACAATAGGAAGTCCTGCTTCTTTGAGGTACCTTCCTGTTGTGCTTCCTGCTTTTGCTGTTGCTACTGCTTGGATCAACTTCTGGAAGACTTCGGTTTATGTGAAGTAGATCAGAGGACATTGCCAATGAACAGGGTGTGGACTCTAAGAAACAGTTTGTTGCAAGCAAGGGGGGAAAATGCCTAAAGCTCAATAGTCTTCTAGTTTAAAAACAAACAAACCCAAAGCTCTTCTTTAAGAGCAACTATGAAATTCGTATAAAAATTGGGCTGCATCCAGTATGCCTTCCACAAGAGGAAGGGACTTTCCATGAGAGGAAGGTCTCTGCTTGCAGAAGGTCCCTCCGCCTGATTTGGATTGAAGTGTGTATGTGCTGAGTAGCATCTGTCTAGATGGCAGTTTGTCTGCTTCCAGATTAGGGTAGTCATGTGTCTATTTTCCAGATAGAAGTTTTCTTTGAAGGAGGTCAGTCCTCTGTTTGAACTCGTCCTCTGTTTCAAGGGCTGTCCAGACCAAGTGTAATTCATAGAGTCATCCATTTGAATCAGACAATGCATTCACACAATGCAGTCAGAAAAGGTAGACAAAGCTGCCAGCTGGGAAAAGTAGAGTACTCCCCCTATTGCAGAATATGAAGGAGAGGGGTACAAGCATGGCCTAACGAAACAGAATAGATGCACCATCAGCATACCAAGCTATTATGATCAGGCCCATGCTGAATAGACAGCAACCGTGCATCACGGCTACAGAACAACAGCGTTCTATGAAAGCCACGGCAGACATTCTTTTGCCAATGTTAGTTTTCCAGTTACAAGCCGGGATAATTTTGAAAAGAAAAGGTGGAGATAGCACTGTCGATTGTAGTGTTATGTAATTGTGTGGGGTAACTTATTCCCTAGTACAACCAGTTAGATTGATTTTTGAGAGCTGACAGTGTCCAGGTTTATATAACAGCCTTTTTCATGACTTCTTTTTTTAAAAAAAAAACCATATACAACAACCTACCACTGTGTGATCAGCCCTGTCTCCAAAGTAACTGTTTATTTAGAAACAGGACCTAAGTTTTCGGAATCATTTTTTTCTCCTCCTCTTCTACTACTAGGGTTGGGGGATAATTTTATTTGGTTTGCATTTTAATGTGAACTTATTGCATTTCACATGTTTGAACCAACACAAGAACCAAAAGTGAGTTCTCCTTTGAAATTCTCGCTTCTCCAAATTTTGCAATGACGTTCTCATAAAAAAAATGTATACAAAATGTATACAGCAGGGGGAGGTGCACACAAAAATGTATGTTAAAAAAACTGTAAGACTGGAAAAATGAGAAGCCAAAATTAACAGATTTGTCCATCCTTATCTACTACTAGGCTGGCCACTTACACATCACCAAAAAAGAGGAGCGCATCACCAAAACCAGGATAAACAGGACAGAAATTTGCATGGAATTTTTATGTGCCGGTTTTTAGTTACATATGCACATTTAGAAATTATTGCTATAATTTAAGGAACAATCTTATGCATGCTTAGACAGAAAAAAGTCCTACAACTCCCAGCTTTCCTCAGCCAGCCATGCTGGGAATGTAGGACCTTTTCCTGTCTAAGCGTGCAAAAGATTGCATAGGATTCACCTTTCAATCGAAATAGAATACATGTGGGGGAGACTGTAGCTAGGTGACCTATGTGCCTGCTCTGCCGCTATCCAAATGTGACTTCCAAGTCCCCTGTTCTCCCTTTCTATGGTACTTTATCTTTAAACTGGATTTGGATGCGTCAGCCCTTCAAACAGAGACTATCAGCTTGTTCTGGACAAAACTTTATTCACCCTAAAGGATCATGTTTGCAGTTAGCAATGGGAGGTCTGGCCCTTCCTATGGAGACCCAGGTGACATCTGGAGCACAACGTGCCTGCTGAGACTGGTGCACCAACTAGGGTGACCATATGTCAGGAAAAACCAGGATATGTTAGGATTTTTGGCAACAAATCTGGGAAGGGAGGGGGATTATGGAATTTGAAGAAAAATCTGGATTTTTCCTTTCCTCCCTCCACTCGAAGGGCAGCTCTACTTTATAGTCAATGGGAATTAACAGAAATGCTTACAACTTTGTCATTTTTAAAGTTAAGGAGATGAAACTTGGCACCATGATAGCCCTTAGATATGTCTTTCGCCATGCCAAATTTGAAGCAGATCTGTTCATCCGTTGATTTTTAGGATTTTTTTAAAAGTTTGAGTTTTTAAAATTATTTTTTTATAAAACTATCATTTTGAAAGGTGAGGAAATGAAACTTGGCACCATGATGGCCCTTAAGTAGGGCTTTGGCCATGCTACATTCCAAGCAGATCTGTTCATCTGTTGATTTTAAGCAATTTTTTCAAAGTTTGAGGTTTTAAAATTATTATTTTTTAAAAAAAACAACACTGAAGCCATATCCTTCAAACTCAGGTTGTCAAACCTCCTCTTTGGGGTCTTGCACCTTGAGCAGTTTCAGACCTTGGCATCAAGGAGATCTTGAGTTTTTAGCTAAGAAGTGCTGGGCTAGCACAGCATCTTTCCTGCTGCAGATTTCGTGGGCAGTCGGACACCTGGAGCTCAGGAGATGCAAGGCGACCACAGATCAAAATGTGGGAAAGGAGAGGTCAGTCAAAACAGTCATGTGTTTGTGCAGGAAGTAGACAGGAGTTTAAAATCTGGGTATGAAAAGTGGTGCCAACGCACAAGCCTTAAGAAGCTAATGTATATAAGTGAGAAATGTGAATGGGCAAAGTAGTGTCCGCCGCCTACAACACTCACCCTAATGTTAGAGTAGAGAAACTTGTGACACTCTTACACAAGTTTTTTTTAAAAAATAAACTTTTTTTTTTAAAAAAGCCAGCCAGCCAGCAACAAGCTATGTTAATCAGCAGCTTGCAGTGGAGTGAGGATACAATCAGAAAAGATATTTGAGGGAAGGGGAGAATGTATCACACAGAGTATAGCAACAAAGTACAGCAAAAGCTACAAAAGTAGGAGTGAGTAAAGTTAATTTCAGATACATTGGATGTCTCACTTGTTATTTCAGTGATTTTAACATTGTGTGCTGTAAAATCAGACATGTGACCAAGGCTATGTTCAGGTGAGCACAACCCCTTGGTCCTGGTCACGCCCCCTGGGGGCAGACATGTTGGTGGGGATGCACCCTTGGGGGCTAACCATGTTGTCCTCCGTTTTGGTTTCCAAATATGGTCACCCTAACCGTGACCCCCTCCTGGACAGAGATAGCTTGACCATTGTTATCTACAGCCTTTTAACATCCAGGTTAGATTACTTCAAGGTGCAGGAAGTGGGGCTGCTTTTGAAGACTACCCAGAAACTGCAGCTGGTCCAAAATACAGCTGCTAGACTGTTGATTGGGACCGGTCAGGTGACATGGATCCCACCAGTTTTAAAACAGATATTCCAGCTTGTGGTTCATTTCCAAGGACAATTATAGGACTGGTTTTAACCCTTGAAGTCTTCCATGGCTTGAAACCCACCTTCTCATCACATCTGTGATTAAGTGGCTTGTGAGTGGGGAAAGGGCCTCAGCAGTAATGCCCAGTTTCAGAACACCCTCTCACCTGCACATGTAATGTAAGAGAATACCTTTTTATTTACCCAAGCCTTTAAAAATGTTTGACAGTTTTTGAAGATGATGATGATGATGATGATGATGATGATGATGATGATATTTTAGTTGCTGATGTGTTTCTTTTATATTTGCTGCTGCTGTTAAATGTTTTGTATTGATATTATTTTATTATTTTAATTCTCGTAAGCCACCTTGGAAACTATTCAATTGAAAGGCAGGATAAACATTTTTTTTCCCAAATAAGAAAAGAATACCCATGTTCTTTGGTTCACATAGTAAACAAAGCTAGGATTCTTCAGCAGAGAGGCTTCATAAAGAATCATATTTGTTTTCGAGGTGTGAATCCTGACAAAGCCTAATTAGAAGATGAAAGACCAGCCAACATGTGGTGGCCACCCCACGTGACAGATTCTGTGGAACAGTGTGCAGCCCTGCAACTGTTTCTCCTGAGCAAAAGGGGAAGCAAAGCAAAAAGATGCACAAACGAAGCATGCACCGACCAATAGGTTATGGTGCACCATATAGCAAATATTTATTTCCAGGCTTGCTTCAGTTCTTTGGGCTTTGGAGGCCCGTATCTTCAGCTCTATGGGATACAGTCATGTCACCTCCTGAACTGAAATAAAGTCAGTTCTGTACATCTTCAGCGGCACTGTGCACCTTGACTTGAAAGGAACGCACAACTTGTGCTGCACTTCAGGCAGCAAAGTCTCTTGGACACTCCCACTCCAGCCAGGGTTCATGAGTTTGTCTCTGTAAGAGAATGGGTAATCATGTTCATTGCCCAGAACTGCATTTTGCGAATTGTTTAGAAGCCGGAGAGCTTTGACCGAGTATCCTATTTTTAACCATAATGAGCTTTACAGAGTTTCAAGATAGCATCTGCCTGTTTGAAAAAACTGGGCCTTGGTTCAAATTCAAAACCAGGCAAGTTTTAACTACGCATGCTGAAATAATTATGCACTATTTGATTAATTTTCTTTTCCACAGTGTTGTTCATCCCAATGATCCTTGGATTGTATAAATTAGATGTAAAGGTTGGTAGGAGATGAAAGAGACTAAGATTACAAAGCATTTAGCACCCCTCCAGTCCGCTTCTCAAAAAACAAAGTGCAACCCATTTTCCTGTACCCACGATAGCAGCAAGAGACATGTCCTTTTCAAATTTGGCATAAGCCTCCACCCCAAAACCTAGGCATATAGATAACCTGGGTAACATTAACTGGGTCCCTTAGCAAACATTTATCTTAGATAAGAATGTGGTAGTGTAAGGCCCATTACTTGAGATCTACCAGACTGATTTTGCTCATTTTTGTTTTAAACTTACACTTGAGCACACTTGAGCAGTGTATATGTGCAAACTTTCTTGAAAGTTTGAAAAAGTTCAAAGCTCAAGCTTTAATAGCAATTAATTTCCTCTGCACCAAGCAGACAGGGCAGCCCCTTCAACAGCTGGATGACAGAAAGCCCTGCTCGGCCAATCAGTGTGATGTGAAGGCAGGCCCCAGGCTGTTGTCACCAGTGAGGAGGGGGAAGGGGCCAGAGGCAGCCAATCAGTATGTGCAAAGGATGGAGAGGCCGAAGGTCCCACTTCAGATATGTAAACAATAGTGATTTATTCACATCATAATGGTTGCAGCTGGTAGATGGTGGTGTGGGTTGTCAGTGGACAATCTCTGGGGTGCTATGTACATAGGAACATAAGAAGAGCCCTGCTGAATTAGAGCAAAAGCCTACCTAGCCTAGCATTCTGTTCACACAGCTGTCCACCAGCTGCCTGGAGGAAGCCCACAAGTAAGACATGACTGCAATAGCACTCTCTCACTAGTGTTATGAGATGAAGCTTTGGTACAAGAGCATTGAAACCAAACCCATGATGACTCATTTCAGCAACTTGTTCAGGCCCATCACATCAGATGCAAACATTTCTTTCCTTTGGGTGGACCAGTCTATCAGCTGTACTTAGTGTTGATTATTTACAATGTCCTTGACCCTTCCTGCAATTTCATCTGTGGACTGAGTTTTATCATAAGCAGTTTGTTCATTCAACTTGGAAAAATCATCTAGAGAAATGAATGGCAGGCAATCCTCCTGAATAATGTGAGATGGAGGTGCTACTTGGGGAGGAGGCAATTACCCTAAATCCATTTTGAGAACTGTTGGGGCCCAGGACACACTCCATATACAGTTTTCAAAGTGTTTTATCCTGCGTGTGTAGATAGGCTCCAAGCCAAAGTTGGCATAATTTTGGATGATCCCCACTCCCAGCAGCTGCCCATACCTCAACCTACATTGTTCGGAAGCCACCACAACCCTACAGGGAAGCTTTTGAAGGTCCAGATGGCCAGAAGGGGGAAGACAGACCAGGAAAATTTCCTTCCATGAACTTTCTTAAGTTAACTTAGAATCCAAGCTTTTATGATTTTCCCAAGTTGAATAAATACATTACTTATGATTAAACATGTCAAAGAAGAATGCTTTCAACCCATATATACGGAAAATGATAAGCATGAAACGTTGTAATTATTACACTAAAAAGTTCACTGTTCTGAATATTTATGCTAAGCACCAAATGATGTTGACCTTTTGGGGCAAACCATTTCTCAGCATTGCGGGAAAGCAGGTGCATTTGTTCTGTTTGCCCGAAAAACTCTGCAATAAGGCTGGAAACAGAATTGTTAGCAGTTTTACATCATTTTCCAAAAAGCTTTTTAAAATGGAGGCATTTTTCTTGCTAAACTTTCAGTTTAGAGTGAGTCATAGTTGCTATTGCAGGAGGGATTCCTTTCTGACACATCTATGTACATTTGGATCAGATGCAAGAAGAGAATATCAACTTCATTTCATTAACTCTAAACAGCTCTGGTCCTCCCAAATTCCAGATTAGTGCAGATTTACAAGTAACATTCTGAGCTCTGTACAGAAGAAGAATAAGGTTATTATTCCTGGAGGAAAATGATCTGTTGATTCAGCACATGATATCAGTATTAAAGGAAGTCCCCGAAATAAAACCGAGCTTGTACTGACTTGAAATTGATCAAATACTTTCAAAGTTCTGGGTATGTTCCATTTTTGTGGTTTAGATATACAAAGAAACAAATGCAGAGCCTACAAAAGTGCCAGTGATAGGACTAGGCTTCTCCATGTGCAAAAACATCAAACGTTGAACTTGGAATGGTCATCCTTTTCTTATATCTGCTATCTGCAGAGGAGTAATGTGATGTTAGGGTATACAGAATGCTAACTACATATACAGATGCTACTAAACAGGGTGTGTTGTGAATGCAGGAAGCTAATACCAGAAACGAGGCTCAGAAAATATGAGTGCCAATAAACAAAGGAGGTGTCTGGAATAAGAGAGATCATGACAGAGAGGCTCTAGTTTGAGTGAACTGCCTGTTCCAGGGTTCAGTGTGATGTATTTACACCTTTCATAACTGACTGGGAGAAAGATATTTGGCATGGGAGTTTCTCTTCTTTCCATCCCAAAGTTGCAGTGATTGAAAAAGACGCATCTAGTAAACCTCTTCTTCACACACTGCTTTAAAAGGCACTGACAGCCCGTTTCTGTCAGTAATTGGCGATGCCTACAGCATTTTCACATGTGGCATTTGAAGTGCTTTTGAACCAGTCGTGTGCGTGTATGAAAGTTGTTGATACGGGTCAGAAGGACATTTTATGGGAAACATACATTCCAGCCAAGGTAAGTTTTACATTTGCGTTACTAACATCAGAATGCAAAGAGCACTTTCACAACCTAATCCTACATGAGTTTTGCAACATTTCCCACCACCCTTTCACACACACGCATGCCCCTTGGTAGGATCTACACCTTTTTTTCTCTTCCTCTTCCTTTTATTCCCTTTCCTCATACTGATTGTCTTGTCATTTCTGAGCAGAGAATCCATGAATTTATATTTTCTGCACGGCTATGTTTCACTGTGTACAGCTGCGCCACTGAGAATGACACCATTTATTTTTAAACCATTGCTGCACAGATGCAAAGGTGTGCATGGAGTTGATTTTTTTGCAGCTGTTTCTCACTGTGCATCTACACAGCTATGCAGCAGTGAATAACCACACATTTTATTGTTAAGCCTCTATTTGTGCACAGCAGCAGGATATGCATGCAGTTAGCAGAGTAAAAACAACAAACTGATACAACACATGCCCTCTCATTTCTCCCACAGTTTCAGCCCTATACTGTGGCTTGTGCTCACACTATAAACTTAAACCATAAAATACCACTTGACTGTTCAAACTTCTCCTAGTTCTTCCACAATTACAATATTATGTGTTCGCGTGTGGCACTTGATTCTGGTTGATACTGTGCTGTATTCATTATCACGTATCCCCAGAGCAGCAACTGGGTTTTAAAAGAATACTGGCACAATAGTGCCTCACCAAAGAAAGCAGGGACTGTAGTGTACATTGTCCCAAAATGTGGCTTTAGTGATTCAGTCTCATGGTTTTAAGTATTGTAGCAATTGCACAATTACACACACACACATCTATCATGCTTTTTGGGGAATATGCTATATGTTTACCTGGACCAGGAAATTTTTGCTGTCATGCTTACATCAACAAACACTATGTATCAGATCAAATCATTTATTACGGTCATAGACCAGCAGATTAAAAATAGCTACAAATACAACAATTATAAAAACAATCGGTTTAAAAACAACAACAGGGAGACAAGAGTCTCTGAGCAGCAGATTAAAATAGATACAATTACAACTATTATAAAACGATCCTAGAGTCATGCATCTGAGATACAAAATTTCCTAAACATGACAGTAATGTCCACAAAGGCTTTTGCTATCCTTGATTTATCATCATTTTCCTGCAGGTGATAGCAGATGCACAGAATCGTGCTACATTGTATGTAACCTGGGGGTGCCAGTCTGATAATAAATATTCTAAATAAAATGCTTCGGATCTTCCTAATTTTTAAAAAAGAATTGGGGTAATTAAATCTTTGCGGAGGTCATAATAAAAAGGACAATGGAATAGTACACGGGCTTCAGTTTCCACACTTCCCATGTCACATGGGCATAATCGCTCTTGAACAGGGATTTTATTATATCTGCCTTCCAAGAGCGCAGAAGGTAGGACATTTAATCTGGCTAACATAAAAGCTTTCCCATATTTGGGGATTGATAGGCTTGACCTATAATTTGGCATTATAAATGTTCCTACATAGTCCTGATAGTTGGGATGGCGTGCAGTCAGTCTCAGGTGGTTTTGGAGATCAATGCCTCTAATTCTCTGTGTGATGAGAGCCGCTTTAGCGTGTCCCAAGATCCGTATGGCATCAATCAAGAAGCCCAAATGCTGCAATTTTGTTGACAGTGTCTTTTTCCATTTGGATTGAAATGGGTCAGTCAAAGTCAGCAGGGCAAGACCCACAGGAGAGAAAGTCAGCTTTAGCCAGAAATTCACCTTACATATAAGCATTCGCGCCTCCACCGTGATTTATCCTGCTTCTAGCCGTAGGATTGTATTAGGCACACAGGAGGGAGTTCCTAATATTGCTCTTAGAAATTTTGTTTGGGCAACCTCAAAAGGGGCATCAATAATGCACATCTGACAGCCATACAACATCTGTGAAATTACTTTAGCAGTAAAAACTTGCATGGCTGCTGGAATATATTGGCCACCTTTAGCATAATAAAAGGAGAGGAGTGCTCTGGTGCTCCTTTGAGCATTTTCAATGGCATGCTTTGTTTGGGACTTCCAAGAACCTGATGACTGAAAGGTTACACCTAGGTATTTATAGGAGGTAACCTGCTCGATTTGATGTCCATTGATCTGCCATAGATATTTGGTCCTTTTCAAGCACTATGTATTCTACTGTGATCTCAACTCCCATAATATTTTAATACTTCATGCCACACCATATCCAGTGATCTCTTTAAAAAAATAATATAACTTTTGAAATACTTGTGTAGATACACCACAGTTTCAGCGTGTCCACAGTGTAAACACAAAAAAATCCCATGATACAATAGTGCAGATTTACACTTTCAACACAGCTCCTTACCCTAAACTCACAACACGAAGCCCCTCAGCTCCATTACCCAACCATTCTCCTTCCCACTGACAACATACAGTCATTTTTGTTTCTGGATCTTATTTGTAGCTTTCCCCAGCTGCCTTGCCCCCTCATTCCTTCAACTCCCTGCCTTCCTGCTCTGCTTTCCCACAGGTCCCTGCAAGTTGTTATGCTGGAGAGCGAAGGAACTGACGGGGTGATTGAATGAAACGGAGCAAGGGGGGGGAACAGGGCAAGAAAAAGGGAAAAGGGAGCTGGAAGACGGAGCCCAGTAGGAACGGAGCCAGGAGCCGAGCGGGGGAGCCAGCAGCAGCAGCAGCAGCACTACTCGGGAGGCAGGGCGCCGGCTTCACATCCCGCCGCAAAATAAAACTCGCTATTTAACGCGCATTCGATAATGCGCACAATCGGAGGGATAGCGCGCCTCTACGCCCGATTTGCGCTCCCTCCTTGTAGAGGTAAATTTTTTAAAGTGCCTTGAAAGAGCTTTAAACCTCTGTTGTAGAGGCAGCCTAAGTCCAAAAGATCTGGGCAGGATCTACACTGCTGTTTTAAAGCACTTTAAAGCGCTTTATAACAGTAGTGACAACTGTTTTATAGTGTGTCCTGGGCCTCAACAGTTGTCAGTACTGTTATAAAGCACTTTAAAGTGCTTTAAAACAGCAGTGTCGATCCGCCCCTGGAGGACCCCAGCTTGGGGAAGGCTGTGTAAGAGCATCACCTATTGATACTGACTGGATGCCTCCCCCAGGTAATAATACATAAGCCCTCCCGTCCCAACTTATGCACCAAATCTGTCCTATTGGCATTTGCTAGTACGTGAAATTAAATGTTAAAAGTCATTAAAAGTCACTAACAGCATAGCCCATGACATGTCCACTCAAAAGTAAGTCCCATTGAATTCAATGGGGCTAATTCCCAGATAAGTGGGTATAGGATTGCAGCCTGTAAAGCATTTATACAATGAGGGGGGCTATGACAGCAAGGCAAGTATTTTATCCAGAAGGGAGGGAAAAAATATTTTCCAAAACAAATTCTTTTGAAAAGACTCCGGCTGCCTCTACAAGAGAGGTTTAAAGCTCTTTCAAGGCGCTTAAAAAAATTTACCTCTACAAGAACGGAGCGCAAATCAGACGTAGAGGCGCGTTATCTCTCCGATTATGCGCATTATCGAATGCGCGTTAAACAGCGAGTTTTATTTTGCTCCAGCTGTTAAAGCGCATTTTGACTATGTGAACAAACGATTCTCCACATTAACTACTTGTAAAGCGCATTTTGGTCACCCGTTAATGCGCTTCGCCGCCTCTCGCCACCTCTCATGCAGAGGTATTAGGCGTAAATGCGCTTCAGCGATTATGCGCATAATTGCCTAACCAGGCGCAAAAGCGAATCCTTTTAGAGGGGACCTCCATCAAACATTCCAGTGGTATAAGCAAGCATCCTTTAATCACGATGGATGGATGTATTTCAGAAGAAGCAGATCAGCCTATGATGTCACTGTGCTCCATTCCTTTTTGACCCTACAGTTCTGCTTTAGACTGTTTCAATATACATCTTGCAAGTTATGAGTTCATTATATTTAGGGAAGGTCTGTAGCTATAGCATTCTGCAAGTTATTCAGCAATACTTTTATTTGTCCCCAGCTGCAAATGTATTGCATTTGCCAGTGAATCAAAGGGCAGGCATGTACCAATCACTCTGCGCCATACCCTGTGGGTCAGCTTCCAACACTTTGGTTCAGTATGGGAACAACTTATCTGTCAAAGTCAGCAGCCTTACTTCTTGCATGCCTTTTGCAACAATATGAAAGAATTGCTAGATTTGGCCTGGATGTAGTGTTCTTCTTTAGAGGAGCCAGGGCATGCAAGAGGAGCCAGGGCAACACAACCACTGCTTCTGGCCTGAGGAGAGAATGGCCATAGCCTGAACGAGCTCCATAGAGAAGCCCTTGTTTAAATAAAAACTTGGAAGTTTGTTTATAAAGCAGAGTCTGTTTGGTTCTGTGGGGTGCAATCCACCAACTGTGGAACACCTTTTGCTAGTACCTGCATCCAAAAGCACCCTGTTTCTTCTGTCAAGTTCTACTTTCTTGTCCTCTGTTGTGACTCTGGAGGTAAATTTACCTTGTTCTTGTGACCATCTAACATAGGGGTGCAGAACCTCAGACTCAGGGGCCAAATCCAGCCCTCCCGGGATCGCAATCTGGCCCTCTCGGGTTCTTCAGATGGCTACATCCCTTCTCAGGACCCACCCCTTCCCATCAACCACCAAGCATTTGTTTTTTACCAGCTTCTTTGTAGTTTTCCCCAATTCTAAGAGGATGAAATGCCTTTCCTAAGGCTCAGTTACTGGCAGTAAGAGTTTTAAACTCAAATATGCTAGTATTTTTGCCCCCACCCCTTTTGCCTTTCACCCTGTTCACCACTGGAATCTTCGGTCGCGTCTTATTCAGCAAAACTTTCATTTTGTGTCTATTGGACATCATAATGTCTCCTTAATGAGGGATTGTCTAATTTGGCTAATTGTTTGTGGTGCAATACTGCTAATGCTTCTTTTAAACATATGTTTTTGCAGTATCCAGTAGTTGCTTCCTTTTTGGGAGGAGGTTATTACACAGATACATTTTGTACTGGAACAGTCTTTAATATTTACTGATGTACACATTCTTTTAAATTATTTACCTGCTTCATGGAAATTAGCAAATGGTCAGCATAAATGGATTCTCTGCACCCTTTTGGCAGCTAAAAGACTGCTATTACAATATTGGAAGGATAAACATTCACCTGCCATAATCTAGTGGATTGGGGGCCTTACACCGCAATCAATATATGAACAGGTAGCATATATACGCCACCTTCAAGTGGATATGTATTTGGCTATTTGGTCCATTTTGTTGAAACCCACATATAATTCCAAGAAAGTTGTATGCATTTAATACAAATTCATGAATGTTTTTTTGGAAAAAAAAAAAGGTGCCACAGGCACCATTGGAGGTACCACATTGGGGCTCCTGATGTATAGATTACTTGTATAATAAATGCATGGAGAGTAAGACCAGAATCACACTTTCTGGCCCAGCCCCTGACCTCGAAAACTGTAGGCTACAGATCAGATTGAGAGACCCTACATATGTACAGTTTATAAGCTACTAGATCCTGTCATAGTCTTGGTTTTATTTAGGCAGATATTTACACTCACCCAATCCAAAGGGCAACAATATGTTGCATATACATGTAGATGTAGATGCAATAGGTTGGATCAGGACTTTGTCATGCTTAGAATAGACTCTTTGAAAGGCAGTGTGGTGTAATGGTTAGAGTGTTGGACTGGAGCTTGAGAGGTCCAGGTTCAACTCCCCACATGGCCATGAAGCTCACTGGGTGACTTTGTGCCAGTCCCAGACTCCCAGCTGAACCTACCTCACAGGGTTTTGTGAGGATAAAATGGAGAGGAGGAGGATCATGTAAGCCGCCTTGGGTTCCTTGCAGGAAAAAATAACGTAGGATATAAATGTAATAAATAAGGCTTACATTTGTCATGACTAACTTGTTCCATTGATTTCAGTGGGTCTACTCTAAGCATGACTAAGTCTCAATCCATCCCAATGTATGTTTGCTCACTTTGGAGCAATACACCTAACTCATTTGTAAGATAATATTTTAATTAACAAATTATCCTTTATCTTGTCAGATGATATACTGATAAATCTGTTGCCCACGCATAAAAGCTGTGATTTGGGGTCTCTATTGGGCTGTTGCCTCCCTACTAGCATTCTGGGAATACCAGGTGTCAGGGTTTCTTCTATGACTTGGACCCCCTGAGCAACTCCTTAAGGATCTTTTACCTCTTTAAGAATCCCACCTTCCTTCCTTTACCTTCCCAATAGGCTGACCAGATAAAATCCAGGTCAGGCCTCATGTAACTTTAATAGTTGTAGAGAAAAGGGAATTTCAGCCAGTGTCATTTGTATGCAATTAGTTCCTGGTGAAATCCCCTCTTCATCACAACAGTTAAAGGTGCAGGCACTATACTAGAGTGACCATATACAAAAGAAGATAAGGGCCCCTGCAACTTTAACTGTTGCAATGAAGAGGAAATTTCACCAGGAACTAATTGCATACAAATGACACTGGCTGAAATTCCCTTTTCTCTACAACTGTTAAAGTTACATGAGCCCTGACCTGGATTTTATCTGGTCACCCTACTTCCCAATAAAGTGGGGTTTAGGCTGTAGACATGGGTGAGTGACACTCAAAACACTTTAGGTTTAACACAACAGTTTATTAATATATTTAAACAAACAAATTACAATTAAAGGTATTTGGTCAATAGAGCTGAGTGATACAAAGGCATTAAAAGAAAGTAAAAGTTGCAAAAAGTTCTTTTGCCCTAGCTCCATTTAAGCTTTTCCAACAGCTTCTTACTCTTGTCTTTTTCTGCCCATGCCTCTCTCTCACACACACACTTTTATACTCTCTTCCCTCAAAACAGAAAGTACTGTTTCAATCTTGAAGAAATGAAACTTAGCTGGAGAAATGCAACTCAACCAGGGAAATGAATCTTAACCAGAGAAATGAAACTCCTCCTCTCAGGGATATCACCTCCCAATAGAAAAACCCCAGGCCTCTAGGCCTGACTTTATTATCTTGCCTCTATTATGGTGACCAGATAAAATCCAGGTCAGGGCTCATGTAACTTTAACAGCTGTAGAGAAAAGGGAATTTCAGCCAGTGTCATTTGTATGCAATTAGTTCCTGGTGAAATTCCCTCTTCATCACAACAGTTAAAGTTGCAGGGGCCCTGCCTTCTTTTGTATCTGGTCACTCTAGTATAGTGCATGCAACTTTAACTGTTGTGATGAAGAGGGAATTTCACCAGCAACTAATTGCAAACAAATGACTCTGGCTGAAACTCCCTTTTCTCTACAACTGTTAAAGTTACATGACCCCTGACCTGGATTTTATCTAGTCACCCTAGCCTCTGTAGTCCTCAAACCTTCACAATACCATATGGAATTAGAGAACTATAATGCTAGCAAAAACAACAACTGTAGTGCTTTATTCAGTTGACATACAAACTAGTGATTACCACACCCATTTGGGGCAGTGGGAAGAGCAAGGGAGAGATTTCTCTCACATACTACAAAGTTGTCTGACTAGAGAACATTCCTTGTTGGTACAAGAGCTGCAGTATATGAACTACAGTATATGAACTAGATTTATAAAGCCTTTATCATGCTAGAGCTTGTTAATGCAAACAGTGAATTGTCCATATTGAAAGCCAGTTTTTGTTTACTTGTTCCTTTTTCTTTTCTTTTTTCCCTTTTCTTTGAATAAAGTTTCATTGCATCTCCAGCCAACATCAAATACAGACTAGATTCAATTTGTTTATGGCTTTGAGAGGAAAGATACACACACACCTTTTATGAGGACAAGGCCTTTTGTTCCTTAATCTTAGTCTCTATCGGACTGTCTGATTTGCTTAGGCTTCACAGTCATGCTGGCTTAGTCATGACCACATTTAGAGCAGAATCCTGAGTATGTTTAGACAGAAAAAAGTCATAAAACTCCCAGCAGTCTCTAGCTTGTCTAAACATGCATAGGATTGTGCCCTTAAAGTAATTATTTCCTTTGCAGCATTTATCGTAATTGTGTTCACAACTGTTTCCAGAAAAATCTTCAAAGGGTTTACAAATGCAAGAACCCTTCCCACATGCTACATATCAACAACTTATAACCAAGTAGATAATCATAATGTATTACAAGAGTTCCAAATAATTTCCAAGCAACGTTGGGGTGAATTATTTGGCTCAGCATTATTCAGGATTTCATGGGGGTGAGGCAGAAATACCCCCAAAGATAGAATCAGTGCTTCTCTAAATGAGCAATTTATTGCATGCTCATGATTGTACACTCATGAAGTTTGCAGGTTTTTTAAATGACTGTCATGAATGACCAGGACGTCTCCCATGGCATCCATTGGAAATTCAATCATGAAAAGAACCACTTTTAAAGATGTAACATCTGAAAAAAGTGGGATCTTCCACCACTAGATGGCGATGTCTCAATGGAACTAAACAGAGGAGAAGTATCTCTACCTATAAAGCGGAAAGTATGTGTGTTTCACGTATGTCTGGAAATGTTTACCCACTTCCAGACAAGTTAGAAACTTGATACGGTGACATAGTAACAGGTCTGGCTGTACAATATACCAGAAAAATCTAAAAACACGAATTTGGGGGGTTTAAGTATTTTTAAAGAATTTAATAAAAACCAAGGCTTATGCCTACAACTCCCAGCATGCCTTGGGCAGGAAGCCAGACTTACTGGCCTTTGGTGGCCATTGTGAGTGCACAGGTGGGTGACTGCTGCATGTCTTTCACAATCTGACTCCTAAAGTTGGTCTCAAACGGTCAACCCAATTCCACATAAAAGGAAACAACCCACATAAATGCCTCCTCCCGCCCTCTGTGTGGTTTTAAAATCATGAGTAGATACAACAGTGTGGCTTTGAGGGGCCAAACATGCTCAAAGGCACTTCACCCTGATATTGCTGTTTTCTCAGAAACTGGGAGAAGCAATTGCACAACTTTTGCCCTTAAGAGGGAGGGAGAAACAGACCCGACAAAGGGGGGAAGTGTCTGGCCCAGCCCCGGCCCTTCAGTACAGGTTCCAGATGGAGCACTTGGTGGGTGAGAGGTGTAGGATGAGGCAATCCCAGCAAGATTGGCTGGAGCTGGGCATGTCCACTGACAGCTGCTTACATCCCCACTTTGGTGATGCTACTCCTTCACACTCTATCAAGGAGCAGCATCGGCAACAAGAGGACATCTCAGAGGATGTGGGCACCTGCGGGCTGCCAAGCCATGCTGGGAGGTTTAGTACTGCTATGTAGAGTGGCTGATTTTAAATAAAGTAGGGGTTAGCAAATCAGGTCACTCAGCCCCCACTTTCCTGACCTCTCACTAACTATCTTTGTTCTCCTTCTAACTGACTTTTCCCAACTGTCACTCACCCACCCAACCCCCACCATTCCATTCTAGCCTCTGCTATCAGTCATCCTTCCATTCACTCTTCTGTTTCAATAGTAAAGTCAGGCTTTTACATACAAATCATAAACTTTATCCAGTAATTTCTGCATCTCTCTTGGAATGTTGTGGTTTAGGGGAACCCTCAGCATAAAAAAATCTCATCACATTAAAAGGCCCTGGAAAATATTTTTTTTAAAAAAAATCACTTGGCACTTAAAAGCCATTAATGCAGTCACCAGGTCAGCCCGCCTGGGAAAAAGAAATCCTTAAGCAAGTTGCCACAACTAAGAAGGCCCGCTCTCCCATGTCACCTCAGATGTATTCAAAGATTAACATTATTCAGAGAGCTAGGCTTGCACCTACAACTCCCAGCATGCCTTGGGAGGGCTTTATCGGGCTTTGGCAGTCATCATCTGGAAGTAGCTCGCCATCCTGGGCTTGATGGGGGGTGCCCGGGCTGGCTGCTTGGTTACTAGGCACCATCAGGAGCAGAAGGGCAGGAGGTCACAGCTTTGGGCCTGTCACTGACGGCAACGGCCAAGCTACGTGTGAGTCAGCCAGCCAGCTCCCTCAGGGTAGTGTGGATTGGCTTAGCCAAATTTCACTTCCCATGAGCTTCAGCAGCAGGACTCCCATTGGGCAAGTCCGGCACCATAGCAAAAGGTATGCCGGGAGTTGTAGTTTTTGTTTTCTGTGGGGGACAAGGAAAATCATGGTGACAGCTTCAAGGTGGCCCTGGCCATGAATTGAGGGGGGGGGGGGAGAGAAACTAGTTTAAATTTGTTTTAAAGTTAGCTCACAGGCCTAGGACTGCCCTACCTTGCCGGGTTGTCATGCGGATGGGAGAGGAAAAAAGAAATAAATTTAATTTGTTTAAAAGTTAACTCACAGGCCTAGCACTGGTCTGTGTTCTGGCTGCTTTCCTTTTTTCATAATAATAACTTCAGAGCACATGCATACCACAGTTCCTGCGTCCACTGAGATCTGCTTCCCTACTATGTGTTATTCGAATATCTGGGCAATGCGGGGTATATTTTGAAAACTTATTTTTAGGTTTACATCTTTTTTAGCTGGTAGAAAGGGTGTTGTGTGTCCTGATTGTTTTTAAAATTTAGACGGCTGTTCCGGCCAAAGCACAATGGGAGGTGTAGGCATTTCAAGTAAAACAAAAAATGTGGTTTATAACGAAGATCTGATTTAAAATACAGTTATTATTAACACAATTTTCCATTGGTTCTAACAAGAGAATTTACTAACTCAACCAAACTAAAAAAAAAAAACCAATCTAAAGATGAATAAGTTGCAGAGAAATTTATTATTTATCATATTTATAAACATTATTTATGGACCCGAGCAACGATGGGCATATCAGCTAGTTCTTCATAAAAGAAATGGCCCTTTATGGCTACCGTAATTTGTGGCCATAGATATATTAAAAGTAAGAGCCCCTGCAATTACTTTAAATCACAACCTGGCTTTCAGGGGGAGGACACATTTGCAGGTAACTCCTGGTGGCGGTGGCTCTGGGTGGGGGGGTCATGAAGGTGGTGAGGAGGTTGTAGGGTGGGGTGGCGAGGGGGGAGTAAGAGGTCAGGAGTCGGGCTTTCTTTCACTTTCACAATTAAAAGCCCCATTTTCCCTGTTTTAGAAAAACTCACAAAAAGTGCTAGTTAGACATAGAAGCGAAACTGGAGGGTCACAATGTTGTCTAAACTGTGAGTAGGAATGATGAGCACATGATAAATATCTCATGTAGAAAAGCTCCGGTGACAATATTTTGGAAACCAAAAAGGAGGACATGGTCAGCCCCCATGGGGGCGTGCCCACCAACATGTTCACCCCCAGGGGGCATGTCCAGCACCAAGGGGGGCACCTGAACATAGCCTTGGTCACATGTCTGATTTTACAGCACACAATTAAGACAAATCTGTTCAACATAACATCTTAATGTTAAAAGCACTTAAATAACAAGTAAGACATCCAATGTATCTGAAATTAACTTCATTCACTCCTATGTTTGTAGCTTTCGCTGTACTTTGTTGCTATACTCTGTGTGATACATTCTCTCCTTCCCTCAAATATCTTTTCTGATTGTATTCCCACTCCGCTGCAAGCTGCTGTTAACAGGGCTTGCTGCCGGCTGGCTGACTGGCTGGCTTTTTTATTTTTAAAGTTCATTTAAAAAAAAAAAACTTGTGTGATTGTCACAAGTTTCTCTACTTCCAAAGTCTCCCAAAAGTCCAGCCGGGTGGTACACGTGTACCCTGTCGCCAGGGGGAAGGGTACCAGCTTATTGCTTGGTCACGTCTGGTGACTCTTACTTTAAAAACCGCCACCGACACCAGCCGCCTCTGCCTGCACCAACACAGTGGACTCAGATGCTCTTAAAAGGCTCTGTGTGGCATGCCATCCTCTCAGGGTTCAGCTACAGACATCTCTGGGTTGTGTCTTCAATCTAACTCTGTCTCTGAGAGATATGCCAGCCAGCCAAAGCCACAAATCTATCTATTTTTCTCTGGCACACACTTCAAACATTCTGCATTGCATGCCAGCAGTGCTGACAGAGCCTAGCTCACAAGAGAAACAAAGTGAAGTGGAAGGGAAGGGGTAGCAAAGCAAAGCAATGACATGCCAGGTTCCAACATCCGTAGCAACAGGGCATCCACAAAGATGAGAGCCTCTCTCTCAACTGACATCTCACCATTGGTCATGAGGGTTTTTCTCTAAGGATGACCCTTCATCACCCATGATGTGGGACTCTGAAAAAAAAGGCCTCTGGCCCATTCTGTTTTGCCCAGTAGGCTGCTTTGACTGACCTCTCCTTTCCCGTATTTTGATTTGTGGATGCCACACCTCTGCTGAGCTCCAGGTGCCCGATTGCCCACCAAATCTGCAACAGGAAAGGTGCCATACTCACACAGCATTTCTTAGCTACAAACTCAAGATCCCCTTGATGCTAAGGGCTGAAACTGGTCAAGGTGTAAGACCCCAAAGAGGAGATTTGACAACCTGAGTTTGTCAAACCTCCAGTGTTTTTTTAAAATAATAATTTTAAAACCTCAAAATTTTAAAAATTCCTAAAAATCAACAGATGAACAAATCTACTTCAAAGTTGGCATGGCGAAAGCCCTACTTAAGAGCTATCATGGTGCCAAGTTTCATCTCTTTATCTTTAAAAATGATGGAGCTGTAAGCATTTTTTAAAATTCCCATTGACTATAAAATAAAGCTGCCCTTTGGGTGCGGGGAGGCTGGGAAAAATCTGGATATTTCTTCAAATTTCCCCCTTCCCGGATTTGTTACCAAAAATCCTGACATGTCCTGGTTTTTCCTGACATATGGTCACCCTTCCCGAGACTACTCTGAAGACTGAAACAGTCTGGATGATAGTCAGGCTTTATAATAAAGTTGGCATCTGCTAGAATTAAGGCTCTCAACATTATGGAGCACATGGAAGGAAAAAGAATGCTCCTTTTGATACAGTTCCTTTAACAGTACTTTAGCAGAAGTCCCTAATGTCATTGCAGATTGCATGAGACAGCAAAACAATAACTTTTTCTATGAAATTCCCATGATGCCTCCTTTTCTTTATAAGTGAAGTTGCGTCCAAAAATACCTTGAATAAAATTAGGTAGAGGGCCATAAGGAGCCAGATAAAATTGCTCCAGGAAGATGTATCATCCACCAGTTTTGTTCATCAGATGAACTATGAAATACAGATATTGTTTCTTCAGCTGAAGGTAAAGATACAGGGCCCTATAGTGCACTTGTAAGAGTTTACCATTGGTTCTAGAACTGATCTGCATCACAGCAAAAGAGCTCATTACATTCCAAATCCATCAAAGACTTTTAAAAAATGGTTCTACCATTGCAAAAGAAGAGGAAAAGAAAGGGAAACTGGGATCCTCCTTGCTCAACTATTTCAATTTAAGTATAAATAAAATTACTAATATAGACTTTGAAAATGGGATTTATAACCATATAAAAACTCCTAAATGAGTTCCACTTATTTCCTCTGAAGATTGGCAGATTTCACACCAGGCAGGTTTTAAGCTGTCCGGAGCACTGATGTTAAAACTGACTCATGATTGTACCTCTATTTTCCCTGCATGTAATAAAACATGCCTGTACGCGCTAGGACAGGGAGACATTTCCCATATAATGCCTTGGATGCCAAGGGTTTTGATCATCTATCTAACCCTTCAGTTCTGAGGAATTTTACCTATGATCTATTATTGAGACCCTGACTATAAATATGAAAACAAACATTTTTTTAAACCAGGACACTCTCGATATGGTTGCTGTTGTTCTTGCAACTTGGCATAACTTCTTGATTCATTTCTTGCTATGTATAGCCCAATCCGGCCTTCCATCAAGACAGATCGCTGTATTTTTACATTCCACTGGTACAATTACATATGTATTCTGCCACACATGTATTTCAAAATATGAACATCTAATTAAGCAGGTAATGCTATCCAGCTGTGCTCCTTTAGCCATTAAATGGCTGCCCAATTAAAAATGGTTTACATCGCCTTGAAAAGATTTCAGACGTGCTGTTTGACAGACCAATACTAGAGTGAATTCCAGAGTGATGAAGACTCCGATCGAATGCCTCTCTGTTCACCAGAGTTGGTGCTTGTTCATGTTTTAAAAAGCACAGTTTGAGCCTTTGCAGTTGTGAAGATATGCTAGAAAGAACATGAGCCATACTATTAAAATCTCAGAAGCCACCAAGGTGACTGAAAAAGATTTCCAGTGGCAAAGGTCCTGTCCTTTCCCAGGACTGAGAGAAGCAAAATAAATTATGCAAAATAAAAGGATTTTTTTTCCCAATTTTTCCAATGTTCATAATTTATACAGGTTGCAGAATTTCTTTTCTTAGAATTTTTATTGCTTGGGAACTATTTATTTATTTAGGATTTGTTATTGTTTCAAGCATTACGTACAAACAGTAAAGCTGAGTATGTTGGACCCAAACCATAAATAGGATAACTTGTTGATATATTTAATTTTTAATATTAAAGCAGAACACCTTAGATCCAGCCTTCCCAAACCTAGTGCCCTCCAGGTGTGTTGGCCACACTGGCAGGGGATGGTGGGACTTGTAGTCCAACACATATGAAAGGCCCCAGAGAAGGATGCCTTAGACAAAGAGTGCAGAAATGTCTACCTCCTTGGTCAACTTTTATATTTGTGTTTGAAAAGGACTGATCTTTCTACAGCTATTACCTGAACAATAATATCAACAACAATAGATGAGTACAGCCAGTAATCTGAAGAAAGCTATTTATTTCCTTGGAAGGATGCAAACATTACCAATAGTAAAATTTCTTGTTTTTGAGCATCTGAAATATGCAGAATGTTGATTACTATGACAGCCAGAAGGAACATGCAGATGTTGCTAGAGATGTGACGTTTGCAACCATGAGCCAATAAACAGTGTTGAAGTCTGTTGTTTACCATTAAGCAGGCTTACCTTACTGCACTCATCAAGGATATCCTGTCCTGAACATCGCATATTAACTAACAGATGCCTTTTTTAAATTTATATTTTATTTATTTACTTTTATTATATAGAAAATTATGGAAATATAGGAGGAGGCCATAAGGTACAAGCTGTAGAGCAGAGTTAATATTAAATAACAGTAAGATCTTAGCAATATTAGTCATAAGTTATCGGGGTTCATATAAAAATAAAAGAAAGAGGACACAAGAAACCCCCTAAGGACTTACATAACCTGAATAAATTAATCACAAAATACAATGTATAGGAGCTTTATAAATATGAATATAGTAAGAATATCAACCAGTTCCAAATAAATACAGAAAGACTTGGGAGAAATATTAGTAAATATACAATATGTCTACTGAACTGTTTCACCTTAGAACTCATTAATAGCTCTAACAAACATGTATCATTGAAGAGATCCCCCAACACTGCAATGTAATTGTCTTTAAAGATCTTTGTCCATTCAATATTAAATTGTATATTCCTACAAAAATAGTTGATGAGCCCTGCTCATAGTACGAACGTTCTGAAATGTGAACCATCTTATATTGATTTTAAATATTTTATGATTCAGAACAAGGTATTAATCCATGAGTCTTGACAATGCATAACGTCTATATGTGTGTAGAAAACACAATAGCCTTTTTGCTTTGTTTCAGAAATAATACCCCATTTTCCCCACTCTAAAAGAAAGCGTGCTTAAAAAAACAGAAATGAAACTAAAGGATCACGACATCATCTAAAGAACCCTCAAATGATCATGAGTAAGGAATCGTGAGTATACAATAAATGCCTCATGTAGAAATGCTTCATGTAGAAAAGCAAGCTTCCCTTTATCCTGGAACCACAATAACCCTCATTGTGCAGTTTGGCCCGCCACCAAGGATTGGTTATAATTATACTAATAGTGAACTCGTTCTCCAAGTACCTGTCCATCAGCACACAAGAAGGAGGTATCAACAGGGTACAGCTATGGGGTGGGAGGGGGGGTGGAACACCTTTGGGAAGGGGAAACCCTAAGGCTAGGAGCGAGAGGGGACTCAAAAACAGCCCAATGAAGACAGAGCATGCTCAATAGGTACAAAATGCTGACCTACTGTTGTGGGGTGGATGTAATGAGCATCCTGGAAAAGGGAATAACTAACCCTGAACTGGAGGACTCCACTTTACAAGATGTTGTAATAGGTCCCACTTTTAATTCATTATTAAAGGTATTTATCTGCTGCTTTTCAGGGAAATCTCGCAAGATGATTTATGTAAAAACATTAAAACTATAAGTATTAATAAACTACAGGGGAAAACTTATTGAAAGTCAGATCTTTACCTGCCTCAGGACAATATGGTACTTGAGAAGCCCTGGAGTGGCTGCTGCGGGGGTGGGTGGGGGTGGCGGCACTTCAACTGGAAGAAGAGAAGCAAGATGGTGGCCAGTTCACTTGGCTCTTCCATCTTCTCTCTCTCCCCTCAGAGCAAGCTAATTCTTGAGAAGCTTTGTGGTGGCATTTGAGGGACAAAGAGTTGCCTCAGCTGCATATAGGAATGTTTGCCACCATGAATTTCGATGAAAAGGCAAGTTATATCTAAAAATAAATCAATAAAATATTCAAAGTGTCTATTAAATTGCTAGCATGGTTTCATTTATGGTCAAACTAAATCTGGATTTTTCAAAATGATCCCAAACCAAAAATGGGATTTTCATACAAAAATTAATTTGAATAATGCTAAAAAATATATCCTTAGTTTTACAAAAACAAAAAAATACAAAACTGGCAAATGATGGAATAATACTTAATTGCCTGGTAGAAATAGAAAAGGGAATATTACACTTTCCATGTAATAAAAGCTTACTGAAAGTGTTATGTTCATAGTACATATGTCCAGGAATAACCATCTACATGACTTTACTCTGAGGAAATGACAGGGCTTCCTGTTCTGCCACATCTGAAATATTAGCCTACTAAATGGAGAAAGGGGCATAATAATTTATTTACCACATTGTTGTTTCAAACACCTCATGCAATATCAAAGGAAATCTGTGGGCATGGTTCTAAAGGACTTGTTCAGCTTCTCATGTTCATTGTTAGCTTTTTCCTTGGGTTCCCAAGGCTCAGCCATGGAAACTATGATGAATGCCAGGAACATAGGAAGTATTAGTAAAGTGCAAGGTCCCTCTGAATATATGGAGAAGATATTTCCCTTACCACTAACTAACCAAAGCCACATATCCACAGGAAGGTCACCTTAGACCATGGGTGGGGAACTTGTGGCAATCCAAACTTTTGGGTCCTACAACTCCCATAATCCTTCAACATTGGACATGTTGGCTAGAGCTGATCGGGGTCATTGTAGGCCAAAACATTTTGAGGGCCACAGGTGATCTACCCCTGCCAGAAGGCGGCCAGAAACAAATTCCGGACATGGAAGGCCAACACAGGCTGAAGAGTGTTGCTGGGACTGGCACATTTACAAAACTAGGAGAAGCCATTCATTTGGGAAGCTCACCTTCAAAGCTGCAGGTCAGCTTCCCGTTCTGCATAAGGCAATTACAAATGTGGCCCAGAATCCTCTCTGATGTCACAAAGGATTCGAGGACATATTCTCAGTTTACAGGGAACTGTCCATGTTGAAGCTCAATTTTCCACTGATGGAAGAAGAGAGATTACTACCTGTTCGGTGTTGGAAAAATATTGTTTTTCAACAGGTTATTTCCAAATTTCATATGAAAAGTTTGCTTATGAAGCTGTACTGTTGTTGATTTTTTTAAAAAAAAATGAGTGTCTTTCATCCTCTAAAATCCAAATCATTTGGGGATTTGAAAAAACAACGACCTCAGTATCATTCAACTATACATGGAGGGAGGGCTGAATCAATCAAATCCAGCTGCTGCAATTTGGCTATTCGATCTAAGGGATAACTACTTGTCACATACAAACAGCACAGCTGCCTCTACAAGAGGCATTTAAAGCTCTTTCAAGACGCATTAAAAATTTTACCTATACAAGAACGGAGCGCAAATCGGGCGTAGAGGCGCGTTTTCTCTCCGATTATGCGCATTATCGAATGCGCGTTAAACAGCGACTTTTATTTTGCTCCGCCGTTAAAGTGCATTTTGACTATGTGAACAAGCACTTATGTGCATTAACTACTTGTAAAGCGCATTTTGGTCATCCGTTAATGCGCTTCGCCGCCTCTCGCCGCCTCTCGTGCAGAGGTATTGGGCGTAAATGCACTTCCACGATTATGTGCATAATCGCCTAACCAGGCGCAAAAGCGAATCCTTGTAGAGGGGACCTATGTGAACAAGCGATTCTCCGCATTAACTACTTGTAAAGCGCATTTGAAACAACCGGTAAAGTCACCTGTTGAGTGCTCAGTTACCTCCTGTATACAAGCATTTACGATAAAGCGCTTCCGAGAAGATGCGCATAATTGGCTGACCAGGTGTCAAACGGAATCCATCTAGAGGGGGTCTACATCTTGTAGAAGTGAATTCCATAGTTTAACTTTGTGCTATGTGAAGATATCTCCCATAGCTCAGCTTCATTGGATGACCCTGAGTGAGGTAGAAAAACGCCCTACCTGCTTTCTCCACACCATTCATAATTCAATGCACCTCTAGCATCGCATCTTTTTTGCAAACTAAAAAGCCCCAAATGTTGTAACCTTTTCTCACAGGAGAGTCGCTCCAGCCCCTTGTAATTTCGGCTGCCCTTTTCAACACCTCTTGCAGCTCTACAAAAAAAAAAACCTCTTTTTTTTTTTTTTTAGGTGTGGTGACCAGAACTGGAGACATTATTTCAAATGTGGTTTCACCATGGATTTGTATAACAGTCTTATGATATTGGCAACTTTTTTGTTTTATTTTTTACAAAAATCGTTTCCTTCCCTAGAGATCCCTAACATGGAACTTGTGTCTTTTCCAGCAGTTGCACAGTTTTGATGCTTTCACAGAATTATACAGAACAGCAAGATCTCTTTCTGCCCAGTCACCACCAGCTCAGACACTAGCAGTGTACAACAAAGTTAGGATTGCTTACATTAAAATTGCAAATACAGTTCAATGTCCATTCCTCCAGTTCAGGGAGATTAGGGTGACAGGCAGGGCTTCTGTATCTTTAACAGTTGTATTGAAAGGGGAATTTCAGCAGGTGTTATTTGTATGCATGCAGGACCTCATGAAATTCCTTCTTCATCACAACAGTTAAAGCTGCAGGAGCATACTAGAGTGACCAGATACAAAAGAGGGCAAGGTTCCTGCAACTTTAACTGTTGTGATGAAGAAGAAATATCACCAGATGCTGCATGCATACAAATGACACCTGCTGAAATTCCCCTTTCAATACAACTGTTAAAGATACAGGAGCCCTGTCCTCCTTTTTGTATGGTCTCCCTAAGAGAGATCCTTTCGGAGCTCTTCACTATCCGTTTTTCTTTCACCAACCCAAATAATTTAGCATCAACTCAACAGTAAACTTGGCCACCTCACTGCTCACCCCTAACTACAGATCATTTATAAGTTAAAAAGCACTGGTCCAAATACAGATCCTTGGGACCCCATTTTACTCTCTCCAATGCGAGAACTGTCCTTATTATTATTATTATTATTATTATTATTATTATTATTATTTCTTACCCCCAACATCAAATACAAATGATATAAAATACATAAAACTGATTAAAACATATAAAACTAATACATTATTAAAATACCAATAAAACTCTTAAAATTCGACTGGATAGGCTTACCAGAAGAGATCAGTCTTTATAGCTTTCTTAAATTCTGGGAAACTGTCAAGTTGGCGGATCTTTCCCGGCAGGCCATTCCACAGTCTGGGAGCGGCAGAAGAGAAGGTCCTCTGGGTAACAGTTGTCAGCCTAGTTTTTGCTGACTGTAGTAAATTCTTCCCAGAGGACCTGAGTGTGCAGGGCAGATTTTATGGGAGAAGGCAATCCCGCAGGTAACCTGGACCCAAACCATGTAGGGCTTTAAAGGTAATGACCAACACTTTGTACTTCGCCCGGAAACTAATTGGCAGCCAGTGGAATGATTTTAAAGCTGGTGTAATATGGTCACCCCTAGGTGAACCGGTGACCAACCTGGCTGCCATATTTTGAACTAGTTGAAGTTTCCGGACTAGGCACAGAGGTAGCCCTATGTACAGCACATTGCAGAAGTTGAGCCTCGAAGTTACCAGCGCATGCACTACCATCTTTAGATCTTTCAACTCTAGGAAGGAGTGCAGCTGGCGTATCAGCCAAAGCTGATAGAAGGCACTGCCGGCCATCGCATCTATCTGAGCTGTTATTTGGAGCGACAGATCCAGGAGCACCCCCAAGCTGCAAACATAGCCTTTCAGGGGGAGTGTAACCCCATCCAGAACTGGTTGACACACCTCCAAACCAGGTTGGGGCCTTTGACAGTAAGCACCTCCGTCTTGTCTGGATTCAGCTTCAGTTTGTTTTTCCTCATCCAGCCCATTACCACCTCCAAGTGTTCATTCAGAGGAGACACACTATCCTTAGCTGACGCTGTTGTCAAAGGCATAGAGAAATATATTTGGGTGTCATCAGCGTACTGATAGCACCCCACCCCATGCCTCCAGATGATCTCTCCCAGCAGTTTCATATAGATGTTAAACAGCATTGAGGATAGGATGGCGCCTTGTGGTATGCCATACAACAGCTCCTTCTTTGAGGAGCAACTATCCCCAAGCATCACCATCTGGAGCCTGCCTGAGAGGTAGGACAGGAACCACTGAAGCACAGTGCCCCCGAGTCCCAACCCCCCCCCCCCCGGCATTTCAGACGGATACCACGATCAATGGTGTTGAAAGCCATTGAGAGATCCAGAAGTACCATCAGGAACACAGTCCCCCTGTCAATACTAATGCATAGATCATCCGCTAAGGCCACCATAGCGGTCTCAACTCCGTATCCTGCCCTGAAGCTGGTTTGAAATGGGTCTAGAAAATCTGTATCATCCAAAACTGCTTGGAATTGGAAGACAACTGCTCTCTCGATCACCTTGCTCAGAAACGGAAGATTTGATACTGGTCTGTAGTTATTAAGGTCCAAGGGTTCCAGGGAGGGCTTTTTTAGAAGTGGCCATACCACCGCTATTTTTAAACATGATGGAAAACACCCATCCTTGAGAGATGCATTAATAATATGTTGTAGTTGTAGTCTAATTGCATCTCTTCCCTGGGCGACCAGCCAAGAAGAACAGGGATCGAGAGGGCAAGTTGTCCTCACTCCTCCAAGCAGCTTGTCCACGTCCTCGGTACTCACCAACTGAAACTGATCTAGTACAATTCTATTCACGGAGTTGCTGGACACTCCAATGTCAGCCTCTGCTATAATGACAGCATCTAAATCGGCTCTTATCCGAGAGATTTTATCTGTGAAATGGTCATTAAAGGCATCACAGCGAACTACTGGAAGTTCTAATATTGGGTTCTGCATTCTGTTCTTTAATTGGTTACAAATCCATAAGAAGACTTCTCCTCTTATCCCATGCAAGTAAATGAAGGGGAAAATTGGAAAACAAACAAAACAAAATCACCCAGATTTCCAGAGGCAACTTTCATGAGGTAAAATTTAACTGCCTAGCCAGGATTTTTGGCAACAAATCCGGGAAGGGGGGAAATTATGAAAATTGAAGAAAAATCCAGATTTTTCCCATCCTCCCCCCACCCAAAGGGCAACTCTACTTTATAGTCAATGGGAATTAACATAAATGCTTACAGCATCATTTTTAAAGATAAAAGAGATGAAACTTGGCAAGATGATAGCCCTTAGGTAGGGCTTTAGCCATGCCACATTTGAAATCCATTGATTTTTAGGATTTTTTTAAGTTTGAGGTTTTAAAATTATTTTTAAATAATATACGTTATTTTTAAAGAAAAAGAGATGAAACTTGGCAATTTGATAGATTTTAAGTAGGGCTTTAGCCATGCCAAGTTTGAAGCAGATCCATCCATCCATTCATTTTTAGGATTTTTTTAAAAAATTGAGGTTTTAAAATATATATTTTTTAAAAAACATCATTTTTTAAAGATAAGGAGATGAAGCTTGGCATCATGATATCTCTTAGGTAGGGCTTCAGCCATGCCAAGTTTCAATCAGATTTGTTCATCTGTTGATTTTTTAGCAATGTTTTTAAAAGTTCGAGGTTTTATAAAAAAACAACCACCTGGAGCCATATCCTTCAAACTCAGGTTGTCAAACCTCCTCTTTGGGGTCTTACACCTTGAGCAGTTTCAGCCCTTGGCATCAAGAGGATCTTGAGTTTTTAGCTAAGAAGTGCTGGGCAAGCACGGCACCTTTCCTGCTGCAGATTTGGTGGGCAGTCGGGCACCTGGAGCTCAGGAGAGGCGAGGTGTCCACAGATCAAAATGTGGGAAAGGAGAGGTCAGTCAAAGCAGTCAAGTGTTTGTACAGGAAGTAGACAGAAGTTCACAGTCTGGATGTGAAAAGTGGTGCCAATGCACAAGCCTTGAGAAGCTAATGCATATAAGTGAGAAGTGTGAATGGGTGAAGTAGTGTCCGCTGCCCACAATAACCCACCCTATTCTGAGAAATAACCTACTCTACTCTGAGAAACTTGTGACAATCATGCACAAGTTTAAAAAAAAAATATTGAACTTTAAAAATAAAAAAGCCACCCAGCCAGTCAGCTCTGTGAAGCAGTAGCTTGCATCGGAGTGAGGATACAATCAGAAAAGATATTTGAGGGAAGGGACGAATGTATCACACAGAGTATAACAACAAAGTACAACAAAAGCTACAAACGTAGGAGTGAGTGAAGTTAATTTCAGATACATTGGATGTCTCACTTGTTATTTCAGTGCTTTTAACATTAACATGTTATGTAGAACAGATTTGTTGTAATTGTGTGCTGTAAAATCAGACATGTGACCAAGGCTATGTTCAGGTGAGCACAACCCCTTGGTGCTGGATACACCCCCTGGGGGTGGACATGTTGGTGAGGCCGCCCCCTTGGTGGCTGACCATGTTGTCCTCCGTTTTGGTTTCCAAAATATGGTCACCCTATACTCCCCTCTTTTTGGAAGTGATATTCCAGGCACACTCTCACACCCAGCTAGGCCCTCTTTGTTTGTGTATAGTTGGATTCAAAAAAATCCTTACTGGGAATGTCTAGAGCCTGTATTAATGCTCCCTGTCTGTCCAGGCCTTTCTATGAGAGGAGCCTGACACAACCAACCCTGCCCATTTGGCGCTTGCAGAGAGGTTGCGTAAGGGCACTTCTAACAAAATATATTTAGTTCCAAAAGATGCCAGAAATGTTTTTAAAGTTCCCTACAAAGAGGGGAGCAAGAGGATTGCACACACACAGACACGCTACACACACACAGATACTCATAGTTAGGCTGACCATCTGAAAAGGAGGACAGGGCTCCTGTAACTTTAACAGTTGTAGAGAAAAGGGAATTTCAGCCAGGGTCATTTGTATGCAATTAGTTCCTGGTGAAATTCCCTCTTCATCACAACAGTTAAAGTTGCAGGCACTATACTAGAGTGACCATATACAAAAGAAGGCAAGGCCCCTGCAACTTTAACAGTTGTGATGAAAAGGGAATTTCACCAGGAACTAATTGCATACAAATGACACTGGCTGAAATTCCCTTTTCTCTACAACAGTTAAAGTTACAGGAGCCCTGTCCTCCTTTTCAGAAGGTCAGCCTACTCATAGTCCAAACTTAAAATGCCCAGCTATTGAATGACCTGGGTGTCCTTGTATAAACTGATGTTGTGGCCTGCTTTGTATAGCAGATCCATTTCTCTGGATTTATTATCCAAACGTTTTTGGTTGTCTCCCTGGCTACTCAGCTATATGCCTGGATATTGCAATTATGAAGATTTTCTGTGCGAATTGTGGGTTTATACTTCTTACATGTTCATCTAGACATCTGTATAGCTGTTACCATATTCCATAATATTCCTAGCGCATGTGTCAGGAATCTTTGGATTTAATTTACTTGTGAGTGCATGCTAGCCTTAAACCTCATGATTGTTAAACACAGTGAGTCACCATGCAAAGTTATTAAAAGCTCCTTAAAGCCTATTAAAAACTGGGTGCTTGATAAAACTTCTGGTGATTAAAAAATGCCCTTTGCCTATTTCCACTACCTACCCTAATTCCATATGTATCCAACCCCTCCTTCCACTCCATCTCAAGTCTGTCAAATATCACCCAAATTCTTCAAAACCTGTATCAAGAATACAGATTAAACACTTGCATGCAAGTTTGCCTGATCTGCATAGGATATCTCAATGAAAGGTTCAGTGTGTTCTTAATTCAGCTTTCTAGATTTCTTCTATATAATAATACAAGTATTGACTACCGCTAAGAGCAGTGAAGTTGCAGGCCCAGTCCATGCAGGTACAGCCAGACTTCTCGTTAGGATGGCCATGTGTCTTCCTTTACAGAGGACTGTCCTCTATTTTGAAGGGGTCCTCTATTTGAAGGATTGTCCAGTCAATGTCCGGTTTAAAGATAAAGAACCATCAGAAGGAAATGCTGATCCCTGAAGTTGCCCATCCACAGCAGCTTGACAGCAGACTTAGCAAAGCACACAGGTCACCTTCCACACTATGGTGAGGTGTACTGTATTTCTACATACATTATAATAATTATTTCTAAATTTAAATCTATATGTATGAATTAGCATGTGCAAACTTTATTAAATTGGTGTCCTCTTTTATCCTTTTGGTGATATATTTCCTTTTTGTTGTTTCATAAGTAGCCAACCTACCTCTAGCAATTGACACCAGCATGAACCAGTGACTTCATTGGCCATTGTGAGCTGCTACAGACCTCTGAATAGGCACTGCACTAGCACTCTGTAGGCCAAACCCACCCTGTCTCCTCGCTCATCACACAGCAGTACTGGACATGACAGAAGGTCATGGGCCCTCCTATCCCTCAACTGTCCAACCACACAACCACACACAACTACACAGACATCTACTCTGAGGGCACTACATAGGTACCAATCCCTGTTGAACTGGTGAATAAACGAGACGCCCTCTGCCGTTTTCACTTTAAAAAAAATGTTTTTAATGATGATCTTGCCCAGCTAACATGTGACTGATCTGTTAAATTCAGTGCATTGTTGCTTGCAGGCGCGTTGTGGTATCAGATGCACTAGGAAAGCATGGTTGAAGGTGCCTGTGCTGGGCTGAAGCAATATGAGAGGGAAGAGTTGGCTCTTATAAGTTGGCAGTTAGCCAGCGGATCAGTCCACACTGAGGCCTTTTCCCCATCGCTTCTTCCATCTGTGCTCTCTCCAGGTACCTCATTACCTTCTGAAGAATATCTCCCACACTGTAGCCTTTCTTGGTTGCTTTCTGAGCCAGCCGAGGAAGCTCAGCCAGTTCTCCTTCTCTGTCATTTAAGAATGTCAGGTTGGGCACATTGAAGTGAGAAGCCACCATCCACTGGAGGATAGCCTGGAGCTCCTTGGTCAATGAACTGCTTTCACCATTCTGGTTGGTCACAATCACCCCATTTGTACCAGGTTGTCTCATATTGGATCTCATTATTGAAGCTCTTCTCGACCCTCCTAAATGTTGGGAGGAGCTACTATACTGCTTGTGTGATGTGTCGCCACTGGCTAAACTGGAGCCATTGCCCTCAGACTCTAAGAGGCACAACTTGGTCATAGACTTCACCAATTGGTCAATATCCAGCATACCCATATGCTCCACATTGCCGTACATATCCCATGGAGCACTGGTTGGTTTGGGTACAGTCTTCATTTTCTGAGGCCTGGCTTCGGGAGGAGGGGGGGCCTGCCTGTGACCCCTATTTGGGTCATCTGCATTGCAAACAGCTTCACGCATGACCTTCTGAATGGTTGATGTGAGGATGCTTGAAAGGTCTTCCTTTCTTGGTTCTTGGTGTTGAGATTCCTGCCATCCCCCTGCTCTTCTCGAAGGGCTAAGGTTTGGGAACTTGGCACCTATGGTCGCCCCTGTTCTCTCAAAATTAGAATCATGACAATTGAAGCCAACTGGAGGATTATTTAGCTTGCGAGCTCCCCCTTGCTTAGCTTTGTCCAGTAGCTGCTTCTGTATCTTCGTCAATGCGCTATCAATAATGTGTTTTGCACACTCATCCATTGAAATGAGCTTTTCTAGACCTTTACTTCCAGAAGGATGAGGCTCCATTTGTCGGTTCCCCTTTTCTTTTCCATGGCTGTGGCTATACATTTTGCAATTCTGACAGCTGAGCTGTTCCGATGACCTGGCCAGACTCAAGATGTTGTCTCCTCTCTCAGCTTTCTGTGCTCTTCTGCTGGGATCTAACGTGTACCCATGTGTTGATATACTGTTTCCATGGAGGCAGTGACATCACAAAGCACCAATGTATCGTCCACAGCCTGTGATTGGCTAGCAGTGATCTGACAAGTGTCTGCTTTGCCATGCTCTTCCCTTAATCTGTAACAACTATATGTCCATGCTGAAGAATGAGAAAATGTAGTTGTGGAAATTTTGAGATGTGGATGATTTCCAGTACCAGAAGCCACTAAAAATCTGCTGATGAGCATAGCCCTCCTGCCATGAGCTATGTGTCAATGTCTCACCCTATCCCATCCCTAGAAAATGGGTATTTGGACATCATTGTACAATCTAAACAGTTATATGGAAGCTCAGACAAGGTTTTCTTTGGAAGCACATGTCATATGTCTATTTTCCTTCAAATCTTATTTCATTTGAGTTTAATAAAACTCATGCGGAGAAGATTCTTAATGGTAGCTTTAGTATACAAATATTTTGTATTTTGTTAATACTCAGTCAAGAAAATATAATCTTCACTGTATAAAGCAGCCCAGAAACTACACATATTTAATACAGTAGCAACAAGTACAACAGACAAAGCTCAAAAGATACAGCAGCTATCTGAGGGTCCACACATCTTGCTCAGCTCCACATCTCTCTGGAGATGAGGACTGGAATCATTCCCCACCACCCCTTCTGTTCTTCACTCAGGGTTGACCGAAGACATTTTGCAGTCTGAGGTGAGGGATAAGATGGTATCCCCTCCCATTCCATGTATAGAGGCAGCTAGACTGACAGCTGAATCTTTACTTCAACACTAGCAATGGGATAGTGTCCTCCACCACATCTGAGGCAGCAAGATAGTTTAAGAGCCTTAGAACAGGTAGTGTGGCATACACACCTCTGTCCTCCAGCAGAGGGGAATAACTGGGCAGTTCAAAGGGAACAGCCAGGAGAATGGGGTCCTCAGGTGTTTACTGCTGTACCAGCAAACCCTGTTGCTAATTGGAATTCTTATTGCTCCTCCCCAACAGGTGAATAGAAGGCTGGTGCCTGGTCTAAGGCAGTTGGGAAGGGGGTTGTGGGGAAGAGTGTTTTCTGTCAGGAAGCTGCCACCACTATCCCCCAGCCTCTGCTGCCTGAGGTAATTGCTTCACTCTGCCTATTGATAGGGCTGGCCCTGTTTACACACATACACACATGCAGAGGCTCTTGACAGAATGCCTGATGGAACACCTCTCCCAACTTGAACCTACCCATACACTACACTCAATAACTAAGGTCCTTCTCTGGGTGCCTACTCTGAGGGAGGTGCGATAGGGTGACCATATGAAAAGGAGGACAGCAGGTGTCATCTGTATGTATGCAGCTCCTAGTGAAATTCCCCCTTCATCACAGCAGTTAAAGCTGCAGGAGCCCTGCCCTCAGATCCCCCTTTAGATGGCCATGTGTATGACTTCTCACACCACTAGCAATTCTCTTCTGCTCCAACGACCACTTTACAACTAACATTCCTGATATATTTGATCAACAACAACATTATTTGCCAAGCCTGATCATAAAAATGTGTGTGCAGCTTTGCATTTTGAACACACTTAAATCATAGCACCATCCTGGCTGCAGGAATAAAAGAGTTTGCTTCTCCTGCTCTCATCACCTGCCATTCTCTGGGTGGCCATTTGGGAACTCTCTAGGCTTTGAGACTCCGGACTATGGTTCCAAGGTACAACCCAAGTTGCCCCATTGCCCTCACCCCTCACCCATCTGCACAAAAAAGGAGGGGTGTTGGAGAAATCCATTTGGGGGATGGCGTTCAATGAGTTCTCCTAGGTTTACCCACCCACCCAGTTCCTGTGCAGTGCCCAACTCAGTCTGTAGTGTGTCAAGCCAGTTTGTGGATTTTGTGGGCATTTTGTGAATTCAGAGGTCCTGCAATTTGCATAGATTTCGGAGCAAGTTTGTGCAAATCTCTGAGAAAATTGTGCAAATTGTGGAACCTGCTGGAAAAAAATGCGGGGGGAAATTCCCAGAGTTCGGAGGAAAGCCTGCAACTCAACTCGCAAATGCATATCAAGCCATATATACTGCAGAACTCCATCAAATAAAAAAAGAATCAGATTTCCCAGTGATGAACACTCCTGGGGCATGTCTACACCAGCCCTATATCCCGGGGTAGTCCCTGGATCATCCCTGTATGTCCAAATGATGCACAGGGGATCCCGGGAGCAACCAGGGACAGCCAGGGACTTTCCCCAGGATATAGGGAACCGTGGAAAACCCATTTTTTCCACAGTCCTGGGACCATCCCGCAGAGTGCAGGCCATGTGGCCGCTGGCCCCGGGTCGTCCCATCCTCCCTGCAAGTAGCAGGGCACTTAAAATGGGCACAGAGCTGCACGGGGGAAGTCCATGCCCATCAGGAGTAGGGAGCGGGTTCATGGGATTTTTGTTGTTGTTACCTTTTGCAGAGGAGCACAGTTGTGCTCCTTCTTCCTCTTCAGAAAAAACATGGTGGCCGCAACATCCTTCCGGGACGTCGTGGTGATGTAGATAGTGGGGGAGGATTGCAGAAGTGGGTATGTCCATGATCCTCCCCCCTCCCTCCCTCCCTCCCTCCCTCCCTCTACACCCATAGGTGTGGATGAGCCCTTGTTCTCAAATAAGCGAGGAATGAGAGCTGACTGATTTCAACACCAATGCAACATGTTTGTGATGGTCAGTTTACCAGAAAGAACATTGCTTTTGCATCTTTGTCAATCTACATTAATATAAGGGACATACAATACAAAGTTCTCAGTAGGTGGTTCATTACTCCTGCAAAGCTTCACCTAATTAAAGTCAGTATTGTTGGAAGGGGTGTGGTCAGATTTGTTCATAGTTTCTTCTTTGGTGGGAATGTTCTACAGTGCAGGAGTTTTGGAATATGGTTGCTGATTACTGTCAGGAATTTCTTCATGCTGGACCACTGGAAACTCCTAAAGTCATGATTCTTCTTCTTTTTTTAACCTAATGATCCTGGATTCCTGCAAAAGACATTAAGACATTGTATACAGCTGCAAAGCCATGTATAGCATGCAATTGGAAGTCTCTAAAACAATAAACTAAAGAGCAGTGGCTTGATAAAACTTGGGATCCTATGTATAAACTTACTCAGCAAGTGCAGAAAGCAAGAAATCCTATTTTTGAGAAAGATATGATGGCACCATGGTTTCCATTTATTTCCTATATTGAAGCTCTTCAAACTTTTGATCAAATTCCAACCAAGTACAGTTGCCTACATTTTTTTTCTGACTCATACACACATACACATAAAATAACACCCGCTCCTTTTATATGCATATAAATTCTATTTTTACTTTTTCCTGAGTAGAGTTCCTACTTAGGCCATTTTATTGCAGATGTTCCATAAGCATATAGACTAAGAAATGTAATTAGTGATTTCCTTTGTTTCTTTAATGATCTTGATTTTGTTTCTTTAGTGATTTTGATGTGTTATTATGTGCGTTCTTCTTTTTGTTACCTTTTTTTTATTAACTTTATTTTTTTTAAATTAAAAATGACCAGAAAAGAAAAGAATACATCTAATTCTGGAAAGGTTGCTTTTGGAAGTGCACCTTTAGGGTTGGCTCAAGCTGAAACACAAAACATAATTGTGACCTAACTGCTCCTGAAACCATCCTCTGCTGGGTAGATTTGTCAAGATCTGCTATTGTTAGGCGAACATTAAACTAACAAAACTCTGCTTGAATAAACAGGAATGTATGTTTACATGGTGTTCTGGCTTGCTTCAGAAGATTCTTATATTTAGAATATTCAAGCCAGTTCTGTCTTCCCAAAGCCTCGCAAGATACTTATTCCTGTACTACATGATGGCTCCAGTAAGTCCAATAAGAGGCACATACTAATGTTATGTGTTTTAAAACTCAATACGTTCTTGGCCATTTCTACACCAGGCTTGTGGCCTGGGATGGCCCCCGGCTGGGCCCTGTGAGTCCAAATGACACACAGGGACTCCCGGGGGAGGGGGGGTGGCCACAGGATTTGCCAGGGATAAGGGAAGTTCCCGGGGCCGCAGGAGATGTGGCTGCCCATCCCAGGCATGGAACCACACCGCGCGGCTCTGTGCCCATCAGGGGAGGGGGTGACACCAGTTTCACCACCCCCGGAGGGCAGGGAGGGGGGTGGGGGCCTGATCGAGTGTGGTTTGTTTTTTAAAAAAGACTTACCGCAGCGCACGAGCGCTCGTGCACTCTCCTCGAGGCCCAAAATGGTGGGCGCGACGAGCGTGTCGCACCCAGGAGCGTCAAGATTGAAGACAACGATCCTGGAAGCAGGTACTTCTGGGATCACTCGCCCTCCTGCCCTCTACACTCTGTGGTGTAGAAAGAGCCCTTGTTAGCAACTTTTATATTTTTATTTTATTTTATTTATTATATTTTAATATGTCCCCAAATTTGCCTAAATTACTAGCTGTTCATAATGCTTAGCGTGAGCTAGTGAAGCCAACTTCTTCTTGGCTTAAGTAAAACCAAAGACCTATCCTTCCACCCAGCCTACCCAGCGCAATGTAAGAGCAGTTCAAGAGGGATCAGGGCCAGCCCAAGGCCTGAAGCAGAAGAGCGAACGGCACCACCATCTGCCCACCCATCTAAGCCAGGGTGCATAGTACCCAAGACCAGCCAAGTTATTTGGCACATGAGCTAGAGTATCTCACAAGCATCTCTCCCTACCCTAGCAGTAAAACTACAATAATAACAAATTAAATGGCAAATAATCTGCTGCCCTTTAATAGGCTGACCAGATAAAATCCAGGTCAGGGCTCATATAACTTTAACAGTTGTAGAGAAAAGGGAATTTCAGCCAGTGTCATTTGTATGCAATTAGTTCCTGGTGATATTCCCTCTTCATCACAACAGTTAAAGGTGCAGGCACTATACTAGAGTGACCATATACAAAAGAAGGCAGAGCCTCTGCAACTTTAACAGTTGTGATGAAGAGGGAATTTCACCAGGAACTAATTGCATACAAATGACACTGGCTGAAATTCCCTTTTCTCTACAACTGTTAAAGTTACATGAGCCCTGACCTGGATTTTATCTGGTCACCCTACTTAATGCTACTCAAAATCTGCTTCCTGAGTCAGCCGCTCATTTTGCCTAATAGTACTGTCGGCCCTGAGAAGGATGGTTCTGCAAATAGCAGTACAAGTTTTGAGTGATCGATGCACCAACTATATGGGGACAGTTCTTATCCAAGTGCCAGAATACAGTCCATCTAGCCCATATTTCAGGCCAGGGGATCACTCTAATCAGCAAAGATTGCACACAGGGACTCCATTTAGGGAGGGCTTTCCTTGTTTCAGGCCACAGGTGGTTTATTTCTTAGGAACATCCTGTATCTCTGGGAAAGTCACTGTGACTATTGTTATAAACATTGGCCTATGTGCTATAGTGCAAAATTCTTATGCATTATTTTTGGCAGTGGTGGGATTCAAAGCCAAGTGGCATATGATGCTGAGTTGTGTGTAATTTTTCCCCTCAATGATTTTTATTATTTTTCATGAAATGCAGCCAGAGGAACTGTAATCTCAAGTGGAAGAGCTGCACATGGAGAAGGACTCATCATCCTCTTCTCCTCTAGTTTGTCCACTCAAAATCTTCCCCTTCAAGTTGCTTTTCTCCTTGTGGGAGAAAACACATAGATACCTCTACATTTTTGTTTCCCCCAGAAGGAAAAGCTCCCAGGTGTCCTGGTTAGTTGAAAGTCAGATTGGGGAAATCAATCTGTGCCATTTGGGTTGGCTGACCATATGAAAAGGAGGACAGGGCTCCTGTAACTTTAACAGTTGTAGAGAAAAGGGAATTTCAGCCAGTGTCATTTGTATGCAATTAGTTCCTGGTGAAATTCCCTCTTCATCACAACAGTTAAAGGTGCAGGCACTATACTAGAGTGACCATATACAAAAGAAGGCAGGGCCCCTGCACCTTTAACTGTTGTGATGAAGAGGGAATTTCACCAGGAACCAATTGCATACAAATGACACTGGCTGAAATTCCCTTTTCTCTACAACTGTTAAAGTTACAGGAGCCCTGTCCTCCTTTTCATATTGTCAGCCTATATTTGGGGTTACACTCTCCCTGAAGGCTTGGATTCACAGTTTGGGTATACTCCTGGATTTATGCCCAAACCTGGATATCCAGGCTTCAGTGGTGGCCAGGAATGAATTCGCACAGCTGATGCTACTGCACCATCGGCACTTGTTCCTGGAGATGTCTGATCTGGCCATGGTCATGAAGGCCTGCATTACAGGACTACTGTAACATACTCTACATGGGGCTGCCTTTGAGGTCCTTCAGACGGGGTGGGGGGTGGAATTACGTTCCCTTACCATGGCTCTGCTTACTGCTCCTCTTCCGCTTCTGCAACGAGCTGGAATTACACAAGGAAGAGAGCAGTGATCACATGACTTGTACAGTCTCAATGCAGTTGAATGGGACAGCTCCCTCTAGTGGGCATTTTATAGTGCAACTTCGCCTGCACACAGCAGGAAACCCTGACAAATATCGGTATATCCCAGAAGAGTTGGGTTTTCTGAGGTTTTATTTTTAGCGCTAAAACTGGGAAATGGAGCAGGAGACACTCAGGAGGTTGACGGCGTCATCAGAATGACCCGCAAGTATCCATGAGTGGCCAGTAACGAGCGTGCTAGAAAATGCTCATTTAAAAATGCTCTTTGAAAAGTGTTCAGAAATGGCAGCTGAGCCAGAACACTGCAGCCAGTGTGTTAACCAGGGGAGCACGTGTCTCCCCTTTAACAACAGTTTCACTGGCTACCGCTCTGTTTCTGGGCATAATTCAAAGTGCTGGTTATGACTTATAAAGCCTTATGAGGGACCAGGATAAATGAAAAAGCACGTTATCCCATATGAGCTGCCTGGGTTTTAAGATCTTTGGGATAAGCCCCTTTCTTGGCCCTGCTACCATTGGAGGCACACCTGGTAGAGACATGAAAGAAAACCTTCTTGGTGGCTGCTCTCAGGCTGTGGAGTTCCCTGCTGAGGAGGGGCAGGTTGGCCCCTTCTCTGCTGCCCTTCTGCAGGAAGGCCTAGACATTTCAGGCAGGACTTTGGCATGTGAGCTGGTTTGTTGCTGAAGGGGATTTTCATTGGTTGGGCGCTGTCTATTTCTTTTATTCTTGGCCTTTTGATTATGTTTTTATGGATCTGTTTTTTATATTATGCTTAAATTAAGATTTTGCTCTTATCCTACATTTTATTATTGTTAGCTACGTGAAGCAGCATTTTGGGTGGAAAGGCAGGATATAAGTTAAATACATTAAATAAATAATAATAATAATAAATAAAAGCAGTTTGGGGAAAGCAGTACTAGTGGGGGAAAACACTGGAAAGAAGAATCAGGAAGCCCCTCCCCAGCATAGGTCTTCTGTTTAAATTTGCAGCCTCTGTGGCTGCATTTTAATGTATTTTAATTTATTTTATAACACCTTGTTTAAAAACTACAGGCGAGTCAGCATCCCGTGTAGTTTGGCCCTTCTGCATACACAAGGAAACATATCATGTGCATTTTAAAAACATAGATAAGATGAGAGATGCATGGATTTTGTCAAATGTGTTCCATCTGATGGCACCTTTCATTCCATCAGCCGTTCATTGACGGAATCAGATTTTATGTACAAAACTTTCATTCTACTTGCACTAATTCACATTAGTCAATACTCATGAGCGCAAACCCCACCCACCCCAGTGAAAAACCTGTCCGCATGTTCGCGAAATTCACGTGACTCCAAAAAAAGCTGGTCCAGTGCAGAGTCTACAGGTCAGATTTATAAAAATCCAAACTCATTTGAATCTGTTGTGGATTTTTCTAACAGTCCTAGGTATGACTCTCCAACATACCTGATTTAAAAGTGCCCACAGAGCTACAAAGAGCTAAAAATATAATAAACAGGATCTCTTGCCTTTTGTTGTGTAAATATTGAATATTGACACATTCTACAAGTGTGTCAGTGTGTGCTTTCTCTCCTGTGATTTCAGGCTCAACATCCAAGATGCTTTGGCGTTCTGGATGAACTAACCCAGGTATGATATGAATTTGCATAATATTATTTATTTACAATATTTGTATACCATTCCACTTCCAAGATGAGCAGCCGAGAGGAGGAGGAGGAGTTTAAATTACTATTTTTAAAAGAAACAGAGTTCTGATAAGACCATTGCTGGTCCCTCAAGGCAGGCTTCCTGAAATAACAATGTTTTCAGGAGGTGCCAGAAGCAACACAATGTTGGCACCTGCCTCACCTCCAAGGGCCAGAAATACCATAGGAAGGCGGCCATCACACTGAAGGGTCTTCCCCTGGTGGACTTCAATCAGGCCATAGGTCCATGTGGAACTACCAAGAGCATGCCCTCTGATGACCTCAGTGACCGGGGAAGTTGGTAAGGGTGAAAGCACTCTCTCTGGTATCCTGGTCCCAAGTTGTTTAGGGCTCATGCAAGTTTTAATAATAGTAGCTCACACAAGTTTTGTGATGCACAGGTGACCAGAGCCAGTAGCTAGGCAACCTGGGCAGAGGTCTTGATCATGGCAAGGGTACCTATTAACACATGGGTGGGTGCCACAGGCCCAGGGGTTAAACTCAGTCCTCTTGGGGTCCCAATCCAGCCTTCTAGGGTTCCCCAGATGGCCACACCCCATTCCCTTTGTCACCAAAATGCCTCTCCTAAGGTTTAGTTACTGGCAGTGAGAGCTTTAAGGTACAATATGTGTTTTGGCTCCACCCCTTTTGCTTTGGCCCTGCCCCTTCTGTCTTTGGCCCTGCCCATCACTAGAATACAGCCACCAAGAACTTCACCAATATTGAATTGGGCCCTCGGCTGAACATCGGCTTGTGCTTGTTGACTAGCAAGAATTATACCTTTGTAGATGATTATCTAAGTTAAAACTTTAAGAGTCTTATGCTGCCATCCTATAACCGCTTACCTGGGAGTAAGTCTCATTGAGCTCATTGAGTAGACATGTATAATATTGCAGTGCTATTGTGTCAGTGCTGGAAACTCTTGCTGTAAGCATTGCTGGCATTGTTGGACATTCCAAAAAGACATGATTTTAATGTTGTGAAAACATTTACAAATGAACACAGAATTCATGGCATGACACTGTCTCTCTCCATCAGTTTTTAAAGCCCTGTGTAAATTCTGAACGAATATAAATCACAGTGTAGCACAACTGAAGTTAACAAATCTGCAGCTCAGATTTACCCCAACGCAGGCTGGGTCCATAAAGTTTAGCATGAGAACAAACAAGTTCATGGTGCTGGATCTGCTTTTGCTTATTCTGGGCTTGAGTCAGCCTGAAATAATTTGGCCAAGAAACGTAGGGATTCCAACGGCCAACCCAATTATTGTTAGGACAAACATTCTTTAATAAAAGAACACACATACATTTTCATTCTGTTGCTCTTAGATGCTCAACAAATAAATGAGCACACAACTTGCACCTGCATGACAGGATCCAAAAGACAATGGGCCTGCAGGAAGCAGTAGCTTAATTCTGCCTTCTCTTCATTGTTTGATTTTTTTTTCTCAACACAGGAAGCAAATTGTTCATATTACTGATGGAGACAAGCGAACACTGGAAGGGATACATCCATTCAGAGATGTCAAGGGAGAGAGGCAAAAAGGAGCATTTTTGTAAAAGCCCGGAAAGGGGCTGCAATCAGGCTGACTTGCACAACCGAGCCAAGAAACTTCAAAGAGTAGGCAACAATGCAAGACTCCTTGCTAGATTTGACCCTATGTGCTTTTGGAACACAGGAAAGTGAGGATCTGGAAGAAGTTAGAATGGTCTTCATAGGTCACATCCTTATCTGGGAGTTCACCAATAACAGCACTTAGGTGATTTTAAAAAATGGTCATCTCAATAATGAAGACAAGAGCAAGTGAAGCAGAGAGACCAGCTCCAGCGACTGCTGCAAACAGACGGCATATGTTGTTGGAAGTTGTAGGGCTGAACTAGGGTTGCCAACTTGCTAGGGTGACCAGATAAAATCCAGGTCAGAGCTCATGTAACTTTAACAGTTGTAGAGAAAAGGGAATTTCAGCCAGTGTCATTTGTATGCAATTAGTTCCTGGTGATATTCCCTCTTCATCACAACTGTTAAAGTTGCAGGGGCCCTGCCTTCTTTTGTATATGGTCACTCTAGTATAGTGCCTGCACCTTTAACTGCTGTGATGAAGAGGGAATATCACCAGGAACTAATTGCATACAAATGACACTGGCTGAAATTCCCTTTTCTCTACAACTGTTAAAGTTACATGAGCCCTGACCTGGATTTTATCTGGTCAGCCTACAACTTGCACGTGTCTTGTGCTTTAATGTCTACACATTACAGTGTAAGTTGATGCCGTGATGGGGAGAGATTCAGCTGCTTAATTTCTGCATCCCTATGTATCAGTTGCAGTATTTAATTGTTAAAGCAAAAGAAACCACTTTCTTCAGTTATACATTTCTGCTATTCCACATTGCCACCTAGATATTATGTAGTGGAAAAGCAGGAAAGGAAACACTTCATGTAGTGCTTGGATCTCAATTTGGCGATATAGCAGATTAATAGTTGATTAATAGCCTTGTGTAGAAAACCTCTATGTCACGCAATCAGCAAAACTTGTGACCTACCTGAATGGGTGTGCTACAACTGTTGCGAATATTGCAACTTTGTCTGAAAGTTACAGGAAAGGGGCAGTGTTGCAGTTAGCTAGTTAATGCATGGGAATTTGGGGCATAGCTAGCCTTAGGGTCTCTATAGCTTACAGTGCGGTTCTTGCTCCTCCCCTTCCTTCCTTCCCCCCCCCCTCCAACCGGCCTTCTCCATTGCTGGGAGCACACACGTTTGCTCTCTCTCCTGACAGTGTTATAGAACAAAACAATGGACTGAACAAACTTTGTCTGAAGCTATATACCATAGCTGCATTTTATTTATGCAAGAAACTAAGTAAACCTTTCTCCACTAAAGAAGAGTGTGGTCTCTTTTTTAGGCTTTGTGTGCATGTTGGACTGGTAAATGCTCATTCTGTTCTGCTTTTTGCTTTTCTTTGCTAACTCCCTTTTTTGTACAGGAGGCAGCAATACCAAATAATCCCATCAAAAACAATCAAGCACCTAGAAGCCAGGACATACATGCCTGATGGGCTGAGGGCCTGATGGTCTATATTAGCAATTGATCATTGTTTAAGGCTGCAGTCCTTAGTTACATGGGAGTAAATCCCATTGAACTCAGTTGGGCTAAATTCTGAGTATATATACCGATGGCTTTGAGCTATAAGAACATAAGAAGAGCCCAGCTGGATAAGACCCAAAGGACCATAAAGTTCTGCATCCTGCTTTCCACGGTGGCAACCCAGATGCCTCTGGGAAGCCTACAAGCATGGCATGAAGCGATATTCCTGCACTCTGTTGGTTCCCAACAACTGATATTCCGTGGCATATTTCCTATGAACCAAGATATTACATGTAGCCACTATGCCTGGTAGATTCTTTCACATGTGAAGTATCAGCTACATATCCCTCCAGAGTCTTCCGCCACCTGCCTTTTCTTGTGTAACAATCCCATTCACTTATTAACAATAAACAATGTGTTCTGTACCACCACTTCTGTACCGAAACCACTGCTACCATCTGCAGATTGGGAGGAGTTTGTACGGCACCTTTCTTCAATAGACAGTTGCCTCAAGCAGTGTTTTGTCATCGAGGCTCGCATAAATGTTACTGTAAAGACATGCTGCATCTTGTTTCTGTATCTGTGGATATAATAAATTAGCTTAACACATAAAGCTATCCCACACATATTCAAAGTACTCCGTCTTCATAAAGGGCACTGTGCGGACCACTGCAGTATGTTCGAAGTACAATTTGTACATGGAAGTTTTTCTTTAGTTGTATGCCACTTCTCTGCCCAAATTCCTTCATTCCATATTTTTCTCAGACTTCAAAAGGGAGGTTCTTACAATACATTTTTGTATTCCTTGATAATATAGCTAACAAACTTGATAATACAGATAAACTTTCTCTGGAGCAACATTCTTGGCAGATCTCCTGGTAGCAAAAGTACCCTCAAAACATTAGTCACAGGTCAAAATGTATTTCTTATATCCTGGAAAATTCTTTACCCTTGAAGAGCTCTTGCCTCATATTGCCTGATACACATTTAAACTTAAAGCATATGTATAAGGTTCTCTGGTTTCAGGGATCAAGGAATCTTGTCTCCTTCAGTGCTTTGATGCCCCCAGTCCACATGTGCAAATCATTTCATATGATATAAGAACTGTCTTGCTGGACCTTGTCTACCCTTTTTATCACTCAGTGGCTGGGTTCGCACATCATTGCACTCCTCTGTTGAAGCACAGCAGTAACTGTTCCAAAAAGGAGCCGTGAAAGTGGGGGAAGTTAAAAGCAGGGAGGAAGAAGAGCAGGGTCAGGGGCCTTTGGCAGCACTATGCCTGACAGCACCAGAGGTCTGGCACTGGCTCTCCTTGGACCTCAGATATAAATGCATTGCATGGCAAATGTATTAATGGTATTAAGTAATGTATTAGGGAGCAATCCGAGGAAACCATGCTCCCTGACTTTTATCTCTCCTCCTCACAGCCATCCCAGAATGAACCGCACCGGCTACCTCCCAACACTCGCAAGACAGAACGTGGAGATGAGGAAAAGGTGGCATTCCCGGGAGCAGGGAGGGGAGGAAATGGGAGTGGCTATATTACACTGTTTCCAATGCCCTTCTCTCCCTCTCCAAGGTGCTGCTGCTAGATGGGCAAAATTGCCCGTCTAGCAGAAATGCAGGGCAGGCTGGAGCAAGTTAGGAGGCTGACAGGAATCACGATAGGATTGGGTCCTTAGATGTAAAGGGTAATGGGCAACAGAGATAAGGGCATACATAGAGAGAGGTCAGATTTCTTTTAATGTTGCATATATTATTCTTGTATTCTGTCCGGCTTTGGATTCCACAATATATTATAGCTGCGAATTTCAGGAAGCAGGAGCCATCTCTTTACCGATTATAGCCCATCCTGAGCCCTTGGGAGAGATAGGCAATGTATCACAATGGAATAGCTTTCTTTTGTTCTTTATGATGTTAGAATTCCTATGAAAAACACTCCTCAGCACAGACAATAAAACAAAAAGAAAAAATACAAATGTTGTTTGCAGAATGAGAACATTCTGGCAATCTGATTTGTTCTGGGAATGTACTTTGAAAACAAACAACCTAAAAATTCCTGAGCCCTACCCCTTGGCTTATTACCCAGGTTTTCCATCTGCTCATTAGGACCAATAGACCCATTGCTGACATCTAACATCAAACCTTCCTAATCCCAATTTAATGAGATAACTCAACTGCTAACCTGGTGGACTACTCAAATTGTAGTTTAGGAGATTGTGTGGAGTATTTTAGGTTTTGGATTTATTTGGGCTTGACCTGAAAAGCTAAGGCACATATAGATGCTGCCTTCAAAATAGATCTACACTACAGCTTTATAGCAATGCTGAAGTGCACTGATAACTGTTGGGACACAATCCACATTCCATATATCGCTTTCATAGTATTATTTCCTGCTTTTTATTCCACATTCGTAATGCTTTGACTCAAGGTGTAGATCTGGACAGAATCTTGGTTTCTTAATCTAATGTCACTTTGCTATGCCTCTCTGTGTTGCATGTTTGTCATAAGCAGAGTCGCATAGCACTGCATCGTATAGCTGGGAAATAGAATGTCCAAAGTGCTTGGCATATATTGTTTCAATAATACTTAAAACTAGGCTGACCATTTGAAAAGGAGGACAGGGCTCCTGTAACTTTAACAGTTGTAGAGAAAAGGGAATTTCAGCCAGTGTCATTTGTAGGCAATTAGTTCCTGGTGAAATTCCCTCTTCATCACAACAGTTAAAGTTGCAGGCACTATACTAGAATGACCATATACAAAAGAAGGCAAGGCCTCTGCAACTTTAACTGTTGTGATGAAGAGGGAATTCCACCAGGAACTAACTGCCTACAAATGACACTGGCTGAAATTCCCTTTTCTCTACAACTGTTAAAGTTACATGAGCCCTGTCCTCCTTTTCTTATGGTTAGCCTACTTAAAACAAACTCTTAAAGTAGGTCAGTATTATAATTCCCATATTTCAGATTGGTAGGCTGACCAGATAAAATCCAGGTCAAGGTTCATGTAACTTTAACAGTTGTAGAGAAAAGGGAATTTCAGCCAGTGTCATTTGTATGCAATTAGTTCCTGGTGAAATTCCCTCTTCATCACAACAGTTAAAGTTGCAGGCACTATACTAGAGTGACCATATACAAAAGAAGGCAGGGCCCCTGCAACTTTAACTGTTGTGATGAAGAGGGAATTTCACCAGGAACTAATTGCATACAAATGACACTGGCTGAAATTCCCTTTTCTCTACAACTGTTAAAGTTACATGAGCCCTGACTTGGATTTTATCTGGTTACCCTGCAGATTGGAGGCTGATATAGTGTTTTGCTGAAGTCCATCCAGTGCCAGGTGTTGAACATCTTTTGTCCTGAGGGCCAAATTACATTTTGGAGAAGATCTCAGGGGCCGCACTCCAGTGGTGGGTGGAGCCGAAGGTAAAGGGGCAGAGCCAATGGCAAAAGAGGTGGACCAACAAATCCCAGCGCATTACAGCTTAAAGCTCTGGCTGTCAGGAACTAAGCCTTCAGAAAGAACTTTCAACCTGTTCAAATGGGGAAAAACTGCTCAAAAGCTAGGAAATGCCCAATCAGTGATCAGCAGAAAGGGTGGGGATAGGGGTGTGGCCAACTGTGGAAGCCCAGAGGGCCAGATTGAGACCACAGGAGGGCAGGATTCAGCTCCGGCCCCCTCCACAAGGATTCGCTTTTGCACCTGGTTAAGTGATTATGCGCTTCATCCCTGAAGCGCATTTATGCCTAATACCTCTGCACGAGAGATCTCGGCCGGGGAGCAGCGGAGGGAGCAGCGAGAGTCCTCCGCCGGCCTTTCTCTCCGCAAAGGCAAGAAACCGGGGGTGGAGGGGCGCTCAGGGGAGCCGGGAGGAGTTGTCACTGCTGGACGGGGAGCGTCTCCTTCCCGGCGGCGGCGGCGGGGAGAGGGGGGGCGGCGGCAGGGCGACCCCTTCTTCGGCCACGCGAAGCTCTCCCGCGCGCGCTGGGCCGGGCGCGCCTCAGCGCTCCGCTCCATTGCCTGCCTGCGTGCCTGGCTGCTTCGCCCTCCCCCGCCGGAGGGAGGGAAGGAGGGGCTGGCCGAGGCCGGCCGGGGTCTCCCCCTGCTGTCTGCCGAGGGACGTGGGCGGGCGAGGAAGGCAAAAGACGGAGCCAGAGGAGCCGGCTAGGGAAGCCAGGAGCCGAGCGGGGGAGCGAGCAGCAGCAGCAGCAGCAGCACATCCCGCCGCAAAATAAAACTCGCTATTTAACGCGCATTCGATAATGCGCACAATCGGAGGGATAGCGCGCCTCTATGCCCGATTTGCGCTCCCTCCTTGTAGAGGTAAAAAAAATTAAGAGCCTTGAAAAAGCTTTAAACCTCTCTTGTAGAGGCAGCCTCCCAGACCTGAGATTCTATACCTCTGATCTAACGTGTTCCCTGCTGAAAGATCTGAACTGGGGACATGGTGCTGTTGTTGTTATTTGTCAGTGGAACCTATCAAAATAAAGAGTACACAGAGCTTTGCTGGTACAGATAGAATATGCCCATTTTCCAAAGCATGGGCATCAACCAACATTGTCATGTTCAGAGCTCATTTCAGTTTGCAGTAGCTGGCAGATTTGCAACATCTGCAACCCATATTCCCTGCAATTGGCTACCGGTGTTTACTGTGTGCTCTGCAAGGCGCAGTCCCTCCACACTTTGCATTTGCCCTGCAGGCCGTAGTTGTGTAAGTGAAGCAAACACGCCTGCTACTATAAAGTGTGAATCAGCCCTTAGGTAGTTTTTGCACCTGAAAGGGAGGGGGGATCAAAACGATAGTCTTTCGGGCATTTTTAATAGCACAGTGAGAGAAACAGATGCTCCCTCTGGAACCTTCACTCAGAGCAGTGGAGGTTGGTGGCTCCGATGTCGATGGGGTGGTGATTCCGCTCCGGGTTTCAGCCAGAACCAGTCAGAACTGGCCCAGAGTGACTACTATTGTAAGGCCAGCACAGCAACCAGATCAGCCATTCGCTTCTCTCTTTGCAATATGCAAAATCCACACACCAAACCTGACCACCCTGAATGCTGGGACTCGTTTGAGGCAAATTCAAATTTTGAAATCACTTCTATCAGGAGGAACGCAAGACCTGGGGTTTTGTTTCGGGTTGCCTGTCTCATCTCGCCTCACCACACCCATTGAATGCCCTATGGAGGTGCATATATGCTTTCTATCTCTATTCACACTTCTGTTGGACAACATAAATCAGATATTTAATGATGTTATACTAACTATTACATTTTGTAGGAGAGGAGCTTCCATTATGGAAAGTGGGGAGCCAACAACAGCAAAAAAGAAGGGAATGTAGTTCAAGAGTCTTAAATTAACAATCACAGCAGCAACCAAAGGCGTTTATTCCCCCCCCCCCGCCCGCTGAGGTGTTTTTTTTAGACTTCACCAGGAAGATAGAAGAGATTAAGAGTGCAGTAATTCTATTAACCAGTTGTGTGGTGGTTGCAGCTGGTGGCGGCACACATGCACCACGCCACATACATCAAATACATCCCCTGCTGTTTACAGATTCAGGATGCATGAGAAGAGGCTTTATACATGTACCAATGTATGGATGTAGAGCTTCTCCATGGGAGGGGGTATCCTGGCTAAGCGGAATTTCCTCCCCCATGAAGGAGATCTACACATGTGTATGAGCACATGAGCAGCGCCCCTGCTCACGCATCTCACCTAGGGACCATAGGATTGCTGTCTAATGAATTCGCAATTGTACATGATATGATGACAACCCACTCATCTATTTCAGCAAAGTTCATCTCTCTTCCACTAAAGTTGTTGGGGCACCTTTGGTTTCACTGTCACTATTTATTAGGTCCATTTCACTCTAAAACATATATGTATTTCACCATAACCAATGGTGGTCTGTTTTTGCTTTTAGGCTTTATGGTGATTTTAAATGTAAGTGCATATTGTATGTTTTTGCAGTTTTAATTTTTGTATATTGTTTTAAAATGTTTTAATCTTATGTAAACTGCCCAGAGAGCTTCTGCTATGGGGTGGTATACAAATGTAAATTATTATTATTATTATTATTATTATTATTATTATTTAAGGAGGCACGGGAGTGCCTCCTTAGTTAAGCGTGAACGGGGGGGGGAGCATTCCACCATGTTAAAGGGGTAATTGGGTTGGTGGTCATTCTAACATTCATAAAATTGAAAATATTTCACCAATCTTCCTGAAATTTACATGTGCCAAAAAGAAATGTTGGTTTTACATAACCTGAAACTTTCAAGAAGATTGGTAAAAGATTGAGGGAAGGATGGTGGTTTAAATTAGAAAAGAAGAAAAGCCTCTCTGAATCAGAATGATTCTGTTAATTATGACTAGCGATTATTTTTATCATGGATTTTTGTAAAAAAAAAAGCCCTTACTAAGTAATACAGTGGTGGTGTCTTCTTCCTCCTTCCTTGTTGTTTGTGGAACAGCTTTTCTTTTTTCAAAATTCCCTTCGGTTGATTTTTAATAAATATTTTTTCATTCTGTTCAAGTGAATGCAGAGGCCTTCTCTTCAAGCATAGCGCAAGACATGCTCAGTAGCATCACTCTCCCCGTTCCTTGTGCCTCAGCCAGATTAGAATGTTGAAAATAAAATGGCCACCTGCCTCCTCTAGCCTTAGTGGAATTCTCTTAGTTATTATTCCTTATGATTGATGGGTTTTAGTTTAACCACACAGCAGCCTGGTTTCAGACCATACCACAAGGAAGCTATGGAACTGAATGGGACTGAAACTTTAGTTCATAAGCAGGCCTGGCTTTCTGAGAAGCAGACACAGCCTGCTTCTTTTCTTCTCTCTTTTGAGAGTTCTCTTTTCTTTTTTTTTGGAACATGCTTTCCTTTCACTTTGAGAGTATTTTGGGATATCTTTTCTCTGGATTCATGATAACCTGGTCTTCAGATCTCTCCTAGGAGTAGGTAGCTATATGTTGCTTTTAACCCCCCTCACCCTCTCCACCTCCCATATACACACAGTGCTATTTTCCTTTTTTCTAAGAGTTTGGTCCATACTGCTATAAAGCTGAAAGCTTCAAACACTTCATTTAATTAGTTTGGGCTGGTGTAAGTTTTAAGTACAATTTTGAAACCCTTCAGAGTGCTTCTGGGCCTACAACATTCGTTTCGTCCTAGTCACACTGTTTTTCTTTAGAAACAGTTAAACTGCCGTGTATTTTGCATAGTGTACATATGTATTTTCTTTCTAATCATTGTAGTCCACACTGGATCCCTCCTTGATGTGTTTTTGGAGGCAGGCAAAACCATTTTTGTTCAGGCAGGCCTTTGGCAAATAATCTGGACCTCTGTCTATACCTTGGACTTTTAAATCGTTTTATATTTTAAATGTTTTAATATTGAAATGTATTTAATTATATTTTTAACTTTTGTATATTTCTAATTATAGGCTTTAGCTGTATATGTTTTAATTTTGTAAGGCCGCCTTAATTTTGATTGGTGCTATATGCGAGATCTGTGTGAGAGAAAAGTATTGGGCAGACCCTGTATTTGGTAAGGATATAGAACAGCGTTCCCCCCTCCAGATGTTTGAGATTACAAGTCCCTGCATTCCTGACCATGGGACATACTGACTTGCAATGATGGGAGTTGTAATCCAACACCTTTGGAGAGCACCAAGTTGGGGAAGGGCTGCTCTAAACAAAAAAAGAGAAGCATGTGGCCCTAAGTTGGTTGTCATCAGTTTTCCACAACCCCACAGTCACCTCTGCATATCATATTCTCCATCCTGTCCTCATGGTTTATCTGCTTTGGGAGAATGAGAATTTCACTTGCACTTTCTGGCTCCTTAGGGACGATGTGGCATTAAGGCTTGTGAGCCTTAACTCCCAATTTCCCTGCTTTTTGGTACTTGGTTGAAAACTGTAGAGCCTTAACGTTGTTTTATAAACCATAGGTTTTTTGTTTAATGAATAATAAATAGTCAACAGTTGGTTATTTAACCCACCATTGGTTATTGTGTTGTGTGGAAGGAGTTTTTTAACCAATGGTTGGTTATTTGGCCAAAATAACACATGCAAATAACAAACGCTGTGCAGAGTTGGCTATTTGAGCCACCATTGGTTATCATGTTGTGTGGAGGGCACTGTTGGTTATTTCCTCAGCCACTGTTGGTTGTTTTGTCAGCCACAGAGTCGCAAAGCAAGAGCGGTCAAAGCTGTGGCTGCTGCTCTAGTCCAGCTGGCAGGATATCTTTTCAGCAGCAATGGCTGATGGGATACTAGTGAGAGGACTGAAGGGAAGAGAGGGCAGTGGATAAGTGAGTCAACTCGGCTTGGACTAATAGTCAACTCAACGCTGATCCTAATCCACACCACAGTTGATTATTAACGTGTTGCATGGGGAGTACCCCCTAAATAAACAACCGTAGAGTTGATTATTACCCCAACGTTGACTATCGTGTTGTCTAAATGCAGCAATTCTCTCACATACTTGCGAAGGATAATCATCTGAAAAACATTAATTACAATTACCAAGCTTGCCTAATATTGCATTTACGATTGGCATACATTCATTTTTATTTATGAACTTATGAAAAAGAATATTTTCCTTGGAAGAAAAAGGTGCAGGAAACTTTCCACTCCCATCACTGATGTGGTGGGGCTGAAATTTACATAGTGTTTAGCATTAACCAGTTAATTCATTGGCTGAAGGCTTCCAATGAATTTGGTATATCAGCATGAATTGGCCAAAGGTACACGTGCCTGAACAATACTGTATATATTGCTGTTATTTCAGAAGGAGTTAGCAGCAGTATTTTTAAAGACTGAAGAAATGCTACCCCAACAGTTGTCTAGCTGTACAACTGGCTTATAACCAGTATTCTGTTGGAGAGATCTTCCTATAAAAACAAAATGTAATCCTAAACTTTTCCACCAGCTGAGCACTACGAAGAATCCTTTTTGTGCTCAGGGAAGATAGCTGCTTTTTGTATATGAAATACAACAGTCTGTAGCTTGTAGATTAAACAGGAACATCCTCTGATTATGGATCAAAGGATAAAAGAACGAACTTTACTGTTTTCAGTGTGGTGGTTGTTCATTGTTTGGCACTTGACTGGCTCTGACATGCCCATTTTTCAACAGTATGAAATTCAAAAATACAACCTGCAGGTTATGTAAGGTTGTTAATTCCTAAGTTTTTATCCTTTTTCTTGCCCCTTTTATAAACATAAGAATTTGCTATAATCCTCAACCTACTTACCTCAGAATAATTCCACCAGTTTTTATGGGTCCTCACCTAAGTAAATGGCATAGAACAAAACCCGCCCACTGTCTATTTGCAAATTAAATTTTATTGGGATGCAAATTCATTCCACCCAGTATTGTCTTTAGATGTGGTTACCCCTGGTGCTCTAGAGAGGAAGAAATGTCCAAGATCATAGGTGAGATCACAACTTGCTGTAATTGTAGAAATTGCTACAGAGCGAACACATTCCATTGTTTCTCCTATGCGATTCTGTACATGTAGTTGAGATTATATGGAGGAACAAGCCCCTTTTTATTTTCTGAATTGGCTTCTGTATTGAGATTTTTGCACTCTGCACATGTTCAGAATTCATCTATTGCATTGTATTTTCTAGAGTTGAATCCTACAAATGCAATTGCTGCTCAGTATTTCTATATCCCCCAAAGTGTGTTAAGCCAGGGTCACAGAAACATTTATTTCCACTTAAGAAATGTGCTCTAAGTTAGGGTGACCAGATAAAATCCAGGTCAGGACTCATGTAACTTTACTGTTTTGGCAGCCACCCCCCTCCCCAGGACTTTTAGGCTGGCTACTGACCTGTCTGGATCAGCACCCCTCCACTTTGCCCATGCATACTCTAGAATAAAAAATAAACATAAAACGACGGGGCTGCAAGCTACGGATTTAAAGAGACGTCTGCTTCGGGCCTCCTTGGAAACGGAGCGGAGTGCCGCACGCGTGGCTGTCAAAAACCAGCCTCCCGGGTTTCTCCGCCGCCCCCTCTGAGCATGCGCGGAAGCCAGGCGGGCACATTGGCGACTTTCAGCCAGGAGCTGCTGCCGCGCTTGCCGCTGCGTTGTCCAGCTTCGCCGCGGGCTTTCTCCGGGGCGTGGTCTCTCGGACTTGCCCGCTCCCTACCGCGCAGCACCCGACGGGGGAAGGAGGCAGGGGGAGTTCCCCGGCCACAGCCCAGGAAGAGCTCCGGGAGGGACTCCGGCTGCCCGAGCCAACATGGGGCTGGAAAAAGAGAAAGCGGACACCAAGATCTTCATGGACGAAGAGGGCTTCAATCGGAGCAGCAGCCCGGCTCTGTCCGACACCGAGAAAAGCTTGGACAAAGCCGCCGACAGGGACCCACACGGGCTCAACACCCACCTGAAGGTGAGGGCAGGCAGGCCCCTCCCGGGCAGCAGCTTCCACACGTTACCGCTCCCCCCCCCCCCACTCCCACCTGTTGCTAGTACTGGAGCTTTACGTTGTAGCGATTGGGGTTTATTCCATGTAAGGCGATATCTGCACGCTTGTGTGTGTGCGCCCCTCCCCCCCGCTCCTTCCCTGTCCCATCCTAGGCGTAAGCAGTTTGGGATACCTTGAACCCTTCCTTCCTTCGCCGGTTGTCCCATCATTTCAAGTGTGGAGAGGAGGAGGAGGAAGAGGAAGGCCGGTCAAATTCGGAAGGAACTGTGTCGATCAACCGGTCAGAAGTGTGTTTCCAGGTTTCCGCTGTGCGTATTTTATTTCATTTTAACAAATCGGTGGGACTCTACAGATCCCATCGACACGGAAGAGACGTTTGAGTAGGAAGCTTGTGCCTGTATGATTCAACCAGATTCAGATTCAGATCAGTTACAAATCAGAAGCTACAAGCTGAGCTCTGTGTTGGTTTCCCCCACCCCGCCGCTCTCTGCCCCCTCTCTTTGCATAACTGTCTATTTGCATTTCAAAACAGAGGCTTATGTTGCCAATTCTTGCTGTCTCTCTTTCCAGCTGGGATTTGAAGATGTGATCGCAGAGCCTGCATCGACTCACTCCTTCGACAGGGTCTGGGTCTGCAGCCATGCCCTCTTTGAGGTCAGCAAATACCTGATCTACAAGCTCCTGACCCTTTTCCTTGCTGTCCCCCTGGCCCTGGTGGCAGGAATTCTCTTTGCCCTGCTCAGCTGCCTGCACATCTGGTAAGACCTTGACTTCTTCCTTCAACTGCTGCCTTCCCCAACCTGGTGCCCTCCAGTTGTGCTGGACTACAATGCCCATAATCCCTAGCCACACAGGCTGGGTGTGATGGGAATTGTAGTCCAGCCCGTTTGGAGGATGGGGAAGGATGCTGTACGAAAATGTTATCATTTATCCATGAACAATGTAGAAATAATGTAATGCACTTTGGTGGGGGGAAATACGATGAGCAATATTTTATGCTGTCTCTGTGACTGCTGGTATCATCACCTCTCCTGTTATTTATTTATTTAAATTTTTTAGTGTTCTTGCAGCCCAATCCTGTTCATGGTTATTTGGAAGTGAGCCCAACAAAATTCAGTGGGACACACTTTCAAAAGGATTTCTATTTTAAATGTGGAAAGTGCTTTAGGGCATGATCCTATGGATGTCTAGACAGGAAAAATGTCCTAAAACTCCCAGTATTTGCCAGCCAGCCACATTGGCTGGGGAATGCTGGGAATTGTAGATTTTTTCTTTCTGAACATGCATAGGATTGTCTGGCTAAAGCAATTCTTTCCTTTACAGCATTATTGTAGCTGTGTTCACTTAGTACACACATGCATATACATCATTCATCTTCTCCATACAATGACTTGCAGCTGAATATGGGAATCTGCCCATTAAAAAACACTGCTTTTGATGTGACATTGGGTGATTTGTTCTGTATGTGATGGCCACTCACACAAACAATCCGTCTCAGTTGCAGTAATCAGATGATAAACGTTTGTGAAACAGCTCTGCCCTGCTTTCACTGGAACTCTGCTTCCTAATAGACATGCTTACCCTTTGTCTCAAAATAATGAGGAAGGGAAATCACTGTTATTCTCTTCCATTATTATTCTCTTCAATTATTGTTCCCTTCCATTATTATTTCCTTGGACATCAGTTACTCTAAAATAGAGCTTCTAGGTAACTAACTGGGACTGGTTGATACAATCATGTGATGCCAGTGCTTCATCAGCAGCACTACCTTCCAGTACATTTCCAGGCCCAATTCAGTTTTGCTGTTGGCCTTACCAAAGGGAGTACCTAAAGGAATGTCTTGTCCCATATGTACCTGCCTGGATTAAGAGGCCATTCAGAGGTGGGTGGTTACAAGACAGAGGGGTTTCTGAGTTGTGGCTCTTTCTTTATGGGATGCCCTCCCCAAGAAGGTTTGCCTGGCTGTCCACACTATTATTTTTTCTTTGTCAGGTGAAGACATTCCTTTTCTGGAATCTATAGATTATCCCATGAAGTGCTGGGGTGGCTGCATTTTTATATGTGATAGTGTATCTCCTGTGCGGATTATTGTTGTATTCATTGTGCATTGTTTTTATTCTTTTATCATGTAATCTGCCCAGACAGCCTTTTGTTATTGGGCAGACGAACGATTAATAAATAAATCTTACAGATGGGTTTCTGGGGAAAGGAGACCGCTTTCCCGGAGCCATAAGGTAAGGTTGATTCTCATGTATGCCTGCCAACTACAATACTACAGTGCTGGCTATGCATGTGAGCCTCAATCCTGCACACAGATGTCTGTGTTTGAGGTTGCTATTTGTAGTAGTGTGCACGTTAATACCATGCTGTCGAAAAGCAATAAATGAGACTGCTTTTTGGAGGCATTGTATCAGTAAGTTTGTTATTAAAAATGACTGTTAATGATTAGTCCCTCAAATGTGTACCTGAATGTATGGTTGCAGCATGCCGTGCATATGAAAAAGTTGACTTTTGCATTGTGGGCATTTCTGAATTTCCATACGTCTGCTTCTTCAATGACTGACATACCCAACAAACCAGGAAGTGAAACAGGAAGTACTTCATAAGAAAGGGGTATTTCTCATGGGGGGGTGGGGGTTTGAACGATTATCTCTACTTTTGTGGAGTGGCTGCTGTGCTACTCAACTCAATCCTACTAGTCCATTTTAGCTATCATAGAATACAGGATGTCAGGCGAGCTGATTCACCTGCATAAGCACTATGATCACTGGAGAAAGGTGACCACTGGCAGCATCCTATGTGTCCATGGCTGAGCAGTGACCTATCCCATATCACCTGGTTCCTATTATAATTGTTTTGTCTTCAAAGCACATTGGTTTTGATCTCTTTGGCTTATGGAACCCCTGAGCATATGAAGCTGCCTTATACTGAATCAAAGCATTGCCCTATCTAGACCAATTGTGTGTACACTGATTGGCAGTAGCTGTATGGAGGCTCAGGCAGGAACCTTACTATGACCTTCCTGTTCCTTTAATTCAGAGGTGTTAAACCTCAGGCCTGTAGGCCAAATCCAGCCTGCCTGCAGTTCTAGTCCAACCTTCCTGCGTTTCCCAAATTGCCCTTGCCACACTCCCAATCCCCTGCCCATGAATTTTTTAGTGGTTTCCTCACTTTTGGACAGTTTTCACTGTTCTAAAAGGTTGGAATGCCTCTCCTAAAGCTTTGTTGCAGCAGTAACATATGAGCAGATACTCATATTTTTGGTATTTTGCCCTTCCCCCTTTTATTTAGTTATTTTTTACATTTATATCCTGCCTTTTTTCCTCCAAGGAGCCCAAGGCGGCATACATAATCCTCCGCCTCTCCATTTTATCCTCTCAACAACAGCCTTGTGAAGTAGGTTGCCTTCGGCTCCACCTCTTTCACTTGCACTTCCCACATATTGGACCTGACAGTTTTCTAGTTATAAGCTGTTTGAAACTGGAAATTGTTTTTGCTGTGTTAGGCTACCTCCACAAGAGAGGTTTAATGCTCTTTGAAGGCTCATTATAAATTTTACCTCCACACCAGCAGAGCGCAAAACGGGCGTAGAGGCGCGTTATCTCCCGGATTATGCGCATTATCGAATGCGCGTTAAATAGCGACTTTTATTTTGCTCCGGCCGTTAAAGCGCATTTTCGCCATGTGAACAAGCGATTATGCGCATTAACTTCTTGTAAAGCGCTTTTTGGACATCAATTAATGCGCTTCGCCGCCTCTCGCCGCCTCCCGTGCAGAGGGATTAGGAGTAAATGCGCCTCCGCGATAATGCGCATAATCGCCGAACCGGGCGCAAAAGTGCATCCTTGTGGAGGGGGCCAGACTCTAGTCTACAGGGTGAGTATCTTCCCTTACAGTAACAGGGAAGGAATTAACAATGCAGTTTTAAAACTGTGGTGCTTGATAAATATATATAGATGTGCCTCTTTACAATAATGTACATTTGGCCAAAGGAATTCTGAGGTGCAAATTATCCATTCTTTATGAAAGAGATGGTTCAGGTCAGACTCACAACTATCAGAAACAAAGCCAGGGGCAAAATAGTGTGAAGGGTATAAATTGCTTGTGCCAATTTATAAAGTATAGTTAAAAGCATATAACCTTGAATGGATATACCATGCCAATGCTGGTGCCCTATCACCTTGGTAGTGGTGAAGATTCTATTGACACAATTTTTTTAAAAAAGTGTACATTCAAAATCTTATTCTACCTTATTTCAAATGGTTATCCACCTAGCCATCATGGGCACCTGACCATGCTCCTTTGGGGACATTTGTCAGTCACTTGAATAAATGAACATGGCTTTGGTGAAATTGCAGTGTTCAGCCCAATTCACATACTTGAAACTCTCAGGACCACTCTGAGCATCATCACACGGGGAAATCGTGTTTCCTGAATGTCATTTCTCCACCCGTGTGTTTGTCCCTCATTACTTCCTCTTTCAAAAGAGGAAGTAAACAACATGCTCGTGGCCCATTCAGTGGGCTGTTTTGATCGTGTTGCTTCTCCTGCACACAGCATGAGATAGCAGCAACTTCCATCTTTAAAATAAGTCAGACTTACTGGGGTGGTTTTTGGTCGCACGAAAGCTAGAAGGGCGGGAGGCGTGTGGGATGCAGATGACGTCATGAGAGGGACCCATGAAAATCTGTGAATGCCCAGCAACAAGCATGTAATAAAACTCTTATCTGATGATGCCCCCTGTGTTTTAAACATGAAGATAGGTAGTTGCCACTATCCAAACTCTTTGTTTATACCTTCGAGAGTAGGGCTTTCCTGGAATCTTATCAACAAGCCAAAATAATCAGGTACTATACACATATCTTATTAACTTGTGTGATATTTACTTATTATTTTATTTATTCATTTATTCATTTATTCATTTATTTCCTGCCTTTTTTCCTCCAAGTAACCCAAGGTGTCAGTGTGCTTTTCCATGACTGGAAGCTTTTTGCAGGGGAGGGGAAGGCTAGGCAGAAGTGGCTGAATGCTAGGGGCAAAAAAAAGAGATATTAAACCAAACAGAAAATAGCATTTTTGTGTCTGGATTTATATTCTACATAAAACTTGCTTTTATCTAATACACTGATTTAACTTGCGGGAAAAGAAGGGAAGAAACTTAGCTAGGGCAACTGAAGTGGTCCCAGTCTTAATTCATTAGCAGAAAGGGAAGCAGGCCTTTAGGGAAGGCTCCCAGAAGCAGAAGGCCTGAAAGGTATAAGATGGAAAAGATAGAATAGGGCAAGCACACACTACTGGGGGCAAGGCTAGGAGGCATACTCCTGTTCCTCTAAGTGAAGGGCTAAACCTGAAGGAAGCTTGTATCTTGTAATAACAGAATGTGTTTGCTCCAATGCGGTGATTGCCCTTTCCACACCAAGCTTGTGGCCTGGGATGGCCCTTGGCTGCTCCCTGAGTCCAAATGACACACAGTAGGCTGACCACATAAAATCCAGGTCAGGGCTCCTGTAACTTTAACAGTTGTAGAGAAAAGGGAATTTCAGCCAGTGTCATTTGTATGCAATTAGTTCCTGGTGAAATTCCCTCTTCATCACAACAGTTAAAGGTGCAGGGGCCGTGCCTTCTTCTGTATATAGTCACTCTAGTATAGTGCATGCACCTTTAACTGTTGTGATGAAGAGGGAATTTCATCAGGAACTAATTGCATACAAATGACTCTGGCTGACATTCCCTTTTCTCTACAACTGTTAAAGTTACATAAGCCCTGACCTGGATTTTATCTGGTCAGCCTAACACACAGGGAGTCCTGGGAGGGAGGGGGCACGGGATTTATCCGGGTTAACATAACCAGAAAAAAACTGAACTTTCCGTGGTCCTGGGAAGTTCCCGGGACCATGGAAGATGTGGCTGCCTGCCCCAGTGCTGCCATGTTTATGCGCGAATAAGCACAGCAGCACCGATGGCCAAGGAGCTGCACCGCTTGGCTCCGTGGCCATCAGGAGAGGGGGGACAGCAAAATCACCATCCCCAAGATGGCAGGGGGAGGGGGGCCCGATCATGCACAGTTTTTTGTTTTTACTTTTTTGTTGGAGCACAGGAGCACTCTTCCTGGTTAAAAAGAAAAAACAAAATGGCGGGTGCAACGTCGCGCCCATTATGTGTTTTGACATCGCCAATCCCAGAAGGGACTACTTCCGGGATCGCCCGCGCTGCACCCACTACACCCCAATACACCAATACACATGCAAGAGTTTGCCTGTCTGTAGTGGTTTTGTCGTTGATTAGAAAATGCATAAATACAAAAAAAGAAGAGCATGCTAAACACACCCACATGCACACACAACATTAAAACACATAGAAAAGTCTGGGAGACTAAAAATATCTTTGCCTGCTGCCAAAAGGATAAAAATGTTGGCATGAAGTAGGCCTTCCTGGGGAGGGAATCCCGCAAATGGGGCACCACCACTGAGAAGGCTCTCTAGTTGCCACATATTTTACTTCAGATGGTGGAGGCACCTGGAAGAGAGCTTTCAATGAGGACTTCAATGCGTTGGTATACACCAGGTGTTCCTTGGCGCATTTGACTTGAGTGTTCAAATGTTGGAAAAGCTAAGGGAGAAAAAAGCCGAATGAACTAGCTTTTTTCTGTAGGAAGAGAGCAATTAAGGTGTCTTAGCATCTTTGCCATTTTTACCTTACATCTCCCCAAAAGGGTGTGCTCTCTCATTTCATCAATGCATGTCCAAAAACTTGGAGGTGGAGTCAGGTGGATGGAAACGTGGGGCCATTGTTCTGTTTTCCTGCGGAATCCCTTTGGTTTGGGAGTGTGCAACTGTTGCTTGCTTTGAGGGCAAGGTAGTGAATTCCACTCAAACACTCCCAGTGTCCTTTGGGAACGAGCCAAAGCAACTGCAGCGTGGGGGTTGCTAGATTCCCCCACCCCTTGTCTCAGCCAGTTCCACAAGAGGGTGTAATTCCAGCCAGCTTAAAAAAAACGTGGAGATCCTGTTATTAACCTGCCTTAAAGCGATATGCGCTGGGCAGCTAAATTCCATCCTGTGTAGAGAAACGTTTTGGAAACCCTCAGTTAGGAAGCATTGCTGAAGTGCCAACAGAGAGGAGTTGCTGCAGTGTTAGCATGCCAAAAATTCACATAAGAACTTGACCTCACATTCCTTCTGCACCCAGAAGCTCTCTGTGATGGGGGAAGCCATTGCAGACCCACGTTGGAGGACAGAGCATTTTACCTCTCCATGGACTGAACTTTGCGCACACACAAAACTATCCTCATGAGAGTGGGTCGGGAATTGCAGAAATTAAAGAAAAATCCAAACAATTGGCAGGGCAAGGGCAGCAGGGTGGGTGTGAGTGGAATACAATTGTATGTTTTTTTTAAAAAGCTAGTTATTATTTTAGCTTACCTTGAACTTATCCCCTCTGGCAGGCTTAGTTACATTGGTAGTCATAGTTACACTATCTGTGTTAGGTATAAAACAACTATCTGAACCTCTGCCAGTACCAATCACCAGTTGAGTGAGCTGTTTGCAGGCTTGTTAAGGAGAGGTTGCCACTCTGCATTCTTCTGTAACTTTAATGGATTTTTCTCCTTTGGTTTGGCTCCGGATTTAAGTTGAGAAAACGTCACCGCATATGTTAGTTACATGTCCTGCAGGAATATCTACATATGCTTTTAAAATAGATTCTTGTGGCATATGCTTGGCTGTTTGGATATTGATTCACTATCAATATCTCCAATGATGGATGCCAAATTCTGCCTGAAATGAAAGAGATCAGATTCTGGCCTGAGCATCCAAAAGGTAACCAGGATTTTCACCACGTGCAACTCAGGGCAGAGTTGTGTTTTTATTCTCACTTCTGGTGAGTGTTTTAACATTAGCGCCGTAAGAATGGCCCTGCATCTACCAGTGCTTTAGATTTACTAGTGGACCTTTTACATCTAGTATGTATTTCTTCTGTAGTTTTGTGAAGGTAATCCAGGCTTGCAATTAGCCAATTGCCTGGTTGTTTGTGGCAAGGATTGTTATAGGAACATAGGAAGCTGCCTTACACTGAGTCAAACCATTGGTCCATATAGTCCAGTATTACTGACACTGATAGCAGCAGCTCTCCAAGGTATCAGCAGGAGTTTTCCCAGTCCTACCTGGAGATGCCAAGGATTGAATGTGGGTTCTTCTGCATGTGCTATACCCATTGAGCTATGGCCCTTCTTGCAATTAGGCAAGCAAGCTTTGCAGATGTTAGGTTGGCTATTTTTTTTAATTATTTTTTTCAGCCACAAATTGCTAGCAAAGATATGTGCAAGCAGGTAAGCTATGAAAATTACTGCAAAAGTGCAATGATTCCACTCAACTATGCATAGCTTCTCACTCTACTGGCCACTTTTGGAAACAATATCAGATTAGTGTGCTGGACTTACTAATAAGGGTGCTTCCAGATAGAGGGCTCCTTAGCGCTACCAATCAGAAGACCATGTGCAGCTATTCCATCTTTTATTTCTTAATGGATTCTCCATGGTAAGAAAAAAAGATGGAAGAAGCGATGGGGGAACATGAGAGGCTTACAAGTGAAAGACAATAACATCTGGACCCCTTGTAAAATCTTGTGAATGAGGGAGGGGATAATGCTATAAAAAATTCACCTGGAAGCACCCAAACTCCTAGAAAAAGCATGTACTACTTACTGGATCGTGCTTTGCGTGTACAGTTCTGTGAACATGTGATACAAATATGATGCCCAAAACAGACAAACATGAGAAGGCAGCAATTCAGAATGTGCTTGTAAATACACATAAGCAATGGCTGTTGGAAAGAGAGAGATTCCACAAATCTATTGACAGCATGCAGTTTCCCCAGTTTGGAGACATTACCTAGGTAACATTTTCATTTTCTTCAGTGGGAGGGGTTGTGTAAAATCTTCTACAGGAGCCTTATGATTATCTGTGAGATGCTCTGTTTAGTGTTACTGACAGCTCTGTTCATTCAATCAGAGCTACTGTTTATGATTTCAATCCTATTGATCAGCTTTTCTTATCTAGTACACATGAGGATGGGTGTTGATAGAATTAATGTACTACCTAGTTACTTCGTATGTGACTGTTGGCTTGCAATAGCAAGAAGGTGAGCACCACATCAGCAAAGCAATTTGGTTCATTCAGAGAAAAAGGATCATGAGATATTCTGGATATATTTCCCATGTAATTTACAGTAGAGAAATCACATTTATTCAATGGATTTAAATTAAATGCTATGTCTTGAATTGCAATACCCCTGATCACCTTCCTCCGAGCTGGAAACAACTGTGGGTAGGTTGAGGGAGGGGGGAATTCCTCCTGCCACATTTTCTTCTAAAAAAGATAAAGAAATTACATTACACTGTTCAATCAACAGTTATCAGCAAAGTAGGAAAGAAAATTGCTAATGGAATCATTACATATGAAGCCTTGAGTTTTCCAAGCATAATACATGTACTAAATCTGCTTAGGGCCAATGAAAATTTAGGTGAGATTGAGGATGCCTTGGACAATTTTATTCTGGAGTGAGAGTCTACTACCAGTGGTCTTCAACTGGTCCAGACCTGAGACTCTCAACCTGCAACATGGGAGCCACTTTTACAATTTTCTCTATGCCCAGCATGGCAGCAACAGCTTTGCCACAACCCATCTGGTCTGATCTCGTAGTCTACACTCTTTGTTTCAGCTGAAGAAAAGAAAGGAAAGGTTCTCTTTCAAATCCATCAGGGTTTGTTAGCCAAGAGTGCAGGAGGGACGTATCAGTATCGTGTTGCCACAGCTGAACTTAGAATTAGTAGCTCAGTGTAGGAGCAGAGATACCTTGGGTGCTCCAAAAAAGGCCAGTCACAATTCAGAGCCCTTCCCTTCAGATTTTTAAAAATATATATTTTGCTTGCCCCCAAGTTGTCAAAGTTGCAGTGCAAATTAAACTGTGTAATGGACTTAAGGCCACACAAGGATGATGAAGGTAAAGCCTCTTCCACCCAGGGGAGGCTGGTGGCTTTAATGTCAGTGGGGCAGTGAAGCAGCTCCAGGTTTCAGTCAGAAGAACTCCAAGGGAGCTACCCAAGAGGTTCACCACTATCAGCCTCCATTACTTCCATTCTAACCTCCTTCCAGATTGAAGAGAGCCTGGCATTTATAACGTTCAAGCTGCTCCACCCAGTCTCACATGTGGCCATCTTCATGTGTGTTCAATGAGGCTCATTTGCTGCATTGCCCTACCCTCTTTCACAGTGATTACAGACCTAGATTGAGCTTCAAACGAGTACATTCACTCTTCTGCTCGTCGAGGTGTGTATACCCAGAACTGTAGATGCTCGTGCCAAGTATTTGTTACTAGTTATCATGCACTTAATCCTGTATCCTATTACCATACAAAGCACTTCTTTTTCCCAATCCGGATTGCAAAAAGAGCTTTGATTAATGACCTGATCTGAGAAGTCCTCCCTGATAGAATTCGGGTGCTCTTAAAGCATCAAGAATGTTGGGGAGGGTGTTAACTGTTTGCATGGTGGATTGAAGGTTTTTCATGCATGTACTAGGTATGGACTGACTCCTTAGTCTGCAATCTGAATGGCTTCAATGCTGGTTGCAACACTTGAGGCAACAGAAATATGTTAAGAACTCAAATGGTAACTGTGAAACACTAAGCCAGTGGCTGAACATGTGAAAGTGACTTATACTGAGTCAGGCTGTTTCCCTTCACCTTCTGCCTGATGTCCTGTCAACTGGAGATTCCAGAAGCTTCACCTTGCTATGTGCTCAGCATGCATTCTACTACTGAGCTATAGCTCAGTAGCGGCTGGGGCTGGTGGGGCAGGGCAGTCTTTTGAATCTCCAGCAGCTCATACCACAGCAAGGATTACATGAGGCACCTGAACTTTAAGATCATGAATGCAAAACACAGCCACAAACTAATAATAATAATCCATTGCAATGTGCCCTTCTTATGTGCTCTGCTTCAGTGCTGAGATGAGTATATCAAAAGCTGTATATAGCACAATAATGGTACTTCCTTTTCTTGGATATTATACGTTGACACAATGAACTATTTCAAAACATAAAAGCTTATATCTGGAGGAAACACTTTTTTTAGTTGTCACTTTCATTGGGAATCTGTTTTCTCACCACTGTGCTATTGATGTATTCTCTCTGCCCTCCATCTTCTCCCATCTGCCTTCAGACCATGTCAAGAGAAAGAAAGACAGGGATGGGTATGTGGACCACAGTAACATCATGATGGCAGGAAAGACCAAAGAGTCTGCTATGCTGGAACATTAACTCAGGCTTGTAAACCCCCAGATGTGGCTTGTAAAAATTGACTCCAGGAAATCTGGCAGGAAGTTTCTATAGATTAGACTAAAGCTATCCTTTTGAAAATTCTATTAGGCTGTTGAGCTGCTACAAATGACTAAGATGGCAATCCTGTGCATTCTTACCTGCAATGAAACTCCACTGAACTCAGTGTATGAAGTAATTATTTATTATTTTATTCCATTTATATACCGCTCCATAGCCGAAGCTCTCTGGGCCGTTTACAAAAATTAAAAACATTGAACATTAAAAACATCGATGTACAAAATTTAAAACCATAAAGCATAAAAACAAGTTATAATTACAATATCCTTTAAAACAACAATTCTGGGTCAAAGCACAACAACTACACAAAACCCTCATCATATGCTGTTAAATGGCTGGGAGAAGAGGAAAGTCTTGACCTGATGATGATAGTGATAACCGCCCAGAGAGCTTCGGCTATGGGGTGGTATAGAAATGCAATAAATAAATAAATAATTCATTTGTGTTAAATAATAATATCAGCATTATTATTTAATACAAAGGAAAACACAAAAAAGACAAAATAGCATTAAGATACACATAAGAAAAAAAACATATACAAATTAATGGCGCAGTGCTATCTGTATGTACCCCAAAGGTAAGATCTGCAATATTCAGTTGGGTTTACACCAAATAAAATGTGCATAGGATTACAGTTCAGATCTAGATAATTTGTCTTAAACTTTCTAATCTCTATATCTTTCAGTGCTGTACTAATCTGGTGTATTAATCTTAAATTCAACAAAAGGGGGATTATAATAACATTAAAGCTTATTTACAAACATAATCATTGGGGAATCTAGCTTTCTAATGCCTTGTAAACAGATCTCACTCTTTAACATATGATTGAAGTGGAATTTACTTCTGAGTAAGCATCTGTAGCATGGGGCTGCAATGCAGGTCCTTGAGGGCTAGTGAGAAGACTTTGTGGGCATATGTCTTTTGACGACTTATTTGGAAGTCCAACTTCTTGCTATTGATGTGCTAAAACTCTACAATGTCCAGGATTTGTCGAACATTGACTCAAACAAAGATGATGGATCCACTTGGTGCATAATAGCAATAATAATATCATTTATATTTTAATAATCCATGCCAGTGGCAAAATATAAGGGCTAGTGGTTAAACTTTTTTCTTTTTAATTCTCTTTTCTAGGATCGTGATGCCTTTCATCAAGTCTTGCCTTATGGTCTTGCCTTCTGTGCAGGCTGTATGGAGGAGCGTGACGGATGTTTTCATTGCACCAGTATGTCAAAGCATAGGAAGGTGCTTTGCAGCAATCAACATACGGGTTGACCAAAAGTGAACATCTGGGATTCAACATTACTCTAGTCTTAAATGATGTTAAACCTCTCTGCTGATATAGCATGGAGACATTTAAGCATTCATTCCAAAACTACTATTGTATAAATGATATTTTGTTTTTCTTCAGTTGGGTTGCACTCTTTCTGGAAAGAAAGCTTGCTTTGGGGACAGGAAGAATTCTTTAAGAGAAATTAGCCTATTTTCTAACTGAAAAATAACGGGCTACATTCAGCAATGCCTTATTTTAATGGTACTCTCATTGTCTGGTTGTCCTGGATGTGTCATGGAAACATACATGACCACATCACCACATATGCTTGCCTAGAGAGAGAGAGAGAGAGAGATAACTACTATGAACCCTAACTATGGGATGTCATCATACACTGTATCAACTAAATCTGTATCTAAATCCCAGTTTCTTTGAAAGTGGTTATGTCTCACTGTTAAACTATACAGATGACTCTCAGAATTATAAATGCATCTAGACTACAGATAGTCATTCCTGAAAACTTTCCTCATCTGAATCCTACCAGTCAACATATTAACATAGCAGCTAACTTCCTATAGAATTTATCAGCTCCTTGCATAATACATCAGCATCCTTCTGCCCCCAGTACCTGTAGTCTCTCAAATCCAGTGCCTTCCAACAGCATGGAAGTTCACGGGCAGCTGCGCTTTGGTTCCATCAGTCAATAGTTGAAGCTGAGGACTTGAGCCATAGTTAGGGTGTGAGTTGGGGCCTGGAGAGCAGTAGGTAGGAGATACTTGTGCTATTGACCAAGAAAGGACAGAAGCCCAGGCTTATGTTTACCAGGCCTAGCCAATCTGGAAGCCTCATACTGTCTGCCAGCCCCAGGGGGGCAATGTTGCACTTCCCTCCTGTGCTGTGGGATCTCGGAACACACATTGCTAGGTAGCTCATTAGACGAGGAGCCAGCATCAAGTCATGAGAGTCCCAGTTCAAGCACTGGAATCCCTGGCACAGAGTTCATATATGCAACAGTGCTCCAAGGTACACATGGAGATTCTCTATTAAGGGAAAGATTTATACCGCCACTCCCTTTCAAGTGAATAGGAAAGCCATTTCACTAGATGGCTTAGACTAGGGGTGGGCAATTTGTAGCCCTCCAGATGTTTTGGCCTACAACTCCCAGCATCCATCACCATTAATTATGCTGGCTATGGTTGATGGGAGTTGCGGGCCAAAACATCTGGAAGGTCAAAGTTGCCAGCCCCTGGCATAGAGAGAACACAGGGTTCTGGACCTTGGTAACAAAACATCATCCCTGAAGTGCTTTGCAGGGGAATTCCTCCTCTTTGCCTCATTTTGGGGTGTGCATTTCTTAGATATTTTCTTGATCGTTCTGTATCTCTTGGGGTTTTGTGAAGTTCTGCAGATGTGGATGCAGTTCAGGATTGAAAGAATTGTGTATGGATGTTTGCATAAAACCTTGCAGAGAAAAGGAATTAATTAAATACTTCTGTATCTGGCCTACTATGCATATTCCTGAAGATGAAAAGGAGGGGGGAAAGTTACTCCAAATTTCTTTTTCTTTTCTTTTTTTAAATAAGGTGTTGGTTTGGAGCAGGTAATACATCTTGATGCTTTATTTAATTGAACTTTTTGACTTTGCTGTATATATTGTGTTTTATGTAAATGATATTGAATGGGATACCTTGAAGCGTTATGTTTACTATCTCTGTATTCTTGCCACGTTGTTATCCTAAAGAAGTGGGATGCTTCAGCCAATTGCCTGCTTGAGTGGTCTTCTACCATGCACAGAAGAGCAGTAACATGCATAGAACCTGTTCAGACGACACACTAAGCCACTGTGGTTAAGCACTTTGAGATAAACATTATGGCTTAGCATGTCCTGTGAACTATGACTTAGCGTGTTGTATGAACCATTCCTTACCATGGTGGCTACATAACCACAGTTTAAACACACTCGCTAAGCATTTGCTGCAAAAGAGTTAACAGCCTAACCGTGGTTGCATGTGTTGTCTGAACAGGCCCATTCAGGTCTACAAATGTTTCCATATAGATAGGCAGGCGGAGTCTTTTTGACCTGCCCTTTGCTCAAAGAATCTGAGACAGGATCCTATTGTGTCTTGGAAACCAGAGCACCCCATGTGGAAGTACACCTACCCACCTCTCAGCAGTGTGTGGATATTCCCTTCCACACTGTGATGTGCACAGTTCTTGATCTTTGGACTGTGTTCCATGCCTGGAAATACTAGCATACAGCACTTTGAGGTGCAATGAGCATCTCTAGGGCAGGGCAAATGAAATTCTAAATGAGTGGGTTTTGTTATCTCAGTTATGTGACACATCAGTTGAAATATCCATGTGCAATTTAAAATATACCAAAGACTTCATATAATTCTACTTTTGATATCTAAATACTATCATACAAGCTAAGCAAATGATTCTGAATGATGTATTTTAAAATTATTTGTATTAAAATTGTCTATATAACATTCAAGATTTTCTGCCTTTGTAGTTCAGAAACCATACTGTTCAATAATTCACATAATAAACATTTTACTGACACCTTGAGCTGGTAAGATGTTCTCTTACAAAAAGAGAACAGGTGTGTAGGTGTGTGTAGACATCATGTTTCCAAGTGGATTTTAACTGCATTACTTTAGTTTAAAGCCTAACAACAAAGATCATTTGACATGCGTTTAATACAGCTTTGAAAGTTTTATATGCATGCCTTGAAATATGCAAGTTACACTAATTTTGAACTAGAGTTATGTTTATTTTATTTTAAAAATATTACAACTGTCAAAACATTTACAGTGCGGCACAATATACTTTCTCCAAAGCGATAACACATAAACTATCTTTTAACACTGTTATTTTTTCATATTTATATATGAAAGTGAACATGATTGACTGACCTCTATCCTGCTATAGATATTATTAGACATTTTTCTAAATGAACCCTATGAATCAAAAGCTTAATTTACAGTAAAATCTGACAAAAACATATCAGATACTTTAGTTATGATTGAAATGTAAAATCAGTATTTGGTAGGGAAGCCTTTATTTTTGGAAACAGCATCACAGCGACGTCTCATTGAGCCGACAAGTGTTTTAAGATCTTCCTTCTCTATGACATAGTTCCAGGAATCATTTATAGCCTCAATTAATTGGCTTTTATTTGATGGACACTTCATTCGTACAAGAATTTTCAAACGGTGCCACAAATTTTCTATTGGGTTCAGGTCAGGGCTGTTTTCTGGCCAAGTCAACAACTGAACGCCCTTTGCTGTGAACCAGTGTTTGCATATTTTTGCTGTGTGACAGGGAGCTGAATCTTGTTGAAAATAAATGGGGCATTGTTTGGAAAGAGATCCCTGATGGAATGCAAGTTTTGGTTCCAGGATGGTGTCAATGTATTTTCATGTGTTTAGCGTGCAACACTATCTGCTGACATACATGCCCAAATCATAACGCTTGTTGGGTATTCTACAGTTGCATCAATGCAGTCAGGATGTAGCTCTTCTCCTACTCTACGTCTCACATATTTTCGCCCATCACTACCAAATAAGCTTATCTAACTTTCATCACTCCAAATAACTTGCTTCCACTGATCTTCTGTCCATTCACTATAATTATTATTATTATTATTATTATTATTATTATTATTATTATTTATAACCCGCCTCTCCCTACACATCATTAAAACATTTAAAATTCATCCGGATAGGCCTGCCGGAAGAGAACAGTCTTCATGACTCTCTTGAATTCATGAAGACTGTCAATTTGTCTAACCTCCTCCGGCAGACCATTCCATAGTCTGGGAGCCATAGAAGAGAAGGTCCTCTGGGTAACACTCGCCAGCCTAGTTCTGGCTGGCTTGAGTACGTTCTTCCCAGAGGACCTAAGAGTGCGGGGCGGATTGTACGGGAGAAGGCGATCCCGTAGGTAGCCTGGGCCCAAACCATGTAGGGCTTTAAAGGTAATAACCAACACTTTATACTTTACCCGGAAACTGACCGGCAGCCAGTGAAGTGATTTTAAAACTGGTGTAATGTGGTCACCTCTAGGTGTACCGGTGACCAACCTGACTGCCATATTTTGAACAAGTTGAAGTTTCTGGACTAGGCACAAAGGTAGCCCTATGTACAGCGCATTGCAGAAGTCGAGTCTCGAAGTTACCAGCGTGTGCACTACCACCTTTAGGTCTTCCAACTCTAGCAAGGGGCGCAGCTGGTGTATCAGCCGAAGCTGATAGTAGGCACTCCTGGCCGTCGCATCAATCTGAGCTGTCATCTGGAGCGACGGATCCAGGAGTACCCCCAAGCTGCGAACACAGTCTTTCAGGGGGGGTGTAACCCCATCCAGAACTGGTTGACACACCTCCAAACCCAGGTTGGGGCCTTTGACAGCAAGCACCTCCGTCTTGTCTGGATTCAGCTTCAGTTTGTTTTTCCTCATCAAGCCCATTACCGCCTCCAAGCATTCATTCAGAGGAGACACACTATCCTTAGCTGATGATGTTGTCGAAGGCATAGAGAAATATATTTGGGTGTCATCAGCATATTGATAGCACCCCGCCCCATGCCTCTGGATGATCTCTCCCAGCGGTTTCATGTAAATGTTAAACAGCATTGGGGAAAGGATGGCACCTTGCGGTACACCACATAGCAACTCCTTTTTTGAAGAGCAGCTATCCCCAAGCATCACCATCTGGAACCTGCCCAAGAGATAGGATCGGAACCACTGAAGCACAGTGCCCCCGATTCCCAATTCCCCCAGGCGCTCCAGAAGGATACCATGGTCGATGGTATTGAAAGCCGCTGAGAGGTCCAGGAGTACCAGCAGGGACACACTCCCCCTGTCGATACTAAGGCGTAGATCATCTACTAAGGCGACCAAAGCGGTCTCAACTCCGTATCCTGCTCTGAAGCCAGTTTGAAATGGGTCTAGAAAATCAGTGTCATCCAAGACTGCCTGGAGTTGAATGGCAACCGCTGTCTCGATCACCTTACCCAAAAATGGGAGATTTGATACTGGCCTGTAGTTATTAAGGTCCAGGGGATCCAGGGAGGGCTTTTTTAGAAGCGGCCTTACCACCACCTCTTTTAAACATGATGGAAAGCTGCCCTCCCTGAGAGATGCATTAATAATATGTTGTAAATGTGATCTAACTGCATCTCCTCCCTGGACGACCAGCCAGGAAGGACAGGGATCGAGAGGGCAAGTCGTCTTCCTCACACATCCAAGTACCTTGTCCACATCCTCGGTACTCACCAACTGAAACTGATCAAGTGTAATCCTACTCGCGGAGTCACTGGACACTCCACTGTCAGCCTCTGCTATAACAATGGCATCTAAGTCAGCTCTTATCCGAGAGATTTTATCTGAGAAATGTGTTCTTTTGCCCACCGTAGTAGTTTCCAGCACTGCTTTAGATTCAGAAATGGCTTTTTTCTCGGAATCCTACCGTTTAGTCCAAAATCTGATAGTCTTCTCCTTATCGTTCTGGAACTGACAGAAACACCAGTTGCATCAAGTACACCTTTGATGGCTTCAGATGAAATTTTTCTCTCCTTGAGACACAGCCTTTTTATTCTTCTGTCATCAACAGATGATGTGCACTTTTTACGGCCTTTTCCTGCCTTGTTTTTAATTTACTTTGTTTCGTTATATCGAAAACAAAACTTTCGAACTCCGGATGTAGTCACTGAACGACCAACGTGCCTTGCAATTTTAGCATAGGAAAGACTTGATTCACGTAATACAACAATCCTGCTTCTTCTCCTGGGTGTCCAATCAACTCTTTTCCTTGGTGCCATTTCACTATTTATGATGTACAATTTTTATATGAGAAATAATTCAAATATTCACAATCTCCAATTGTGCCTCAGATACAGTGATATTTGTTCTGTCTTCTACAGAACAAACAGCAAAACTGACTTTCCCCAACTTGAAACATGAGGTATCACAGCTACTGCCATATGATTGGTCCCCAAAACAAGGACTGTGATTGGCCAGTACGGTTTGCAATTCCAAACTGCTTCTCAACTCAATCATAACTTGTGTTTCTTTTTAGAATAAAGTAAGCATAACTTTTTTTTAACTGCAGGTATTTGCATTCTGTTTTTTGCTTTGAATTCAGCATTAAATTCTCTTTCAATTGATATATAAACATTTGAACTTTGTGAAACAGAACATTTTCTATAAGCATTCAAAGTTGCAAAACATGAAAATTTCAAAAAGTGTCCACAATTTTGGCCACCACTGTATATGCATCTCCCTAGGAGCAAGTCTTATTGAACTCAAAAGGACTTGGATGTATGCCTGTGTATAGGTCCCATATAATTTAATGGGATTTCTATACACATCCCAAACTTCCAAGTAAAGTTGTATACTTTAATAAGTATCAGTTTTCAAAGCAGTCCTCTTGTTCTTTGCTTTACTATTTTTTCACAACAGTAAGAACACCAATAATTTTTTAACGTTATGTAATTTCTTTGCAAGTCAGCTACAAAATGCTTATGAGAAGCACAACATGACAATCTGAATTGGACATACAGTGTACTTCAGATAAAATAAATAACAGCTAATAAAGAAGTGCTCTTCTTAAAGGAATGCTGCCCCCACCCTTAAAAGAAGTCAATGTAGTGGAATCCATATTTAGGGATAGTTACTCAACTCAGCAGAGGAAGGCAGATTTCCAACTTGTAGGATCTACTTTGTTTTTTACTAGAACCTCAAGGTCCACTGGATCCAACTGAAGCCAGACACACAAAATGGAGGCTGGGGGCAGAACCAATTGCCTACTACACCCTATGAAACATATACTGGGATGTCTTGCATAAATATACACAGATCTACATCTGAGTTACATATCAGTGATTCTAACATTCTAACTTAGACATAAAACTTTCCCAACAATCCTCTTATCTTCCCAACAGTGAACTTAATGGATTAACAGTTATCATCTCTCAGACTAATCTACTTCACAGTGTTGTGAAGACAAAATGGAACAGAATGATGTGCACTGATCTGACCCCATATATAAGAAGGTGTTACTTAGCACTTCTCACCACTGAGTTATTGCGCATGGCCGAGGCCACCCCACATTATGCCACCAGTGAGGAAAGTAGCATCATTGCTACAACTCCTTTAACGGCTTTTTGTTGCTTTTAATGCTTTTAGTTATATTTGACTCTTACAATAGCCTTGTGCTGTATTTAAACTGGCTTTTTTTTTGCTTTTCACCTCTTGTCTGGCCTCCCTATTTTTTAATCTTGTATTATTTTCTCCACTTTTTATATGGTATTTTTAATTATTGGATTGTACTTGTGATTTTATTTTTTATCTTCTTATTGTAAGCCAGCTTGAAGTGATTTCACTTCATAAAAGGGTCTGTGGGTGTGGGAGAGAGGGGGTGGAGAGAGCTCCTATGCTACTAGAATAAGATCTGTCTGAGACCATGACTGCAACATGGTAACCTCCTCTGCATTCCAGGCTCAAGTAGCCAGTTCTGGGCTTCCTTCTAGGAATGAGTTGCCTGTCGTACATGTTTGAGTATACTGATACAACTCTGGTGTTTTATCTAGTAAAGAAAACAAGTGCCAAATACTTAGCAATCCAGTGCCACAAGAACCAAAGTATGCCCAAAGGCTGGCTTTGCCACTGGAAAGGTGGACCATTATCTTATTCACTCCTGATCCATTTCACAGCTTACACACAGCTATCTGCCATGAATATACAAATATGCAACACTATGTCAACCTGCCAATCTCCAGAAGGTCTTGTTGGAACCTTTTGGTTCCAACAAAAAATGGTTATCCTAGTGGTTAAAGCAAACAAAGGGCAATTTCATACTCTTAGCAGAAACTGAACTCGTCACTCAGTCTCCTTTCAAGTGCACTTCACACATCTAATGTTTCTCCTTCGGTAAACAAATTGTAGAAGAGAATGGTTACACTTTTTTTTTTAAAAGGGGGGCGACTTTAAAAAGAAGAGCCAGTTCTGAAATATTCCAGCCAGCTCATTTGCATGGGTAACTGCAGTCTGCTCCAGGGACAATTCTGTTCGCATGAGCAGTAAACTCACATGCAATTGCTCCTCTTCTTCCATGAAAAGAGAAACTACAGTTTCAACTTTTCCGTTTGCTGAAAAAGAGATCTGATCTCATGTGAATTTGCTTCTCCAGTATTATACTGCTTGTTTATGTGAATGTGTTGGCATTTGAGTATAAGCAGCCATTTCTGTCTTCCTCACCAGATACCACAATTCTTCATAGGCTGTTCTGGAATCCATCTTACGGATTCTATAAACTCTGCCAGCACTGAAAATTCCTTTGACTGCTTTTTGCAATCCTGCATGGCATTTACAAAACAAAACAAAACAAAAATTTGCACAGAGCATACATGTTGAGGATCAAATCTTAAAGGTGGCAGGATGGTTGTGTTATCAGTTCCAGGACCAATGCAAAATACTGGTTATGACCTTTAAAGTCTATTGTGGATTAGGCCAGGGTACCTGAAGGATTGCCTGACTCCACATGTACTTGCTTGTACACCATGCCCTTCTTGGTGCCGCCACCAACTGAAGTGTGGTGGGTGTCTATCAAGGAAAAGGAACTTCTCAGTAGTGGCACCCCAATTATGACATGCTCTTTCTAGGATGGTTCATTTGTCACCTACTTTTCAGTGCAAGGTGAAGAACTTTTTATCCTCCCAAGCAAGGCCATTTGTTTTTATCTCTGCTAATGATTTTACACTGCTCTTTTAACAGATTTTGCCACTTTCAAGTTGTTTTGCATTGTATGGGCAGTATCTGATGCTGCTGCTCTGTTTATGCTATTGACATATAACTAACATAAGTGACCCCTAGCACAACACTAATATCATAAGACACCATCGGTTGTAAGACGCACCAAAATTTCAGGGCCACCATCAGGGAAAAAGCTTTGCGTCAATTCTAAGATGCACCTTAATTTCAGCACCCCTTCCCCCCTCCCCACTCACCTCCATCACCCGTCCTTGACGCTGCCACCGCTGCTCTGCTCCACCGCCAGCTCTCGCCTCAGCCTGGCAAGGCATCGTTCCCAGTAACGAGGGAGGGGGGACTTGCAGGGCCCTCCCCCCTCATCGCCATCGCCCGTCGTCGCTGCCACCACCGCTGCTCCGCACCGTCGCCAGCACTCGCCTCGGCCTGGCAAGGCGTCATTACTAGGTTCTCAGTAACAACGCCCTGCCAGGCCGAGGGGAGCATTGCCAGTGACGCGGAGCGGCGGCGGCGGTGGCGAGGATGGGCCACGGCAATGGCAACGTTCCCCTTGGCCTGGTAAGGCATCGTTACTGGGAACCCAGTAACGATGCCTTGCCAGGCTGAGGCGACAGCGATCAAGGTAAGAGGGAGGGGGGACTTCTGATCGGCCTTGTGGGGTCCCTTGGGACCCACTAGGGTGAGTCGCAGGGAGGGCATGCAGAGCCCTCCCGCCTCCTGCAAAACACGGGAGAAATCCCACAATTGCAAGGCGCCATCGATTCTAAGACACACCCCATTTTTACAGATGTAAACTTGGGAGAAAAAATGCATCTTAGAATCAATGAAATACAGTAGTGCATGCTGACACAACAGGTTTTCCATGCTGTCATGCCAGCATACCCTATTGGCATTGTGCTAGGCGAGAACCTTTATATTAGTGCTACATTAATAGTGTAAGTGGAGCAGCAGCATGGGATACTAACCAATATCATTTTAGTAGAAGAGTTTATGTCAAAGGTGGCTTATAAATCTTTTCAAGTAAATACATTAAATTAATAAAATGTTTTATCACATGCTTGGATTTTTGCATTGTAACCTGCCCATGGGAAAGCTTTTGAAGGGCAGGGGTAGAAATGCCTATAATAAATAATATACCACTTTGCTATATTTATTACTGCACATTTGCATTTGATATGTGCCAAAATTCTCCTTTCAACTTGGTAGGATGAAATAGATGACCAAATTACCACAAGTTAGTGACTGGGTTCAAGCAACATGATAAAAATGGTGGTTTAAATAGCTGACAGTTCATTATCATATTGTGTAGAGGTATTTTTAAACCAAAAGTTGATTATTTGGGCTGAATAACCAATGCAAATAACCAACACTATGCAGAGTTGGCTATTTGAACCACCGTTGGTTATCGTGTTGTGTGGAGGACACTGTTGGTTATTTCCCCGGCCACTGTTGGTTATTTCGTCAGCCACAGAATCGCAAGGCAAGAGCGGTCAAAGTGGTGCTGCTCTAGTCCAGCTGATGGGAGACTAGTTGGAGGACTGAGGAGGAGAGAGGGTGGGGGATGAGCGAGTCAACTCTGCTTGGACTAACAGTCAACTCAACACTGATCCTGTTCCACACCATGGTTGATTATTATCATGTTATTGAGGAGTATCCCCTAGATAAATAACTGCCAAGTTGATTATTACCCCACTGTTGACAATCGTGTTGTCTGAACACAGCCAGAGAGTTTACCCCAGATATATGGCTGATATCTGTATCTATAGGCTGAACAGATAAAATCCAGGTCAGGGCTCATGTAACCTTAACAGTTGTAGAGAAAAGGGAATTTCAACCAGTGTCATTTGTATGCAATTAGTTCCTGGTGAAATTCTCTCTTCATTACAATGGTTAAAGTTGCAGGGGCCCTGCCTTCCTTTGTATATAGTCATTCTAGTATAGTGCCTGCAACTTTAACTGTTGTGATGAAGAGGGAATTTCACCAGGAACTAATTGCATACAAATGACACTGGCTGAAATTTCCTTTTCTCTACAACTGTTAAAGTTACATGAGCCCTGACCTGGATTTTATCTGGTCACCCTAGTATGTTCAATTTTGACAAACAATCAGCAGCGAATCTGAAAGATCACAATGGGATACAGGAAAGGGAGCGGTCTCCAAAGTCTGGAATTCAACTTCTAGGAAAACATTGAGCCAATATGATTGAAAGACAAAATAAGATGAGGTTTCACCACTAAACTTTTCCTCAGGCTACCTTTTCCACTTTTATTCTTTCTCTGGGACACAACCAGCAGCCACGCCCTGAATTCCATGCGTCTAACAAGAGCAAAACAGTTTGCAGCTTTCTTCTTTTTCCTCGCACTCTTGGGTTTATCTCCACCAACAGCCCTTAGAATGTACATGAAGGCCAAGTGTTGTTGATTGTATTCTCATTACCCGCAATAAAGCTAGCAAGCCTTTTTATATTGGCATTATTGGTATGTTTGCATCAATAGCTCCCTTTTTTAAAGCATAATATGACAGGCAAATATGCTATATAATACATTGGCACACACAATCATTCTGGAGGCAGTTTTAAAAGCACAAAACAAGGCAGAGCTGTAGAAGACTTGCATAGTTTTGGAATGAAGCAGTGGGGAAAGCAATCTCCATCTTGTCACCCAGAGATGAGTCTAAGGCCCCCTCCACAAGGATGCGCTTTTGCGCCCGGTTCGGGGATTATGCGCATTATCGCGGAGGCGCATTTACGCCTAATCCCTCTGCACGGGAGGCGGCGAGAGGCGGCGAAGCGCATTAATTAATGTCCAAAAAGCGCTTTAGAAGACGTTAACGCGCATAATCGCTTGTTCACACCGCGATAATGCGCTTTAACGGCCGGAGAAAAATAAAAGTCGCTATTTAACGCGCATTCGAAAATGCGCATTATCGGGGAAATAACGCGCCTGTACACCCGTTTTGCGCTCCGCTGGTGTGGAGGTAAAATTTATAATGAGCCTCTAAGGCTCATTAAACGTCTCGTGTGGAGGAGGCCCAAGTTCCCACAGCTTTGGGGACAGAAGCCACAGTATGGAATAGCTTTGGTCAGAGTGTAAACTTTTGTTTGGGGTGGAAGACGTGAAACCGTAAGTTCTATACTTCCAAGCACATTTCATTATTCCTTGTCTGCCAGACCCACAGATCTTCCCATCAGAATTGACTGGGGCAGCAGTTCAAGGCAGAATGATTTTCATCAAAACCCTTCTTGTGTGGCAAGAGAAGGCTGGGCCCTTCTATGAACGTGTCCAAAATCGGTGAGCCACTGGATTGTATCCAACGTTAGTTTAGTTAAGTCTCTTTCATTTCAGTGGGACTACCCCACGTAGGACTAACATTGGATACAACGCAAACAGGCAACCGTTTTCTTTAGCCAAAGCAGCAACGGCTTCCCTCGGATCACTGAGGATGTAGCAGTGCGCACATGCGCGTATATTATGGTTGCTGGGACTAAGCATCGCTTCGGGTTTCCCGAAAGGAAACCGGAGGCGAAAATCTCTTTCGTTCTGCAGAACGCGGCCGGGGTAGTCCAAGAGCGTGTCCTGTTTGTGTGTATTTACCCTTTTCCACCCCGCGCTGTTCCAGATCCTTGGGGATGTGCCGAGAGACCTACCACCTCTGTCCTCCAAGCCTAGAGTTAGCAGAACAAATCCCTGGCGGGCGGCCAGCAGTAGAACTTGGAGATACCTCCCACTCGGCAACCCTGCGTGTGTGTGTGTGTGTTTTAACAATTCAGGATCTTCCTTCTCTGGATCCTTGAAACTATAGATCGGGAACACCCACAGCAGAGCCTCAAGCGAGCCCAAGACAGCATGTCTGGGAGCAAATACGTGGATTCAGAGGTAGGACTTTGCTTTGCATTTTTAATATTGCTTCTTTTTTTAAAAAAAAACCCAGCTTTGCGTTCTTGGCATCCGGTACCTGCTTCAGCCATCTCTGAGTACTCTTGGCTCTTCCCTTATCTTGTTCTCCACCGTGAAGTCCTTTCCAGAGTTGGAAAGACGAGACGTGTGTGTGTGTTTCAGGTCTGTGTTGTTGGTAATTCGATCTTCTGTCTGGGCACTTGTTTTCGCTCCCCCCGCCACACACACTCTGCACTTACCCAAATTTTTCTTGCTTAACTTCTTTTCCCCACGCAGCAGTTTCTGCAGTGGCGTCCACCCAAGGCTTTCGATTTCGAGAGCGAGACTTCAGGCAGACTTCTCTAGAGTAAGTGCGCGGGAGCTTTTACGTTTGCAAATATGCTCGCTCCGCCGCTGCCTGTGCAAAAACCGCCCTGAAGCACGTTTCTCCCCACCACCACCACCACCACACACCCACTCCTTGCAAAGCGCCTCGTTCAATCCTTACAAGGCGGGAGAACGGGTTTCTGGAGAGCGTCTCGAAAGCAAAATTGCAAGTATGGAAGGGACATTCGGTTTCTTAGGAGGAGCGGCAGCGTCTGTTCTGGAGCGAAGTTGGGATATCCCTAAAAACAAAGCGGCTTGGCTCCTACAGCTGCCAAATCCACAACCCAACCGAAAGTATTTTGAGGGTTTGATGGATTGATGACACACCTTTAAGACTTCTGGCCTCTGTGGGTTGTGTGGATCAAGCTAGCAGGAGGGGAACGATATCGCCTTCATTTCGGGGAGATCCTTTTAAAAAAAAGGTGGAGGACAGCACGGCTGACAAGGAAACGACTCTTTGAAGGGGTGCCATTCTTCAAGGGAACCATTAAAGCAGCCTTCGCCCACCTTATGCCCTGCAGATGCGTTGAACTACACTTCCATCATCCCCGAACTAGCAAAAGGCCGCACTGGCTGGGGATGATGGGAATGGGGGTCCAAAGCATCTTCTGCAAGGCGCCAGGTTGGCGAAGGCCCCATTAAAGGAGCCCTCCGATTTCCGGAGTAAAAAAATCACTTTCTCTTGATTTAACCCTTTTTGGCCCGCATAGAACGATTTAATTGTCGTGAAAAGTCGCGCGCCCCTCCCCTTCCCATATGTTCAATATAGGTTTGTGGGTGAAATTGGGATCTTGAACGTGTGAATGTTTATTACCGAACGGACCGAGGGGGTGGTATTCATTCTGTCTTAAGGAACTCGGAGTACTGAGTGGCCAGTCGTAGCGGCTGCTTTGCAAAATATATTTTTTCTTCGCCAAGGAACGCTCCTCCGGTCCAAAGTTTCGGGAGGCCAATTTTGTGTGTAGGGGGTTGTGACATCCTTTACCTCCCCTTTGCTGGGGGCGCTTTGTCGACCACCAGATAGATGCCTCGGTGGCTAGCTTTCCTGCTGCCTTTAGCGGACCGAGTGGGACGACTCTGCATGGGAAAGAAAACGCTTTCCGGGAGGGGAGTAGCGAGTACAAAAAGGAGGCTTAAGGGTGCGATCTTACGCACTCTTACTTGGGAGTAAGCCTCGCGGAACCTAGCGGGACTTATTTCCAAGTAAACAGAGGCGCAAAGTACCGCGGCGCGCGGTTTGCAGCATGAGACGCTAAGAACTAACTTAAGGGATCGGTTAAGAAGATCCGGGTAATATTATTCCCACCCCCGCTCCGAGAATTGGTCTAGACACGAAGATACTTGTTGGGGATTTAGGCTGATGAAGCCTCCTCCAAGCGCTTGAATTCAGGGGCGGGGTGACTGCGCCCTGCCCGGCCGAGTTCGCCTCAGTCATGTGTGCGCCAAGAGAGGCCCCCTGGCGGCGCGAGCGGGAGTCGCGGCTCTGCCTGGTACCGAGGGGTGTGGTGTAGGTACTTTTTATCCGTTTAAAAAGCCAGCCTTGGGACATTCCCTGGATGAAGTTTCTCCTGGCTCCGTACGCCCGCTGCTCTGGACGTCGGATGACCGAGTGGAGATTTTTTTCCGCACAGCTCCACCCACCCCCCAAAAAGCTTCCCGGGACTGCTACATAGAGTGTTGCGGACTGATCTCTTTCCCACCCCTCCCTTTGTAGGATTTTCTCTACACCGCACCCATCAGGGAGCAAGGCAACATCTACAAGCCCAACAACAAGGTCATGGCAGATGAAATTAACGAGAAGGAGATGCATGATGTCCACACCAAAGAAATCGACCTGGTCAATCGGGACCCCAAGCATCTCAACGATGATGTGGTCAAGGTAGGAAGTCGAGAACTCTTCTCAAGCCCCCCCCCCCCCGCGCACATTCACGATCAGCTCAAAAGATCTGTTGAGCCGGCATTTGGAGTGGGGGAAAGAGACTGAGTCTGAGTTGCCTGGGTTGTATAAGAGGATGGGTGTGTCTACGTGTGTGTGGTTTGGTTTGGAAACTCAAAAGAGAAAGCTCACAGCGCGGGGACTCTCCAAGGAAACTGCATTTGTGACAGCTCCTTAACCATTTGCTTTCATTCTCCAACTTGAGCGTTGCATAATTCCATCCAGTACTGACTGTTTATATGGAATGGGAGGGTTGTAATGTATGTGCTGAAATAGCTTGCCTGGATATAATTGCAAGATGCATTCATCTCTGTTGGGGAAGATTAATGGCAAATTTCTAACAGATCAACAGCATGTTGAGAAAGTTCTATGGAAGAAGTATATCCTGTTGTAGGAATGAAACTTCTTCCTGTTTACTTTGCAGTGGAACTTTTGATTCAGGCTATTTACTAGGTTTTAGCAGTGTGGTGCACTGGATAAATATTAATATGGAAGAGCTCGTTATAAGCTTTGCCATGGAATCATGTGTCTTCCATGAAGTCAGTATTCCTCAAACTCAGTTTGCTCATCTGTAAAAATGGGAATGAAATTTATCTGACCTCACACTAATGTTGTGATTGTGAACATGTCAACAACTGTTTAGCTCAGGCATGTGAAAAGTAGTGCTAGCTCTTGCAGGAAAACTATGTCTTTGACCCCTTAAAAGGGAAAGTTGTTTTCAGATACAAACCTATGCACACTTAGCTGGGAATAGAGCCCATTAATCTCAGTAGCGTTTACTTCTGAATAAACATGCATAGGATTGTGAGTTCTGGTCCATGAACACTTACGCCACTATATATATATATATATATATATATAGTGTCATAAGTCGCTTTGATGTTTTTACTATTAGACTGCAAACCAAAGCACCCTTTTTAGAAAGTAAGTTCTGTTGCGACTCATTTCTGAGTAAATATGCACATGATTGGACTGTCTATGCATGAAGGAAAAGATAACGCATGTTAAAATGGTTCAACTGTGTCAGGCCATGAATGTACGTTCTGCATGCCTGCACAGCTGGAAGAGTACTTGGTGATTTGCTGTCCCAAAAGAAAACTTTTGCAGGTTGTCTGACTAAATAGGAAAAAATGTATTTGTATATTTTCTCATTAAATATCAAGCTGCCTATAAAAGCCTGAATTCAGAAGGTGGAGCTGGAAGATTTTTTGAAAAGAAAAGAAAAGGCCATAATTCCAGGCTGGCTCTACCATTAGATAGAGTGTGTTAGCTGCCTTAGGCACTATATTCTGGGAGTGGCAGCATGGTGTTGGAGGACAGAGCTGTGTGCCACATGTCTGCCTTGTGACCCCTAAGCTAGCAGGCTGCCCTCAGGTGTCCCATTATCAATGTTGAAGTAAATACAACTGCCTGTCTGGGCATGGCATGCAGGAGGCACCATCTTGTCTTTGCCTCAGGCAGCGAACTGTCATGGGCCAGCCCTGCCATAATTTACCATTGGACACTGAAGAAAGAGGAAAAGAGTAGGGGCTGCAATGTTTAATCCCCTTTTGATGATTTAATAAAAAAAATGATTGGGAAGCAGGTGATTTTTTAAATATATATATATATATATATATATTTAATACATGTACTTTATAAAAACTGCAGGTACCAGGTGCCACCTTAGAAAATGTATTCCAGTTTTTCTCATAGAAGGGAATGCTAGTTCTAAGATGGTGATTGCTATGACATATATGGATATAATTTAAAGCAAAGAAGCAATGCTTTATTCTTCAGAACTATTGCTTATTCGTATACAAATGAAGGCAGATTTACGGTACAGTCCTACACACATTCACTTGGGAATAAGATCTAATGAATACAGTGAAATTTATTTCTGAGTAAACTTGTATAAGATTGTGATGTTAATCAATCAATTAAGCCTACAGTCTTATGTATCCTTATCTGAGAGTATGGTCCATTGAATACAGTGGAACTTGCTTGAGCTGTAATTAATGAAAACTCATACAATTAATTCTCTAAGATTTATTTAATTATGTAACACCATCAGAAAACAGAAGGTTTAATTAGGTGTGCTGAATAATTCCCTCTAATTCTCAACTGCACAGGTGAGTCCCATTACCTATGTAGCCAAAATGCCACCACCCATGCAGGTTCAGGTAAGGTGACCATATGGAAAGGAGGACCGGGCTCTTGTATATTTTACAGTTGTATAGAAAAGAGAATTTCCGCAGGTGTCATTTGTATGCATGCAGCACCTGGTGAAATTCCTTCTTCATCACAACAGTTAAAGCTGCAGGAGCCCTGGCCTCCTTTCCATATGGTCACCCTAGGTTCAGGGAAACCCCAAGGTTTGCAGAAGTATAAAAAAAAATTATGGGGGGAAAAAACTTAGGGGGCAACCTCAAAACAGCCCAATGAAAACTGAGCATTCTTGGTGGCTATAAAATGGTGGCTGTTGGTGGGGGTGAGGATGTGGAAAACCAGTGAGTAGGGGAATGGAATGGACTATCCTGCAAAAAGGTGTGGCTGCCTGGCTGGAATCCTGAACGGGAACCCCGTACACTGCAACATTTTGTTGCAGATCCCACTTGACCTGCACTAATTCTATTATATAGACCTAGGTTTCCATGGAAGGATTTTTGCAAAAGAATGGTTTTATTAATGGAACTGGAAGCATACACAGAGACACCACCTTAGAGAGAACCTCTTTCCAATCTAAAACTGCCAGAAGTAGGGGAGGATAATTCATTAAATAACTTGGTGCAAAGGCCTTTCTGGATCTCTTGTCAATTTTGTAAATGTCAAACTTTGTTCATTCTAACAAATTTGGGTCAATGGAAACTACTATTGGGGCCCAACAGAGTCCGGGAAATTATGGATGTGATCCATTCTTGGCAAAAACATGTCATTCAACAGATGAGATGGCCAAGGATGGTGTAATCCAAGCTTTATTGGACTTTAGGAAAATCATATTTCTATAGTCCACTCAACTTAAAACAGCAGGATTCTGCAGTACTACACCATGCAACTTGTTATGTGAGAGAAATCATACTCGCGTGCACACACATGTAAGATTGCAATTCCCCACAATGTTGTTCATAAATTTTGGGTGCTTTGTGAGACTTCTGTGAGACTATAATGTACATCTGTATAGGCCTGAGGCCTAGCGTTGTTAGTATGCCAGAGGCTGGTATTTGTAGTAGCTACTTGGTGAGGTTCTGAAAGGAGAGAGAGAGAGAGAGAGAGAGACTATCACTTTGAATATTTTTGGATGAAGCCTGGATCACGTACATTCAATTTTGATTGGCTAGAGATCCTAGGTACGTGGAAAAGGGCAGTTGAGAAATGACAGTTGCCAGTAAGGGGTTGACAGTTTGAGTCAGTTAGATGGTTGGTAGTCAGAGTGGTCTGCTGGTTTGTATGTGGTGTGATAGAAGGGTTAGGAATCAGCTGGAGAGTTAAGGCATTGGATATTGAGCTATTTCTTCTCTGTGGGATAACCATATGTGGCTGGTGAAGATCAGGAGTAGGAAGTAAGTGGCTGTTATGCCAGGAGGCTGCCTTAATATCCTATCAGAAGAAGGTTATACAAGCAAGCATTTAAACTTAGATAAACAGTCCAAGCAGCCAGAAATACAACAGGTAAATATTAAGTAAATATTCCCTTATGTACCAAATATATGTTTTAAAATATTCTAAGGTGCAATTCTATCGATTGTGCCCTTGATGATCGAAAGCCCCTAAATTCAGAGACTTCCAAACATCCAAAGTAGGGTGGAAGGAGTGGCAGAGGTGATCTTCATCTCTCCATCCTCCCGCCTTGCATTTTTTGCTAAACCTCAGGGTAACTTGTATCTTGACCTCTCGGGTCTCCTTCCCTCCCTGCTCACTGAAACCTCCCCTTTTCTCCCTCTATAAGGTTGCTTTTCTAACCTCAGAGGCCAGTCAGCATGGTGCTCTCCGCCAACTTTAAGGGGGGTTGAAAGGGGGGGGCATATCTTCAACTCCCCCATCACCTCAAAAATGTCTAAGAGCCATAGGATTGCTCCCTAAAAGAAATTAGTGGCAGCAGAAAAGGCTCGGCTTGTGGAGATAGAGCAGGAAAGAGTGTCTTAGGCCCTGAAATATCAACATTGCTAAAAAAAAAAAAAAAAAAACCCACCATAGAAGGGATTGCCCAGTGAAGGAGAATTTCCCCATATCTAGATTAGAGCATGTCAGATAATTAGTAACAATGGTGAAAGTGTGTCTGAGAGCATTTCCATCACTACTGGGTGATCTGGGATTAGGGAGCAGAGTTTCTGTGTTAGAGGGGATACTTCTAGATAGATTTGAAAACGGACAATCTCATATTTCATTGAATTGAACTGATACTTGAATAGTTACAACCTGAGAGGAAAAGGCCTCATTTATTGAGCCCACTCTATTTTGGTTCTGTCATTATATTTATTTTGTCTTAATGTTAATTGAGAGTTCCCAGTTATGTGTTATGCTAGAATCCATCTCCCTGTGCTGCTAGCAAGGAGCTATTGACTTGGAGGAACAATCAAATGTACCATCCCACACCTGTATTTTAACATAGTACAGTCCTTAGAAAACTACACCACACATGTTTCTCCCTGAAAATTTCAATTGCCTTAAAGGACCAGGACAGACAACATTCACTTTCTTCCCCCATCATTCATGGAATCAAGGATTTTCCACTCCAATTCCTGTCCACTAGTCAGAAACCCATAATCTTCCCCATGGGTCCGCCAACAGAATTCTTCCTACAATTCTGGCATTCCCATTTCACAGGTTGAAGATTTGTGGAAGAGATGTGAATGGAACTTCTAAGGCTGTAATCCTCTGCACCAGAAGTGGGCAACTTTTGGCCCTCCAGATGTTTTGGCTTTCAACTTCTGTGATCCCTCACCATTGCTTATGCTGCCTAAGGCTGATGGGAGTTGTAGGCTATGCACACTTAGAGTAAGCTCCATTGAATACAGAGGGACTTTTGAGGTAATATGCACAGAATCAGTCTGTTAATATCTCAGGTCTCTCATCATTCATCCCCATGACCAAGGCTGCCTCTACAAGAGAGATTTAAAGCTCTTTCAAGGCGCTTTAAAAAAATTACCTCTACAAGAACAGAGCGCAAATCGGGCGTAGAGGCGCGTTATCTCTCCGATTATGCGCATTATCGAATGCGCGTTAAACAGCGAGTTTTATTTTACTCTGGCCGTTAAAGCGCATTTTGACTATGTGAACAAGCGCTTATGCGCATTAACTACTTGTAAAGCGCATTTTGGTCATCCGTTAATGCGCTTCGCCGCCTGTCGCCGCCTCTCGTGCAGAGGTATTAGGCGTAAATGCGCTTCAGCGATTATGCACATAATCACCTAACCAGGCGCAAAAGCGAATCCTTGTAGAGGGGACCCCAGTTGTTCTGCAATAGATTGTGGAAATTAAAGTATCGTGCAAAACAATTCACAAGAAAGCAGCTTACATAAATACTATAATATTTATCCTTAGCTGGGAAGAAAACATAGGCATGGGAAGGGGAATAGTCTGGAAGTAAGGAAAAGAACATATTTTCTAGTTCATTTTTCAGCGTTAGCTGAGGTTCCCAAAGTCCTTCTGAGGACTAGTGATATGTTCAGAGCGGGATGGAATCTAGATAGCTCCAAACAACATTACTAAACAGAGAAAGATGGATCCTACTGGGAATAGGAGGCCAATCACCAATGAGAAAAAACACATTTCTTAGAGGAAACGTTCGCAAACTTTCCTCAGGGGAGAGATTAAAGATGTCAGTTATATCCAGAGTCTCAAAGGAAAATGAGAGCATTAGCTTCAAATAGTGGACTTTATCAGAAGTGGACTTTAGCAGAAGCATAAGGGTTATTCCCCCATCCGAGTACACACACATTATGTTGTGGTAACTTTTAACTAAGAGTATTGTATTAACCTGAGTATTTTTAAAACTCTCAAAATTCAGTACAGCATTTTCTTTTTCAGATACATAGTTAAACTTTCACTATAGAAGAGTAACAATTGTTTTCTTCTAGATAGCAAGAGAGAAAACAATCATTTCACCATCTGCACTAATATTTCAGAGCCAAGTTATAGGTATCAGATGGACAATGCCACCAAATTTATTTTAGATTACTGTGATAAGGAGACAGCCCTAATGCTATGATGAAGCTTTGATTCCAAACTGAGGGCTGGTCTATACTGTATTCTGAATAGTAGCAATTCAGAGTATAAGCAGAGGACATGTGTGTGTGTGTGTGAGAGAGAGAGAGAGAGAGGGAGGGAGGGAGGGAGGGAGGGAGGGAGAACAGCCTGGTCTACACGTACTGGCATCCCAAAGTATGGGTTGTTGTATCATGGGCTGTCATTACATGCGAACTCTGCACTATGATTTAATTATTGTTAGTTAACCATGAACAATCCAATAACAGAGGTCACAATCCAATAACATGCCATGGGCTCTCTTTCTTGGTTGTTCATGGTTAACAACACATAGTTAAACCATAGTGCAGGGTTTGCATGCCATGTGATGGCAACCCACGATACAATCCATACTCAACTCCTACCTTGGGTTATTGTTTCGTGTGAACCAGGTCAAAGAATTCTCTCTCTCTCTCTTCCCCCCCTCTCTCACATACACAATTATCCCTGAACATAGAAAAAGAGCATGTGAAAGAAAATGCTAAAATAGAACCTTTTCCCCCTAATATTTAATTTTGTTTGGCTATAATTCTATACCTACTTAGCTGGGAGTAAGTCCCATGAAGTTAATGGACCTTACTTCTGAACAGATATGTATAGGATTGTGCTATTTGTGTATTTTTAAATATGTGCGAGTATTCAGTCATACAAGTTTCCATCTATAGTCTGGAGTAAAAGTCTAGGAATTGTTTTACCACATAATTGGCTCATCTCAACCAGTCTTTCTTGCAGATTTCAGGATGACCAAGATTTCAAGTGCTTATAATACTGCAAAAGAAATGAAAAGATTCAGTACAAAGTTGGATTTAAATTCACAGCCCAGTTTTTTGTTTTATTCTTTGTGTAAGTTCTTTGCAAGCCTGTAGCCAGAAATACTGTACCAAAGAGGTATGGGCTATGGGGGTGGGAAATCATTGCAGAGTGGTTGAAGAATATACATACAAATTAAGAGCTCAGTGCTTCTCATTTATCCCATTTCCTTGGTATCCATTGAGTAGAACATTCAAAGGAAAGATTACTTCTTTGTGAGCAATTGTGCACTGCCTTTATGCTTTTCTTTTTTTTTTTTAAATATTTTTTATTAATTTCAACATAAACATACACAAATATAAACAATAATATAAAATAAAATAAAACAAACTTCCCCCTTCGACTACCCCCTGTGCACCCCCCCATCCGAGACCATCTCATAATCCTTCATCCTCTTTCCAAAATTTTAATGATTCTTTTGAAGGCAATTGTCCCTTTCCCGATCTTAAAACATAATTCAAAAGGGGAGTCCATATTTCCCCAAAATCACTCTTCCTGGACATTTCCCTCTTTATTTTCATTTCAAATTTCTTTATACCACTCTTCTATTGTATAACTTCGTTGCCCTTTCCAATTTTTAGCAGTCAGTATTCTAACAGGTGCCAGGAGGTTGTTTACCAGTTCTTTATTTATTATATTCTTGTTCCTACTATCCCATATTGCTAGTAGAGCTAACTTCGGGTTTAATTCCAAGCTACTTCCAATTATATCGCTTATTTCTTTACAAACCCTTACCCAAAATTTTTTGTACTTGCTCACAGCTCCACCACATATGAAAATATGTCCCAACCTCCTGACACCCCCTCCAACAATTCTTGGGCAATTTTTTATCAATCTGGTGAAATCTCACAGGTGTTAAATACCATCTCCAAACTGTCTTATAATAGTTCTCCTTAATTCCTTTATGCTTTTCTTTATATCTCTGCAAGTAGTTTTCTTTTCTTTTCACAGAAGCGGACCATCCGAGGGCTTAGAATATTAATATTTCTGAGGGGAACAGGCAGCTTAGCTCCTCTTGTGCCCTGGTTCCTGGAATGCTTTGAGCTAACTAGGCCCAATTTGGACATTGGTGGGGGTGGTTCTTGTTGCAGGTATGTCAGAAGTGACAGTCATTCATGCTTCAGCATACCAATAAAAAAAAAGTTATATAAGCATTACAAACAAATTGCTGTCATCCTCTTTGCCAGTAAAGGAGAAGCCTTGCTAGGCCTGACCGTCAAATAATTCTTCACAGGGGAGATGGACAGCTGCTCTTGTGCTACAAACTACAGTTCCTTTACTCAGCTTGTAACAGTGTGGCTCCTACTATCACAGAACTGCCAATCCTGTGTTTAATATTAATGTGTATCAAGAATTTAATGTCTGACAACAATCTTTTGCTGTATGTTATTGCAGTACCTATTAAACGGGTTGTTTGTCTCAGTGGAAATCTGAGGGTTACTATAAGGTTCTGTATTCAAGAAACTAGCTGTGGACTAATGATCCATTAACCAGAGGGGTGGCTCCATGTTTGAGGGAGTCGTGGGAAGTGGTTCCCCTGGTACTTCAGTGGGCCCGTGGCTGCCATTTTTAATTTTCTACTATCTCACAGAGTAAAGCTACATCTGCTGCTCTATGGCACTGTGGGGAATTTAAAAAGGTAAATGGCTGCCACATCCAGCTGCTTGTCACAACAGGCCCATGGCCAAGGTCAGTAATGGGCCCTGTTGGGGTGTTTGGTCTCCAACAATGACTCAAGTATGCCAGGTGCTGATGTCAGCCCTGCTGCCATACAAATAGGGAGGTAGAGGGGGTGAATGTTTCCAGCTTTTAGTGTATGCCTTACACATGAAATTGCAATTCTAATGACTGAAAATATGGAAACTATGGCTAGTGATTTTTCTGGATTAAGGCAAAATTCAAAAGTGTAACCAGCTTTAATTGACATCTTTTTAAAAAAAAAACAATTACCAGACAGATTTTTGCATTTGTCATACCTCAGTTTATGTTAGAACCGCTCCACCTTACCTACAGTTCTGACCACTGTAACCACTGTTCTGGACTTCTGCATTTCTTGTCACCACTAGGCTGACCATATGAAAAGGAGGACAGGGCTCCTGTAACTTTAACAGTTGTAGAGAAAGGGGAATTTCAGCCAGTGTCATTTGTTAGTTAGTTCCTGGTGAAATTCCCTCTTCATCACAACTGTTAAAGTTGCAGGGGCCCTGCCTTCTTTTGTATCTGGTCACTCTAGTATAGTGCCTGCAACTTTAACTGTTGTGATGAAGAGGGAATTTCATCAGGAACTAATTGCATACAAATGACACTGGCTAAAATTCCCTTTTCTCTATAACTGTTAAAGTTACATGAGCCCTGTCCTCCTTTTCATATGGTCAGCCTAGTCACCACTCCATGCTGATACCTACGCAGCACCATAAAAGCAAAGTCAACCATGGAAGACAAATGATTTGGCAAGGGCCAAAGAATCTGCTCTATAAGCATTTCCTCAAATCGCTTCAGTATTTGTTTTCTAAACGTCTTGTAAGTTGTGAAGAGCAGGGAATGGGCTTCTCAGACGTACAGTATGAGATCCAAACTACACGTTACACCAATCACGTAGCTGGTAACTGAAACTTGTCTTTTTATTTACTCTTGTGTAAGTGTGCATGGGCCCAATTTGGAACAGGACCGCCATGCTCCGGGAAGGGAGGGTTAAACCTTCCCACTAGCACCCATTTTCCGCATGAAATCCACTCACCCCGCAGGGGGCTTAAACATGGGGGGGGGGGGATATACTCCATTGGTTTCAATTTAGATTTTTTCCTCTTTTTTGAATGCCCTGCAGTGGAGGGGTTTGCATTTCAGGGGTAGAAATGGTGTAAGGGGGGAGGTTTATCCATCCCCTCCCCAAGCACAGTACTCCCAATCTAAATTGGGGCATGTGCATTTACACAAAAGTAAATAAAAAGGCAAGCCTCAGCTATGTGCTATGCAATTAGTGTCATGTATAATTTGACTCTGAGATGCTACATCAAAGTTGACTGTTTTGAGTGTTCAGAGCACCAGTTGAATAAGCTTCAAGCAGAAGTAAGTGGAGATAACTGCAGTACAGAAGATGCTAGCAATCAGAGACCAAACAGATAGAAGTGCAAGAAAGTGTCGGATTTCTTTCAGCTTGGTAATTGTTGCCACTTTGCATGTGTGGTGGGAAATGCATTGAATGTCGCCCGTGGCTCTTTGCCCTTTCCCAGGACTAATAGAAACAGGACTAATAGAAGCAGAATATATTTTAGGAGTAGTCCCCCAATCGTGAAATGTTTCCCCATATAGGACTGCCTTGCACCTACTTTGTTGATTGTTTTGGTACCAGGCAAAGCCTTTTTTTATTCTCCTGGGCCTTTTATCTTTCTGTATATTTTGCCTGATTGTATCTTCAGTGGTGTGTCTCTGACCTGTTATTATCTCCGTGGATATTTTTAAAATCATTTTAGCATTTGTTAATTGTGATATTTTAATCTTGGCTATTTTAAATTATGTTTGTTCTGCTCTTAGTTTTGGGTTGTATTTAAAATACTTAAAAATAAATAGCTGAAAGCTTTGGCAATAGAACAACTCATATGTTGAATTAACAATAAATAATGGAAATGAGATGCTTATGCATGTATTTTGTTTGCATAATCTGCATAGGTTGAACACCATTTTGGTGCATGATTTGGTTACTTTTGCTCACAAACAAGCAGGGGATACACAGAGCAGGGAACTGCTTCTAGTCTTCATGGTTACTGTTAAGCCACTGAATTTGCAGTGTAGAAAATCCCCCCTGCAGACTAGCTCTTAGAAATACAAAATAAGCAAGAGAATATCACGAACTCTGTGCTTGTCAAATAATGTTGTCACCTTTGAATTGAGGTTTTCCTGAACACAAACCTTAAAAAAGAATTACACCGGGGAAAAGGTTTAATCTAGCAGTTTAATTCTTTTATGTGGCAGGATGGGGAGAGAGAAAGAGATGCAGTGCGAAAGATACAGGTTTCATGCCATTTCTCCAATGAAAATCATCCCCCCGAAGCTGCTTTTACATAATAGAATTGAATGTTACACACTTTTGCCATGAGATGGCTTTTTGAAAGGATTAGATAAACTCTCCTAGGCGGTGTTTATATGAGGTCGCATTGGTGCCTCATTATTCGAAATCCCATAATTGCGCTCTTTTGCAGAAAGGAGCGCAAATGCAAGTTTTGGAGGCTGAAGGGGCTGCTGCCACCCCTAGCACACCCGTTCCTACCCCCCCACACACACACACACACCATTGTTTCCCTCCTCATCCTCCCAGCATCCAAAAACAAAGGAGTCGTGGAGGGGGGAGTCGGCTCCTCGCCCCGTTTTTTACCGGTATTTTGGTTGGTTTGTTTTTAAATCGTTTGTTTGTAGTTGCATGATTCTAGAGTGGTGGAGGGACCAACCGCCACCTCCCCACTTTCCCAGTGTACCCATGGTCCATTTGTATTTCATTTTATTATTAATAATTCATTGAAGGAAAGCTTCCCAAGATCCCTGGATGCACGGAGGCAGTTCAGAGACCATTCTGCTCACTGGACTGCCCCCTCCCTGGCGGATGGCGCCCAATCAGGGGGGAATCGGCTGGGGGACGCCTCCTCTGCAGCTCCAAAGCCAGGCAACAGACGGCAGATGCTGTCATAGCCACACTCCAAGAGAAAAAAGTCACAGTAAGTCCCCAACTTTTTAAAACAGGAGCTTTGGGGGTTTGCCCCTGGTTAGCTTCGCAATGGCAGCTGCATCATTATAAACAAGCTGCAGCCACTGCGGATCTACGCCGGAGCAAACCCCTTGTCAAGACAAGCCCCTAGACTGGATAAGCCTGTCATTAGCTAGATCAGGAGTGGAAAGCATGTGATGCCATTAAACTCTAGTTCTTCTCATCTCTGACCATTGCCCATGCTTCCTGGGGCTGATGGGAATTGGAGTTCAACAACATCTGGAAAGCTACACATTCCCCTAAATCTGAGCTAGACCATGATAGTTAAATAGAGACCATTTCCAGAGGTAGTATATCTCCGAATATCAGATGCTAGGGACAGACACCAAGGGAGGCTGTTGACTTCATGCCTTCTTTGTAAGCTTTCCAGAGGCATCTGGCTAGAAACAGCAGTTTGATTGGTTACTGTTGGAAAGCTTTGGTCCAATTCATCTGTGCTCTTTTTATGTTCTTTATCTACAGCCAGACCTGGAAAAGAGACAGATGTAGCTGGGAAATGGAGCCTTTTGGATTCAGTAGTGTTTTCCCATCCACTCTATCTTTTTTTGTGGTCGCTTGACTGGTGCAAGGCTTGTACTAACAAGGTCCCTCTTTGTCTCTCTGAGCGCAGAAGTAAGCTTCCTGGTGGAACAGCACAATGAGTACACGCCTTGGGTGAGCCAAGTGATGGCAGAGTGGAGAGGAGGAAGACCTACCCAATCACTACATTTCATCTCCAACCATCTGAAATATTTGTTTCCTTTCCCAGGCTCCTGTGCAGAACTGGGCAGCACAAGCCTCACTAAAAATGACAACAGCTTGACAGAGACGAAGAAACAGTACCAAAACTCATCTACTCCCTTCCTAGCTATTCTCCAAATTTGAGTGTATGGTTAAACGTTGTTCTGGGCATTAAACATGTGAGAAATGGGATAGATGGCAATGCTAATTTCAAAAGTCTTCAGAACAGTTTCCTCTGATTCTCATATGCCCAAATGCTTTTTGATTGTGTTCAGTTTACACTCCCAGTAGTCAGAACTCTCTAACTCAAGCATTAAGAAAGAGAAAGGGTTTGTTATTGGGGATGTGCAGGGACCCCCCGGATTGGATCGAGACCCAGATCGGGACCTCTGAGATTGTCCTGGATCGTTCAGGACAAAATCGGAGGTCAATCGGATCGGACCTGATCCGAAAATCGAAAGTCCAATTTTCGGATCGGCCATAGGCTTGCATTGGGGGAAAGAAAGCTTTCCCCCAATGCAAGCCTATGGCTGGGGTGAATGGGGGCCTAACTCCCCCCCTCCCTGTCCCTCCCGCCTCCCCCCTCAGGCTCTTACCTGCTGGGGGGGCAGTAGAAGCCTGTTTCTCAGTAGATCGATGCACCGGAGGGAAGCCGCCGCTCCGCCGGGTACGTGGGACCCCCCTCCTGCCTCCCTCCTCGCGCTCTTACCTGCCTGGGCGGCAGCTTCCCTCCATTGCGTTGATCTACTGAGGAACAGGCTTCGCGGCACCTGGTGAAATTCCCTCTTCATCACAATAGTTGAAGCTGCAAGAGCCCTGCCCTCTATTGTATCCGCTCACTCTAGGCAGGGCTCCTGTAGCTTTAACTGTTGAAATACCCTTTTCCGTTCATTTGTTAAAGATACGGAAACTTTGTCCGCCTTTTCATATGGTCACTCTCATGTAGACTAAGGAGCAAGCTACACGGAAACCTTTCCAGTGTGAATCAGTTTAAAATCACATTTTCATTAAATCAGATTTGCTCCTCCTGCAGCACATGCTGCCAGTTAAAGCAGTGTGTATATTTGCGTGGCCAACTGCATGAGAAACGGCATTACGTTCAGGCATATATTGGGTGGAGTTTCATGGCATCAGCAAGTTTTCTTTTAAGAAAAAAAGTTTTAACCCTTTTGCAAAGGTGCATTCCTCCAGATAAGCACAGGTTTAAAACAACAGCTTCTCTACCCCTTTCTCCGCTCTGTACTGAGAAAGTGCAGTGGAAGTCAATGAAATTACTTCTGAGTAGAAACATTTAGCGAGCTGTGCTCAGGGCAGAATTAAGGAAAAACAGCACCTGATCCGAAGCTCTGCTCCTCTGGATAGGCACAGACGATGCAACTTTCCCTTCCTCTTATTAGCGCTGCTCCCGCCAGCCGGCATGGATGCTAGTATTGCTAGTTGAGATCACACAGACTCCCAAATTACACCGAAGACAAGACCATGGAAAAATCTCTCAACAAACAACTGCAAAAATGTGGGGTTTATGGCATGAAAACCTGTGGTTGCTGCAGATAGTGGAGGAACATCATGTGCCACTAACATCTTTGAAGTGCAGTAGCACCGGAGTAAATCCCCTGTGTAGATGAGGCCTAAGCTATCCCTGGTTAAAAAATAAATAAATCTCAAATAATTCCAGAACCCGGAATTGGCATTTCATGTAAGTGGATCAATCAAAGTGTAAGAAACTACTGAGCGAGTTTTTGAATTCATCACCTTGATGAAGTGTTCTGAAGAACTCAAAAGCTTGCTTTCTATTTTCTGACATTTTGGTTGGTCTCCATAGAACTGCCCAACTGTAGAGGTTGGATTTTTTCTTCTAGGACAACCCGGCTTCCTTACAAAATCATGCTATATAATCCCCGGAAGCCATGCAAGTAGCTTTAGAAATCGATAGAATAAATATTCATTAAAAGTTCACAGTCCCCAGTGTCAGCACAAAGACTTGAAAGCTGCATTTGAAAAGGAAAAATCTAAAGCAGACGTGATCTAATGTGACACATGGGGAAAGATAACTTTTTTAAAAAAAATAGTATTGCAAAATAAAATCACAGCACACGATGAAAGAAGAGAATTCTGGAATAGCCTTGTTACTCTATGACCCAGGCACCAGGGGCTACACATTCTTACATGTACAAGAAGTCTGTTAATGCAGAATTTATGCACATAAATATATATGTTAGGGTTTTTTGCCACAGTCTATGTTTTACCAATGCTTTCTTGTTCCTTTCACAAGCGCAGTCTCTCCCTACACCCACTCATGGCCTTTCTTTCTCTGAATCAGAAATACTGCCTGGATGCAGCTAACTGATTGTTGCCTTTTAGTATCCCTAATCACAGCTGGCCAAATTATGCCTGCCTACTAAAAGGGTGAGGCAGAGAGAAAGGGGCTCTTGTGTGTGTTCCCTCTGCCAACTCCTACTCATAGCTGCCGGTATGTAACTTTGTTTCTGTTTGGGTGTTTGTTTGTTTTTTAAACTAAGGCTACAATCCTATGCATACTTAGTAGGAAGTAAGTTCCATTGAAATCAGAGGCATTTACTTCCAAGTAAGCATGGTTATGTTAGGATCAGGCTATATGCATTTACAAATCTATTTCACTGATGAAAAACATCAAGCCATTCCACAAGCGTGGTTAAGTTATTCAGATCATCCACTTAAGTAGCTGTTTCAGAAGTCCGGAATTTCATTCTCATTAGGATTAAACATTTTCCAGATTCTTGGTTTGGAGATTAACAAAATCCTACCCATCACTAGGTATGTTGGCCGCAGAGAGGATGGTATTATTTACACATCCCTGCTGAACTGGAATTTCAGTTTATATTTTTTTTAAGGGAATGATGCCTGCAAATGACTAAAATCAAAATAAAAGAATGCTTTCTGTAAGCATAATAATGGTTTCAAATAGTAGTTTAAGGCTGCAGTTCTATACACACCTATTTAATTCAATGGGATTTACTTCTTAATAGGCATGTATAGAATTGCATTGTAAGGGGGTTCATTTGCATAGGCAGTTTAAACTTGATTGCTTCTGCTGTTGCTGATGGTGTTGGAATTACTGCTGGGTGTGCCCCTACAGTTTTAGCATTTGAAAGACTGCTGATTGTGTGTGTGTGTGTGTGTGTGTGTGTGTGTGAGTGTGTGTGAGAGAGAGAGAGAGAGAGAGAGAGAGATTACTGCTACAAGTAATAGATCGCTGCTGTTTCTTGATGAAGAAGACTGTCTGCTACTTCTGTCCTCCTTGGCAGAAACAGTTAAATAGGATGCCATTTTTGAAGGTAACATTTTCCAGACTCCCTTACTCAATATAGAATGTGTAGCAATTAAGTAAAACAAGTAGCTTATTGCTTCTATAGGCAACAGAAATGAAGTACTTCAGTGCTGAAGCTAATGGAGATCTAGGCCCCCTCCACAAGGATGCGCTTTTGCGCCCGGTTCGGCGATTATGCGCATTATCGCGGAGGCGCATTTACTCTTAATCCCTCTGCACGGGAGGCGGCGAGAGGCGGCGAAGCGCATTAATTGATGTCCAAAAAGCGCTTTACAAGAAGTTAATGCGCATAATCGCTTGTTCACATGGCGAAAATGCGCTTTAACGGCCGGAGCAAAATAAAAGTCGCTATTTAACGCGCATTCAATAATGCGCATAATCCGGGAGATAACGCGCCTCTACGCCCGTTTTGCGCTCCGCTGGTGTGGAGGTAATATTTATAATGAGCCTTCAAAGAGCATTAAACCTCTCTTGTGGAGGTAGCCCTAAACCACCCTTCCCCTACCTGATCCCCCAAATGAGATAAAATACAAATCCCATCATCCCCCACCAACAGAGTGTCTGTGCTGTCTGGAGATGGTGGGAGTTGTCCAATACATCTAGAAAGCACCGGATTAGGGAAAGCTAATGTAAACAGTTTCCAATTGTTTGGAAAGCACAGATAGTGGCAGTAACCAGGAGTGCCTGTTACCAAGTTTGGTACTTCAGCTGTGACCCTATATAGAGAAAGCAGACCTAGAGGGTGCCTTCACGGCACTGAGTCAGCGCCGTATTTCCCCCAAACCCCGTGCTTTTGCTCCTGTGGGGTTGCGCCAGATAATTCCCATGCCAAGGAGCAAGCGCAGGGTTTATTGCTGTCATCTGCCCCCTCTCCCCAGTCCTTCCCTGGGAGGAGGAGGCAGCAGTAGCAGTTGGGTGGGAGGGAGAAAATAATTTAGGAGGCAGCGGCAGTAGCAGCTGGGCATTCCCATTCTGCTCACCAGCCCACCCCCACCCTTTGCCCTGCATATGGCAACCAATTAGGGGTCACCATCCACCAGGAATGCCCCCAGCGCAGTTCCTGAGCGAGGACAGATCGACGAAAGAGCCGGGCTGCCCTTGCTGTGGCTGAAAAAGTTGGGGTAAGTCCCCAAGTTTTCAGACATGCATTTTTTATTCTTTGCCCCAGGGTGGCTTCGAATCTGCGGATGCCTCATCAAACTGACACTGCGCAGGTTTGGAGTCACCCTGGGGCAAAGAAGATGTCAAGTCAGCCCCCTAGCTTCAGTAATGCATGCCCTAGTAACATCTAACTAGACTACTGTAATGAGTTCTAATTGGAGCTGTCCTTGAAGATGCCTCGGAAAGTTGAACTTATACAGAATGCAACCACTGACATCCTTGTTGGGGCTAGCCGCTAGACAACCGGTCCATATTACACTATTCTGTACCAGCTGCTCCAGTTACTGTGCATTTCTGGGCCCTTTTGAAAGTGTTGGTGTTAACCTTTAGGGCTCTAAACAGTTTGGGTCTAGATTATTTGAAGACTACCTACACCCATATGAACCTCCCTCTGCTGTAAGATAATTTTTTGAGGCTCTGTTTACTGGCCCTCCACTAGGCCGAGGCTCGCCTGGCACCAATATTGTTATCTTTTCAGCACCAGGTCAAGACTTTCCTCTTCTCCCAGGCATTTAACAACGTATGTATTGGGGGTATTGTTATTGGTGGTGGTGTTGTTTTTAAATGGATATTGTATTTATAACTTGTTTTTATGCTCTTTATGGTTTTAAATTTTGTATATCAGTTTTTTAATGTTCAATGTTTTTAAGTATTGTAAACCGCTCAGAGAGCTTTGGCTATGGGGTGGCATATAAATTAGGGTGACCAGATTTTGAGGATCAAAATCCCGGAACCCACCCCCCCCGCCACCCCACCCACCCACCCAAAACAACCCCCCCCGCGCCGCCCCCCCGCCCCGCGCTGCACGCACGCCCCGCGCCGCCCACCCCACGCTCCTTACCGGCTGGGGCGTCTGCTTCCCTCCAGTGGTCGGAATCTACTGAGAAACAGGCTTCCTGGCCTGTCTCTCAGTGCCGCGCCGGGTGATGATGTCATCACCTGGCGCGCTACTGAGGGACAGGCCCCAGGTAAGTGCCTCGCGCCGCCGCCCGCCCCGCGCAGGCCGCCCGCCCCACCCGCGCCGCGCTGCACCGCCCCCCCTCCTCGCGGGAGGAGAATGAGCTGTTTCCCGGAGGTTGCCCCCTGGGGCCCGGTCAGCCCGGTTTGGCCCATTTTTCCTGTTTAGGACCGGGAAACCGCGGGGGGGTCTGGTCAGCCTAATATAAATGCAAATAATAAGAATAGGATCAGTAACATTGGTGGGCACTACAGAGAAGCCTTTGTAGGGATGGTCCCTATCCTGTGGAATTCCCTCCTGATAGGGCTAGCTCAATTTCTAGCTGCTTTTAAGACAGTTTTACGAACATATTTGTAGCTTTTATGGTGTTTGCTGCTGCTAAATTTTTGAAATTGTATTATTACTATTTTTTGGCTAGCTTTAAATTGTTTTAAATTTTAAGTGCTTTTATAATTCTATATCAAATTTTACTCTTTGATAGTGTAAGCCGCCTTGAGAAGACCACGGTTTTGAAAGGGAGCCAAGAAATATATTAAATGAATACAAACATAAGGCCACACACACCCAAGCTGTTTTTCCACTCGGAGTTCCAAATGTTTGTTTGTGGGAATAAACATCTATTTGGAACTCTGTTTGGGCAAGGAAGCACTGGCAAGGGTGGTCATTTGGAGCAGAAAAATGCCTGACAAGGGAAGAGTACCTATTTCCACCATTCCTTCACTCCCATCTACCCCCCAATGAATGTGCATAGGTCAGGCCATAGCTTCCCACTGAATGTGTGGTTTTCATAGGTTCACTGTATCCGTGATTTTCAGCTGAAAAGTGTGTTTGGATACTGTGTGTATGTGTGCATTCATGTGAAAGAGGGAGAGAGAAGCTCTCCCGTATAAAAGTCTCAAATGATTTACTAAATACAGGTTTAGAACTTCAGTTTGCAGTCCATCTTCAGCAGTGCACTGGGGCGTTTTTGTTTGTCTTGAGCCTTCACAACTGCAATGAATCTCAAAAGTTAGCTAAGGTTTGAAGAGATGCCAGCTTGATCATGTCTGTGGTCTGCTTTTTTTACTCTAGTACACACTGATACAGGACTCTGTATTTTATCTAGTTTGGGATTGAAGAATTATTCCTCAAGAATTAAGCCAGCAATTGTGTTTGTTCTGATCAAACGTTCATTCTGTTTATGCTTCATTTTTGTAAGTATAATTGAACCCTTGTGTACTTGTTTCCATTTTACTGCCAGTGCCCATGAGTCATAACTCCATAGGAAAATGTTTGCTATGTGCAAATCCTGTGCGTAAAATTCAGAAGAGGAGCTTATTGGGCAAGAGCAATGGCCACCCCGTCCAGTCTCCAAAAGTAGCTTTTTGGCATGTAACTGTCTAGCATATGGTGCCCATGTATCTGCCCAAGGGGAATATGTGCCACTTCCCCCCTTTCGACATTATGCAAGAAGCTCAAAAGCTCACACATCTGGTTTTCCCACTTCATAATGACATCCAGCTCCAGCCTCAGCACCAGAGCTTAAAAAGCAACTCTTGGGGCTGCTCTACATTGAAGCAAAAATCCTGCTCCCTTACTGGCTCTTCTTCTTCCAGAGTCATTGTAGGATTATGATCAGTACAATGCACACAATTGCCCCCTCTTTTTTTCTTTTTATTGTGGCTGTTTGCTTTGTGGGCAAATTCCATAAGTTCCATTTATACAGCCAGCAAACGGCTGTGCAATATTGCACAGTTCTGGAAATATTACTGCATTTTTGGCAAGTTAAAAACAATAGGAGAGGCACCAGAGGTTGACGACATTGTGAAAAGGACCCACAAACTTTCATGAGTTGAGTAACCACGAGTGCATGATAAAAGCCTCGTGTGAAGAGGGCCTTGATGTCTGGACTGTGTCTTGAATCCAGCACCAAAGTTCCTGTAGCTGCTACTGAGAAAAGTAATACCACCTCTGTTCTTCCTGTAAGCATCCTTGTGTTCTGAGCCTGAAAAGGGGAATGGACCAAGTGGGTGAAACAACTGTGGAAAGTAAAAAGAATAAGCATCCCTCCTGATTTGCTTGGACAACATGCAAACCTTCCTGCCTAAGACACATGCTAGAAACATTCAAGTTAGCTCACAACAGAATTTTCAGCATATGCAGTCAGACCAGAATGAAGGCACCCAGGATGTTTAGTCTTCTTTGTGCAATGTGGCATGAGCAATGAACACATGGAATGAAGAGTAGGAATGTGCCTGCTACCCTTGCTCTTCACCTGTGCACATTCAAGGGACTAGGGGTCCCCAAAATCTTTGAGTTGGTGAGCACATTTTGAATTTTGAGGGAGTGTAATGGGCGCTTTCACAAAATGGTTGCCATGATAGACATGGTCAGTCACAAGATATCCATTTCCCAGAAGGCAAACTGGTGAGATAAAAAGGAAAGTAACTTGCCCAAGAACCTAAGTACATTTTTTAAACATAAAAATAAAAATCAAGAGGAGTAGGGAGCCTGGTGAGTGCCTAAAGACACCATGTTGGAAACCCTAGCAACAAACCATAGCCGTCTCACATTCTCTTCCATGCATTTACTGACCTTATGGAAGGAGATTGTGGCCATTGGCCCTGCCCTCAACCTCGGTATGTTTCCTGGGCCCACCGGGCATATAGTGGAAGGACAGAATGGGCCTCTACCGATGTACAGCTCTTACATGCGTAGGTTCCTCCATACGATCAGGAACCCTGAGCAGTCAGAGTTCCTGGTTCTATGGACAAACCTACATACAGCTGTGCTCATTCTCTCCTTCAGCTGTATATGCATGGAGCTTGGGGGCAGGAGAATGTGTACAGTCCCACTTGCTTTCCACACATGTTGTCAGTGCATGGAAGGGAACATGCAAAGAGGGATCTTTTGAAGAAAACCTATGCACATACCTATAAGAAATACATAGGCTCTGGTTTATGTGTGTATAATATGAGACCCTGCAAAAAGGGTCCCAAAAAGGTTGTGTGAGGGCCACCAATCCCATACAAGCCTATGCATACCATTTCTACATAAATAGAGTCCATTCATAAGGTCTATTGAATGTGTGTAGATCAGGGTAGGAGCTGGGCCAGCAGGCATGATCCCAGACACACCCTTCCACATGTTCACTATACATTCCATGTCACATTAACAGCGCTTCTGGCTTTCCATTTCATGGATGTCTCATAAATGAAAATGGGTATTCTGTAGAAGGGTAGAAAAACAACATGAACTGAGAGACGTGAATGTCAGAGCCAAAGGAATCTTGTCCTTGGACTTTACCTATGGATAGTTAAAACAAGAACCCATTACCACCTGGTTTGTCTGATGTCACAAAAACAGATAAGCAAGTATCCCTCAAGATAACTTGAAAGGTTGAGGACATTTGTGCCAAGCAATGCACTTCAGCCCCCTTTACCTTCCAGAACATTTCTCTTAACAGCTTTAAACTCTAGACCTCACTTGAGAGAAGGCCAAATTTATCCAGGATGTAGAGTTCATGGTTTGGGAGGAATTACATGAGGGATGAGTATGGTCCACAGCTTTGTTTATATCTGGCGCAGTCGCTTAGTTTTCAGCAAAGTGGTGACTGATACGTTCGGCTCCTCAAATAGGAAAGGGGAAAAGATTCCATCACAGCTAAAGGTGAAAGTGTTGCATTCTTTAGTCAGTCTTCTCTGCTCAAAAACATAAGCTAGGATTTTTAAAGGACAGGAAGGGAGCTGGAGATCCAAACGTCCCTTCAGAAAGGGAATTAAAAAAAACTGATAAAAGTGCAAATTGGCAGCGGACTGGTTTAAGTCAGATGATACATCCCCTTTGGTTGAAAGAAGATCTTTATTTGCAAAAGAAAATGAGTGAAAGAGCTCTTTGACATCAAGCACTATAACTGTAGCATTCAGGATGTTCAACTAGTAGTGCAATTACTAGAGGGCAATAATTCCTGTAGTGCAGTTATTAGAGGATAAATGCATGTTCCTATGGCATCTACGCCTGTTTCTGACTCAACCGTGCTCATCAAATGAAGAAGAAAGATTGGTCTCTCTCTGCAAAGGCAGATTTCAAATACAGGGTTAACAGGACTTGGAAACCATTCTGACCAATCACCAGAAAGAGCTGCCTGTGGCAGTTTTTTTTTTTTTTAAGATGTGTACCTGCAATATGTTGTTAGTATATGAACCTTATTCTCTTTAGCTCAACTAGGGATTCACATAATCAAAGAGGAGATATACATGGAGAAGGGAAGTTGGATCATGGACAAAGGGGATGCCACTGTGATCCCACTCACTCCCACTTGGTATATCTCATTGGATTAAAATAAGAAAACTACTATCAGGAGCCACCTGTGCTAGAACCAGGAATATTGGGCTCTATTTGTGGGGCACCCCTTGTGATGAGCTACTAGAACTGTGGTGTGTGGTGTGTCTTCCTCTTAACTCAGTATTCTCAGACTCTGACTGGACCTACCCAGCTAGATTGGGCATTGGGCACTGCTGGACAGGAAGGGTTATAGAACGGTTCCTGTTTGGGTTGGGCTTTGCCCAAGCAACAAAATCTTCCTGGCTTTGTGTGTTTTGAACTCTGGTTCAGCAATGTGCCCTCATTCTTCAGGGCTAGTCTACGCAACTGGATTCTCTCCAGTTCTAGAACCAGAGGTTTATTTATTTTATTTTTTTGTAATGGAAAAAGCCAATGGATAGATGCAGGGGTGTGTACAAGGATTTGGAATGCCCCTTGAAAATTTCCTCACTAAATTTTCTGGATTATGTAGTTGTGAGGAGACGCATGGATCCGCTAGACCTCTGGCTGCTTTGCCACTGTAGCTGTTTCATTCCCAAATCAATTCCACATGCTTCTCCTACACCAGGCATTCCCCAACCTGGTGTCCTCCAGATGTGTTGGACTGCCAACTCCCATAATTCCAGCCAGCATGACCATTGAAATATGGGAATTGCCATCCAACACATCTGGAGCAACCAGGCTGGGGAAAGTTTTTCTACACAATCGTGCAGCTACGTGTGTACTGACTTATTGAGATTTCCCCCCCCCCCCCTGCAACTGCAGTGTTTCACATTGGAGTGAATATCCGGAAGTCTGTTGGTTACATGTATATTCCAAAGGAAGTGGAAAAGAGCTGGTCAGAAAAGAAAATGCTTGGTGGTTCCAGTGATTTCTTTGTAATGCCTCTGTAACTCTTGGCAGCTCACTGCAAATAATTTTCCTAATTAAGGCTAATTTGCAAGATTCTCCAACTGATTGTTAATTGCAGTATAATTATAATATAGTAACAGAGCCTAAGGATGAAGGCCACTGTCCCACTTCTTACCCCCCCCCCCTTTGAAATAAACATATCTGCCACAGTGAACCAATTGTTTGGTAGTATTCCAAGTTTGATGGTCTCTCCCACTCCCTGGCCCCCTGAAACAAGACTTCTATGACTCATAGCTATGGACATTTTGTGAGCAGCACATATTTGCTCCAAATGAATTGTTTCAAAAGGAAACTGAGCTCTATGGGAACATGAGTGTGATAAAATCTTTCTCTATTGTGATAATCTTATCTGTTTTCAGCTGTACAATTTGAGTCATTAAGCATATGAGGGCATTTGATTCGCCCTTGAACATGACAGGCTTTTTTTATGATTTACAAAAACAGCAACTTTGCTCTGACAGTTCTTTATGGCAATAAGATATTTAAAACACATACACACACACAGTTATAAGGGAGTGGTGGTAGTGATCATGCAAACTCAGATCTGAAGCTCGAGGATGTTGACAGGGTGCTTGGACAGGTTCGTGCAACCACCTCTGTATTGGATCCTTGGCTAATAAAAGCTAGCAGGGATGGAACAGCCGGGTGGGTCAGCGGAGTTGTTAATGCCTCTCTGCAAGAGGGAGTGGTCCCAGACCATCTGAAAGAGGCGGTAGGGAGACCACTCCTGAAGAAAATCTTAACTTTAGGCCGGTGGCAAATGTTCCATTCCTGGGCAAAGTCCTTGAGCGAGTGGTTGCGAGCCAGCTCCAGACACTCTTGGATGAGACTGATTATCTGGATTCATTTCAGTCGGGTTTCAGGCCTGGTTTTGGTACGGAAACAGCCTTGGTCGCCTTGTATGATGACCTATGTTGGGAGAAAGACAGGGGGAGTGTGTCTCTGTTGATTCTCCTTGATCTCTCAGCGGCTTTCGATACTATCGACCATGGTATCCTTCTGGGACGACTGGCTGAGTTGGGAGTGGGAGGCACTGCATTGCAGTGGTTCCGCTCCTACTTGGCGGGTCGGCTCCAGAAGGTGGTGCTTGGGGAACATTGCTCGGCCCCGTGGATTCTCCAGTATGGGGTCCCACAGGAGTCAGTCTTGTCCCCCATGCTGTTTAACATTTACATGAAACCGTTGGGTGCGGTCATCCGGAGTTTTGGAATGCGTTGTCATCAGTATGCTGATGACACACAACTCTATTTCTCTTTTTCATCTTCATCAGGTGAGTCTGTGGATGTGCTGAACCAGTGCCTGGCTGCAACAATGGAATGGATGAGGACTAACAAACTGAAACTCAATCCAGACAAGACTGAGATGCTGTTAGTGGGTGGTTCGGCTGACCGGATGGAGGGTGTTCAGCCTGTTCTGGATGGGGTTGCACTCCCCCTGAAGGAGCGGGTTCGAAGCTTAGAGGTTCTTCTAGAACCATCTCTGTCACTTGAGGCTCAGGTGGCCTCTGTGGCACAGAATGCCTTCTACCAACTTTGGTTGGTGGCCCAGTTACACCCCTATATTGGCTTCAATTGTCTATGCTCTGGTAACCTGCAAGATAGATTACTGTAATGCACTCTACGTCAGGCTGCCTTTGAAGATAGTTCGGAAGCTGCAGCTTGTGCAAAATGCAGCAGCCAGATTGATAACAGGAACCAGAAGATTCAAACATATAAGACCGACTCTGCCTCACTTGCATTGGCTGCTGGTACATTTCTGGAGCTCGATTCAAGGTGCTGGTTTTAACCTATAAAGCCTTACATGGCTTAGGACCACAATACCTGATGGAACGCCTCTGCCGACACGAACCTACCCAAACACTACGATCAACATCTAAGGTCCTCCTTTGGGTGCCTACTCCGAATGAAGCTCAGAGGATGGTAACAAGGGAGAGGGCCTTTTCAGTTGTGGCCCCCCAATTGTGGAATGATCTCCCCAGCAAGGCTCGCCTGGCACCAACATTGTTATCTTTTTGGCGCCAGGTCAACACTTTTCTCCCAGGCATTTAACAGCATATGTTGAGGGTTTTGTTGTTGTTGTTTGACCCAGAATAATTGTTTTAAATGGATATTGTATTTATAATCTTTTTATGCTTTCTATGGTTTTTAAATTTTGTACATCGTTTTTTTAATGTTCAATGTTTTAAATTTTTGTAAACCACCCAGAGAGCTTTGGCTATGGGGCGGTCTATAAATGCAACAAACAAACAAACAAACAAACAAACAAACAAACAAATAATAATAATAATAATAATAATAATATAAATTAATGCATTGATTATCACAGACTTTGAACAGGGGCTCTTAATATAGTTTGATTCAGCACCACTGCCTATGAAATAGAGTTTAATAATAACAGCATAGTGCTAATTCACTTTTACAAATGGTTAACAGCACAATCCTACTCAGAAGTGAAGCCCATTTGATTTAATGGGGCATATTCTCAGGTAAGTGGGTATAGGACTGGAGCCTTAAAAACTATTAACTTCCTTCACTCACCTAGTACTGGGGGTGGGAGGGCATGCCATGCCACCCTTCCATTTACACTACTCTCAAATGTGCTTTCTAGAAAATATTTTTAAATACTGAGGGCTTTGGAATTAGCTCTCAAATTTGGCTCACTCTTTCCTGTATTTCAAGTCCTTTGCTCAAGATTATCTGTTGTCCTCAGTCAATCCTAAGAAGAACGTTATGGAGCTGAAGTGTTGTGAAGTAAGGGGTATCTGTTATGTTCCATTGAGCTGTTGCTTTTTGAAACAATAGGAATTCACTATGGAACATGTCTTAGGGTGTCTCTACATTAATGGGGGGACTGAACCTTTACTAGAGTTTCTTCTTCTGGAATTTTTCCATGTTCACTACATGCTTCTTTAGACAGCGACCCTGAGCTGCCTAGAGGAAGGAAGGGATATAAAATGTAAGAAGTGATGATGTCTAAGAAAACATAATGATTAAACAGAAATACCATTTCAGGATAGTCATAATAGAATGTTCTTACTTATATCTTGGCACATCATCACTTCAGTCTAATGTCCTGTTGGCATAAGCCAAAGAAACTATTGACTTCCAGTTCAAGCTCCTCTGCCCCAAAGCAGTCCTGCCCTTTTGGGGACTATGAATCACTTTAGATAAGTAGTGGTAAGCTGCAAGTATGCTTATGTATAAATAAACATGACATATTTTAATCTTTCTGTGTCTGGAAACAATGGATACTCATGTTCCTTTTCACCTCTCATGACCTTTGTCTCAGGCAGCTGTTTAGATTGTAATGCACTTTCTGCTTTGTGCCAGGATTGTATCGAGAAGTGAAATGGGCCACCACTTGCCATTTAATGCCACTTATCTACAATGACTCATTGCCCTCCAAAGACTTTGAGCCACCATATGCATTGTGGATTGGATGGCAAGTTCATTTCATGCACCCTGTGAGGGGTGAGGTGGGGACCCCTTGACAGTCTCAGCCTTGTCCCTCCAGATGAGTTATGACATCATGAGGATAACATAAAATACTTTGAAGGGGTGAGGAATTCAAAGAGCCTTCAACTATTGTTGGATAATGCATTTTGCAGGGCCGCAGCCCACTCCCTAGCAAGGACGATCAACATATACTGAGGTCAACATGTGGCCCTGGAATGATTCTTAGCCTACAGTTGCGTTTCATAGGTCCTCAACCCCTGGAATATGTCAGGGTTGCTAAATTTATGGCACACATTAGCAGATGCCGCAGACAAACTAGTACTTTGCACCATTAAAATGACCCACTGCAAACATCAAGCAAGGTTATGCCGTCTTTCTGACAATTAATGAAACAGTAAATGGACTATTTGTCATGCCAAGTTAAGGTTGTTGGCTTTTCAGTCAGTTAATGGGCTTTTTAACTGGTTGATTATATATTATAGTATCTCAATACAGGAGATATTTGTAAACAAAGATCAGTATTTTTACAAGTTATATAGCCAAATATTTGGGTTGTATCCAATATAAGTCTAACTTAAGTTCCATTAATTTCAGTTGGTTTACTCTAAGTAAGAGTAACATTGGATGCAACCTATTTTTTTTACAAAATCTGTTCAGAAAACACATTGTCTGACTTGAGAAAAATTGCCTTTTTTCTGACTGTGGCTACCTGTGCAGAACTGTGACTGCTGGATGGGGGAAGGAACCCTGAATATCGTACCTGTTGGCATGCATAGATCCTCATCCAGGTAGAGATTCTGCACTCGCAACAGAATTGCTGTTTAGCCACTTCACACTGCAATTGGGCAACAAGGTTCAAATAATAATGATGCGTAATGAGCCATTCTTGGTAAGTGGTCTCCACCTCTGGAATTCCCTTTCTCTTGAGGCCCTGTTTCGGCAAATATTTAGTGGCTGAGGATAAAGATGGGTCTATTTAAGGACCTAATTATACATTATGTTATACAGCCATTTCAGGGATTTAAGCAAATTTAATCCTAGGTATCTGAGGGCAGGGCACGATTTTCATTGAGACCACAGTGCATGGGGAGGTAGATTTCCATTTCCTTTCTTTTCCTTTTTTAATAATTTTTTGTTAAGGATTTTTTTCAATACATAGCAACCCTTCCCCAATCAGATAAACAAAAGCCAGGGGAAAAACAGAGATCAAATCAAGTTAAAGGAACCAAGAACATTTAAATAATATAAAAAAGGTCAGCGGTCACAATTTCATATTCCTCTGTCAGCCAAAATGATTGATATACATCTGGAAGTCTCTCATGCTGATCTTCTTGAACTGAACACCTAATAAAACAAGACCGGTCAGCTGAAAATGTGTCCTTGTATTTTTGTCCTCTAGCCAGGCATAAATTATTTGTCAATTTTTCAATTAGAGCAATTTTCCAAACAGTTTTAAGCCAGTTATCTAGTGTGGCTCCTTCCAAGGTCTTCCAAAAGGGAGCTATGATACAAGTCTAGCAACTGCCAATAAATATCCCACAAATAAATAAACAATTCTCATTAACACCTTGGAAAAGGTTCAATAAGGCAAGTTCCAGCATTTTAGACAAGGTTTGACCTGTAAACTTATTAATTTCAGCAAAAACTGCATCCCAGAACATAGCCACCTTTTCACACCACCAGCACCTCATAGGTTGTTCGGATCCTCAAACCCCACAACCTCTCCAACAAAGGACAGAGGTAGCAGGGCTGAAATGGGAAAGACAAGCTGGAGTCAGATGCCATTTTTGCAATACAACCCACTGTACAAACCCATTGATATGAATTAGAAACCCATTCACTAGTTGTAGTGTACGTAAAGAAGAAAAACACAGTTGCCTTGATAATAATTAGTGTTATAATCATCGCATTTCATAAATGAATACCTTTTCAATCCATATTGTCTAACCTGATTTCTAGTGGGGGGTTGGGGCTGTGGTTGTTTTTCCTGAAAACAGATTCATCCAATATTTTGAAGAATGTAATGCTCTGGAGAAATGATAACTATTAGGGTAACAATAGAATGCTGTTTTGAAATAGCAGCCAGGGTATCAGGCTTTATTGAAAATAGTGATGTTTAAAGAGAAGTGATAAGACAGGTAAATAATTCTAGGACTGTATTTGGCTTATTGTCCATAATTCCAGGGCAAACAAGCCATTCACCTCTTCTCAGGGCTTTCGTTGTGATATACAAATGCTCCAAGCAGAATCCGTCCAAATGCTGGAAATGCTGCTTTTGGCCTTCAACTGCAGAGGAGTCACTAGTTGGTAGTTTGGAGACCCTATTCTCTGCCTGCAGTACAGAGAACAACTGTCTTGGCTAATGCATTCTGTTTGAGAGTGACATTGCAGGGCAGGAATGAAGAACTTGTGGCCATCGAGGTATTGTTGGATTGCAACTCCCATCAGCCCTCACTATTTGCTATCTTGGGTGTAGTTAATGGGAGTTGTACTCCAACCGCATCTGGATGGGCACATGGTCCCTACCTCTGCTGCAGGGCCTAACAAAAGCATTGATTTTGGAGCATGAGGCTGATGAACATCCAAACTTGTGTTTAACAACCACAAGATGGCTGTCTTCTGGCCACCTTTTAGGAATCTAACATGAACCTTGATCTTGTGAAGGCTTTGACACACATGCTGGTTTCCGATTGACACAATTTTGGCAGACCTGATTATTGGAAGCTGGTTGAACTATCAAGACTTGCCATTGGAGTGCAGATTGAACCATTCACAAAACCAGGATCCATCTTGATTTCCTCCCCTCACCCCACATTGATCACAAAGTGTCACTCATGTGTAGGAAATTGTCAAGTGAACTCAGTGTCAGTGTTAATTGTAGGCACTTGGAAGGGTCACCAATTTCCACCAGTCCCAGCCCCCACCTGCAAGCCTCTGTGAACCATTGCACACCTTCCATAGCATCTTTCTCCAGCATGATGCCCTCTAGATATTCTGGATTACAGTTCCCAGCATTCTGGACCATTGGCCATGCTGGCTGGGGCTGATGGGAGCTGAAGACTAAAACTTCTGGAGGGCACCAGGGTGTGCAAAGACTGTTTGGTGGTGGGGAATCTTCAGAAGAAACTTTTCAGGAGATGTGAGGGGCTGCAGTAGAAAGGGAGCAGGGAAATCCCAGTATGCACACTGAACCGCTGCACAGGTCATCAGAGCCAAGCCTCTGTGTATTCTTTTCCCTCTAGATCTGACATACCTCCACTCTTTGGTTATTTTGGCTGCAATAGATTTCCCGTGCTATGGATTATATCAAAGACATGTTCATCTGGTGTGTGGATGAGCTATTTTATCTCAACATGTTTCTGTTTTAATTTTCTTGTGGAAATGTTATGACAAACATCCTGGATATTTTGGCTTTTCACCATAAAATGATGAATGATATACTTCCTTGGACAACTTGTTTTTCTTTCCTAAAGACCCCCAACCCCAAAATACAAAGGAGAGGGTATTTCTTCTTAATGGCAAAGCTAAGTGTTACTTACAATCAAGCTGCAGTCTCTGTTTGAAAAGGCAAGAACAAAAGGAAGGACTCCAGCGTTTCATGAAAGTACACACTAGCACTTCCACAGAAGATATAAATCATCAGATGTGCTACTTCGAACACTTACATTTACATGACACTTCACAAGTTATTTAGATTAATTTCAACACCATCAAACACTCCCTCACACAGCAACAAGCAAGGCTGTAAAATGGGTGGGCAACTTGTGACCTTCAGTTGTTTTGGCCTACAACTATCATTCCTCAGCATTGGCTAGGGCTGATGGGAGTTGTAGGCCAAAATATCTGGGGGGCAACCCCTGTTGTGTGTGGGGGAGAAAAAGAACATAGTCAAAATGTTTTGCTACAGGAAGAATGAGAAGTAATATTTGGTACAAATTATAGAAATTCCTTAACTTATGGCTTGTTTGTACTTGAAAGTGCAGCAGCTGAAAAAGCCAATATGTTTTCTTCATTTTTCTCCACATTTGCTTGGACATACCTTTTTTTATTTTTTATTTTTTTTTAGTACTGGCACCAGAGTTCCCTCTCCTCGCTCTGCTTTCAGATATGAGCATTGCATTTATATAGATTACTCTGAATATCAAGTAACATGGCTGATACTTCTTGGTCTTCAAAACGATATAAATGCCATATGTACTTCAATTTTATTTTCAGATTGGTGGCTTGAAAAAGTGCATGTGTGATTGTCCATTTTGGATTTCCTTCTCACCTTATGGTGTCTTTTGTTTGCAGATTGACTTCGAAGATGTGATCGCCGAACCTGAGGGAACTCACAGTTTTGATGGGGTCTGGAAGGCCAGCTTCACCACCTTCACTGTGACAAAATACTGGTTTTATCGTCTATTGTCTACGATCTTTGGCATTCCCATGGCTCTCATCTGGGGCATTTACTTTGCCATTTTGTCATTCCTTCACATCTGGGCAGTGGTGCCCTGCATCAGGAGCTACTTGATTGAGATTCAGTGCATCGGCAGGGTTTATTCTATCTGTATCCACACCTTCTGCGACCCATTCTATGAGGCTGTTGGCAGAATGTTCAGCTCTATAAGAGCAACAGTACAAAAGGATGTGTAACTGATGTTTAAAGGAGCCTGAAGAGTGGGTCGCCTCTGCCCCCCATCCCATCTTTTTTGGTGCCAGCCTCAAGGCTGTCAAAAGTGAACAAAGTGACCGGCGTGCAACAACATCAGTTAATGAAGCAATCAAGTCCAACCTGAATGCAACAACGAATCACTTACTCAAATTTCCTTACTACTTAATCACTCCTGGATTTATATTACTCACTCTTTTCAGGAGGGAGTTCAATTAGCTTTTTAAAACACACACACATATTTAAATTGCTGCTTTCCCATTCCTATTTGCCTATTGTTTTGCTTGCCCTTTGACAAACTGACTCATGTTCTGCTTACCTCTTCCGTTCATTTGTTGCAAATTAAATATCCAACAATATAATAAAGAACTGCCCCCAAAAATGCTTTCTAGCACTGTAACATTGCTCTTCATTTTACTGTGAGCAAAAAGGGGTCTAAAGCTATTGCAGCATAATGGACATGATAAGCTGGCAGATTTTAAAAGAATGTTCTTTTTTCAGATGTATTGTCATTCGACTGTAGCCCTTTACTGTAGTGGACAATATCTAACTGCTGCACTCAGATAGATCTAAGTAAATAACTAATATATATGCTGAACAAGAGGGAGAGAGAAATCCAAAGCCTTTAAGATGGACAAAATCCTCAACCTGGACAACTTTACATGTCCGCAAAATGCTACAGCCAATCAATGCCTTTCCTTCCACTGACCTGTTTTGTTGTCCCAACTGAGAAATGACTTGCAGAACATTATCATATGTCACTAAAAAGGGTACAGAAGAAGCCGCCTTAATGATTTTTTTAAAAAATACCAAATCATTAATCTAACCCAGTATCATGAACTCCTGACTGGTGGCTCTTTTTGCATGTGGCTCACTAGGTCTCCCTGCAGAGATTTACCTATTCTCCTTGAGATCCCCTTCACCGGAGATGCCAGGAATGGAACACGGAGCCTCATAGAAATGCAACGCAAACCAAACAATAGATTTCAATATTCAACATCAAAATTCAAGCCAGAAATGTATTGTGAGTGTGTTTTCTGGACTGTGGTTCAAAGTGTAAAAGCACTTCCATCAACAGAGCCCCTATGACACTGCCTTTATCCAATCAGTGCCTCATTTTATCAACATGATCATGAACGAAGTGGACAAGTAAATATCACCGCAGGGGGACAACTTTTCTTCTCATTTTGTGTTTCTTAAATGAATGTTAAAGTGTGTCCAACTAATGCAGAGTCATTCCAACTATGAACTGGGTTTGTAAGGGTGGTTTGGTTTGGTTTGGTTTTGCATGAGGGGCCACCTTTAAAATCCCCTTGTCAGCCAAGGTCAGCATGCTGCCAGTGCATTCATGCTTTGCTTATTTCACACTAATCCACCGCAAGAAGAGCGGCTTTGGCAGCACTACATTGCGATTCACTTTTTTCCGCCCCTAAGCTGAGCTGTGTGCATCAATCAGGAAGCCTCCGTGGAGGTGATTTGTGTGAAACTGACTGAAAAGAACATACAGAAATAAAGCATTTGCAACATTATCTCATGCTGTGACCTGATTTGAAGCTTTACCCTCCTTGTAGTAGAACTGTGCTGAGAGAGTGCCATCTTGGGTTTGCCTGAATCTATTTGTTGCTTTAAAGAAAAAATAGCTGTGAGGTCATGTTAGCTGGAATAAGCTTTTCTATGAATTCAAACTGAGGAATTTCAAGGCCTGAGCTTGCTCTTTTGGGGATCATACCCATGAGGGCTTGTTTGGGTCCTTAGCATAAAACCTGTAGAAGCTTCCAGGTACAGACCATCTGTTATTAGTGATAATACCTTGCTTCAAGCCTTTTCTGTTTAATAGTACACTTAACAGTGCAATCCTATGCATGTTTATTCAGACCTAGTCCCCATGCAGATCAATGGGATCACCAGTACCAAACCAATATACTTTGCTGCCTGAAGTGGAGTCCAAACAGTGCCTCCCCTCATCACCAACCCAGATACAGCCAACAGTTCAAAAAGTCTTGATGGAAACACCACTTCCTGCCTTCATTTATTGCCTGCTCCCCAAAGCAACATGGGACTACCTGAAGCAGGTCACTTCACCTTGCTGCATATTAAGGCCAGACTTGAATGGGACTTACTCCCTAGTAAGTGGACTAAGGCTACTACTACTGCCCAGCTTGTGACTTGCAAGCAACTTGTGTTACCAACCTAGGGCTTATTGGAGACTAGTCTCAGCTTCCTTTGTTAAATGAATTTCCCATCATTTTCACAACGTGCCATGACAAATGAGGTCAAGATGGTCTGGGCTAATTACACTGATTTCTCAAGTGCCACACACACACTAGTTCCTAATCCACTGTTTCCAAGGACATTCTGGCTGAGCATTTGATTGTAAAATAAATGGACAGTTGTTGCAGAAGATCCACTCATCCTACCACAAGGTAGTGCACCCTGTTTAGGGGGAAATCATATTTTTCCTTATTGGTCTGTGACCATAATACATTTATTTATTCATTGACATTTTCCCAGTGCTCAAGCAGTAAAATTTTATTGCTGAAAAATACAATTCTTCCTTCGACAAGTGGATTTAACTACAGCATTTAGAGTACTGCATGGAATGTAGTTTGAGCATCATAAGTGACA